>CAMRHE010000359.1:1355000-1996072 GCA_947044405.1 Leptodactylus fallax | reverse complement strand
TATACTCCGGGATCTTTTCAGACCCCGGAGTATAATAATCGGACACCCAGGGGAGGTGAGAGAACATTAAAACATATCCTACTTACCTCCCCTGCGATCCGATGTTACTCCGAGCAGGTTTGAGGCCTCTGGTGACGTCATCAAGTCGCATCGCCGGCCTGATCACGTGACATGCGCGCGCAATTAAACAGGGCCGAAAGCTGCAAAGACCCCAGAGTATAATAATAGTTCATGGGTGGGCCACTATGGGGCATAATACCCTGTGCAGGGACCACTGTGGAGCATAATACAAGTGCAGGGGCCACTATGGAGCATAATACCCTGTGCAGGGGTCACTATGTAGCATAATAAAAGTATAGGGGCCACTATGGAGCATAATACCAGTGCAGTGGCCACTATGGAGCATAATACTGTGTGCAGTGGCCACTGTGGAGCATAATACCGTGTGCAGGGGCCAATATGGGACATAATACCGTGTGCAAGGGCCACTGCGGGGCATAATACCGTGTGCAGGGGCCACTATGGAGCATAATACCGTGTGCAGGGGCTGTGGAACATTATAGTGTGTGTAAATGGGGCACTATAAACAGGGGCTAAGGCCCTGTTTATATTATACGCTGTCTGTTTATAGTGACCGTGTGATGTAATTCCAGTTTTGTCACATACTGTAGACATGTACAGGACGAGGCTGTAGTATTAGATGAATGACACTATGTAAACAGAAAAGCGGTCATGGCGCTTACACAGGTATCATTCAAACAGCTGATCAGTGGGGGTCGTGGGTTTTTGAACCCCACTGATTAGTTTATTAATGACCTGAAAAACCTTTTAATTAGTTAACACCTGGGGCATTATTAATAAGGGGCACTATTTATACAGGGTACACATGGACATTATTAATATAGAGATGCACTTGGGGGTATTATTCATTATGGAGGGTTATATCATATATTTTATAATTGGGATCTGCAGCGCTCGTCCATCCACCAAGCAGAAGATGTGTGAAGTTACTTTTATTGTTAATGCCGTGTTGTTGATCTGATACTGAAGTAATACAGCAAGAAGAATTCTTAAAAACTGTTTCATAAGTTTGTGTATTGTGTATATTGTGCGACGATAACAGTGTGTTAAACTAGTAGCATGGAAACTCAATTTTTTTTTTTTTGGGGGGGGGGGCATCTTTCTATAGTCCGCCTCAGGCAGCAAAGAGGCTAGGTTCACCACTGCATAGGACAGACCATAATGAATCCCGGTTCCCGGTCCTGAGAATGGGGTTGTTTTTCTCACCACAGTGAATTTAGTCTAACTGAATCCAGGTTGAATGTAGCCGTGCCCTGCTGGATAGGAAGCATCCATGCCCTCTTTTACTTTAATGGGAGTATCTGATATAGCCTAAGTACTGTACTTTACTATCTCAGGCACTTCCATTGAAGTTAATGGGAGCACGGTCGCCTCCCGTCCAGCTGGGCACAGTTACATTCAGCCTGGATACAGTTAGAAGAAAAACACCCCAATTCTGAGGGCTCTATCCTATGGATAACAGATAACTATTCTTCATGGCATAACACCTTTAAAAAGGTTATCCACCTTCTAATATTCTAGGCCCGATTCACACGACACTGCCCAGCACAGTGCACACCCAAGGAGAATCTGTATTCAAGGTTCCCTGATTGACATGAATCTATTGAGGGATCCATAAAATCACCAAAAATAGCCGGTTCTATTTCTTTCTTGGATCATTCACACAGACGGTTAAAACAATGGTCGTGCGAATAGCTCCACTAAAATCTATCGGACCGTGTGCTGTTAATACAACAGCCAGCGCACGGTCTTGGAATTCTGTTGTGTGAATGAGCCCTTAGATCTGTGGAAGTCTGACAACCTGGACCCCTGCAAATCAGTTGCACCAGGACAGCGTGACTCCCAGTTCATTACATACCAGGAGCCACACTGCTCTCTCACTGTACAAAGTGCAGCTGCAGCTTTTGGTACTGTAGTGCTGCCTCATAGACTTCAATGGAACAGCACTGCAGTACCTAAAGCCACTACTACACTTTACATGGCTAGTGAGCAGCGTGGCTCCTGGTATGGTAACATTACTGAGAGCCATGCTATTCCAATGTAGCTGATCTACGGGGGGGTCCTGTGTGTTGGAACCCTGCAGGTGGTATATCAATATTAGAATGTGGATAATCCCTTTAAAGGGGTTGTCCAGGCAAAAATGTATTTTTTAATTAGATTGGGAGAGGTGAAAAAAAAAACCACCAAAAAACCCCACATATCCCTGTCCCCGATGCTCATGTGTCCCCCAGTCCTGCAGCTCTGTTGTTTTCTTTCAGCGCAAGTCCCCACCACACATGACTGCTAAGGCCAATCCACAGCCACGGCGAAGGGACGTCACTATCTGTGACGTTCCCGGGTCCCTTCTGAAGGCCGCTCATTGTCCTGAGTAGTCACGTGACCGCCGAAGCCAACCGTCGGCCTCATTGGAAGGGAGCGGGGACGTCACAGCCAGAAGACAGCCAAGTAGCAGGACCGGACTGCACTGGGAGGACACTGGAGCATCGGAGACAGGTGAGTAGGGTATTTTTTTGTTTTTTTTTTTTCCCTCCCCTGGCATAAATAAAAGTAAAAAAAATTAACAACATATTGACAAAATTATATTGTATTGGGGGTTGGTTAAAAAGGTTATACCTGCCATATAAATAAATCAGCCCCATAGCATTTACACTGTATGAATAGGATGCATGACGTTAAATAGGATGCATGACATTTTTTTTTAACATCATGCATCCTATTTGTACAGTGTAAATACTATTTATTTATTTATTTATTCTTCTTACTTATACAGTATAGCGCCATCATATTCCGCAGTGCTTTACAGACATTGACAGTCACTGCCCCATATAGGGCTCACAATCTACATATGACTGTCAATGTCTGTAAAGTGCTGCAGAATATGATGGCGCTATACAAGTAAGCATAATACAAAAATAAATGGGGCTGATTTAACACAGCTTGTGTGCTAAAAAAAAGTAATGTACAAGCCATTAAAAAAGTAACAATTATTTTGCGCAAGTGAAAATTTTTTCAAAAAAAATTGAGACTTTTTGAGTTTTGCACACCATTTTTCTGGCCCTGTCATTTTTATCATCATTTACTTCAGTTTTCTAGTGTTAATGATGCCAGATATCTACATCAGCAAGGACTAATTTATGTGCGCACCTCATTATAAATTAGGCGCAAAACTCCGGTGGTGGAAAACATTGTTTTTGATGAATAAGCCATGACTCCTGTCATGTGGATTACCGTGTCGCCTTGTAACGCCTTCACTCATGTTAGTGAATGGAGTCGCATTGCAACCTGAGGGTCCCAATGCGACTCCATTCACTAATATGTGAAAGAGTCCCATGGCGACACGGCGATTTTTGGTTGCATGACGGAAGTTGTAGTGTAGCCATAGCCTTATGTTAGGTTCACATCTGCGGCAAGCTCTCTGTCATACAGGTCCGCCACGGGACCTGAACGACTGAGAGGCGGACTGTTAAAATGGCGGTTATACACAGACAACGGCAGACCCCACTGACTATAATGAGGTCCGCCGGTGTCTGCCATTTTCAAACTGAAAGTGACGGACAGAAAAGTCCTCAGCGGTTTCTGCAACTTAGGTATTGTTATGCTGGAGCCCTAGAGCAGGTATCAGCATAACAATACAGTGGGACATTCGTTTTGGGGGGTGGACTACAACTCTCAACAGATCCAGAGCATCTGGAGCTGCTGGGGGTTGTAGTTCTCAGAGGGGTCAGTGAAGCTGAAAGATTTGGGGGCAAAATAGGGGAAAAAGTTGTTTTGTGTGTGTGGGTAAATAGTACTTACCTTCACACTGTTGTTCAGGGCTCCTCTCATGACGTCATTGACGCTCGCAGCAATGTGTTGCAATTTGATTGGCTCCAGCAGCTGCCGATCAGGATGCAGGATTCAGGAGGCGGGCCCATAACAAGGTAGGGACAGTCTCCCGCCCGCTGCGCTCCGCTGGCAGCCGGCCATCTTTATGGTAGTAAATTCCAGCCCCTGACTATTACTAATCCACATTTTGTCAATGTAAACGCATTGGTCAGGGGCCTGATCGGGACAACAGAGTGCTGAGGACAGGTAAGTATGCTTTTTATTTATTTATTTATTTTTTATTTTACACCTCCTACCCGGCACATGGGTTGCTCCAATTTCCAGACAACCTCTTTAAAGGATTTATCCATCTTTCTAATATTGATGGCCTTAGGATAGGCCATCAATATTACATCTGTGGGGGTCTGATAGCCAGGACCTCTGTAGATCAGCTTTTCCACGACAGTGCGGCTACAGGTAATGATAACATTTCTAGGAGCCACACTGTTCACTTGCCATACAGAGTGTAGTGGTGGGTTTAGGTAGAGCAGTGGTGCACATCGTATGGCAGGTGAGCAGCATGGCTCCCGACATGTTATTACCTTTAGCCGACCTGTCTCGGTACAGCTGATCTGTAGGGGTCCTGGCGGTGGGCCCCTAGAAACAATTCCATTGGTGGGCCCTAGACATCCCAGTCCGACACTGGTTACATCCATGTTTAAAGGAGCTTGGAAATGTCCTCCCAGTGTAGGCCTGAAAACTTGGGCCTTGGTTGGGAATCTTCCCCACACAGGGTGGCCCCAAGCTATCTCTAGACATGAGGAGAACTACCAAAACACACACAGTCCTCACAGCTAGAAGGCAGTATTATAATAGTAATATTCTTGTATATAGGAGCAGTATTATAGTAATTATATTCTTGTACATAGGAGCAGTATTATAGTAGTTATATTCTTGTACATAGAGGGCAGTATTATAGTAGTTATATTCTTGTACATAGGAGGCAGTATTATAGTAGTTATAGTCTTGTACATAGAGGGCAGTATTATAGTATATATATTCTTGTACATAGGAACAGTATTATAGTAGTTATATTCTTGTACATAGGAACAGTATTATAATAGCTACAGTGGGTATGGAAAGTATTCAGACCCCTTTACATTTTTCACTCTTTGTTTCATTGCAGCCATTTGCTAAAAGCAAAAAAAGTGCATTTTATTTCTCATTAATGTACACTCAGCACCCCATCTTGACAGAAAAAACAGAAATGTAGGTATTTTTGCAAATTTATTAAAAAAGAAAAACTGAAATATCACATGGTCATAAGTATTCAGACCCTTTGCTGTGACACCAGTGGCGTAACTAGGAATGTCTGGGCCCCAAGGCGAACATTTGTCATGGGCCCAGAGCATAATGATCGGAGACCCAGGGGAGGATACAAACAAAAAAAAACAAACAATGCTACTTACCTCTTCCTGGTGCCGGTGCACTCCCGTGCGCTACTTCGGCCATCTTCAATGTTGGACCAGATCTCGCATGATCCAGGTCGGCTGACGTCTGGGACATCACCAAACAGGCCCGAAGCCTGTCGGAGTGTAGGAGAGGTAAGTTACAGTGTTTTTTATGTTCTCTCACTTCCCCCTGGGCCCCCGATCGTTATACTCTGGGGTCTGAAAAGACCCCAAAGTATAATGATAGCAGTGTTTGTGGGGTTCGCGGTAGCGGCTGCCACAGGGCTCCGGGACCCATAATGTCCCAGGCCCTGTGGCAGTCGCTACCGCTGCTACCCTGGTATTTACGCCCCTGTGTGACACTCATATTTAACTTACATGCTATCCATTTCCTTCTGATCCTCCTTGAGATGGTTCTACTCCTTCATTGGAGTCCAGCTGTGTTTCATTAAACTGATTGGACATGATTAGGAAAGGCACACACCTGTCTATATAAGACCGCACAGTGCATGTCAGAGCAAATGAGAATCATGAGGTCAAAGGAACTGCCCAAGGAGCTCAGAGACAGAATTGTGGCAAGGCACAGATCTGGCCAAGGTTACAAAAGACATATGAAAGCCCGCATAGCGTTTGCCAATAAACACATGAAGGACTCCCAGACTATGAGAAATAAGATTCTCTGGTCTGATGAGACGAAGATTGAACTTTTTGGCGTTAATTCTAAGCGGTATGTGTGTAGAAAACCAGGCACTGCTCATCACCTGCCCAATACAATCCCAACAGTGAAACATGGTGGTGGCAGCATCATGCTATGGGGGACAGGACGACTGTTTGCAAGTGAAGGAAAGATGGATGCGGCCAAGTACAGAGAGATCCTGGAAGAAAACCTCTTCTAGAGTGCTCTGGACCTCAGACTGGGCCAAAAGTTCACCTTCCAACAAGACAATGACCCTAAGCACACAGCTAAAATAACCAAGGAGTGGCTTCGGAACAACTCTGTGACCATTCTTGACTGGCCCAGCCAGAGCCCTGACCTCAACCCAATTGAGCATCTCTGGAGAGACCTGAAAATGGCTGTCCACCAACGTTTACCATCCAACCTGACGGAACTGGAGAGGATCTGCAAGGAAGAATGGCAGAGGATCCCCAAATCCAGATGTGCATCATTCCCAAGAAGACTCATGGCTGTACTAGCTTAAAAGGAAGGGGCTTCTTCTCAATATTGAGCAAAGGGTCTGAATACTTATGACCATATGATATTTCAGTTTTTCTTTTTTAATAAATTTGCAAAAATATCTACATTTCTGTTATTTTTCTGTCAAAATGGGGTGCTGAGTGTACATTAATGAGAAATAAAATGAACTTTTTTGCTTTTAGCAAATGGCTGCAATGAAACAAAGAGTAAAAAATTTAAAGGGGTCTAAATACTTTCTGTACCCACTGTATATTCTTGTACAAAGGAGGCAGTATTATAGTAGTTATATTCTTGTACATAGGAGGTGTATTATAGTAATTATATTCTTGTGCATAGGACAGTATTATAGTAGTTATTTTCTTGTATATAGGAGCAGTATTCGGTGGCGTAACTAAAGTCTTGTGGGCTCCGAGTTCTTGTGTACCCACAACTGCAGTTATCAAGAATACGGTGAGTGAGCAGCACCCAGCATGTAAACAATACTGAGACTATATAATATGTTCCACAATGGCCCCCACACAGTATCATATGCTCCACAATGGCCCCCACACAGTATCATATGCTCCACAGTGGGCCGCTACACAGCATTATAAGTTCCACAGTGGCCCCCACACAGTATGATAATCTCCACATTGGCTACCACACAGTATTATAAGATCCGCAGTGGCCCCCAAACGGGGGGTGCCGAGGGGGATGTTTGGCATGGCGGAACCCCTTGGATGCATCCAAGGGGTTAAAGCCCCTGATCGGAGGTCAGCTGCAATCGGTGGTTAAGAAGCAGGATGTTAGCTGTGAGTTACAGCTAACACCCGCTCCCGATGCCGCCCACAGCATTCAGTTCCCTGAAAAACACTTAAGATGCCGCGGTCTACCGTGGCATCTTAAGGGTTAAACAGTGGGGATCGGTGTTATCACCGTCCCCGCTGTTGCAGCGGGAGCCTGGCTGTCAGATACAGCTGGGCTCCCACGGTAATCGCACGGGGTTAAAGCTGGGTGTTTGGCTGCTCAGCGGTCAATCAACCAGCTTTAGGGATGAGCCAAACCCAGACCCGGATCCGAACTTCAGCGCTGACGTTTGGGGTCGAGTACCCGAACGCACAAAGTTCGGCACAAACCCAAACTGTGCAGTTTGGGTTCGCTCAACACTAGTCAAGAGGTCTCTGAATTTCTTGAAGAATTCAGCTATAATACCATCTGGACCAGGGTGCTTTCTTTAGATGTAACTTATTTATGGCCTCTTTCACTTCCTCCAAAGTTAATTCTGCTATCAAAAGAGAAAAGTCCAAATCATTGGTATCAGGACCAGGAGGGTACAGACCACCATGATAGTAGTCGTGGAAAGCTTGGTTCCCCGACTGCTATACATATTGTTAATGGAAAGGGGCCCAGCATGTCACTAGGCCCCATTCCAATAGATGCTGCTCAGGAGAGGTGACTAAAAATAAGCAATATTTATACTCTCCTCTCCTGAGCCTCCAACAGTCCTCAACATACTCTCCAGGGCTAATCCAGCCTGTGAGGAGTATTGCGCCAAAGACGTCACTGCTGGGGCCTGTGATTGGGCCTCAGTAGTCTCGTTGGCGGCATAATGACGTCAGCGTGCCCCATGTGACCCAATCACAGGCCCCAGCAGTGACATCTGGAGTGCGTTGACGTCATTATGCCGCCCACGTGACTGCTGAGGCCCAATCACAGGCCCCAGCAGTGATGTCTGGGGAGTGTCACTCCTCAGTCGCAGGCAGAAGAGGACTGAATAAGATGTTGAAGAGAGCCAGAAGGAGCGAGGATGCCCAGGAGAGGTGAGGTAAGTTGAGTATAAGTGTTTGTTATTTTTAATCACTTCCCCTGGGCCTCTACTTATACTCTGGGGTATGAGGAGACCCCAGAGTATAATAAAATCAAAGCAGAGGGCCGAACCTCACGAATATTAATCCAATTTCATGGGGTTCACCTGAAGTGGCTCTAGGATCGCTCTTGGAAGAATTTTATATTGTGTGGGAGCCACTGTGGAGAATATTATACTGTGTGGGACCACTGTGAGGAGTACATTATACTGTGTGGGGGCCAATGTGGGAAGCATATTATCCCGTGTGGGGGCCACTGTGGAGCAGTGCTGAAGCAGATACTGTTCCAGGGTTTGTTCAGACAGCATCCTAAGTTGAAGATTACTATCAAGGACCCGGCTGAGAAGTGGTCCTGTCAGTGAGATCGCTTGTTTTCTGGATGAGCCCTGCTTTCAGCTGCTCCAGTCCAAGGCGAAAAGGTACACAACAAAGCTGGATCAGTAAGAGAAGTAATCGTGCACGCACCGCATTACAATGTTTTGCTTGGGACTGAGTAAGGGCCTGTAGTTAGAATAGTTAGGCATACTCATCTTCACAGGCCACACTACTAGTGAATTATCTAGCTATTCAGTAGTAAGGACTAAGACTCAGAGAATTCTATAGACTTGTAACTCTCAGAGAGGAGCTTCTGAGGAAGTCTAGAAGCGATATCTTATACATTGTCACATTTCTTTGGCTTGCAAACTGACCTACTATTATATTTACTTGGTTGTACTTTGTTTGGGGGGGAATAGGGGTATTTTGATAAGTTTGTAAGCTCTTGTGTTATACCGCCGATGCCCCTATCACACTCACTGAATTGTTCCTGTGACTAGGGTGATAAAAAGGTAACAAGCGGCTGGTTAGTTGCAGCCTGCAGATAGGTAAAAGCTTGGAGTATATTGGAGCCGCGCATGAAAGGGCACCGCGCTGTACAACACCAGGGCCTCAGCTTCCTGGCTGAGTGTATGTAAATAGTTGAGAGTGTTTTTTTTTGTAAAGAGGTGTTACTATACAAAGTAAAATCTTGTTTTTTACTAAATTGATTTGGAGTCGCTTCCTTTGTTCTTGACTTCGCTGTATCCTGGGGAGCCCACCCCGGTACACGGCTTACAACTGCATTTCACAATACCATACTGTTGGTGCCACAGTGTTGGCATACAATGGTCCCCATATCAAAAAACCTTTTCTATGCCAGTGTACTAGAGGTTCACTGTGTGGTGTTAGTGGTGTGAGTAGTCTAGGTATGTTGGTGTCTCATCTACTATAACTTGTGGGTGGTGGCAGATATTTGTGTGGATATGTGCAGATGTGGGGTCACGTTACTCCTTTGTAGCTTAATGTGATAAGTGAGTTTGAAAATGAGTGTGGAAATGGAGTCTCCCTTTAAGTTCACATACAGAGTCACATGTGCTTGTGCGGTAAGTGGGTGTTTGGAAACCTGACACTGCAGATCAGCTTTCATTCTGAAAACTGACCTTAAGCATTATGACATGGCCACTACACAGTGAACGGAGCTGATCAGTGAGTTGCTGGGTGATGGACCCCTCTGATGTGATATTGAGGACCTGTCCTAAGGATTTGTGGCCCTTGTAGCGACTAGTGATAAGGGCTAGGACTTCTGGGCATTTTGGTTGTCATGGAGAATTTCAAATTGAATTGGACTTCGCCACCATGTTATGTGAGTGGTTAGGAGGAATTAGGAGGAGTTATATATAATTTGTGAGGCACCCCCCAATGATGCATTTCCCCATGTTGTTATAGTACCACCCGTTACTGGTTTCTCTGTTGCGGGCGTCAGCGGCCCTCTACCCTGGCTGTTCCTCAGCGACTTCTCCATGATTGGGTGGCCTGCATGCCTCCTACTGCCTTATTTGATGCCTTTGTATTGGTTTTGTTTCTTTTTGTTATTATTTGCAAAAACCTCAATAAAAACTGATTAAAAATAATTTGTGGGGCACGTAGGACGAACCACTTACCCTCTGTCATGGCGGACGAGAGGGGCCGGCACTCCAGGACCTGGAGAGGGTGATCTTGGACCGTGTGAGGAGCGTGACCATGTGAGGACGTCAGTGGCTGGAGGATCTTCTGTCAAAGGCTGCGGCTGGTGTCCCGTCCGGTGAACAGGAGAGGGTCCCTTCAAGTGAGGTCGAGGAACGTCAATCCCGCAGGCCCCACCGTCTGGTCAGGAAGCCTTCCCGACTCAGCCCCAGCTCGCCCGAGCGTGGAGGCAAGTGCAGGCTACCAGGAGGCACGCAGAGCAGAGATGGCAGCGGCAGTCTGCGGAGGAAGGCAGGATACAGGCTTCACCCAGCAGCCGTGCAGAGGCTGGCCGTCCTACAAACAAGATGGCTGCCATTGAGCCTCCCGCGGGAGCGGGGGGGTGAAGGTGGAGGCGATTCTTCGGGCTGTGAGTAAAGTCCACCTGGGGCTGAGGGATCACTTCCCTCGCTGCCAGCAACGGGCTCGGCGGTGCGTGCGCCGGTGGGAGGGTGTGGGGCTTCCACGGGTCCCGGGTACACAACTTTCCCACATGCGGAAAGCTTTTCTGATGGCGCTGGGTTTGCCAGCGCTGCCCCCTCCCCCCTCACACACAGCCCTGCAGTACCAATGTCTCACTCCAGGAGCCTCAGCACCACCTTGGGATAAGTCCTTCCCCACTCACACAAGTGTCCCCTCCTGGCCAGGCTGCTGCTACAGGACCTGGTGTCTTAACACAGGGCTTGTAACACATACTTTTGTCACAGGCCCTTCCTTCCCCGCGGTACTCTTGGTCCCCAGGGGCGTCAAGGGTCACCATGGATAGGCCAGCCTCACGTCAGAGTGGGCGGCACATGACCAGGAGCAGGTCGGAGGTCACGGGTCTATGCTGCGAGTTCACAGGTCAGGGATACTTCGCTGGCACTGTCACCTCGAGTCTATGATTTGCCTGCTTCTTCTGAGTCTTCTTCTTCAGGTTCCAGGAGGTTTCATCATCACAGACACCGTAACAGAGAGGAGAGTCATCTCATCCGTCACCGACGGGATTATCGCCGTCGGAATCGTCGGTCCCGGGAGGAACATTCGGGGTCCAGGTCGTCGAATCGGCTTTCCCGCAGAAGGGTGGACGAGCGTCTTCGGCTTGCCTCGCACCATTCTTCGCACCAATCTAGGAGGGACTCTTCACGCCATTGAGTCGGGATCTGCATCTCACCGGTTTCCCCAGGCTTCAACGCACGGTTCTGCACCAAGGGATTCTCCGGGGGTGTTCCACTGCCCCGCGGAACCACCAGTACCACAGACAACACCTACCTCAACACCAGCGCCGCCATTGTTGGACACAGGGACCAGGAGAGACGGTGAGTAAGCTTGCCTTCCCACCTGGTCAGCCCTAGCTAACCCGACACACGGCGAAGATCTCGCTTCAGTATTAAGGCGCATGCTTAGTCGGCAAGAAAGTAATTGTGTTCAGGCTTCTGTGGGAGGCTTGGGCAGGGAGACACCTTCGCCTGTCAGCTGTCCACAGGGTTTTCGAGATTCGATTTTTTGCAGGGTCGCCCCCTTAGGTACGCATGAGTACGTAGACATTTGGTCTCTCTTATCCACTGACCAAGTTACATTGGATAAAGAGAGGGTTTTCGAACGGGGTGCGGATAGGAAGACAAGAGTCACAAAAACTTTTGGCAATTGGGTTCAGGCTTTTGTGGTGCTAGCACACATTTTGCACTAACATTGCCCCGCTAAAGGAGCTGAGCTTTTCATCTATCTGGATATTATATATATAGCGCCAACAAGCTGCACGGTTATGATGAGGAGTTCAGGTGGCGGTTAGCCTTGACCCCAGCTGTTGGCTGGGCGTCGAAGGCGACCGACGTCTGGATACAACTTATCCTTGCTCAGAGGCCGCAGCGGCCCTTTCCAGGTAGTGCCGGGGGACATCCCCCGTTCAGGGATCAATTACTCACAAACCTACAGGGTCCTTCTGGTTGTACAACGAGGGACACTGTAGGTTTTTCTCCTCCTGTAAGTTCCGGCATGACTGCTCGATCTGCGGGGGTAATCACGCTGGCCCCTTTGTTGAGCCTCCTTTTCCCAATTTGCGAGTTTCCCCTTTGGGGTTAGTCCCCAAGAAGGAGAGTGGTAAATATCGCTTAATTCATCACTTGTCCTACCCCAAAGGCGAGTTCCTTTTTGGAGTGGGTAGTGCGCTTCAAAACCGGTTATCAGTCGATATTGCACTATTTAGACAATTTTCTGTTCATTGGAACGGCCGATTCTACCGTTTGTGATTTTATTTTGTGCTCTTTTCGGGGTTTGATGGAACGTTGTGGAGTCCCCTTGTCCGAGGAAAAAACGGTACGTCCTGTAACTTGCCTTTCTTTCCTGGGGACAGAAATCGATACGATGGCTATGGTTTTCCGTTTGCCAAATGACAAACTGGATCATCTAGTCCAGGCAGTAGAGGAGGTGGAGCTCTCCAAAAAAGTTACCTTGCATCAGATGCAAGTGCTTTTGGGTCTCTTAAACTTTGCTTGCAAGGTGATACCCATGGGGCAAACTTTTTGCTGTTGTTGGCGACTCGGGGGGTCCTCCTTCCTCATCATTTTATTAGTGTGACAAGAACGTTAAGGGAGGATCTTCGGGTTTGGCGGTGTTTTTTTGACAAATGGTAGGACTTTGTGTCAGTCTGTGATGGTATCGAGCACAGAGATTTTGTTGTTTATAAATGCGGCAGAGGGCGATGGTTTCGGTGCTATATTCGGAAACAAGTGGTGTAGGGATCACTGGCCGACTTCCTGGAGTGATAGGGGTTTGGTTAAGAATCTGGCTCTTTTAGAACTTTTTCCGATTATAGTAGCGGTAGAGCTGTGGGGTCAAAGTATCAGTAATAGTCGCATATTGGACTGATAACATGGCAGTGGTGCATGCAGTGAATAGTCTGTCGTCGTCGTCATTGGAGGTTTTATCGCTGCTAAGACACTTGCTGTTTCATTATCTTCAGGTCAACATATGGTTTCGCATTAGGCATGTTCCGGGTGTGCAGAATACGATTGCTGACACTTTGTCTCGTTCCAATTTCCAGCTTTTCGGGTCCCTTCATCCAACGGCTGAGAAGGAGGGTGCGAGACGCCCGGAATTCTTGTGGACCCTTGTAGAGAGGATTTCATGGCTTTGGTTCAGAAATCGGTTGCCCCATCTACCTAGTGTGGGCATAGTGGAGCGTGGAAAGGGTGGTTGTCCTGCTCTGGTGGTAGGTTTCTCGCAGAGGACAACTTGCTGTTAGTCGTTACCTTGAATTATTTGGAGAAGCAGCGGAGCAGAGGGCTTTCGGTGTCAGCCGTCAGTAACAACTTGGCCAGTATTGCTTTTATGTTGAAGCTTTTCGGTCGTCATGATGTCACAAAAGAATTTTTAGTCAGATAGATTATGAAGGGGTGGAGGAAGGAGGTCGTACGTTGTGACATGCGCCATCCGGTCTCCTTTCACCTGTTGGGGGCGCTTCATGGCGGTACTCGCCATAGTTTGTAAGGATGAGGACGAAGTTCTTTTTGTTCCGGGTTGCTTTCTCTCTCGCTTTCTTTTATGTGCCTTACGGATAGGTGAATTGCTCCCATCAGGTTGTAGGTCACAGGGAGGTTTGGGTTGGTAGGACGTTTTGTTTTCACAGTCAAGTCTCCGTGTATGCGTTTGTAAGTCTAAAACGGACGCGTATGGGAGGGGTTTTTGGTTGGTTGTACGCCCCACTAATACTGAATTTTGTTCTATCAAGTTGCTTGGGGAATTTCTTAGCTTTAGGGCTCCCGGCAGCCAATTTTTGGTCCACCAATCTGGCCTCCCTTTAACTCGGTATCAATTTTCCGTGGTTTTCCGTTCGTGTTTGGTTAATTTGGGTTTGAATCCACGTTATTTTGGTACTCGTTCCTTCCGCATAGGTGCAGCTATGATGGTCGACTTGTGCGGAGTGGATGCAGATGGCATTAAAAAGCTGGGTCGTTGGAAGTCCGACTGTTTTCGCAGCTACATGCGTCCTGACCTTGTGATTGTATTTTTCAGCTGTTTTATATATTTGTATTCTTTTCGTTTTTCTTCTTTTACAGGTTCTTCGGTGATTTCGGTGTGGATCCTGGGACATTCATTCGTTTTTTGTTCTGAGAGGAGGGCAGTGGTTCGCCCAGGAGGCTTGTCCCTCGGTTTTGCTGGAGTCGACGTGCATTGGTTCGGTTTCAGAGGTCTCCGGTGGACTCGGATCTTGTCTGGCTAAGTTCAGCAGGTTGGTTACAGGGACAGTGGTATTAGTAGTTCATGTGGGTGGTAATAACTTAGGGAAGGTTAAATTGGGTGAGTTAATTTCGGTTATTAGGCAGGATTTTTCGCGCTTTTCAGAATTTTTTCAAAAAGTTATCTTCGTGTGGTCGGAGGTGGTCCCCCGTGCTCGATGGCATGGTGCCCGGGTTCCCGTGGCTTTGGAAAGGTCCAGGCGGGTTTTGAATGTTACAGTATCAAAGCACGTGCAGTCCCTGGGGGCGTGTCGGTGCGGCATACGGAATTGGAAGGGGACAACAGGGATCTGTTGCTTCCCCATGGGGTTCATTTGAACCCCATTGGTCTGGATATTTTCCTGGCAGGTCTCCAGGACGGTGTGGAGAGGGCCTTGTTGCTGGCAGAAGGGGTTGGTCGGAGCTAGGTGTAGAGGGATACACTGTCTCCTCCGTGGCGGGAGTTGTTCCATGTCCCATGGATACGAAGGTTACGGTCTACATGCCCACTGTCGTACAGCGGTTGGCATTAGGACGAAGTTTGGAAGAAGAAAGATACACACATGGACATGGAAATTTGTTATGTATTACCAGGTCAAAGGTTATGTTTTGTTTTACTATGTTACACAAAATACAGCTGTGGCCAATCCCACTAACCATAAGATCGCGTATTGGTGACTTTTATGGGTAGGTACAGGGGGGGGCGGAGTGAGTTTAAAATAGTTGGTATGAGTTATGTCGCAGCAGTCATCAAAAATCACTATGAGGCTAAGGCCCCACATAGTCAGCTGCAGCAAAAAAGCGCTGTGGTAAAGACCACAGCAGCAACACATCGCATTTTTTCCTGCAGCGCCTTTCGCAGAAAGTCTGCAGAGGTTTCCTCTGCGAACTTTCTGCTTCCATTATACCTAAAGAGAAACTGTCGGCGTTTCCGTAGGTATAATTGACATGCTGCAATTCTCAAAACCACAACATTTTTGTAAATCGCAGCATGTCCGCAAGGTGTGGATAGCATTCACTAGAATCCCATCCACCTTTCAGTGACTGTAAAACGCTGCGTTTTTTTTCCAAACTGCGGTGTTTACGCCACGTAGGGCCCCGATCTAAAAGTCCTGTAAAAACCCCTTTTAAGCCTTAGCCCTTTCCTGACATCTGCCGTAATAGTACGGCAGATGGCAGGTGTTTAAAGATGGTAGAAATCTCCTGGTTCCATTTGTCTTATGTGCTCCCAGTTTTGGTTTCTTAAAGGGGTTGTCCAGGATAAATCTATATATTAACCATAAGACTTTCTAAATAACATTTATTAATAATTTTTCCTAGTTTTACTGTAATATATGTAGGTCATGTGATCTACATATATTACATCTTTTGCCTTTCCGCTGACGTTGCAGGGTCTCGATCTAATCCGCACCCCAGCACGTCAGTGGAAAGTACCCGACCCCACAGTCCCATTATACTCACCATTTCTCCTGTGGATATCTGGACCCCAGGACGTCATCGCTGGAAGGCCACCTCTTCATTTCTTGTGACGACCAAGTGTAATGGGGCTTGGGGGCAGGTCAAAGAGGAGGTGCCTGCTGGTACACGACACATAGAGGAGGTGCTGGCTGGCATAGCACAGCACCATATAATATGGACTGCACATGCTCAATCCATATTATACTGTGTGGGGGCCACTGTGGAGCATATTATACTGTGAAGGGGCCATTGTGGAGTATTATACTGTGCAGGGGCCACTGTGCAGCATATTTTACTGTGCAGGGGCCACTGTGGAGCATATCATACTGTGCAGGGGCCACTGTAGAGCACATTATACTGTGTAGGGGTCACTATGGAGCACATTATTCTGTGCAGGGGCCACTGTGGAGCATTATACTGTGTGAGGGCCACTGTGGAGCATATTATGTTGTAGAGTGCGACTGCTGGATGTGGTAGAGTCAAAACCAGACAGACATTTGTATATAACAGGAACAGACTTTAGTGAAACATGAATGCAGTAACAGAAAATCCACCTCACATGGTGAATAACAGATCTAGTACAACACACACACTAGCAATACAGGATGTGTATATCAACAGCATCAAAAACAACAAAGTACAGAGTGTCTACATATAAACATTTAGTAACAGCTACATCTAGTGTCATAAATGTGAACTGCAGTCAATCCAGCAAATATAGAGACGAAGCTGGCTGTTGCATATCTCCAACACCCCTTCTCAACAGCTAAGGCTTAGTCTGTTAGGCCCATCTTCTTTGTAAGCCTCGAGTGTCTTTCAGCGGTCAGGGGCTTGGTAAGGATATCTGCTGTCATTTCCTCAGTCGGGCAATAAAGTAACTCAAGAAGTCTCTGCTCTTGAAGATCCCTCAGAAAGTGGAACTTCACATCAATATGCTTGGTTCTCGAGCTAACTCTTTCCATCTGCGCAAGTGCAAGACATCCTTGATTGTCCTCAAAGATTCTTGTTGCTTTCATCTGTGGTTGACCCAAGTCTTTTAATAGTTGTCTCAATCATATGACTTCTTGACTTGCCTGTGCTACTGCAACATACTCTGCTTCAGTAGACGATAGTGTAACAGAAAGTTGCTTTCTACTAGTCCAACAGATAGCACCTCCTGATAGAAGAAACAGGTACCCACTTGTACATTTTCTGTCACTGGTATCTCCGGCCCAATCGGCATCCACATATCCTGTCAGGGTGCTTTCGTCACTTGCTGGAAACTTTAGCTTGTAGTGTAAAGTCCCTTTAAGATAGAGAATGACTCGCTTCACAGCATTCCAGTCCATCTGACTTGGTGTTGAAATCTTTCTGCATAGGATTCCAACTGCTGCTGCAATGTCAGGCCTTGTAGCGGTGCTAATGTACAGCAATTTCCCTATTGCTTTCCTGTACTGAGTGTTAATTGGTAGTGGTGAATCTTGGCTGTCTATCTTCTTCAGGTAGTTGGTTTCCATGGGAGATTTTACTGGTTTTGCATCTTCCATTCCAAATGTCTCAATTAGCTCTTGTATTTTGAGCTTTTGGTTCAGAAGGAAGCTGCCATCCTCCTCTCTCTCAATCTGAATGCCAAGATAATTATTTACATTGCCAAGATCTTTGGTCTCAAAGTGCTGATTTAGGGTTTGGAGTATTTCTCCTTCATCCCCTTCTTACTTGAAACAAATCAGAATATCGTCCACATAAATGAGTACATAGATCCACCTGTCTGCCAATTTCTTTGTGTATAAACGGGTCTGCTTTACTCCTTTGGAAGTCCTCCTGTGTAAGCACTTCATTTATTCTCATATTCCATGCTATGGCGGCTTGCTTTAGACCATATATACTCCTCTGTAGTTTGCATACTAGGTCTGGCCTTTGCTCATCTTTGAATCCTGGTGGTTGTTCCATGTAGATATCTTCTGCTGTTTTTACATCAAAGTGTCTTACTTGCATTTTCCTTATTGCGGCTACTGTTAGCAAAGTTCTTATTGTAGCATGTTTGACAACTGGCGCAAATGTCTCATCATAGTTCTCTCCATATTTTTGAGAATATCTCTTGTCTACGAGTCTTGCTTTGTATCGCTCCACTGTACCATCTGCATTGTATTTTACTTTGAAAGTCCATTTACATCCTATTGATTTCCTTCCAGGTGGTAGTTCTGTAAGTGTCCATGTTTTAGTGTCATGTATGGTGTGAAAGATCCTCAGTGCGCCAACACCGCTATGGCCCCACCTGAGTCTTCTTTCATATAAAACCACACTCACCGCCAGTGAATGTTGGGTTCACCAGATAAATACAAGACAAGCTTTCTAAATTTTAGATATTTATTAACCCCTAAATGGGTCGGTATTAACATCTAACATATACAGTTCAGAACAGATATGCAGATATATGCAAGCATTAACAGTTACTAGTTACAAGATACAATACAAATAAAATAAAAGGGATAAAGGTGAAATAGTTACTTTACCACACATCTCCTTGATGTGTTTCTGTAGTCCAACACTCACACATGCTCTGTCATGTGTGAGTAACCAGTGGAAGCTGTTTAGCATGTGGCATTAATACAATAATCCAGCCTGCATGCTCTCATCACAGTCTCTCAGCATTAGTCCAGTAGTCTCATCACAAAAAATCTCCTCATGGTGTTCTCTTGTAGTCCCAACACAAATCTCATCACAGCAGCCTCTCCTCATGGTCTGTCTGTAACAACTCTGTCATAACTCTGTAGTCTGTGATGGTCTCAGCCCAATCCCCATAGCATAATCTCCTCCCATTGCCACTTACCTCATCTTTTATACCCTTTATGCCACCTCCCAGAATGAGGTCACCGGCGGCAGCAAGTCTGATTGAATAATGCAATCAAGTCCAGATTCTTTGTATATGGCCGATCCAAGTGAAAGGATACAATGTTATCAGCCATATCTGATCTCCCTGCACAATGCATGTTTCTTTGATCACTCAGAGCTGTGTATGAATACAATGGAACCCTATTGTTCCAGTGCTGCTACTACTGCCAATATACACCTAGGCTTATAGCTGCGCACATTATGAGTAAATGGAACTAGAGAGAAATACGCTACCCAGAGACCAAAATACAGCTCTGAATTATAGCCATATTTAAGCAGAATCATCACATATGGATTTTATCTCTTCCTTTGCAGCCTTTATCCATTTACTGGCTTCACCTTCTGAAAGCTGAGATATGTCTTCCCAAGTTGAGGTTCATTAGCACTGGCAGTGCTTGCCTTGTATGAGAGACGTACAGGTGGTTTACCTTTATTCTCTCTCATAGAGCGTCTTCGTTCTGTGTGTGAGCTTGGTTGTGTCTGTTCTTCATTACTGATGGATTCTGCGCTCACTTCAACTGTTTGTTCAGAAGTTACAGATGTTGGCTGATCAGTCTTCACTTCCCGGCCTTTTGGCAAAGCTCAAGTACAGGTTTTGCCGGACCTGTGCTTGGTCGGATTTTGTCAAGAGGTGCTCTGGGTACCCTGTCCTCGGTCTCCCCGGATCGGCCTGGTTCATAGCCAGGTCTTAACTGGGGTGTTACTATTGGGGCACAGGATTAGTCCCGGAGCAAGGGGGGGGGCGACACCAGGCGACTATCCAGGAGCCGTAGTTGAGACGGTGCGGAGATCTTATTCGTGGTTCAGTTCCTGACCGGATTGGAGTACGGAGTAGAGGCTTTGCAGAGCTGTTCTTTTTTACATTCCTGTGTCTGCTGGAAAACGCTAACATGGCAGACGTCCCGGAATTTCAAAAGCTGGAAAATACCGTGCGATTTTACATCGAAGAGAGGTTCCACAGTACTAAAGGCGTGAGATTCATATCCAACACCTTGTTGCTGTGGATATTTAAGCTGTCAAGTCAAATGATCCTATCGTTTATGGACTATCCGCATCGTGGTGAGTACGACATCACGTTTACTAGTAAGACCTATTTAAAAAGTTTCTTGGAGGACTTATCCAGACTTAAGAACAGTCCAGAAATGGAAGGCGTGTTAGTAGTTCCACATTACCCGGATGATGAACTATTAATCGTTGTTAAAATGTACAGCCCCTTTGTAGAGGACAAAGACGTTTTTCTACTTCTTTCAAAGTATTGCGTGAAAATAGTTCCAAAAGGAAAAATTATGAATGAATGTGGTCTTTGGACCTGTAAGAGGCGGTTTCATTGTGTCATCAAAAGAAAACCAGATGGGACTTTATCGTTACCACCTGCTAGATTTAAAATTGGAAAAGTTACAGGAGATATTTTTTTCAAAGGGCGTCCAATTTTCTGTACCAATTGCAAAGAATACGGACATACCGCTGTGGACTGTACTAAGGTGGTGTGCACTAGGTGCAAACAAGAAGGACACACTTCTTCCAATTGTGAGAACTCTATGCGTTGTCATCTGTGTGGTTCAACAGGACATTTGTTTAAACAGTGCCCAGATAGGGGTAGGAAGGCGGAAGAGGAAGGGAAGGATGAGGCTAATGAGTCTGTAACAGATAGTTCGCTGCTGGAGGCTGAAAAGGGTGTGTCCTCTTCAGGAGAGTAGGTTGGTGCAGGTCTTAGCAGTAAAACAAAAAGGAAGAAAAAAGTTTCGAGAAAACCTGAGCAGGGAGTTGAAGAGTGAACAGGTAGTTGAAGAAACTCAGATGGAGAAAGAGGATATTATTGCTGATATAGTACCTCAGTCTGTAACGGATAGTGAGTTAGCTGAAGTTGCTGGAGAAGTGGTTTCTGAAGTAGAAGTGGAAGCAGGTCCTAGTAGGAACACAAAAAAGAAGGAAAGACCAGAAATTCCTAGAGAGTTTGAACAGGTTGTGGAAGGGAGTTTAGATGAGAGAGTAGCATTAGCCAAGGAAGCAGAAGATATGGAAGCAGTGAATAGGTTAGTCTTGGAGGCTGAAACTAATTTTGACCAATTTAAGCGAATTAAGGATGACCCTAGGGTTAAAAATCACTTGGCAAAGCGTTTTTGGGAGGTTACAGAATTTACTATTCAGTTTCGCATGTTATTAGAATGTGATGCTAAGGTTGTGCGAGAGTGGGTTAAGGGCCAAGGAAAAATTGAAAGTATGCTAGCCAGACGCCTGATATATTTGGCTTGGGTAGGTGGTTTTTGTAATATATGATACATTATCAGTTTTGACCTGAGAAATTAGATCTTGGATTTATGTATTTTTGCATATTATCTGATATTATTTATGTATTTCTGTATATTTGTGTGTATTTTATAATAAAAATTTAAAAAATCTGTTCTTATCAGTAGAGGTTAGTAAGTTGGCTCCGCAGGTGGAGGTGATGGACCCACCATTGGGAGCCAATGGAACACCTTGAAAGTAGTCAGAGAACCACACCAGGGATTGGCGTCTACCCTAGGATCGAGGCCAAGAGTCCGGGAATGCTTTCGAAGGTCTAAAAGTGTGAGTGCCTCGGGGGGGTTCGGTGGCTCCTGAGGTGCCAAAACTCACTGGGCATGGGAAACCCACTGAGTGCGGCACATTGCACATGCACTTGAATCACTTTGATTGCACTCCACCCTGATGCTTGGTTTAACCAGGCAAATTTTTATAGATCTGGTGGATAGACCGGGCCTGTACACAGGTACTCTATTCACTTGTTTATGATTTTTTATGTCACGTTTTGTCACCGTTTGTCACTCTTGTTGTGGATGAAGGGGTGCGGAAACCCTTTTGGGTCCTACCCGAAGTCTAGGGGTTGGAGTTGTGTGGCCATCTTGGTTCCCACCTTCCTTGTTTGCCCGGTCTGCCTCTGCTTATATGGAGGTTGACAACAGTTATCGGCTCTAGTAGTACTCTTGGGGTGGCAACCCTTGAGGAAACTGAGCAAGTAGCTGGCTTGGTAGCACTCCTGGTTTTGGCAGCCTGGGAGGAAACCGAGCAAGTTGGCCCTTCTGTTCTGGCAGTTGGGCAAGTATAGCCCCCGGGCTTTTGGGGACAGTTCGGGAGACCCATTCTCTTTGGAGATGGGTGTTGCAATAGACCGCATCCTGAGCACGTTTTTTTTCAGTGGCACCCCCACTTTTTTGTCGTGCACAGGTTGATTCGTTGGCACAGTTTTGGGACCTTCGAAAAAAAAAAAAAAAAAAAAGATGTTGGCTTATCAGTGTCAGTTTTCTCTTCTGTTCTTACTTCCTCTGTTGTCATTACATTGTCTCTCAGATCTTCAACCAAAGTTATGCTGTTGCTAATGGTAACCTTGTCAGTTTTGGGATTTAGGATTCTGTAACCCTTAACATTGTCACTGTATCCAACAAAGATGCCTTCAAATGTTCTGTTTTTAAGTTTGGTGCGTTTTTCTTCTGGAATGTAGATGAACGCCTTGCATCCAAAAACTCTTGGATGTTTTACACTCGGCTTCTCATTGTGCCACAGTTCATATGGAGTTTTCTCCATTGTTCTAGAAAAGAGTCTGTTTTGCAAATAAGTGGCTGTCATTGCTGCTTCACCCCAATATTTTCGTGGTAATCCAGAGTCTGTCAGCATGCATCTGATCATTTCAGTCAAAGTTCTGTTCTTTCTTTCAGCTACCCCGTTTTGCTCGGGTGTGTAGGGGACTGTCTTTTGATGCTCTATTCCATTCTGCTGTAAGTACTCTTGTATTTTATGTCTTGTGAATTCACCTCCATTGTCACTCCGAAATATGAGAGGTTTTCTCTGAAACTTGTTACTTGTCCTTACTACATAGTCCTGTAATTTGTCAAAAACTTCACTCTTGTGTTGCATTAGGTAAGTGACAGTGTATCTAGTCATCTATGAAAGTCACTATGTACCTGTAGCCTCCAGGTGGGTTTAGGGGACCACATACATCACTGTGAACTAGGTCAAGAGGTCTTGAAGCTCTATTGTGACTTACTTTAGGAAGTGTTGCTCTTGTAGCCTTGGATTTGATGCAACATTCACATTTAACAATAACTTAACAAGGAGATACTGTTAGATCCTTTGTCAGATTCCTCTTTTGTAGTTCCTGTATGCATTCTGGGTGTCTGTGACCTAAACGCCTATGCCACATGTGTATACAGTCATTGTGCTTATGTGTGCATAGTCTCACCTGCTCCTTCACTTTGTTGAGGTGATATGGATGATCATCCAACTTGGCACTTGCTATCATATGCTTGCCCTCTAGGATAGAACACTTGTCACCTTGGAATTTTACAGTGAGTCCTTTGCTTGTCAGACGCTTCACAGCTAAGAGTCCTCCTTCTAGATCAGGAACCAGAGGCGTAGCTAGCGGAGGGGCAGAGGGGGCGGCTGCCCCAGGCCCACTGACTTTTTGGGGCCCACCTCGGGGCCGCCATTAATACATCCATTATTTCTTACTACAGTAGATCGGTGTCTGCAGACATCGATCTAGTTAAAACGTAACCTGCAACTTAACGGTATTGTAAACCGCAAGCCAATCTAGGCTTGCGGTTTACAAGACGCCGAGACCACAGACGATGTCTGCTTCTCAGCACGGGTGGTACGATGACGTCACAACAACACGCCGCATGTGCTCAGACACAGACGTCCTGCGCGTGGACAGGGAGGAAGTGGCAGCAGCACCATTCATCAGCATCGTACGTAGGTGAGTATGACTTTTTTTTGTGGGTATATTAATACTATAAGGGGTGGATAGGAGTGGGAAATATAACTATAAGGGAGGATTCATTAGGGGGCATTATGACGATGGTTGGGTCATTTATATAAGGGTTATTAGGAGGTATTATTAATACAAGGGGGAGGTTATTTATATAAGGGGCCATTAGGGGGCATCATTTATATTAGGAGGCATTATGAACATAAGGGGGTGATCAGTGATATAAGGGGTCATTAGAGGTGCAGTATTTATGTCAGGGTGAATCAGGGGCATAATATGAGGGTCAATTAATTTAATTAAGGTGGCACTTGGGTTTTAATAAGACTAAGACCCCACGTACCAGGCTGCAGAAAAAAAAGCGCTGCAGGAAAAACCGCAGCGGTAACATTGTGGTTTTTCTCGCAGCACTTTTCACAGAAGGTCCGCAGAGGTTTCCCCTGTGGACTTTCTGATTTCAATACTCCTATATGGAAACCGGCAGTGTTTCTGTAGGTATAACTGAAATGCTTCAATTTCCAGAACTTCAACGGTTTTGGAAACCGCAGTGCATCTGCTGCACGTATTTTTCCGCAATGTGTGGATGGGATTTGCTAGATGTAGGTAGGTTTTCGCCACATGTGGCCCCTATCCCATGCCCACTTCGCAGTAAAATATGTGCAGCGGATACACTGCGATTTCCAAAACAGACACAGTTTTGGAAATCGCAGCATGTCAATTATACCTACAGAAACGCCAGCGGTTTCACCTATAGATATAATTGAAGCAGAAAGTCTGCAGAGGAAAACTCTGTGTCCTCTCTGTAAACTTTCTGTGCAAAGTGCTGCAGGAAAAACCGCGATGCGTCGCCGCTGCGGTTTTTCCCGCAGCTCTTTTTTTGCTGCAGGACACCATGTGGGGCCTTAGCCTTAAAGAGGACCTTTCACGTCCTCATGTATATGCTGTTTTACATACCGCTACAAAGCCGACAGCACGCTGAATTCAGCGCACTACCGGCTTTCCCGGTATGTGCCCGGGGCTGGAGAAATCGGGGGTCTTAGTTTCTCGGTTTACTGTCAGAAGGGCGTTCCTGACAGTCTAGCTGCGTTGTGAGGAACGCCCTCTCTGACAGTTCTCGTACTCGCCCATAGCGCTGTACTATCAGAGGGGGCATTCCTTACTGCCCGGCGATGACGCTGAGCTGTGAGGAACGCCCCCTCAGTACAAGTCTATGAGCGAGAACTGTCAGAGAGGGCGTTCCTCACAGCGCAGTTAGACTGTCAGGAACGCCTTTCTGACAGTAAACCGTGAAACTATGACCCCCGATATCTCCAGCCGCGGGGCACATACCGGAAAAGCTAGCAGTGCGCTGAATTCAGCGTGCTGTTGGCTTTCTAACAGTATGTAAAACAGCATATACATGAGGACATGAAAGGTCCTCTTTAAGGAGTTTTCCAGCTCATTTTTATTGATGATCTATCCTCAGAATAAAACATCAATAAGAGATGTGATTCCCCACTGATCAGCTGTATGAAGGGGCTATGGCGCCTGTTTATATCATACGCTGCCTGTTTATAGTGACCATGTGATGTAATTACAGCCTTGTCACATAGACATGTATAGGACGAGGCTGTAGTTACATTACATGGCCGCTATGAGATGAATGACACTATGTAAACAGAGAAGGGGTCATGGCACTTACACAGGTACCATGGTTCATTCAAACAGCTGATCCTGGGGGTCCGGGGTATTGGAACCCCAATAATTTATTTTTCCTTTTTAATTAGGAAACACCTGGGGCATTATTAATAAGGGGCACTATTTAAAGAGGTGCACAGGGAAGTTATTAACTTAAAGATACACTTGGGGGTATTATTCATTATAGGGGGTTATATTATATGTTTTATAATTGGGGTAGCAGCAGGATGGGTGTGCAGGTGAGGACAATGTGGGTTAGGTGCCTGGAAAAGTGAGGAGCCAAAGATGTCTGTGTTGCAAACTTTACAGAGACTGGAAGAAGTGGTCATGGCTGTCCAAATGAAAGAGATGGGAAATGTGAAGGATTGGTCAGAGACGTCACCGGTAAGTCACTAAATGTTACTGCCCTGTATTCACCTAAATCGTCTGCAGAGCCCTGTGTAGAGCTGCTATATACCACTATACGCTCACCGTATACTGATAGTATCGGTATACGAACAAGTCCAAGTTGGGGGCCCATTTGAACATGTTTGCCCCCCTGTGCTGAACCCCTAGCTACGCCTCTGTCAGGAACATATCCTTCTGCACATATTTTACTCCCATCTGCGAGGTAAATAGTCTTCTTTGTTATTCAGATCAAGGTCTGTAAAAAAAACTTCTATCACTTGTCATGTGACTGGTTGCTCCAGAGTCAATGCACCAGCCTTGCAATTTATGGTTGCCTGTCACTTTAAATGTGGCATTCCACTTCCCTTTACTTGAATCAGAAATTGTGGCTTTGACTTTCTGCTTAGTATAAGAGGGATGCTGTCTCATCTGCTCTGCTTTCCATATAGTGCAGTCTTTCTTTATGTGTCCTTGTCTGTGGCATCTAAAGCACACTCTGGTTTCCTTCCTGTGTGACCTTGTTTCTGTAGCTTTAAGAGAAGAAGTCTTGGAGTGAGTTTCATGTGTAAAGTCCTTTCTTCGCTGATACTCATCTACGAGCCTGGTCTTTACGAATGTTAGTGTCAGATCTGTCTCAGGCCGTGTCTCCAGCACATTGATCAGTGCAGTGTATGTGTCAGGTAAACTGCATAATAAAATGGCTGCGGTGAGACTGTCTGTTATATTCTCACCAACTGATCTGAGTTGTGTGATCACTTCCAGCATGGCATTAATATGCTCTTGCATGTCCTGCTCTCTGCTAAGCCTCATTTTGTAGAGTTTCCTTAGCAGAAATAACTTGCTGTTTAAACTGGATCTCTCATGCAGTCTTTTCAGTAATCCCACATGCCTTTCGCTGTATTCTCACTGCGTATGTGAATAAGCTGATCATCTTCTACTAGTAAGCTTATAGTGGCCCGCGCCCGTCTGTTTTTCCTGTCCCAGTCCTGATAATCATCTTGTGGTCTCTCTGTAGTGATAACTTCCCACAAGTCATCCCTGGATAATAGCATTTCCACTTTAAATTTCCATAGCTGATAATTGTCATTGTTTAGCTTGGCCACTGATAGTTTAGGTTCTGAACTACAGGCCATTCTCCCTCCTTTATATATATAAGAACAGTCTTACTTGTGTACAGGAGATGTCTCTGTGGAAGCTTCCTTATGTCGATCTCTGCATCTGCCGCACTGTCTTCCGTTCTGGACTTCGCTCTGCCTGGGCCGCTTCTGGTTACTGGGGTTTATCCGGTTACTGAGGCTTCATCTGATCACTGGGCCCATAACCTGTTGCAGAGTGTGATTGCTGGATGTGGCAGAGTCAAAACCAGATAGACATTTTTATATAACAGGGACAGACATTACTGGAACATGAGTGCAGTAAGAGAAGGTCCACCTCACATGGTGAATAACAGATCTAGTTCAGACACACACTAACAATACAGGAAGTGTATATCAACAGCATCAAAAACAACAAAGTACAGAGTGTCTCCAGATAAACATTTAGTAATAGCTACATCTAGTGTCATAAATGTGAACTGCAGTCAATCCAGGAAATATAGAGACAAAACTGCCATGTTGGCACTTTGTGATAATTTAGTGGGTTTTGGGTTACAGTTTCAGCACTCGGTCTCTAACAGGTTCGCCATCACTGCCTTATACCCTCTAGAAAAGCTGGATGACAAACTGTAACACCCTGTCCACCCAGCTTTTTTTAGACTACTGAATGGAAAGCTTTCTTTTCTATGCATCATTGCATCTCTTATTTTGCTATTCAGGACTCTAGAAAAGCGATGTGGAGTCCTTGTGGGATTAGTAATTGATATCATACTGGGTATCATCCAGCTTTTCTGGAGTCCTGAATGACATCAATACATCTTTTATCACTATATAACAAGTGGCAGCTGAGACTTTGATTGTCACAGCTTTTCTAGTGTCCTGAAAGGGTCTAGTTATACAGTGATAGGGAAAGTTTGCATTTGTTATAAATGTAGAGTTGCCATTCAGGGCAATAGAAAAGCTCCCACAGGGGTTTTCACCCAGCTTATGTAAGTACTGAATGGCAAAAAGCTCTGATTATCCAGTGAGAGCGGATGTATTGATGCAAAGCAATGTATATTTGTCATTCAGGACTCTAGGAAAGCTGGGTGAGCTGTGACTGACACCATATTGGTTGCCAACAAGCTTTTCTAGAGTCCAGAATGAAAATTGTGCCTATTTATGTAGTGTGCCTAGACATGTATTGAGTATATGACAAGACAGGCTGGCTGTTTTATTTTCCCATGTTTTTTTCTTCTAAGTAAAGGTCCAGGGGAGGTGATGGAAAATAACAAACTCCTTGCCTCACCTCTCTTAGACATCCTCGCTTCAGATGGCTGACCTCGGCTTCTTCTTCGGGTCTGCAGCTGATGTCACGTTTCCCAGATGCCAATCACACGCCTCAGTGGTCACGTGGGGCAGCTCCTGAGGTCCAATCACAGGCCTCAGCGGTGACCCCTAGGGTGCGTGATGTTAAACTCAGGCCAGAAATAGCCAGATGACGCCGGACACCCAGGACAGCTGAGTATAAATGTTTATTTTATTTCCACTGGGCAAGCTTCTATTGGAAAGGGGTGGCTGTGACTGGTGGGCCAGTCCGCCGCTGATTATACCCCAGATTGTTACTAATTAATTAAAATAAACAATTGTGCTATTTTTATTTACGTCATTTAAAGATCACTTTAAATATTTGTTGGTGATACTGAAGATATATAAATTTATTTATATAATTTAACAATAAAAATTTGCAAAAGCCTTATTTTAATAATTTTTTTCATTAAGTATGTTTTTTTCTCATACCAATCTTTTCCTTTTCTTGCATGTGTACAATATGTAGAGAAATCTCTTCTATATACTGGTATGTTGTACGCTTAGATAATATATTATTAGGCATACAATGTACTGGCGTGTAGAGATCTCTACATTCAATACTATATAGAGATCTCTCTAAATTCATGGAGGATCTCCGGGAACCACCTCATTAACATTCACAGCACTGAGATGATGTCACTGCTCAGTAAATACTAAGGCCCCGGCAGCCGAGTGTACGAGGCTTTGCTCTTTTTCACCAGGGACCTAAAAATCTGGCGACTCCCGGGATTACTGGGTGAGTTGACATATCTGGCTGCTTAAATGTCCTTGCAGGGTTACAATTGCCCGGAAGAATATAGTCTATGGGTGGTCCGGAAGTGGTTAAAGATCTATAGATGCTCAGTCTATTCAGACTAATTCGACAGGCATGACATGTCCCTTAAGGTAATTCCTACGATCAGCGATCTCTGCAACCGTTACCAGCTGGTGACCAAGATGTTGGCCATCGAGGGCCAGGACTGTGTATTAAAGAGCATGTGGAGGGATGAAGGCCATGCTCCTGGGTCCTGATCTGTGTTCCCTTAGGACATGGACCGCCTACCTTATTTCTTATCCAATCAAAAGTGTAGAATTTACATAATTTCCCAGAATGCATTGCTGCAACTCTCCCTGAGTTTAATGAATAGTGTAAAGAATAAATTAAATGAGGCAAAATTTCTTGAAATCTGGCATTTTGGTCTGTGGTCTAGTGGGGTGGGCGGAGCCTCAGCAGCTGGTTTAAAAGCTGGTCCTGTTCATACATGGCTGAGGGATCGCTGGGTTGAGGGGTCGCTAGGGTGAGGGATCGCTGGGGTGAGGGGTCGCTGGGGTGGGGTTTCAAAAGCTGGAATTTTTTTTTTTTTTTTGCCATGGTGTACATTTTTAACAAATTACACAAAATGTTCTGGCGTTACTGCCCAGCACCAACCTCCTTACATAGCAGCAGCTTCATTCATTTAACAGACCTAGAATTTTTTTTTCATAACTAGGATTCCAACTCAAGCTTCCAGAGGAGACTTTGACCTGAACACAGTGCCTTGAACCACTCTGCCATCCTCATATGGTGGAGCAGTAGGCAGACCTGTGCCAGGCCACGCTGACCTCACAAGTGCAGAACACACTCTATAACTAAGACAGGTTGGCCTCATAGAGCCAACCTCAGTGCAACATTCATTTAACTTAAGGAGAACCTCATGCAGTGCATTATGGGAATTTATGCAAAATAGAACAGCTGAAAACATATCCATTACTGAGAAGACGTGACAAAGGAGAGGACGTGCACCATGAGGCTGGGGCCACCGACTACTACTATAACACACCCTTGTATTTATTGTACCAGACAGTATAAAGAGCTTCATCTTAAAGGACCACTTCTCTTTTGCACATGTAGATATATCTATTGAAGCCCCTCTCAAAAGAGAATGGGCCCTCAAATAAACACTGATCCAGAAAACTAAGGCACTACTATTTCATTGCTGGAACTAAGAGCCAGCAACTTGTGTACCTCTACAAAAGAAAACCATGGCAGGTAGAAAACCTAAAGGCCATACAGCTCCTTCCACTTAGATGTCGGGAGGATCCCAAAAGGGCATCCACACCCATTCATCCTGTGCAACCTCTTACTCATGCCATAAAACAAGCAGTCTTGAAAAAGCACAGACTTGTACATGGATAACTTCAGTGGGACATCTATTTAAGCTAAGGAGAGCTAAAGGCAATGCATCATGGGAAATTTGAAGGGGTACGGTGTATGATGTTATAATTGCCCAAAAGTCTGTGCTGATCTCCAGTCTAGAGAGTGGGGGGAGGAGCAGTGAGGCACAATAATCACTGACAGGAGTCGCCCTAATAACTTCTTCAAAATTTCTACAGATAACAGCCCTTTTATCATGAGAATTAATGAGTTGTCACAGCCCCGCCCCTTCACTAAGGGCTTATTTACACAACTGATTCCATTTCTTAGCCCTGAAAACCTCATGATTTGGTCCATTTTTAATGTATGGATGCCCGAGTGTCATCCATTTTGCATCTGTTTTAATGGACTGTTGAAACAATAGAATTGGTCACTGGTGTTTTTTTTTTGTTTTTTTTTTTTTTTTTTTAACCAAACCCACTGATAACGGACATAAAAAAGGACAAATATAGAGCATGTCCAGTTTTTAACAGACATTTATTTTTCTGTTTGTTAAAATATCGGACATGTGAATACCCTCATACACTCTCATTACTTTTAAAATGGCCATGACATATGAACTAACAGTAGTCACATGACCTGTAGTGTGAGGCCACTTAGGGCTCACTATATCCTGTCCTCTGATTGGACCGAGACAGTTGTTATACATAGTAGGTGGAGCATGACACCATCACTCTGGACCAATCCTAACCTCTAAGGAAAGAGGTGCTGGAGCAGCTGCAGGAAGACGACTAAGGAAATAAAAGCTCAACACTTTCTCATCTTTTGCTCATCTTTCTGTTTCAAAGCAACGTGTGAACACAACCAAACACATTGTTTTGTTTACTCATTGGTTGCTTAGCGCTGGATTACGCCCAAGATTGGGGTCGGCTTCTTTAAACTGTATTCCCCCCCTCCTTGCCATTATAGTGATTTATATTAGCCTCCTCTCCCATGCCCCTCTGTGGTATATTCCACCTTGCTCGCAGTCCTTTATACTGCTGCCTTACATCATTGCCTTAATCCCATAAGAAAACGTAAGAGGGCTTGTATGTCCCAGCTGATAGATTTTATTATTGTCCGATGCCTTTTATTGCCCCTATAGAGATCAATGAGGAGGAGAAAATCAAGTTATTATTTAACCCCTTTGTCTCAGTGTAATATTTTTCTTTTATTATTTTCTATGTAAAACATTAATATTTTGTTTTCTTCTAGTTTTGGGTTCCATGGGTCGTTAAAGCAGGATCGTGAGATCAGCGTGACCTGTACAGGTGTCCTGACGTTTTTCTGTGCAGTTGTAATAACCATATCCACCACAAGGTGGCTTGTGTGTTTCCATAGTTACAGATCACCTGTGTAGTCTGGTTTTACAAGACTTGGATGAACCCTTCCCTGCCTGTAGATTACCAAAAAGAAGAGGTAATAAATTGTAAGCACAGACTACACAGGGTTTGATTGTAGTCTGTATCCATGGAAACACATAGCTTTGCATTGGCGCTGCAATCACAAAACATTTGATTTGTCATGAAGTTGCTTGATTTTTTTTTTTCGTTTTCAATACACAAGTAGTGGCTACCCCTGTAGTTTCACCCCTTGAACCAGCCATGATGACTGTAGTTCTGCCAATGCTGGGTACAGGTCATATATTGGGAATAAATGAGAATGGCGGGCCGGTCAGGAAAAGTTCATCAGGAAGCTTTAATTGGTTTAGTACAGAATATATAAATTTGTTTTTTTATTTTAAATTCTAAATCTACTCTTCCCCCCCCCCCTTTTTCTCCTCTTTTTTTCTTTTTCTTTTTTTTTTTTTTTTTTTTTTTTTTTTTCCCGCGGGGCTTTCTTTCTCCCCCCCCCCCCCCACCACCCTCTCCCTTCTCCCCCCCCCCCCCCCCCCCCCCCCCCCCCCCGCCCACCCCCCCCCCCCCCGGGGGCGGGGCGGCTCTATATTTTTTATATACAACCACCACATTTTTTTTTTTTTTAAAAAGGGGGAAAAAAAAAAAAAATTTTATTAAATTGGAAGATAATTTACCCTATACAATTTAAATAATATTTTTCCTCAAAGGCCCCACAAGGAACGCGGAGGAACAACCGGCCCCAAAGGGGGGGGGAGGGGGGGGGGGGTTTAGGGGTTGGGGAAAAAAGGCCCTCGCCGCTTCGGGGATATACCGCCCCCCTCTGCCCGTCGATTTCAGGGTTGGGGTCGGATTTTCATTTCTGACCCTTTGTATGAATAATACGGTAGGAGCTTTCGCCCTGATATCCAGTTCACTCCGATCCCAACAGTGCTGTGGTTTACCCTTAAATATGGCCTGTTCAGGATTGAGTCATGATAGTATTTATTGGAGATATTTTTGGAGAATTTGTGTTTTCTGTGCAAGGTTAAAGAGTCCCTTAAAAGATGAAGAAAAATGGGGGTTACTAGGGACCCCCAAGGGCAATGGTCTCCGCCATGTAGTGAGACTACAACTCCCAATAGGAAAATACTGCTCAAGGTAAGAAAACCATTGGTGTCTAGTAGCCATTACCACTCCCAAGAGACTTATCACCCAGCTTTCCCAGAGTTCTTAATGAGTAATGATTGAAGTCAATGGGATCGTATAAGTCTATAGGCAGTGAAACCCCCTTAGTGGCCTCATATATGACAGCATACAATATAATTATTGTACTGCATGATGTCACTTTATAACACATCAGTATACTCAGTACAACACACATCATAAAACACACAATACACAACACAGGCCAAACCTAAGAAAGTCACCCTCTTTGGTGGAGATTGATGGCTCCTACCACCTCACCCATCACTAGGCAGATGTCACATTCCCTGCAGGTATGTCACTACATAATTTGACAAAATGGTCATTCAGGAATCTAGGAAAGGTGGATGCCAGAAGCCATTTCATTGCCCTCAGTGATGTGGAGATGTGTTCATAACTAACCTGCAGATCCTCCCAAGAATTAGACAGGACCCAGCAAGTAGGTGCCTCATCGAATACAGTGAAATTACTGAACAAGGCCTAAGGGTGAGTGATAGATCAGATAAGTCATTGCAGAGCTGAACTTTCCTTGCAGGGACAAGAGGGTGACATGAGAAATGAAGGAGGGAGATAAATTATTATAATATACCCCATTCCCACAACTCTCTCAGGACAGACAAATGAGCCAGAGGTGTGTTCTGGCTGTCTACAAGTCCTCGTCTGTTTCAAGTATCGAGGTGCAGGGTAAGGTATCGGACTACATACAGTATGAGCTGTCACTATATATAGTAGGATTCCCTTGGGGTTGAAGGAGAAGGGCTTCTTTGACAGCCTCCAGTTCAGCCAGGCTTCTATCCTAAGGACAGGCCATCAATATTAGAAAGATGGATAAATCCTTTAAAAAGGTTGTCGAAGGAATTGGAACTATTTTTATTAGAAAAGTAAAAATTGACAAACAGTGTCACATACGAAAATACAATATAAAACCCATAAACAGAAACAATACATAAATCCAAAACATAGCATAAATAACATCAATAAATAAGATACAAAAACCGGGACAAAATTAAAGACCTAAAAAGAAAATCCAGCCGCAAACCAGCCCCCATCCATTCTGCCTTTCACTCCGCCTTTCACTCTCCAGTCTTTCTTCAGTCATCCGCCAGTCAAAACTCTACCTATCTTGGAAACAAAAGAAAATCCAAATAAGTAATATACAATGGAAAACATATAACGCTAACAGAAAACTAACAAAAACCCCAACTGAAACTTATTAGAAATTTTTTTTTTTTTTTTTTTTATTATTATTATTATTTTTTTTTTTTTTTTCCCTTCACCACACCCGGCCAGCACCACGCCCCATGTCCTCCCATGTCCGCATAGTCCTGGTGCTGGCACCACCCGCCACCGAGCCCCTGAAAACCGACCTGGCTCTCCGCCTCATGTCCTCCCATGTCCGCATAGTCCAGAGCCAGGCCGGGCACACAAAACCTATATATCAAACCCTCCACCCCCAAAAGAAACCCCCCTCCCAAACAACCTACCCCCCTTAAGAAAAAAAAAAACCCTTTTAACTACATACAATGGGAATATGGAAATGAACAAAAAAATATGTTAAGTGGCAAATAGCAAATAACAAAAATACCAGACAAGAAAACCAGACAAAATACAATAACAAAACCCACAATCTTATATAAACCGTTGATACCCCCTTCCCTCCCATAAACCTCCCACAGGCCTAGGGTCGGTTATCCTCAAGCCTCTTACCCTTCCATCCTATTTCCAAAACAAAATGCCTATGTGGTGACACACCAGCCCTCCACCAGGAAGAGAGCACAAGAGGCCCGTCCCTACCTACTTGCCCTACCACTATGTCCATATCTATCAATCTATCCCTACCCTATCCCTACCTGTCCCTCCCTACCAAAAAAAAAAACAAAACACCCCACCTCTTGTGCAAAACCTTGCCCTCCCTTTCCCTATCTGGCCCTAACCTAACTACCTTTTAATCCCTTATTCTATCCCTCAGGGAACAGAAAAGGTGAAACCCCTCCAGAGGGTACCAGCCCTTTTTGCGCCCAACCCCTCATACTCCCGAGAGCGCACCCTCACCAGGTCAACCATGATGTTTTTAACCACCTCCACCTCCGGGAGGATTTTGCCTCGCGTCGATACTAGACACCGGGATGACCACAAGTGGAACCTAACCACTGCGCTAACTATAAAAAGTGTCTGGCAGTCCCTGCCCTCCAGGTGTTTGAATGCCCCATAGGCCCACTCGGCATAGGAAAGGCCAGCCAGCCGCAGCCAACCGGTGGAGGTCCCCACCAATTTGCAAACCCTTATATTGAAGGGGCATTGAAGCAGGAAGTGCTCCATGCTTTCCAGCATGTCGCCACACTCCACCCGAGGGCAGCCTCGCTCGTCGGAGTTCCGGTACTTCAAGTTCCCCCTCACATATAACTTACCTAGGAGGCAGCGCCAGGTCAGATCCCAAAACTTCCGAGGAAACCTTTTGGAGTTAAGAAAACACAACCCTCCCTCTAAGGTTTCTCCTGGGCAATCTTTGAGCACCAGAGGCTTCTGGAAGCGGGTCAACAGGACTTTGTCATCAAGAAAACGTCTTGACTGAGTCCTGATCTCCCACACCCCCAGACCCCACCGACGAATCACTTTCAAGACCAGGGAAGCATAGGCCGGGAGATATCCATGGGGTGCACGAAGATCTTTCACTTGCCCTCCTGCCTCCCATTTCTGGAAGAAGGGCCGAAACCACCCCTGGCAGGAGGCTACCCACGAAGGAGCCCCCTCGGCGGAGAGGTTTGGTAAATTGATCTTAAGAAAGGTGTTCATTAAGAACACCACGGGGTTAACCATATTTGACCCCCCTAGCCTCCTTGTGCGGTATGTAACCTCCCTCTTGATTAGGTTGAGCCTGTTCCCCCATAACAGTTGGAAGAACAGGCAACAGATCCTACTCCAACAAGACTCTGGCAAGGCACAGACGCTACCTAGATAGATCACCAACGGGAGCAGGAAGGCTTTGGCAAGATGAACCCTTTCTCTCAGGGTCAAAGACCAACCCTTCCAGCAATCAACTCTCTGGGCGACATCCTTAAGCCTACCTTCCCAATTTTGGAGTGGGTAATCACCCTGGCCAAAATGGATGCCTAAGATCTTTACAGACCCCTGGGGTTCTGGGAGGGTGTCCGGGAGAGAAAAACCAGGCTCTCCCCCTCCCAGCCAGAGGCTTCCACATTTATTCCTGTTTACAGCTGATCCGGAAGCCTCCGAGTAACTGTCCACTTCAGACATCACCCATTCAAGCTCCTCCCGTGACGAGACAAGAACGGTGACATCATCCGTGTAGGCTACTGTCCTCAAAGGGGAGCCAGTGCCCTCCAGGTCCATCCTGACTCCCGCCACCGGCCCACCATTAATCCGTCTAATCAGGGGATCAATGGTGAACACATACAGTAGCGGGCTCAAGGGACATCCTTGTCGGACGCCCGACCCCACCTCAAAAGTACGACCAACCCAACCATTCACAAGCGGGAAAGACTCAGCCCCAGCGTATAAGGTCTGCAGCCACTGAATGAACCCCCCAGGCAGGCCATACCTCGTGAGAGTTGACCACAAATACTCATGATTCACCCTGTCAAAAGCCTTAGCCTGATTTAGGGACAGCAAGTACCCCTTCCACCGACCTGCCCTACTCTGCTCCACAGCCTCCCTGACACTCAGGACCGCACTTAAGGTGCTACGACCGGGAACAGAGCAGTGCTGAGCCGGCGAGAGGAGCCGGGGCGCAAACTGTACCAGCCGGTTGAAAAGTACCTTCGCCAGAATCTTTCGGTCCGTATTGAGAAGTGCTATGGGCCGCCAGTTCTCAATACGGCTCGGATCCTTACCCTTTGACAGAACTATAAGGGCGGACCTCCTCATTGACTTTGGCAGAGTGCCCGAGGATAGACACTCATTAAGCACGTAAGTCAAGAGGGGAGCCAACGCTCCTTTAAAGGTCCGATAGAACTCAGATGTTAAGCCATCTGGGCCAGGTGACTTCTTGAGGGCAAGACCCTCAATAGCCCTGACGACTTCCTCTTCCCTTATAGGTTCTATCAAAACACCAAAAGAAGGGTCTTCTGCTGACTCAGGAATGGCTTCAGCCAAGAAACCTGAAATCCGATCCCGATTCAGTTCCTTCTTTGCCAAAAGGTTCGAGTAGAAAGACCTGATGACCTCCAAGATCCCTGACCTGGATCTTGTCAGGGATCCTGTACTGTCAATCAGGCCTGTTACTGTCTTACAAGTCACTGACATCTTACAGTTCCTGTAGGGGTCGGGCGAGCGGTATTTCCCGAAATCCCTCTCAAGAACCAAGGATGCGTGCCTATCATACTGACACCCTTTAAGCAAAGCCTTCACACCGGAGATATCCTCCTGGCTACCTCCGGTCGAGACCAGATGTTCAAGTCTCTTCCTCAGTGCACTGTACATGCGGTACATGTCCAGTGACCTGAGGCTTGAGAGCCGGCGGAAAAATCCCGCCACCCTTTTTTTGAATATCTCCCACCACTCTGACCTAGTGCCCTCAAGACCCAGTAATAGTACCTGATCCTGAAGAAACTCCTCAAAGGCTTGTCTTACAGCTGCCTCCTCAAGGAGTGACGAATTCAGCCTCCACAAACCTCTTCCTCTCCGGAGGGTTTCTGAAATATTCAAAGAAAATAAAATTAGGCAGTGATCGGAGAACTCCACCTCCACCACGGACACAGGGGTGGTGACGGAATTCTCCTTAAAAAAAAACCTATCTATCCTGGACCTAACACTTCCTCTCTGAAAGGTGAACCCACGGTGACCTGGGGAATGCCTGATGTGGATATCCTCCAGGCGAGCTTGGAGTCTAGTTATGGTATTAAAATCCCCACCAAAGATGACTTGTTTGCCCGTAAAAAGAAAAGGCTTGATCTTCATAAAGAGGCTTTTACGGTCCCACTTTGACTGGGGACCGTAGATGTTAATGAGGCGCAGGCTTTGCCCCTTCATGAGGACGTCTACGACTAGGCACCTTCCCATTTCGAGTTCGATCAGCCGCTGGCATTTCACCTCTGCGGTAAAAAGCACCGCCACTCCACTATACGGCTCAGCCGCAAGAGACCAGTAGGAGGGCCCCCTGCGCCACTCCCTCCTTGCTCTGTTTATCTCTGATAGAGTACAGAGCCTGGTCTCCTGCAAAAACAAAATGTCAGCTTCAACTCGGCCAAGAAAATCAAAGCCTGCAAACCTAGCCGTATCAGACTTAATGCTGGCCACATTAATGGTGGCCAGCGTCAGTGGAGAGGGGACTGCCATTAAGACCGATTGAGCTCAATGACCTTCAGTTTCCCACCCCCTTTCCTCCTACCACTTCCACCCCTTGATGAGTCAGAAGAGGACCCGCGACTTTTCCTCGTCTTACGGGTCCTCTTCTTACATTGGGATTGGTCCATCACCTCACCTCGTGCGGTTTGGCCAGGCAAGGGATGGACTTCCCCCGTAGTTTCTCCCTGGGGAGTATTGGTAACATTTTTTTCAACAGTTTCCAAAACAGCTTGAGGTGCATCGTCTCCATCTCTGGGTACCAGGCCAGCCTCCTCCACTGAAGGCAGGGGGCCCTTCCCTGAGGGAGACTCAGCAGCCCCCGACGGTCCCACCTCCCCCTCTGAAGCCTCCCCTGAGGCTGATGCGTTCTCGCAGAGGGTTTGGTACCGGTTAGGGCTGATCATTGAAAGGTCCTTGAGTCTCCGTTCCTTTGCCGGGGGGGGGGGGGGGGGATGTTTTTACCCTCGCTTTACTCGGTGACTTTCTCCTCCTGACCGTCTGTTCCTCCCCAGCACTAACGTACTGGGAAGATGAAGACAGGTCAGCCTCTTACTCCCTCTGCAGTCTTCTCATCTCCTCAATCAGGGCCGTGCCCGTCGCTACTTCAGCATTAGAATCCAACCCAGCGGGATCAGGGGCAGAGGGGAGACACATAATACCTTCCCTCTGCTCCCTTCTCCTATCTCTCCTTCTCGCCCTAGATGGTGGCTGGGTTTTCTCCCTCCGCGTCGGCAACCTGGTCTCTCCACCTCCGACCCCCTCCTCGGTGACAGGGACAGTCTCCTCACCTGCCCCTGCCCGTCAGAGGGTGACATTAGCGAACGACCTTGGGCACGCCCCGATTGGGTGACCAAGGTCACCACACAGGTGGCACCGAATCCTATCACAGGTTGCAGCTAGATGACCTAATCACCCACACATGGCACACTTCTGCACCCTGCAGGAGGCACTCAAGTGCGAGGGATCACCACACCTGTGACAGAGCTTCGGCTGCCCCTGGTAGAAGACAAGAATCCTGTCTTTCCCGAGGAAGGTTGAGGACGGGATATGCATCACCGAGTTATCCTCATGCTTCAATTTGACCATAAATGTCCAGGCCCCTGACCAAATGCCAAACTCATCAAGGTTCTTCCGGGGGAAGTCTTTCACTTTCCCATACCTGTTGAGCCAGGTCATAATGTCCATGTAAGAAAGTGACTCGTTACGAGTCAAAACGGTCACTTTCTTAATTGCATCCTGGCGCGACACCGCCCACACATTGAAGTCGCGCCAGCCGGGCTCGTTCTTTGCCAACTCATAATTACCCCAGAAGGTTTCTAAGCCCCCCGGGGTAACAAAGCTGACATCAAACTCTGAGGAGCCGACCGGGTGAATGAGGGCAAAGATGTCACTTGCCCTAAAGCCCATCCCGAGCAGAAGTTCGACGACCCTCCTCCTCTGAGGACAAGGGCCTTCTCTCCCCCACCCGAGACGGACTACATTCCTCCGGACCGGCCGCTGCCCGGGTGTCGGGAGAGTCCACCTGGTCTCACCCCCCTCATCTCGGAACTTCCCTAGGCCAAAACGTTCAATCCAAAACCTAAGGTCCCTCGATTGACCATCCACTATCATCGTTCTCTGCCCTGCTCGTAAGGCCGCCAGGAGCTGCTGTTGTAATTCACCGTCCCTGGCCCCCAGTGATGGACACGAGGCACCCCCTGGGACCCCCGAGGCGACACTGGCATAGGAACGTACCGAGCTTGAGGCCGCAGTCCCAGCCCCCGCAACTCCAGTGCCACCTTCGGGCGCCCCCTGAAGCCCGCTCGGCCCGGCCAACACCGCGGCCACCGGGACACCAGAGACAGGAGCGGTCGTTCCCAGCGTCACAGGCGTGGACCGGGCAAACACCTTTGGCAAAGCTACTTCTGCAGCAGCCATGCCTACATTTTCCAAAGTCCTAGGAACCTCCACTACCGCATCTTTAACAAAAGGGACAGCAGTAGCAGCAGCAGCAGCAGCAACACAAGGGGTGACAGCCTCCATAGCCCCCCTCCCCTTTCCCTCACAAGGAACATCTAAGTCACTCTCTGGAACCACAGTTTTTTCCCCCTCCTCCGCCCTCCTCTCCTGACGCCTGCTTTTCCTACTCCCCAGTCTGCTCTTACTCACCGCTTTCTTACCCACGCTCACCATTACCTCATTCACACCGGGGCTTGCGGCCTTGGGCGGCTCCACGAGCGGGATTGGCCTATTCCGGGCCTCCGCTTCACTCTCCTCCCGCTTAGCTGGGGCGACTTGTGCCTCTGCCTCGACCTCCGCATCGTCAGCTGTCGCAGCGCTCAATGCTTTAGGAGCGGACTTACTCCTAGCGCTGACGGCAGCCTCCGCATCACCGGTCTCATTGGCTTCCTCGGCACCTGAAACCGGAAGGGAGGGACAAGCCGCACGCCCTTTCCCCTTACGATGGACCTGGGGGAGGGGCCGGCGCTACTTTGACCCTGCCCACAGGGGCAGGCTTCACCGCTTCTCTACCTCCCTTCGTGGGAGGTGCTTTTCCGACCTTGTCCGCTGCAGTTTCGGGCGCCATTTTCAATACTGCACCCAGCTCCCCAGCCACACCGCTACTTAGAGAAAGCGGGGTCTGGGGAGTCTGCGCCCCCTTATCTCACCCACGGGCAACACCCCAGATTCAGCCTGTGCTAGAGTCAATGGGGGTTGCCCTGCGGGAACAGTTATACCTGCTGCGACACTCACATATTTCAGGGTGCCGACTTCTTGCGGCTTAGCCTTCTTCTTTTTCCTTTTTTTTGATTCCTCCTCGTTTGCAAGGTCGTCTACGGAAAAAGCCATCTTCTCCATTCTTGCCGGGGATTCTAGCATGCATATTTCGTGGATTAGCCTCCCCGCAGCAGAACCCATATCGTCTTCTGATGTTGCCAGTAATGGCGGTAAATTCTCCGGTAGCTTAGGTAAACTTGCCAATTTCTCTGGGGGCGTATAGGTCGGAATACCAGAACTCACCCTCGTAGACTTCCGGCTACTGACGTACTCTGCCAGCAGGCTCCCCTCTGAGTCAGTATCTGTCTCATATTCCGGATCCGAGCTTTCGGAGGACGCGAGGCCTTCCCGCAGCAGCCGCCCCTGCTGCTTGCGGTAAAAACGATCATCATTCAGGAGTTTCTCCCTGAAAGGCCCCGCGCCCTCCAGGATCTCTCGGCATCTTTGGTCAAGCCCTTTAATTTGTTCCTTCAGCTTTTTGACCTGCTTACTCAGTGCCGGTCTCTCATGCCTTGAGGCCCTGTCACTACGGGCACGGACACTCTGAAGCTCCGCACCCACAGCGAACAGGGACCTCCTGGCTTTATCATATTCTTCAAGGGTAGTGTTAATACGCTTACTGTATGCAAGCACATCCTCGCCAGCCTTCCGAATCCCCCAACCTGATGATGGCAAGGAAGGAGGGGGGGCTTCGCTGGCCTTTTTACTTGTACAGGGCTCAGCCTCCGCCGGGGTTTTCTGACCTAGACGTCCCTTGCTGCGGGTTGCCATACCGTTTTCCACTGGAGCCTGCTGCCTCTCCAATCTTCTCCTGCTGCTACTGCCGTCCATTGAGAGCCTCCTGCCCCCTGCCAAGCTGGCTCGGGGGGCAGGAGCACCTTGCTCCATGGTGAGAAAACCCCAACCTTGGAAAAGGAAAGGGGTTGGAGCCTCCAACTATGACTGGAAAAACTGCTACTGTTGCACAAAACACCACACACCAAGCCTCTCTTCTGAGCTGACAAACAGACTATAGCCTCTGGTCTCAGGAGCTCAGACAGGCGTGTCTGATTCCCACAGCTGCCCCGAAGGAATTGGAACTATTTTATTATAAAAGTAGAAAAAGTTCACAAACACTGTCACATATGAAAAATACCATACAAAAACCATAAACAGAGACAATACATAAATCCAAAACATAGCATAAATAACATCAAATACAAGAAAACGTCAAGACAAAATTAAAAACCCAAAAACATGCGCAAACCAGCCCCCATCCATTCTGTCTTTCATTCCGCCTTTCACTCCGCCTTTCATTCTTCTTCAGCCATCCGCCAGTCAAAACTCTAGCTATCCTAAAAACAAAGAAAAAAAAACCAAAATGAGCGATGTACAATGAAACATATAACAAAAACATATAACACTAATAAACCCCAACTGAAACTTACTATGAATTTTTTTTTTTTTTTCCCTTCACCACACCCGGCCAGCACCACGCCCCATGTCTTCCCATGTCCGCATAGTCCTGGTGCTGGCACCACCCACCACCGAGCCCCTGAAACCCCGACCTGGCTCTCCGCCTCATGTCCTCTCATGTCCACATAGTCCAGAGCCAGGCCGGGCACACGAAAACCTATAAACCAAACCATCCACCCCCAAAAAGAAACCCCCCTCCCAAACAACCTACCCCCCCTAAAAAAAAACCTTAACTACTAAAATGGAATTATGAAATGGAATATGGGATATGGAAAAAAAAATATGGAAATGGGAAATGAATATGGAATATGGAAAAATGGAAAATGGGAAAACGGGCACAACACATGACAAACGACAACAACAACAAACAACAAGTACCAGACAAATCAATACCAGACAAGCAACAAAACCCACCATCCTACATAACCCACCATCCTACATAACCTGTTAAGATTACCCTCCCTCCCATGAACCTCCCATGGGCCTAGGGTCGGTTATCCTCAAGCCTCTTACCCTTCCATCTGATTTCCAAAACAAAAATGCCTATGTGGTGACACGCCAGCCCTCCACCAGGAAGAGAGCACAGGAGGCCTGTCCCTGTCTACTCGCCCTACCGCTATATCCCTATCTATCATTCTGTCCCTACCCTGTCCCTACCTGTCCCTCCCTATCAGAAAATAATAAACTCCACCCCTCGTGCAAACCTTGCCCTACCTATCCCTATCTGGCCCTAACCTAACTAACCTACTTTAAATCCCTTATCTAACCCTCAGGGAACAGAAAAAGTGAACCCCCTCCAGAGGGTACCAGCCCTTTCTGCGCCCAGCCCCTCGTACTCCCGAGAGCGCACCCTCACCAGGTCCACCATGATGTTTTTAACCACCTCCACCTCCGGGAGGATTTTGCCTCTCATCGATACTAAACACCGTGCTGACCATAGGTGAAACCTGACCACTGCACTAACTACAAAAAGTGTTTGGCAGTCCCTGCCCTCCGGGTGTTTGAATGCCCCATAGGCCCACTCGGCGTAGGAAAGGCCAGCCAGCCGCAGCCAACCGGTGGAGGTCCCCACCAATTTGCAAACCCTTATATTGAAGGGGCACTGAAGCAGGAAGTGCTCCATGCTTTCCAGCATGTCGCCACACTCCTCCCGAGGGCAGCCTCGCTCGTCGGAGTTCCGGTACTTCAATTTCCCCCTCACATATAACTTACCTAGGAGGCAGCGCCAGGTCAGATCCCAAAACTTCCGAGGAAACCTTTTGGAGTTAAGAAAACGCAACCCTCCCTCTAAGGTTTCTCCTGGGCAATCTTTGAGCGCCAGAGGCTTCTGGAAGCGGGTCAACAGGACCTTGTCGTCAAGAAAACGTCTTGACTGAGTCCTGATCTCCCACGCCCCCAGACCCCACCGACGAATCACTTTCAGGACCAGGGAAGCATAGGCCGGGAGATATCCATGGGGTGCACGAAGATATTTCACTTGCCCTCCTGACACCCATTTCTGGAAGAAGGGCCGAAACCACCCCTGGCAGGAGGCTACCCACGAAGGAGCCCCCTCGGCAGAGAGGTTTGGTAAATTGATCTTAAGAAAGGTGTTCATTAAGAACACCACGGGGTTAACCATATTTAACCCCCCTAGCCTCCTTGTGCGGTATGTAACCTCCCTCTTGATTAGGTTGAGCCTGTTCCCCCATAACAGTTGGAAGAACAGGCAACAGATCCTACTCCAACAAGACTCTGGCAAGGCACAGACGCTACCTAGATAGATCACCAACGGGAGCAGGAAGGCTTTGGCAAGATGAACCCTTTCTCTCAGGGTCAAAGACCAACCCTTCCAGCAATCAACTCTCTGGGCGACATCCTTAAGTCTACCTTCCCAATTTTGGAGTGGGTAATCACCCTGGCCAAAATGGATGCCTAAGATCTTTACAGACCCCTGGGGTTCTGGGAGGGTGTCCGGGAGAGAAAAACCAGGCTCTCCCCCTCCCAGCCAGAGGCTTCCACATTTATTCCTGTTTACAGCTGATCCGGAAGCCTCCGAGTAACTGTCCACTTCAGACATCACCCATTCAAGCTCCTCCCGTGACGAGACAAGAACGGTGACATCATCCGCGTAGGCTACTGTCCTCAAAGGGGAGCCGGTGCCCTCCAGGTCCATCCTGACTCCCGCCACCGGCCCACCATTAATCCGCCTAATCAGGGGATCAATGGCGAACACATACAGTAGCGGGCTCAAGGGACATCCCTGTCGGACGCCCGACCCCACCTCAAAAGGACGACCAACCCAACCATTCACAAGTGGGAAAGACTCAGCCCCAGCGTATAAGGTCTGCAGCCACTGAATGAACCCCCCAGGCAGGCCATACCTCGTGAGAGTTGACCACAAATACTAATGATTCACCCTGTCAAAAGCCTTAGCCTGATCTAGGGACAGCAAGTACCCCTTCCACCGACCTGCCCTACTCTGCTCCACAGCCTCCCTGACACTCAGGACCGCACTTAAGGTGCTACGACCGGGAACAGAGCAGTGCTGAGCCGGCGAGAGGAGCCGGGGCGCAAACTGTACCAGCCGGTTGAAAAGTACCTTCGCCAGAATCTTTCGGTCCGTATTGAGAAGTGCTATGGGCCGCCAGTTCTCAATATGGCTCGGATCCTTACCCTTTGACAGAACTATAAGGGCGGACCTCCTCATTGACTTCGGCAGAGTGCCCGAGGATAGACACTCATTAAGCACGTCAGTCAAGAGGGGAGCCAAAGCTCCTTTAAAGGTCCGATAGAACTCAGATGTTAAGCCATCTGGGCCAGGTGACTTCTTGAGGGCAAGACCCTCAATAGCCCTGACGACTTCCTCTTCCCTTATAGGTTCTATCAAAACACCAAGAGAAGGGTCTTCTGCTGACTCAGGAATGGCTTCAGCCAAGAAACCTGAAATCCGATCCCGATTCAGTTCCTTCTTTGCCAAAAGGTTCGAGTAGAAGGACCTGACGACCTCCAAGATCCCTGACCTGGATCTTGTCAGGGATCCTGTACTGTCAATCAGGCCTGTTACGGTCTTACAAGTCACTGACATCTTACAGTTCCTGTAGGGGTCGGGCGAGCGGTATTTCCCGAAATCCCTCTCAAGAACCAAAGATGCGTGCCTATCGTACTGACACCTTTTGAGCAAAGCCTTCACACTGGAGATATCTTCCTGGCTACCTCCGGTCAAGACCAGATGTCCAAGTCTCTTCCTCAGTGCAGTGTACATGCGGTACATGTCCAGTGACCTGAGGCTTGAGAGCCGGCGGAAAAATCCCGCCACCCTATTTTTGAATATCTCCCACCACTCTGACCTAGTACCTTCAAGACCCAGTAATAGTACCTGATCCTGAAGAAACTCCTCAAAGGCTTGTCTTACAGCTGCCTCCTCAAGGAGTGACGAATTCAGCCTCCAGAAACCTCTTCCTCTCCGGAGGGTCTCTGAAATATTCAAAGAAAACAAAATTAGACAGTGATCGGAGAACTCCACCTCCACCACGGACACAGGGGTGGTGACGGAATTCTCCTTCAAAAAAAACCTATCTATCCTAGACCTAACACTACCTCTCTGAAAGGTGAACCCACGGTGACCTGGGGAATGCCTGATGTGGATATCCTCCAGGCGAGCTTCACTCACTATTCTATTTAACGCGGCGCCATCATAGGGCAGTCTATCTCTGGTACCTCCTCGGTCTTGGGGTCTAGTTATGGTATTAAAATCCCCACCAAAGATGACTTGTTTGCCCGTAAAAAGAAAAGGCTTAATCTTCATAAAGAGGCTTTTACGGTCCCACTTTGTCTGGGGACCGTAGATGTTAATGAGGCGCAGGCTTTGCCCCTTCATGAAGACGTCTAAGACTAGGCACCTTCCCATTTCGAGCTCGATCAGTCGCTGGCATTTCACCTCTGCGGTAAAAAGCACCGCCACTCCACTATACGGCTCAGCCGCAAGAGACCAGTAGGAGGGCCCCCTGCGCCACTCCCTCCTTGCTCTGTTTATCTCTGATAGAGTACAGAGCCTGGTCTCCTGCAAAAACAAAATGTCAGCTTCAACCCGGCCAAGAAAATCAAAGGCTGCAAACCTAGCCGTATCAGACTTAATGCTGGCCACATTAATGGTGGCCAGCGTCAGTGGAGAGGGGACTGCCATTAAGACCGATTGAGCTCAATGACCTTCAGCTTCCCACCCCCTTTCCTCCTATCACCACCACCCCTAGATGAGTCTGAAGAGGACCCGCGACTTCTCCTTGTCTTGTGGGTCCTCTTCTTACATTGGGATTGGTCCATCACCTCCCCCGGTGCGGTTTGGCCAGAGGAGGGATGGACCTCCCCCGCAACTTCTCCCTGAGGAGTTACAGTGGTCGCAGAGACAGTAGCAACTTCGGCCCTGGGTGCATCATCTCCTCCTCCAGGCTCCAGGCCAGCCTCCCCCCCCAGAGGGCAGGGGGCCCCTCCCGGAGGGAGACTCAGCAGCCCCTGACGGCTCCACCTCTCCCTCTGAAGCCTCCCCTGAGGCCGACGCATCCTCACAGAGGGATTGGTACCGGTTGGGACCTACCACTAGAGGGCCGTCGAGTCTGCGTTCCTTCGTCGGGGGGGGGGGGCAGATGTTTTTGCCCTCACTTTACTCGGTGACTTTCTCCGCTTGACCGTCTCTCCCTCCCCAGCACTGACGTACTGAGAAGAAGACGACTGGTCAGCCTCTTCCTCCCTCTGCAGTCTCTTCATCTCCTCAACCAGGGTCGTGCCCACTGCTGCCTCGGCATCAGGATCTGGCCCAGCAGAGCCAGGGGCAGAAGGAAGGCACATAACTCCCTCCCTCTGCTCCCTCCTCCTCTCGCGCCTCCTTGCCCTTGATGGTGGCTGGGCCTTCTCCCTTTGCCTTGGCAGACTAGTCTCTCCTCCCCCACTCACCCCCTCCGCAGCAGGGACAGCCTCCTCAACTGCTCCCGCTTGCCGAAGGGTGGTGTTGGCGAAAGACCGTGGACACGCCCCGATCGGGTGCCCAAGGACACCACACAGGTGGCAACGCACCCTGCCACAGGTCGCCGCGAGATGGCCCACCTCCCCACACATGGCGCACTTCTGCACACGGCAGGAGGCGCTCAAGTGTGAGGGGTCACCGCACCTGTGACAGAGTTTTGGCTGCCCCTGGTAGAAGACAAGGATCCTGTCTTTCCCAAGGAAGGTTGAGGACGGGATATGCATCACCGAGTTATCCTCGTGTCGCAATTTGACCATGAAGGTCCAGGCCCCCGACCATATCCCGAACTCGTCGAGATTTTTCTTTGGGAAGTCCTTGACCTCCCCAAACCTGTTCAGCCAGGTCATGATGTCCATATAAGAAAGTGACTCGTTACGAGTTAAAACGGTCACTTTCTTAATGTTATCCTGGCGTGACACTGCCCACACCATAAAGTCACGCCAGGCGGGCTCGTCCTTCACCAGCCTATAGTTTCCCCAGAAGGTTTCTAAGCCCTCCGGGGTAACAAAGCTGATGTCAAACTCCGAGGAGCCGACAGGATGAATCAGGGCAAAGATGTCGCTCGCCCTGAAACCCATCCCGAGTAGGAGTTCCACGACCCCCCTCCTCTGGGGACAAGGGCCGGCTCCCCCCCACACGAGACGGGCCACGTTCCTCCGTGTCGGCCCCCTACGCCCGGGTGTAGGGAGAGTCCATCTGGTCTCACCTCCTTCCTCTCGGAACTTCCCTAGGCCAAAACGCTCGATCCAGAACCTAAGGTCTCTCGACTGCCCATCTATGGTCATTGTGGACTGGCCCGCCCGTAAAGCCTCCAGGAGCTGCCGTTGCAAATCGCCGTCCCTGGAGCCGGGTGGCAGACATGATGCACCCCCAGGGGCCCCAGAAGCGACGCTGGCATAGGAGCGTGGGGGCCCGGAGGCCGCAGAAACCTCCGCTGCCGGAGTACCAGCGCCACTCCCAGGGACCCCCGCAGAACTACTTAGCCCAGCCACGGCAACCGGAGCACCAGAGGCGGCAACAGTCCGCCCTGGCATAGCCGCCGCGGACCGGGTCACTCCAACTGCAGCAGAAGGAACAGCGGCAGAGAGGACAACAGGAGCAACAATATCAGGAGCAGTGACAGGAGTAACAACAGGAGCAACGACAGCATCAGGAACAGCATCAGGAACAGCAGCAGAAACAACAGCAGGGACAACAGCAGGGACAACAGCAGAAATACCAGAAACAACAGGGGCCACAACAGAAATATTACCAGCAGTAGAAACACTTTTTTTAGCAGCAATGGTAATAGCCCCTCCTCCCGCAGCCTCCCCAACTACAGGCTCTTGGACCCCCATGCATACTACACGACCTTCTTCAGGAATACTACTAATTACCCCTTTTGTCCCACCCGCTTTCCCCTTTACCTTACCTGTCTGCTTAACTAGCTTCTCCACTCGTCCATCATTCACACCTGCAGTCTTCCTTCTTACAGCGGGGCCGGCTGCACCACTCGCTGATGGCTTCCCCGCTTTTACCTCGGCCTCCGCATCCACAGTCACCCCGGCACCTGATGTTGTAGGAGGACACGCCCCCTTAGCCCCGGAAGTGACCTCCGCATCACCGGCTTCATCAGCACTGGAGGAGGATGAGCCACGCCCACCTGCCACTCCCCCTTTCTACACCTTACTCTGGGGGAAGCCATCGATATTTTAAAACCTCCTACCAGGGAGGGAGGTTTCCCTACGCCACTCCCCTCCGCAGGGGGGGGCTTCTTTGCCTTTGCCCTTGTCCGCAACTATGAGCTCCTTGTCCGCCACCACCTGAAAGGTACTATCAGGCGCCATTTTGACTGCTGGCACCCCGGGCACCCCGCCACTTGGCGTGACCCGAGGTGCCTGCGCCTCCCTTTTCTCTCCTGGAGGCATTGCAACCTGGGCTGAGGTCCCGGCACGATGCTCCCCAGGCAACGACCTGACAAATTTAAATGTCTCTATCTCTCTTTGTTTTTCCTTCCTTGCCTTCTTCCTGGTCTTAGCTCCTTTTCCCGCCTCCTCCCCGTCCAGATCTGACATGCTGAATGCTAATTGGTCCATTCTGGACGGGGACTCTAATTGGTAGATTTGCCTCATCAGCTTCCCGCCTTCTCCCGAGGCTCCGCCCTCCTCCTCCTCCGTCTCGGGCAGTGGTTGGTTCTCTGGGAGTGTGGGAGATTGCGTCACTTCCTGCCCTGTCATTCTGACTTCCTGTCTTGTCATTCTGACTTCCTGCTTCACTGCCGGCACTGATGCCTGCGTATACGTGGGTATCAGGCTGCCGCTACTAGGGACGGCTGCCCGACTATACTGTACCGCCATGCTGTCATCTGATTCCAGGTCTGACTCGCAATAGTCGTCCTCTCCCGAGCTGTCTGAGGACGCGGGGCCATCCTTCAACAACCGCTCCTGCTGTTTGCGGAAGAAGCGGTCATCGTTCAGCAGCTTCTCTCTGAACGGCCCCGCGCCTTCCAGAATCTCCGTGCACCTGGCTTCCAGGGCCTTTATTTGTTTTTTCAGGCTCCTTACCTGCTTACTGAAAACCGGGCGGTCCTTCCTTGAGGCCCTGTCGCTACGGGCGCGAGCGCTCTGAAGCTCCCCCACTCATTGCGAACAGGGATCTCCGGGCCCGGTCATACTCCTCCAGGACCGCCTCGATCCTCCGGCTGTAAATGGCGACTTCCTCTCCAGCCTTCCTGATGCCCCATCCTGCGGGTGATTGCGGCAGCGATGACGGTAAGCTTGTGTCATTTCTCCTGCTTGCAGGGACCCTTCCAGAGGGAACCGCATATCCTGCGGCCGTAGCCCCCTTCGGACCGGCTTCACCCGCCACTGCCGCTGATGTTACTGCCGTGGCTGATGTCGCCGTTTTCACGGATCCACCTGCCGGGACTGCTGACACCCCTGTCGCCACCGCTACTCCTGCCGGCGTCGCCCGCTCTACGGACGTCGCTGCTCCCGATGCTGTTCCTGATGCTGCAGCCGCCAATGTCGCTGCTGCTGCTCCTGATGCTGCTCCCAATGCTGTTGTCCCGGTCGCCATTCTCATTGAGGCTTGCTGCCTCAGCGACCTCCGCCTGCCCTGCTCTGCTGGTGCTGTGTCGGCAGACATTCTCCTGCCCCCCGCCTGTAAGGTCCGGGGGGCAGGAGCTCCACGCTCCATGATAAGGCTCCCCTCCGCACGGGGAAGGGAGTCGGAGCTACGGTATGTATCACACAAAAGACCGAAAACCACACCCAATAATCGGTCTCCAAGTATCCAAAAAAGCCTCTTAAGCCTCTGGACTCAGGAGCTCAAACAGACAAGTCTGACTCCCACGGTTGCCCCGAAGGAATTGGAACTATTTTATTATAAAAGTAGAAAAAAGTTCACAAACACTGTCACATATGAAAAATACCATACAAAAACCATAAACAGAGACAATACATAAATCCAAAACATAGCATAAATAACATCAAATACAAGAAAACTTCAAGACAAAATTAAAACCCAAAAACATGCGCAAACCAGCCCCCATCCATTCTGTCTTTCATTCCGCCTTTCACTCCGCCTTTCATTCTTCTTCAGCCATCCATCAGTCAAAACTCTAGCTATCCTAAAAACAAAAAAAAAACAAAATGAGCGATGTACAATGAAACATATAACACTAATAAACCCCAACTGAAACTTACTATGAATTTTTTTTTTTTTTTTTTTTTTTTTCCCTTCACCACACCCGGCCAGCACCACGCCCCCATGTCCTCCCATGTCCGCATAGTCCTGGTGCTGGCACCACCCACCACCGAGCCCCTGAAACCCCGACCTGGCTCTCCGCCTCATGTCCTCTCATGTCCGCATAGTCCAGAGCCAGGCCGGGCACACGAAAACCTATAAACCAAACCCTCCACCCCCAAAAAAGAAACCCCCCTCCCAAACAACCTACCCCCCTAAAAAACCCCTTAACTACTAAAATGGAATTATGAAATGGAATATGGAAAATAAAAATGGGATATGGAAAAAAAATGGAAATGGAAATGGGAAATGAATATGGGATATGGAAAATGGAAAATGGGAAAACGGGCACAACACATGACAAACAACAACAAACAACAAGTACCAGACAAATCAATACCAGACAAGCAACAAAACCCACCATCCTACATAACCCACCATCCTACATAACCTGTTAAGATTACCTTCCCTCCCATGAACCTCCCATGGGCCTAGGGTCGGTTACCCTCAAGCCTCTTACCCTTCCATCTGATTTCCAAAACAAAAATGCCTATGTGGTGACACGCCAGCCCTCCACCAGGAAGAGAGCACAGGAGGCCTGTCCCTGTCTACTCGCCCTACCGCTATATCCCTATCTATCATTCTGTCCCTACCCTGTCCCTACCTGTCCCTCCCTATCAGAAAATAATAAACCCCACCCCTCGTGCAAACCTTGCCCTACCTATCCCTATCTGGCCCTAACCTAACTAACCTACTTTAAATCCCTTATCTAACCCTCAGGGAACAGAAAAAGTGAACCCCCTCCAGAGGGTACCAGCCCTTTCTGCGCCCAGCCCCTCGTACTCCCGAGAGCGCACCCTCACCAGGTCCACCATGATGTTTTTAACCACCTCCACCTCCGGGAGGATTTTGCCTCTCGTCGATACTAAACACCGTGCTGACCATAGGTGAAACCTGACCACTGCACTAACTACAAAAAGTGTTTGGCAGTCCCTGCCCTCCGGGTGTTTGAATGCCCCATAGGCCCACTCGGCGTAGGAAAGGCCAGCCAGCCGCAGCCAACCGGTGGAGGTCCCCACCAATTTGCAAACCCTTATATTGAAGGGGCACTGAAGCAGGAAGTGCTCCATGCTTTCCAGCATGTCGCCACACTCCTCCCGAGGGCAGCCTCGCTCGTCGGAGTTCCGGTACTTCAAGTTCCCCCTCACATATAACTTACCTAGGAGGCAGCGCCAGGTCAGATCCCAAAACTTCCGAGGAAACCTTTTGGAGTTAAGAAAACGCAACCCTCCCTCTAAGGTTTCTCCTGGGCAATCTTTGAGCGCCAGAGGCTTCTGGAAGCGGGTCAACAGGACCTTGTCGTCAAGAAAACGTCTTGACTGAGTCCTGATCTCCCACGCCCCCAGACCCCACCGACGAATCACTTTCAGGACCAGGGAAGCATAGGCCGGGAGATATCCATGGGGTGCACGAAGATCTTTCACTTGCCCTCCTGACTCCCATTTCTGGAAGAAGGGCCGAAACCACCCCTGGCAGGAGGCTACCCACGAAGGAGCCCCCTCGGAGGAGAGGTTTGGTAAATTGATCTTAAGAAAGGTGTTCATTAAGAACACCACGGGGTTAACCATATTTAACCCCCTAGCCTCCTTGTGCGGTATGTAACCTCCCTCCTGATTAGGTTGAGCCTGTTCCCCCATAACAGTTGGAAGAACAGGCAACAGATCCTACTCCAACAAGACTCTGGCAAGGCACAGACGCTACCTAGATAGATCACCAACGGGAGCAGGAAGGCTTTGGCAAGATGAACCCTTTCTCTCAGGGTCAAAGACCAACCCTTCCAGCAATCAACTCTCTGGGCGACATCCTCAAGCCTACCTTCCCAATTTTGGAGTGGGTAATCACCCTGGCCAAAATGGATGCCTAAGATCTTTACAGACCCCTGGGGTTCTGGGAGGGTGTCCGGGAGAGAAAAAACAGGCTCTCCATCTCCCAGCCAGAGGCTTCCACATTTATTCCTGTTTACAGCTGATCCGGAAGCCTCCGAGTAACTGTCCACTTCAGACATCACCCATTCAAGCTCCTCCCGTGATGAGACAAGAACGGTGACATCATCCGCGTAGGCTACTGTCCTCAAAGGGGAGCCAGTGCCCTCCAGGTCCATCCTGACTCCCGCCACCGGCCCACCATTAATCCGTCTAATCAGGGGATCAATGGCGAACACATACAGTAGCGGGCTCAAGGGACATCCCTGTCGGACGCCCGACCCCACCTCAAAAGGACGACCAACCCAACCATTCACAAGCGGGAAAGACTCAGCCCCAGCGTATAAGGTCTGCAGCCACTGAATGAACCCCCCAGGCAGGCCATACCTCGAGAGAGTTGACCACAAATACTCATGATTCACCCTGTCAAAAGCCTTAGCCTGATCTAGGGACAGCAAGTACCCCTTCCACCGACCTGCCCTACTCTGCTCCACAGCCTCCCTGACACTCAGGACCGCACTTAAGGTGCTACGACCGGGAACAGAGCAGTGCTGAGCCGGCGAGAGGAGCCGGGGCGCAAACTGTACCAGCCGGTTGAAAAGTACCTTCGCCAGAATCTTTCGGTCCGTATTGAGAAGTGCTATGGGCCGCCAGTTCTCAATATGGCTCGGATCCTTACCCTTTGACAGAACTATAAGGGCGGACCTCCTCATTGACTTCGGCAGAGTGCCCGAGGATAGACACTCATTAAGCACGTCAGTCAAGAGGGGAGCCAAAGCTCCTTTAAAGGTCCGATAGAACTCAGATGTTAAGCCATCTGGGCCAGGTGACTTCTTGAGGGCAAGACCCTCAATAGCCCTGACGACTTCCTCTTCCCTTATAGGTTCTATCAAAACACCAAGAGAAGGGTCTTCTGCTGACTCAGGAATGGCTTCAGCCAAGAAACCTGAAATCCGATCCCGATTCAGTTCCTTCTTTGCCAAAAGGTTCGAGTAGAAGGACCTGACGACCTCCAAGATCCCTGACCTGGATCTTGTCAGGGATCCTGTACTGTCAATCAGGCCTGTTACTGTCTTACAAGTCACTGACATCTTACAGTTCCTGTAGGGGTCGGGCGAGCGGTATTTCCCGAAATCCCTCTCAAGAACCAAAGATGCGTGCCTATCGTACTGACACCTTTTGAGCAAAGCCTTCACACCGGAGATATCCTCCTGGCTACCTCCGGTCGAGACCAGATGTCCAAGTCTCTTCCTCAGTGCAGTGTACATGCGGTACATGTCCAGTGACCTGAGGCTTGAGAGCCGGCGGAAAAATCCCGCCACCCTTTTTTTGAATATCTCCCACCACTCTGACCTAGTACCTTCAAGACCCAGTAATAGTACCTGATCCTGAAGAAACTCCTCAAAGGCTTGTCTTACAGCTGCCTCCTCAAGGAGTGACGAATTCAGCCTCCACAAACCTCTTCCTCTCCGGAGGGTCTCTGAAATATTCAAAGAAAACAAAATTAGACAGTGATCGGAGAACTCCACCTCCACCACGGACACAGGGGTGGTGACGGAATTCTCCTTCAAAAAAAAACCTATCTATCCTAGACCTAACACTACCTCTCTGAAAGGTGAACCCACGGTGACCTGGGGAATGCCTGATGTGGATATCCTCCAGGCGAGCTTCACTCACTATTCTATTTAACGCGGCGCCATCATAGGGCAGTCTATCTCTGGTACCTCCTCGGTCTTGGGGTCTAGTTATGGTATTAAAATCCCCACCAAAGATGACTTGTTTGCCCGTAAAAAGAAAAGGCTTAATCTTCATAAAGAGGCTTTTACGGTCCCACTTTGTCTGGGGACCGTAGATGTTAATGAGGCGCAGGCTTTGCCCCTTCATGAAGACGTCTAAGACTAGGCACCTTCCCATTTCGAGCTCGATCAGTCGCTGGCATTTCACCTCTGCGGTAAAAAGCACCGCCACTCCACTATACGGCTCAGCCGCAAGAGACCAGTAGGAGGGCCCCCTGCGCCACTCCCTCCTTGCTCTGTTTATCTCTGATAGAGTACAGAGCCTGGTCTCCTGCAAAAACAAAATGTCAGCTTCAACCCGGCCAAGAAAATCAAAGGCTGCAAACCTAGCCGTATCAGACTTAATGCTGGCCACATTAATGGTGGCCAGCGTCAGTGGAGAGGGGACTGCCATTAGGACCGATTGAGCTCAATGACCTTCAGCTTCCCACCCCCTTTCCTCCTATCACCACCACCCCTAGATGAGTCTGAAGAGGACCCGCGACTTCTCCTCGTCTTGCGGGTCCTCTTCTTACATTGGGATTGGTCCATCACCTCCCCCGGTGCGGTTTGGCCAGAGGAGGGATGGACCTCCCCCCGCAACTTCTCCCTGAGGAGTTACAGTGGTGGCAGAGACAGTAGCAACTTCGGCCCTGGGTGCATCATCTCCTCCTCCAGGCTCCAGGCCAGCCTCCCCCCCAGAGGGCAGGGGGCCCCTCCCGGAGGGAGACTCAGCAGCCCCTGACGGCTCCACCTCTCCCTCTGAAGCCTCCCCTGAGGCCGACGCATCCTCACAGAGGGATTGGTACCGGTTGGGACCTACCACTAGAGGGCCGTCGAGTCTGCGTTCCTTCGTCGGGGGGGGGGGCAGATGTTTTTGCCCTCACTTTACTCGGTGACTTTCTCCGCTTGACCGTCTCTCCCTCCCCAGCACTGACGTACTGAGAAGAAGACGACTGGTCAGCCTCTTCCTCCCTCTGCAGTCTCTTCATCTCCTCAACCAGGGTCGTGCCCACTGCTGCCTCGGCATCAGGATCCGGCCCAGCAGAGCCAGGGGCAGAAGGAAGGCACATAACTCCCCTCCCTCTGCTCCCTCCTCCTCTCGCGCCTCCTTGCCCTTGATGGTGGCTGGGCCTTCTCCCTTTGCCTTGGCAGACTAGTCTCTCCTCCCCCACTCACCCCCTCCGCTGCAGGGACAGCCTCCTCAACTGCTCCCGCTTGCCGAAGGGTGGTGTTGGCGAAAGACCGTGGACACGCCCCGATCGGGTGCCCAAGGACACCACACAGGTGGCAACGCACCCTGCCACAGGTCGCCGCGAGATGGCCCACCTCCCCACACATGGCGCACTTCTGCACACGGCAGGAGGCGCTCAAGTGTGAGGGGTCACCGCACCTGTGACAGAGTTTTGGCTGCCCCTGGTAGAAGACAAGGATCCTGTCTTTCCCAAGGAAGGTCGAGGACGGGATATGCATCACCGAGTTATCCTCGTGTCGCAACTTGACCATGAAAGTCCAGGCCCCCGACCATATCCCGAACTCGTCGAGATTTTTCTTTGGGAAGTCCTTGACCTCCCCAAACCTGTTCAGCCAGGTCATGATGTCCATATAAGAAAGTGACTCGTTACGAGTTAAAACGGTCACTTTCTTAATGTTATCCTGGCGTGACACCGCCCACACCATAAAGTCACGCCAGGCGGGCTCGTCCTTCACCAGCCTATAGTTTCCCCAGAAGGTTTCTAAGCCCTCCGGGGTAACAAAGCTGATGTCAAACTCCGAGGAGCCGACAGGATGAATCAGGGCAAAGATGTCGCTTGCCCTGAAACCCATCCCGAGTAGGAGTTCCACGACCCCCCTCCTCTGGGGACAAGGGCCGGCTCCCCCCCACACGAGACGGGCCACGTTCCTCCGTGTCGGCCCCCTACGCCCGGGTGTAGGGAGAGTCCATCTGGTCTCACCTCCTTCCTCTCGGAACTTCCCTAGGCCAAAACGCTCGATCCAGAACCTAAGGTCTCTCGACTGCCCATCTATGGTCATTGTGGACTGGCCCGCCCGTAAAGCCTCCAGGAGCTGCCGTTGCAAATCGCCGTCCCTGGAGCCGGGCGGAAGACATGATGCACCCCCAGGGGCCCCAGAAGCGACGCTGGCATAGGAGCGTGGGGGCCCGGAGGCCGCAGCAACCTCCGCTGCCGGAGTACCAGCGCCACTCCCAGGGACCCCCGCAGAACTACTTAGCCCAGCCACGGCAACCGGAGCACCAGAGGCGGCAACAGTCCGCCCTGGCATAGCCGCCGCGGACCGGGTCACTCCAACTGCAGCAGAAGGAACAGCGGCAGAGAGGACAACAGGAGCAACAATATCAGGAGCAGTGACAGGAGTAACAACAGGAGCAACGACAGCATCAGGAACAGCATCAGGAACAGCAGCAGAAACAACAGCAGGGACAACAGCAGGGACAACAGCAGAAATACCAGAAACAACAGGGGCCACAACAGAAATATTACCAGCAGTAGAAACACTTTTTTTAGCAGCAATGGTAATAGCCCCTCCTCCCGCAGCCTCCCCGACTACAGGCTCTTGGACCCCCATACATACTACACGACCTTCTTCAGGAATACTACTAATTACCCCTTTTGTCCCCCCCGCTTTCCCCTTTACCTTACCTGTCTGCTTAACTAGCTTCTCCACTCGTCCATCATTCACACCTGCAGTCTTCCTTCTTACAGCGGGGCCGGCTGCACCACTCGCTGATGGCTTCCCCGCTTTTACCTCGGCCTCCGCATCCACAGTCACCCCGGCACCTGATGTTGTAGGAGGACACGCCCCCTTAGCCCCGGAAGTGACCTCCGCATCACCGGCTTCATCAGCACTGGAGGAGGATGAGCCACGCCCACCTGCCACTCCCCCTTTCCTACACCTTACTCTGGGGGAAGCCATCGATATTTTAAAACCTCCTACCAGGGAGGGAGGTTTCCCTACGCCACTCCCCTCCGCAGGGGGGGCTTCTTTGCCTTTGCCCTTGTCCGCAACTATGAGCTCCTTGTCCGCCACCACCTGAAAGGTACTATCAGGCGCCATTTTGACTGCTGGCACCCCGGGCACCCCGCCACTTGGCGTGACCCGAGGTGCCTGCGCCTCCCTTTTCTCTCCTGGAGGCATCGCAACCTGGGCTGAGGTCCCGGCACGATGCTCCCCAGGCAACGACCTGACAAATTTAAATGTCTCTATTACTCTTTTTTTTTCCTTCCTTGCCTTCTTCCTGGTCTTGGTTCCTTTTCCCTCCTCCTCCCCGTCCAAATCTGACAAGCTGAATGCTAATTGGTCCATTCTGGACGGGGACTCCAATTGGCAGATTTGCCTCATCAGCTTCCCGCCTTCTCCCGAGGCTCCACCCTCCTCCTCCTCCGTCTCGGGCAGTGGTTGGTTCTCTGGGAGTGTGGGAGATTGTGTCACTTCCTGTCCTGTCATTCTGACTTCCAGTTTCACTGCCGGCGCTGATGCCTGTGTATATGTGGGTATCAGGCTGCTGCTACTAGGGATGGCTACTCGACTATACTGTACCGCCATGCTGTCATCTGACTCCAGGTCTGACTCACAATAGTCGTCCTCTCCCGAGCTGTCTGAGGACGCGGGGCCATCCTTCAACAACCGCTCCTGCTGTTTGCGGAAGAAGCGGTCATCGTTCAGCAGCTTCTCTCTGAACGGCCCCGCGCCCTCCAGAATCTCCGTGCACCTGGCTTCCAGGGCCTTTATTTGTTTTTTCAGGCTCCTTACCTGCTTACTGAAAACCGGGCGGTCCTTCCTTGAGGCCCTGTCGCTACGGGCGCGAGCGCTCTGAAGCTCCCCCACTCATTGCGAACAGGGACCTCCGGGCCCGGTCATACTCCTCCAGGACCGCCTCGATCCTCCGGCTGTAAATGGCGACTTCCTCTCCAGCCTTCCTGATGCCCCATCCTGCGGGTGATTGCGGCAGCGATGACGGTAAGCTTGTGTCATTTCTCCTGCTTGCAGGGACCCTTCCAGAGGGAACCGCATATCCTGCGGCCGTAGCCCCCTTCGGACCGGCTTCACCCGCCACTGCCGCTGATGTTACTGCCGTGGCTGATGTCGCCGTTTTCACGGATCCACCTGCCGGGACTGCTGACACCCCTGTCGCCACCGCTACTCCTGCCGGCGTCGCCCGCTCTACGGACGTTGCTGCTCCCGATGCTGTTCCTGATGCTGCAGCCGCCAATGTCGCTGCTGCTGCTCCTGATGCTGCTCCCAATGCTGTTGTCCCGGTCGCCATTCTCATTGAGGCTTGCTGCCTCAGCGACCTCCGCCTGCCCTGCTCTGCTGGTGCTGTGTCGGCAGACATTCTCCTGCCCCCCGCCTGTAAGGTCCGGGGGGCAGGAGCTCCACGCTCCATGATAAGGCTCCCCTCCGCACGGGGAAGGGAGTCGGAGCTACGGTATGTATCACACAAAAGACCGAAAACCACACCCAATAATCGGTCTCCAAGTATCCAAAAAAGCCTCTTAAGCCTCTGGACTCAGGAGCTCAAACAGACAAGTCTGACTCCCACGGTTGCCCCGAAGGAATTGGAACTATTTTTATTAGAAAAGTAAAAATTCACAAACAGTGTCACATACGAAAATACAATATAAAACCCATAAACAGAAACAATACATAAATCCAAAACATAGCATAAACAACATCAATAAATAAGATACAAGAAACCGGGACAAAATTAAAGACCAAAAAGAAAATCCAGCCGCAAATCAGCCCCCATCCATTCTGCCTTTCACTCCGCCTTTCACTCTCCAGTCTTTCTTCAGTCATCCGCCAGTCAAAACTCTACCTATCTTGGAAACAAAAGAAAATCCAAATAAGTAATATACAATGGAAAACATATAACACTAACAGAAAACTAACAAAAAAAACCCCAACTGAAACTTATTAGAAAATTTTTTTTTTTTTTTTTTTTTTTCCTTTCACCACACCCGGCCAGCACCACGCCCCATGTCCTCCCATGTCCGCATAGTCCTGGTGCTGGCACCACCCGCCACCGAGCCCCTGAAAACCGACCTGGCTCTCCGCCTCATGTCCTCCCATGTCCGCATAGTCCAGAGCCAGGCCGGACACACGAAACCTATATATCAAACCCTCCACCCCCAAAAGAAACCCCCCTCCCAAACAACCTACCCCCCTAAGAAAAAACCCTTTTAACTACATACAATGGGAAATAGAAAAAAAATGGAAATGAACAACAAAAAAAATATGTTTAGTGGCAAAAGCAAATAACAAAATACCAGATAAGAAAACCAGACAAAATACAATAACAAAACCCACAATCTTATATAAACCGTTGACACCCCCCTTCCCTCCCATAAACCTCCCACAGGCCTAGGGTCGGTTATCCTCAAGCCTCTTACCCTTTCATCCTATTTCCAAAACAAAATGCCTATGTGGTGACACACCAGCCCTCCACCAGGAAGAGAGCACAAGAGGCCCGTCCCTACCTACTTGCCCTACCACTATGTCCCTATCTATCAATCTATCCCTACCCTATCCCTACCTGTCCCTCCCTACCCAAAAAAACAAACAAACCCCACCTCTTGTGCAAAACCTTGCCCTCCCTTTCCCTATCTGGCCCTAACCTAACTACCTTTTAATCCCTTATTCTATCCCTCAGGGAACAGAAAAGGTGAAACCCCTCCAGAGGGTACCAGCCCTTTTTGTGCCCAACCCCTCATACTCCCGAGAGCGCACCCTCACCAGGTCCACCATGATGTTTTTAACCACCTCCACCTCCGGGAGGATTTTGCCTCGCGTCGACACTAGACACCGGGATGACCACAAGTGGAACCTAACCACTGCGCTAACTATAAAAAGTGTCTGGCAGTCCCTGCCCTCCGGGTGTTTGAATGCCCCATAGGCCCACTCGGCGTAGGAAAGGCCAGCCAGCCGCAGCCAACCGGTGGAGGTCCCCACCAATTTGCAAACCCTTATATTGAAGGGGCACTGAAGCAGGAAGTGCTCCATGCTTTCCAGCATGTCGCCACACTCCTCCCGAGGGCAGCCTCGCTCGTCGGAGTTCCGGTACTTCAAGTTCCCCCTCACATATAACTTACCTAGGAGGCAGCGCCAGGTCAGATCCCAAAACTTCCGAGGAAACCTTTTGGAGTTAAGAAAATGCAACCCTCCCTCTAAGGTTTCTCCTGGGCAATCTTTGAGCGCCAGAGGCTTCTGGAAGCGGGTCAACAGGACTTTGTCATCAAGAAAACGTCTTGACTGAGTCCTGATCTCCCACGCCCCCAGACCCCACCGACGAATCACTTTCAAGACCAGGGAAGCATAGGCCGGGAGATATCCATGGGGTGCACGAAGATCTTTCACTTGCCCTCCTGCCTCCCATTTCTGGAAGAAGGGCCGAAACCACCCCTGGCAGGAGGCTACCCACGAAGGAGCCCCCTCGGCGGAGAGGTTTGGTAAATTGATCTTAAGAAAGGTGTTCATTAAGAACACCACGGGGTTAACCATATTTAACCCCCCTAGCCTCCTTGTGCGGTATGTAACCTCCCTCTTGATTAGGTTGAGCCTGTTCCCCCATAACAGTTGGAAGAACAGGCAACAGATCCTACTCCAACAAGACTCTGGCAAGGCACAGACGCTACCTAGATAGATCACCAACGGGAGCAGGAAGGCTTTGGCAAGGTGAACCCTTTCTCTCAGGGTCAAGGACCAACCCTTCCAGCAATCAACTCTCTGGGCGACATCCTTAAGCCTACCTTCCCAATTTTGGAGTGGGTAATCACCCTGGCCAAAATGGATGCCTAAGATCTTTACAGACCCCTGGGGTTCTGGGAGGGTGTCCGGGAGAGAAAAACCAGGCTCTCCCCCTCCCAGCCAGAGGCTTCCACACTTGTTCTTGTTCACAGCTGATCCGGAAGCCTCCGAGTAACTGTCCACTTCAGACATCACCCATTCAATCTCCTCCCGCGACGAGACAAGAGCGGTGACATCATCCGCGTAGGCTACTGTCCTCAAAGGGGAGCCGGTGCCCTCCAGGTCCATCCTGACTCCCGCCACCGGCCCACCATTAATCCGTCTAATCAGGGGATCAATGGCGAACACATACAGTAGCGGGCTCAAGGGACATCCCTGTCGGACGCCCGACCCCACCTCAAAAGGACGACCAACCCAACCATTCACAAGTGGGAAAGACTCAGCCCCAGCGTATAAGGTCTGCAGCCACTGAATGAACCCCCCAGGTAGGCCATACCTCGAGAGAGTTGACCACAAATACTCATGATTCACCCTGTCAAAAGCCTTAGCCTGATCTAGGGACAGCAAGTACCCCTTCCACCGACCTGCCCTACTCTGCTCCACAGCCTCCCTGACACTCAGGACCGCACTTAAGGTGCTACGACCGGGAACAGAGCAGTGCTGAGCCGGCGAGAGGAGCCGGGGCGCAAACTGTACCAGCCGGTTGAAAAGTACCTTCGCCAGAATCTTTCGGTCCGTATTGAGAAGTGCTATGGGCCGCCAGTTCTCAATATGGCTCGGATCCTTACCCTTTGACAGAACTATAAGGGCGGACCTCCTCATTGACTTTGGCAGAGTGCCCGAGGATAGACACTCATTAAGCACGTCAGTCAAGAGGGGAGCCAACGCTCCTTTAAAGGTCCGATAGAACTCAGATGTTAAGCCATCTGGGCCAGGTGACTTCTTGAGGGCAAGACCCTCAATAGCCCTGACGACTTCCTCTTCCCTTATAGGTTCTATCAAAACACCAAGAGAAGGGTCTTCTGCTGACTCAGGAATGGCTTCAGCCAAGAAACCTGAAATCCGATCCCGATTCAGTTCCTTCTTTGCCAAAAGGTTCGAGTAGAAAGACCTGACGACCTCCAAGATCCCTGACCTGGATCTTGTCAGGGATCCTGTACTGTCAATCAGGCCTGTTACTGTCTTACAAGTCACTGACATCTTACAGTTCCTGTAGGGGTCGGGCGAGCGGTATTTCCCGAAATCCCTCTCAAGAACCAAGGATGCGTGCCTATCATACTGACACCCTTTAAGCAAAGCCTTCACACCGGAGATATCCTCCTGGCTACCTCCGGTCGAGACCAGATGTTCAAGTCTCTTCCTCAGTGCACTGTACATGCGGTACATGTCCAGTGACCTGAGGCTTGAGAGCCGGCGGAAAAATCCCGCCACCCTTTTTTTTGAATATCTCCCACCACTCTGACCTAGTGCCCTCAAGACCCAGTAATAGTACCTGATCCTGAAGAAACTCCTCAAAGGCTTGTCTTACAGCTGCCTCCTCAAGGAGTGACGAATTCAGCCTCCACAAACCTCTTCCTCTCCGGAGGGTTTCTGAAATATTCAAAGAAAATAAAATTAGGCAGTGATCGGAGAACTCCACCTCCACCACGGACACAGGGGTGGTGACGGAATTCTCCTTCAAAAAAAAAACCTATCTATCCTGGACCTAACACTTCCTCTCTGAAAGGTGAACCCACGGTGACCTGGGGAATGCCTGATGTGGATATCCTCCAGGCGAGCTTCACTCACTATGCTATTTAACGCGACGCCATCATAGGGCAGTCTATCTCTGGTACCTCCTCGGTCTTGGGGTCTAGTTATGGTATTAAAATCCCCACCAAAGATGACTTGTTTGCCCGTAAAAAGAAAAGGCTTGATCTTCATAAAGAGGCTTTTACGGTCCCACTTTGACTGGGGACCGTAGATGTTAATGAGGCGCAGGCTTTGCCCCTTCATGAGGACGTCTAAGACTAGGCACCTTCCCATTTCGAGTTCGATCAGCCGCTGGCATTTCACCTCTGCGGTAAAAAGCACCGCCACTCCACTATACGGCTCAGCCGCAAGAGACCAGTAGGAGGGCCCCCTGCGCCACTCCCTCCTTGCTCTGTTTATCTCTGATAGAGTACAGAGCCTGGTCTCCTGCAAAAACAAAATGTCAGCTTCAACTCGGCCAAGAAAATCAAAGGCTGCAAACCTAGCCGTATCAGACTTAATGCTGGCCACATTAATGGTGGCCAGCGTCAGTGGAGAGGGGACTGCCATTAAGACCGATTGAGCTCAATGACCTTCAGTTTCCCACCCCCTTTCCTCCTACCACCTCCACCCCTTGATGAGTCAGAAGAGGACCCGCGACTTTTCCTCGTCTTACGGGTCCTCTTCTTACATTGGGATTGGTCCATCACCTCACCTCGTGCGGTTTGGCCAGGCAAGGGATGGACTTCCCCCGTAGTTTCTCCCTGGGGAGTATTGGTAACATTTTTTACTACGGTTTCCAAAACAGCTTGAGGTGCATCGTCTCCATCTCTGGGTACCAGGCCAGCCTCCTCCACTGAAGGCAGGGGGCCCTTCCCTGAGGGAGACTCAGCAGCCCCCGACGGTCCCACCTCCCCCTCTGAAGCCTCCCCTGAGGCTGATGCGTCCTCGCAGAGGGTTTGGTACCGGTTAGGGCTGATCACTGAAAGGTCCTCGAGTCTCCGTTCCTTTGCCGGGGGGGGGGCAGATGTTTTTACCCTCGCTTTACTCGGTGACTTTCTCCTCCTGACCGTCTGTTCCTCCCCAGCACTAACGTACTGGGAAGATGAAGACAGGTCAGCCTCTTCCTCCCTCTGCAGTCTTCTCATCTCCTCAATCAGGGCCGTGCCCGTCGCTACTTCAGCATTAGAATCCAACCCAGCGGGATCAGGGGCAGAGGGGAGACACATAATACCTTCCCTCTGCTCCCTTCTCCTATCTCTCCTTCTCGCCCTTGATGGTGGCTGGGTTTTCTCCCTCCGCGTCGGCAACCTGGTCTCTCCACCTCCGACCCCCTCCTCGGTGACAGGGACAGTCTCCTCACCTGCCCCTGCCTGTCGGAGGGTGACATTAGCGAACGACCTCGGACACGCCCCGATTGGGTGACCAAGGTCACCACACAGGTGGCACCGAATCCTATCACAGGTTGCAGCTAGATGACCTAATCCCCCACACATGGCACACTTCTGCACCCTGCAGGAGGCACTCAAGTGCGAGGGATCACCACACCTGTGACAGAGCTTCGGCTGCCCCTGGTAGAAGACAAGAATCCTGTCTTTCCCGAGGAAGGTTGAGGACGGGATATGCATCACCGAGTTATCATCATGCTTCAATTTGACCATAAATGTCCAGGCCCCCGACCAAATGCCAAACTCATCAAGGTTCTTCCGGGGGAAGTCTTTCACTTCCCCATACCTGTTGAGCCAGGTCATAATGTCCATGTAAGAAAGCGACTCGTTACGAGTCAAAACGGTCACTTTCTTAATTGCATCCTGGCGCGACACCGCCCACACATTGAAGTCGCGCCAGCCGGGCTCGTTCTTTGCCAACTCATAATTACCCCAGAAGGTTTCTAAGCCCCCCGGGGTAACAAAGCTGACATCAAACTCTGAGGAGCCGACCGGGTGAATGAGGGCAAAGATGTCACTTGCCCTAAAGCCCATCCCGAGCAGAAGTTCGACGACCCTCCTCCTCTGAGGACAAGGGCCTTCTCCCCCCCACCCGAGACGGACTACATTCCTCCGGACCGGCCGCTGCCCGGGTGTCGGGAGAGTCCACCTGGTCTCACCCCCCTCATCTCGGAACTTCCCTAGGCCAAAACGTTCAATCCAAAACCTAAGGTCCCTCGATTGACCATCCACTATCATCGTTCTCTGCCCTGCTCGTAAGGCCGCCAGGAGCTGCTGTTGTAATTCACCGTCCCTGGCCCCCAGTGATGGACACGAGGCACCCCTTGGGACCCCCGAGGCGACACTGGCATAGGAACGTACCAAGCTTGAGGCCGCAGTCCCAGCCCCCGCAACTCCAGTGCCACCTTCGGGCGCCCCCTGAAGCCCGCTCGGCCCGGCCACCACCGCGGCCACCGGCACGCCAGAGACAGGAGCGGTTGTTCCCAGCGTCGCAGGCGTGGACCGGGCAAACACATTTGGCAAAGCTACTTCTGCAGCAGCCATGCCTACATTTTCCAAAGTCCTAGGAACCTCCACTACCCCATCTTTAACAAAAGGGACAGCAGTAGCAGCAGCAGCAGCAACACAAGGGGTGACAGCCTCCATAGCCCCCCCTCCCCTTTCCCTCACAAGGAACATCTAAGTCACTCTCTGGAACCACAGTTTTTTCCCCCTCCTCCGCCCTCCTCTCCTGACGCCTGCTTTTCCTACTCCCCAGTCTGCTCTTACTCACCGCTTTCTTACCCACGCTCACCATTACCTCATTCACACCGGGGCTTGCGGCCTTGGGCGGCTCCACGAGCGGGATCGGCCTATTCCGGGCCTCCGCTTCACTCTCCTCCCGCTTAGCTGGGACGACTTGTGCCTCTGCCTCGACCTCCGCATCGTCAGCTGTCGCAGCGCTCAATGCTTTAGGAGCGGACTTGCTCCTAGCGCTGACGGCAGCCTCCGCATCACCGGTCTCATTGGCTTCCTCGGCACCTGAAACCGGAAGGAAGGGACAAGCCGCACGCCCCTTCCCCTTACCATGGACCTGGGGAGGGGCCGGCGCTACTTTGACCCTGCCCACAGGGGCAGGCTTCACCGCTTCTCTACCTCCCTTCGTGGGAGGTGCTTTTCTGACCTTGTCCGCTGCAGTTTCGGGCGCCATTTTCAATACTGCACCCAGCTCCCCAGCCACACCGCTACTTAGAGAAAGCGGGGTCTGGGGAGTCTGCGCCCCCTTATCTCACCCGCGGGCAACACCCCAGATTCAGCCTGTGCTAGAGTCAATGGGGGTTGCCCTGCGGGAACAGTTATACCTGCTGCGACACTCACATATTTCAGGGTGCCGACTTCTTGCGGCTTAGCCTTCTTCTTTTTCCTTTTTTTTGATTCCTCCTCGTTTCCAAGGTCGTCTACGGAAAAAGCCATCTTCTCCATTCTTGCCGGGGATTCTAGCATGCATATTTCGTGGATTAGCCTCCCCGCAGCAGAACCCATATCGTCTTCTGATGTTGCCGGTAATGGTGGTAAATTCTCCGGTAGCTGGGGTAAACTTGCCAATTTCTCTGGGGGCGTATAGGTCGGAATACCTGAACTCACCCTCGTAGGCTTCCGGCTACTGCCGTACTCTGCCAGCAGGCTCCCCTCTGAGTCAGTATCTGTCTCATATTCCGGATCCGAGCTTTCGGAGGACGCGAGGCCTTCCCGCAGCAGCCGCCCCTGCTGCTTGCGGTAAAAACGGTCATCATTCAGGAGTTTCTCCCTGAAAGGCCCCGCGCCCTCCAGGATCTCTCGGCATCTTTGGTCAAGCCCTTTAATTTGTTCCTTCAGCTTTTTGACCTGCTTACTCAGTGCCGGTCTCTCATGCCTTGAGGCCCTGTCACTACGGGCACGGACACTCTGAAGCTCCGCACCCATAGCGAACAGGGACCTCCTGGCTTTATCATATTCCTCAAGGGTAGTGTTAATCCGCTTACTGTATGCAAGCACATCCTCGCCAGCCTTCCGAATCCCCCAACCTGATGATGGCAAGGAAGGAGGGGGGGCTTCGCTGGCCTTTTTACTTGTACAGGGCTCAGCCTCCGCCGGGGTTTTCTGACCTAGACGTCCCTTGCTGCGGGTTGCCATACCTTTTTCCACTGGAGCCTGCTGCCTCTCCAATCTTCTCCTGCTGCTGCTGCTACTGCCGTCCATTGAGAGCCTCCTGCCCCCCGCCAAGCTGGCTCGGGGGGCAGGAGCACCTTGCTCCATGGTGAAAAAACCCCAACCTTGGAAAAGGAAAGGGGTAGGAGCCTCCAACTATGGCTGGAAAAACTGCTGCTGTTGCACAAACACCACACACCAAGCCTCTCTTCTGAGCTGACAAACAAACTATAGCCTCTGGTCTCAGGAGCTCAGACAGACAAGTCTGACTCCCACGGTTGCCCCGAAGGAATTGGAGCAACCCATGTAGCTGGCGGGAGGTGTAAAGTAAAAAATAAGTAAATTAAAAAGCATACTCACCTGTCCCTGGCGCTCCGTTGTCTGCTGCCAGTGTCCATTCAGTCTCATGCCGGTGACTCCTTGCTGGGAGTCCTGCACCTCATGTGATCGCTAAGACCAATTAGGTACAGGATTTTCAGAAATGAGGCACCGCCATGAGACCGAACAGACACAGGCAGGGGACAACGGGGTGCTGGGGACAGGTGAGTATGCTTTTTTAAAAATTTTCTTATTTTTACACCTCCCTGGCGGCCGACACAGTGGTCGCTCCAGTTTATGGACAACCTCTTTTAAGGGGTTGTCTGGGCTAAATTTTTCTATGGTCACTTCACTGGTCCCCCCACATAGTGGCCTCTTCACTGGTCCCCCATACTGTATGGGGAATAGTGATGGGGTCATTATATTGTGTGGGAGCAGTGATGGGGGCTAACATCCTGTGAGGGGGACATTAAACTGTGTGGGACATATTAAAGGGGTTGTCCAGGGTTAATCTTTTTTATGGCCTATGCTCTGGATAGGCCATAAATACCTGATCGGTAAAGGGCTGACACATGGCCCCATCAGCTGTTCGGAGCCTCTTCCGGCACCTGTTCTGTACACAACACAGGGCCGGAAGCAGAAAGCTCCATCCGCTGTATAGCAGCCCGGCGCCTTCACTGCAGCTCAACTCCTACTGACTTCAATAAGTGCTGAAATACAGTGAAGGTGCCCAGCCCCTATACAGTGGACAGAGCTTTCTGCTTCTGGCCCTGTATTGTGTACAGTACAGGCATCAGAAGTGGCTCCGTACAGATGATCGGTCCGGGGTCAGCCCCCTACAGATCAGGTATCTATTGTTGCATAGTTGTGTCACAGAAGAAGCTTGAGAGTAGATTATATGGGATAATCAGCATTTACTTCTTAGAACATGAGGTAAACAGCATCAAAACATTAACACAGCAAAACTTGAAAGTAAAAAGGACCTTTTACAATAGAGAGATAAAAGCAAGGTACAGCAAGTCTCACATAGCATACCATTACACTCTATTCAGCATATAACACTAATAACATCGCCATCTACTGTCAGATAGATGTAAACTTCTGCACACAAATAAGTCTATCTGTTGCATATATATGTATATAGTATATACCAACACCCTTTCTCAACAGTAAGAACTTATTCAGTTAAATATAATCTCTTCATCAGCCTCTGGTGTCTTTCAGCACTCAACGCCTTTGTGAAAATATCTGCTGTCATATCTTCAGTTGGGCAGTATTCTAAATTCAGAATTCCTTGTTCCTGATGATCCTGTAAGAAATGAAACTTCACATCAATGTGTTTAGTTCTGGGATTAACTCTTTCCATCTGAGCAAGAACAAGACATCCTTGATTGTCTTCATGTAACGTTGTTGGTCCTAACTGTTGTTGTCCTAAGTCTGTTAGTAGTTGTCTTAACCAAAGAACTTCTTGACTCGCATGAGCGGCGGCTACATATTCTGCTTCTGTAGACGATAGTGTTACTATAGATTGTTTTTTACTAGTCCAACTAATTGGTCCACCCGAGAGTAAGAAAAGATAGCCACTGGTAGATTTTCTATCAATTGGATCTCCAGCCCAGTCTGCATCAACATATCCAGTTAAAACGCATTCATCACTTGCAGGTAGTTTCAGTTTAACGTTGCTAGTTCCTTTCAGATAACGTATTACTCTCTTTACAGCTTTCCAATCCATTTCATTGGGGTTTGACACTTTTCTGCTCAAAATTCCTACTGCTGCTGCAATGTCTGGCCTTGTAACAGTCACTAAATATAGTAATTTTCCCATTGCTTTTCTGTATAGCTCATTATCTGGTAACATATTTTGTTCACTTTTAATTTCCTTCAGATAATTAGTTTCCATTGGAGACTTTACTGGTTTCGCATCTTTCAGTCCAAATGTTTCTATTATATCTTTGATCATGTGATTTTGGTTAAGTTGGAAACTCCCATCTTCTTCTCTATCTATCTGTATCCCTAGGTAATGCTTCACATTTCCCAGATCTTTGATCTCAAAGTGTTGATCCAAAATTTTCCGTATTTCAGCTTCATCCCTTTCTCTTTCAAAACAAACTAAAATATCATCAACATATATCAGTACATAGATCCATCTGTCATCTAGTTTCTTTGTGTATAGACAGGGATCCGCTTTGCTTCTTAGAAAATGTTCATTTATGAGCACTTCAGTGATTTTATCATTCCACGCTTTAGCGGCTTGTTTTAAACCGTATATACTTTTCTGTAGCTTACAAACCATGTTTGGTTTCTCTTTATCTTTGAATCCTGGAGGTTGTTCCATGTAAATTTCTTCTGTTAAATCTCCATTCAGAAATGCTGTCTTTACATCCAGATGTTTCAATTCCATTCCTTTAGTAGTTGCAACCGCAAGCAAAGTTCTGATTGTAGTATGCTTGACAACCGGAGCAAATGTTTCATCAAAGTCTTCTCCGTATTTTTGAGAATAACCTTTAGCTACGAGTCTTGCTCGGTATTGTTCAGCGGTGCCATCTGTTTGGTATTTAACTTTAAAAACCCATTTACATCCTATAGCTTTTCTCCCTTTTGGTAATTCTGTCAGTGTCCATGTCTTTGAATCATGCATGGATTTCATTTCTGTTTCTGTAGCCTTTAGCCACTTATTGGCCTCTTCTTCTGAAAGTTGAGATATATCCTCCCAAGATGTAGGTTCATATACTTTATTTGTACTTGCCTTGTATGAAAGACGTACAGGTGGTTTTCCTTTGTTTTCTCTCATTGAACGTCTTGGTTCTGTGTCTGTCTGTAGTTCTATCTCTTCACTTTCAGTATTTTGAACTTTATCAATTTCAACTTCTTTTTCATCAGATGTTCCTGCACTTATATCACTGTTGTCTCTCTCATTTCTCATTTCCAGTGATGTCATAATGTTATCATTTAGATCTTCAATGAATGTTACACTGTTACTCACCGTAACTCTGTCTTTTTTAGGATCTAGGATTCTGTATCCTTTGTAGTTGTCACTATATCCAACAAATATTCCTTCTATGGCTCTGTTTTGAAGTTTGGAGAGTTTCTCTTCTGGAACAAAAACAAAAGCTTTGCAACCAAAAACTCTTAAATGATTCACACTTGGTTTCTTACCATGCCACAGTTCATATGGCGTTTTTTTCAGTTTTCTTGAAAAAAGTCTATTTTGCAGATAAGTAGCTGTCATTGCTGCTTCACCCCAGTATTTCTCTGGTAGTTTGGAATCTGTTAGCATGCATCTTATCATTTCAGTCAGAGTTCTGTTTTTCCTTTCTTCTACGCCATTTTTTTCAGGTGTGTATGGAACAGTTTTGTGATGCTCTATTCCATTCTGTCTTAAATAGTTCTCTATTTGGTGTCCTGTGAATTCACCTCCATTATCACTTCTAATGATGATTGGCTTCCTCTGAAACTTATTATACGACTTTGACACGTATTCTTCTAATTTACTGAAAACTTCACTTTTGTTCTTTATTAAGTACGTGACTGTGTATCTTGAGTAGTCATCTATAAAAGTCACCATATATCTATTACCTCCTGATGTGGTTACTTTCATGGGTCCACATACATCAGTATGCACCAAATCAAGTGGTTTTGTGCCTTTTGTTTCACTCTCTTTAGGTATACACACTCTTGTAGCTTTAGATTTTATACAACATTCACATCTTACAATAATTGAGCAATCAGATATCAACAGATCTTTTGTCAAATTTTTGTTCTGTAATGCCATGATACTCTCAGGATGTCTGTGTCCTAAGCGTCTATGCCACATGTGAATACAATTCTTGTGATCATGTGTACATAACTTCATCTGTTCTTTTAATGTGTCTAGATGATATAATTGTTCACCTGCTTTTACATTTATTATTATCTTGTCTCCTGCTAGGATTGTACATTCATCATCTTTGAATTTTACAGTAAGTCCTTTAGCTGTTAGACGTTTTACAGATAATAGTCCTCCATCTAGTCCTGGAACATATAACACATCCTTTACTAGTATCTTTGAATTATGCCCAAATTTATCAGAATAGATTAGCATTCCTTGTCCAGTACCTTCCGCGGTTATTTTGCTCCCATCTGCAAGGTAAATAGCTTCCTTCTTATTTAGATCAAGTTCAGTAAAGAAGCTCTTATTACTTGTCATGTGACTTGTTGCTCCTGAGTCAATATACCAACTCATTGATAACCTTTTATCGGTTACTTTAAATGTACCATTCCAGTGATCTGCATGTGGGTTAGATATTGTGCTTTTCACCTTCTGTTTACTTTCTTTATGGTATAACTTCTGTTCTGCTTTCCATATAGTACAGTCTTTCTTTAAATGTCCCTTTTTCTTGCATCTGAAACATTCTCTTGTTTCTGTTTTATAGGTCCTCTTATCTGTAATTTTAAGAGCATTTACACTGTCCTTTTCTGTGGAATCATTTGTTTGTTCTTTCCTTCTCTGGTATTCATCTATGAGTCGTGTTTTTACAAACTCTAGTGTAATGTCTGCTTCAGGTCTTGTTTCTAGTGCATTTATCAAAGCAGTGTATGAATCCGGCAAGCTACACAATAATATTGCTGCTACATGACTTTCTTTAATATCTTCACCAACTGATCTCAGCTGTGTTATCACTTCCATCATGGAGTTTATGTGCTCCTGCATGTCTTCCTGTGCACTTAATCTCATCTTGTAAAGTTTCCTTAGCAGAAACAATTTGTGATTTAAGCTGGATCTTTCATGTAACTTTCTCAATGCTTCCCACATTCCCTTTGCTGTATTCTCATTCCTTATGTGGATTAACTGATCATCTTCCACTAATAAGCTGATAGTAGCTCTTGCTTGTCTGTTTTTCTTATCCCATGTCTCATTATTATCATTGGGTCTATCTGTAGTGATTACATCCCATAAATCATCTTTAGACAATAACATCTCCACTTTGAACTTCCATAACTGATAGTTCTCATTGTTCAGCTTAGCTACTGTAAGTCTGAGTTCTGAATTGCTGGTCATTTTAACTTGTCTTACTTGTTTGGAGAGAATTGTTCTGAAGAATCCTTTTGCATTCACTGGGTCTTTTTGTCTTCTATGCCTGGGCCCATAACCTGTTGCATAGTTGTGTCACAGAAGAAGCTTGAGAGTAGATTATATGGGATAATCAGCATTTACTTCTTAGAACATGAGGTAAACAGCATCAAAACATTAACACAGCAAAACTTGAAAGTAAAAAGGACCTTTTACAATAGAGAGATAAAAGCAAGGTACAGCAAGTCTCACATAGCATACCATTACACTCTATTCAGCATATAACACTAATAACATCGCCATCTACTGTCAGATAGATGTAAACTTCTGCACACAAATAAGTCTATCTGTTGCATATACAGTCATATGAAAAAGTTTGGGCACCCCTATTAATCTTAATCATTTTTAGTTCTAAATATTTGGGTGTTTGCAACAGCCATTTCAATTTGATATATCTAATAACTGATGGACACAGTAATATTTCAGGATTGAAATGAGGTTTATTGTACTAACAGAAAATGTGCAATATGCATTAAACCAAAATTTGACCGGTGCAAAAATTTGGGTACCCTTATCATTTTATTGATTTGAATACTCCTAACTACTTTTTACTGGCTTACTGAAGCACAAAATTGGTTTTGTAACCTCACTGAGCTTTGAACTTCATAGCCAGGTGTATCAAATCATGAGAAAAGGTATTTAAGGTGGCCAATTGCAAGTTGTTCTCCTATTTGAATCTCCTCTGAAGAGTGGCATCATGGGCTCCTCAAAACAACTCTCAAATGATCTGAAAACAAAGATTGTTCAACATAGTTGTTCAGGGGAAGGATACAAAAAGTTGTCTCAGAGATTTAACCTGTCAGTTTCCACTGTGAGGAACATAGTAAGGAAATGGAAGACCACAGGGACAGTTCTTGTTAAGCCCAGAAGTGGCAGGCCAAGAAAAATCTCAGAAAGGCAGAGAAGAAGAATGGTGAGAACAGTCAAGGAGAATCCACAGACCACCTCCAAAGAGCTGCAGCATCATCTTGCTGCAGATGGTGTCACTGTGCATCGGTCAACAATACAGCACACTTTGCACAAGGAGAAGCTGTATGGGAGAGTGATGCGAAAGAAGCCGTTTCTGAAAGCACGCCACAAACAGAGTCGCCTAAGGTATGCAAAAGCACATTTGGACAAGCCAGCTTCATTTTGGAAGAAGGTCCTGTGGACTGATGAAACAAAGATTGAGTTGTTTGATCATACAAAAAGGCGTTATGCATGGCGTCCAAAAAACACAGCATTCCAAGAAAAACACTTGCTACCCACTGTAAAATTTGGTGGAGGTTCCATCATGCTTTGGGGCTGTGTGGCCAATGCCGGCACCGGGAATCTTGTTAAAGTTGAGGGTCGCATGGATTCAACTCAGTATCAGCAGATTCTTGAGAATAATGTACAAGAATCAGTGACGAATTTGAAGTTACGCCGGGGATGGATATTTCAGCAAGACAATGATCGAAATCTACTCAGGCATTCATGCAGAGGAACAATTACAATGTTCTGGAATGGCCATCCCAGTCCCCAGACCTGAATATCATTGAACATCTGTGGGATAATTTGAAGCGGGCTGTCCATGCTCGGCGACCATCAAACTTAACTGAACTGGAATTGTTTTGTAAAGAGGAATGGTCAAAAATACCTTCATCCAGGATCCAGGAACTGATTAAAAGCTACAGGAAGCGACTAGAGGCTGTTATTTTTGCAAAAGGAGGATCTACTAAATATTAATGTCACTTTTCTGTTGAGGTGCCCATACTTTTGCACCGGTCAAATTTTGGTTTAATGCATATTGCACATTTTCTGTTAGTACAATAAACCTCATTTCAATCCTGAAATATTACTGTGTCCATCAGTTATTAGATATATCAAATTGAAATGGCTGTTGCAAACACCCAAATATTTAGAACTAAAAATGATTAAGATTAATAGGGGTGCCCAAACTTTTTCATATGACTGTATATGTATATAGTATATACCAACATCTATGGCCTATCCTGAGGATAAACCATAACAAATTATGCCTGGACAACCTCTTTAATATACACCCCTAATGCACCACACTTTAAAGAGATTGTCCAGTATAATTTTTTTCTTTTTTATAATTAGTCTGGGGGAGGTGAATCCCCCCTACCCCCCCCCCAAAAAAAAAACATGCTAAACATACTCACCTATCTCCGATGTCCTCCCAGCACGGTCCGGTCCCTTCCCTTAGGCCACTGATTGGCCTCAGGGGTCATGTGACGTCACAGGTAGTCACAAGCAGAGAATGCTTCAGCTGGAAGAAAACAGAACTGCAGGACCGAACCGCGCTGGGAGACACTGGGGACAGGAAAGAAAGTTTGTGGGGGGGTTTTTTGTTTTGTTTTTTTCACCTGCCCCTGCGTAATTAAAAATATAATGAAGGAGCCACTGTATGGAGTATAAGCTCCACAGTGGCCCCCACCCTGTATTATAAGCTCCACAGTGGCCCCCACCCAGTATTATAAGCTCCACAGTGGCCCCCACCCAGTATTATAAGCTCCACAGTGGCTCCCACACAGTATTATAAGCTCCACAGTGGCCCCCACCCTGTATTAAAAGCTCCACAGTGGCCCCCACCCTGTATTATAAGCTCTGGGGTCTCCTCAGACCCCAGAGTATAATAATCGGAGGCCAAGGGGAAGTGATTAAAAATAACAAACTCTCATACTCACCTTGCCTTACCTTTCCTTGGCATCCTCGCTCCATCCTGCCGTCTTCAGCGTCTTCAGGCCCTTTTCCGACGACGCTGCTGAGGCCTGTGATTGGGCCTCAGTGGTCACGTGGGGGCGCACTGACGTCATTACGCGGTCGCGCCCCCATGTGACTGCCAGGGCCTAATCACAGGCCTCAGTCACATGACAGAAGAGCGCCGGAGAGGACGCTGTGCCCAGGAGAGGTGAGAATATGTGTTTATTGTTTTCAGTCACCTCCCCTGGGCTGCCATCTATTGGAAAGGGGCCTACAATATGCCAGGGCCCCTTTCCAATAACAGTATGTATAGCGGTCGGGGAACCAGGCTTTCCCCGACCGCTATCATAGTGGTCCGGGGCCCGGCCCCTGTCTTCGTTTTCCAGAGATCCGGCTTCAGACCCTCCAGTTGGAACTCCCTCACGAATCTGGTCACGTCTGCATAGAACCACGGGACGGTCCAGTTGTAAGGGACGGAGCTGTCCCACTTCTCCCAGCCGAGTCCTCTCCAGAGGGGTAGCAGGAACAAGCGCGACATGGTCTTCCCCGCGGATCCGTTAGCTGTCCTCAGGGTTCTGCAAACACTATCACAAACAAAAGCAATCCTTAGTAAAGTCGGAATATCTGGGATGCGTGTCCGCTTCACCCGATCCATCTTGGAGCCCCAGATGAAGTGGAAGACTGTCCTGGTGATGGCCCTCGACACCGTTGCCAGCGGCGGCCATGCCTGTGCCGTGTACTGGAGTACAGGCAAGATCACGTTTCTCAGGACCAGCGCTTTCCCTTCGATGGTAAGGTTCCGGAGACTCCACAGTCCAATCCTCTGATTGACCTTCTTCAGATGTTCGACCCAGGACTTCAGGGCCGCACCTTCCTTCCCGAACCAGACTCCCAGGATCTTGATGAAGTCCGGTTTAACTGTGAAAGGAAAGACAGCAGGGGAGGCCAGCTGCCACGCCCCGAAGAGCATGGCTTCTGACTTTCCGCAGTTGACTTTTGCCCCCGAAGCCTGGCCGAAGAGCTCACAGGTCCGGACGAGTGTTGACACCGACGCCTCATCGGCGCAGAAGACAGTCACATCGTCCATGTACAAGGAACACTTCACCTCGTATCCACCTTGTCCCGGTGCGGCGATACCTCTGATCTCTCGATTCTGCCGGATAGACTCCGCGAAGAGCTCTATGACACAAACAAAAGGAGAGGTGACAGAGGACAGCCTTGTCTGACTCCAGAGCTAACAGGGAAGGAGTCAGTCTTCCAGCCATTCACCATCACCGAGCTGTGAATATCAAAATACATCAGGCTGACATAACGACAGAACATCTTACCCATACCAAGTTGGCAGAGTGCCTTGGCCATGAAGGTGTGAGAGACACGATCAAAGGCCTTCTCCTGATCCAGGCTGATCAGGGCCACATGTGCACGGCGGTCTCCGATGTAGTGCAATGTGTCTCTCACTATGGCCAAGCTGTCCCTGATCCTACGACCTGGAATCCCACAAGTTTGGTCCAGATGGATGATCGTGCCGACGACAGCCTTCAGTCTCATAGCCAGAATCTTCGCCAGGATCTTGTAGTCCACGTTGAGAAGAGTGATGGGTTGCTAATTCTTCAGCTCGCATCGTTCTCCCTTCCGCTTGTACAAGATCGTGACCAGTTCCTCCCGCAGTGACGGCGGCATGGTACCCTCCGCTATCATGTCCTCATAGAGATCTTTCAGATCCGAACAGATCAGGTCCCCCAGAGCTACGTATAGCTCGGCCGGGAGACCGTCACTGCCCGGAGTCCTTCCGACCCTAAGGGACTTGACAGCAGTGAACACTTCCGCCACCGTCAGAGGGGTGTCGAGCATAGCAGCACCTGTAGGATCAAGTGTGTTAGTGATACCTGACAGGAACTCCTCTTCAGCGTCTTCATCGGTGGGTTTCAGGGAGTAGATGTCGCGGTAGTAGTCGTGGACGACTCCCATCACTTCCGTCTTCCCCCGTCTGATGTTTCCGTCTCCATCCTTCATCTCTGTAACAGGCGTGTGTCCTGAGTGGAGCTTCCTGAAAAAGAAAAAAATTACACTTCTCACCTTTCTCCAGATGCTCCACCTTGGAACAGAAGATAACCTGCCGTGATTCCTCCTCAAAGTGCCTCTTGAGGCCCCTCTTGGTTTCCTCCAGCATGCCCCTGATGTCCCAGCCACAACGCTTGAGATCTTGAAGGGAACGAAGCTCGCACTGCATCTCCTTCAGGTCACTCTTGCGCCGGGCCGCCTGCTGACGGCCTCTCGCCTGTAAGAAACAACGGATGTTAACTTTCACATATTCCCACCAATCCGAAAACCTGTTGAAAGAAAACTTGTCATTACGAAGAAGCAGGTAAACATCCCTAAGTTCCGCTAGCAGTTCCACATTTTCCAGCAAGGAGAAATTCAATTTCCAGGACCCCGGGCCTGCTGCGAAACCCTTCCCCAGCATTCCTTCAAAGAGAATGCCCCTGTGGTCAGTGAAAAAGCAAGGGACCATAGAGTGTCTTACCTGGGCTACCGACCGAGAGGTGAACACAAAGTCAATCCTAGAACGAGATGAGCCATCTGGGCGACACCAAGTGTAATTCACTGATGCCGGCCCCATGGAACCCACCGCGTCCTTCAGAGAGGCTTCGGTTACCATCTCGATCAGCAATTTAGATGTCTTGTCCAGCTTCGCTGATGTTGAGGAGCTTCTCCCGCCACCCTCCACAGGACAGTTGAAATCCCCAGCCAGAACCACTGCCCTGGTGGTGGCGAGCTGAGTGCGCAGGATCTGGAAAAGTTCCATACGCTCGTGCTTCTGAGGAGATGCGTACACGTTGATGAACCTAATGGTCTCCCCTGCCCAGGTCCCGTCTATGACCATAAGACGGCCACAGACGAGCTCCCGGTAGGTTTCAAGCGTGAAGGCATTACCTCGGATGAGCACGGCGATACCTGCGAACTTGCAGTCGCCACCACCGGACCAGTAGGATGGACCGTGGCTCCACTCCCTGCAGAGGTGGCTGTAAGACCTAAGAGAAGGGAGAGAACATTCCTGCAACAAAATGACATTAGCGTTCTTCAACGTATCCACGAAGGACAGGACCATCTGACATCTAGTCTTGTCTTTGATGCTCCTCACGTTGATGGTAAGAATGTTGATTCCCACCATTTGTAAAGAGAAAAAAAAAAGAAAGATTAAACCCTTCAAGACAGTGACTGTCTACTTACCGCCCCCCCGTCCGGAGGGGGTTCTTCTAAGGATCCCGCAGGCATCAGGTCCCGCAGGGTCTCATCGATCTCACTCAGGGCGTTCGAAGGCACGGATACGTCCATCTCTCCCAACTCCAACTCGCTGAGGTCCAGGACCTCACGGATGTCGATGGGGGTCGGGTCCGCCACCAGGTGTTCCACCATCTACTCCAGTTCCTGGTGCCTGGTGAGGGCCTCCTCAGAGTTGACTTCGGGGGTCTCTATCGGGGCCTTGACCGCTATCCTCTTCTCAGAAGTCTCGTTTGAACAAGACTCCTCGCTCAACCTACTCTTCCGGTGTCCGCCATCTGAAATGAGAGAAAGGGGAGAGGGGAGGGGGGGAACTCCTCCAGAGAGGGGACCACAGCAGCTGGAGGAAGGACGGTTAGTGCTGCTGGGGCTGGCGTGGCCGGGGGTGTGAGCTGGGGCAGGGCTGGGTGAGGGGGGGCAGGGGTTGCCACTGAGGAAATGGGGGGAAGGAGTGGGAGCTCCTCAGTGGGGGGGGACGGTGAGGGGAGGGGGGGTGGGGCTTTCGCCCCCTTAACTGTTCCAGATGGCTGGCTGGCCGGCTTGGTCTGTTGCTGCTGCTGGGCCTTCTTGGGGGGCTGCTGCTGCGGCTTCTTGGGGGGCTGCTGCTTCCCGGTCGGCTGCTGCTGTTGCTTCCCAGATGGCTTCGGCTGCTGCTTCTTCTTGTCTTGGAGCTTGGGCTGTGGTGTTTTCTTGGCCAGGGTGACTGGAGCCATGGCCGCGGAATCCGCCGCTACCTTCGTCCACGATCTCTTGGGACATCTCTTGTAGGCGTGGTCCGCCTCCCCACAGAGGTTGCAGGTCTTCCTCCGTGGGCAGTCCTTGGACTCGTGCCCCACCGTCCGACATTTCCGACATGCGTCCTCTTTGCAGTCCTTGCCAACGTGCCCGGCCTTGCCACACCTCCGGCAGAGTTTTGGCATGTCCGAGTAGTTGATCAGGCCGTAAGAGTTCCCAAGCAAAAAGGTCGGGGGCAGATGCTGGAGGCCGTCTGGACTGAAGGGGTCCCTGTGGAGCCTCACAACGACAGACCACTTGGATATCCAAAAGCCGAGACTGTTCAGTATCTTGGAGGGTTCCTTGATGACTGAACAGTAACGACCCAGGAAAGTGGCCACGTCGCTTCCCGGGGGTATGCGGATTTCTCATTGAGATCGTGATCCGCCTCTAGTTGTGCTGGACAGGACAGCTGCCCACGAACCTGCTGAGAGGGGACCCCGGACTCGCCGATCTAACCGCGTCCCAGTATCTCCGACAGATATCCACAGTGGCAAAGGTCACGAAGAAGATCCCCATGATGAAGGAGTGGATGGCCAAGGTCTCAGCCTTGGTGAAGCCCTGGTCCAGCACCATCATTTGACAGAAGGCCTTCTCTGTCAAGTGGGGTGCCTTTCCGTCTACCTCTTTCAGCTTAAGGGTCACCGTCTGCCTCATCCAAGGTTCCAGGTTTGGAGGACCTCGGATGGGCTTCTGGATTACCTGGCTGGAAGAGGTATCAGAAGCAGCGGCCCCAGAGATGGATGCTGAAGCCTGGGCCACCTTGGCCGGTCCCATGGTTCCCTTCTTCCTCACGATGGCTCCTCCCATTGCCATTACCACCACTGTCTTATAATTCATCAGAATTGCAAGAGTATAGTAGTCCGCTCCCTGCCTATTTAAGAGTTACTAAACATATTTTACAGATTTTGGAGGATATAACATGGCAACCACATTACATCATTGGCACTCTGGATGTAACATCTTTATATAATGTGGAAACTAAAAAAATCAACTCCCATCAAAACAGATTGAATGCATTAGAGAGTGTATTTATTTCATACTTACGCATAATTAATTTTTATATGAGATAGATTTCTATATGCAGACATGGGGTATAGCTATGGGGACCAGATTAACACCAAGCTACATTAACCTGTACATGGGCAAATGGGAGGAGTCAGCTATTTTTTCCCTAGCGGTCTTGGTGCGAATCTGTTCCTCTGGAAGAGATTTATCGACAATACATTTTTATATATGGGGAGGTGGTGAAGCATTGATTTTTTTTATCAGATAAACAAAACATATATTCATTTACAATTCACACCTACATATAGCCGAGAGTTGGTTAATTTTCTAGACCTCACAATATTTCGAAAAGAAAGCTACATACTAAAATGTATACCAAACCAATAGATGGTAATAGTTTTATTTTAACTACAAGCCGCCACTTACAGGTTTGGCTTGACAAAACTCCAAAAGGCCAGTTCATATGTTTAAAGAGGAATTGTACAGAATTGGTGGATTTTGAGAAAGAGGCTGATGCATTACAAAAGAAACTTCAGGAAAAGGGTTATCAAAGTGAGAAATTGGAGACCATTAAAAAAGAATTTGGTTGGATTCAAAGGGAGCGATTACTCCAGGGTTCAGAAACTAATCAACTTACCCAACAGGTTTCGGCACATAAGATCACATTGATCTTAACAAAATGTACTAAACATGGAGTTCTACTTAAGAAAATAGTAAGTAAACACTGTGATACATCAAAAGATAAGATAGTGGGTGAGTTACTACCATCAAAACCCAGCTTCCTTTTTCGGAAAGCGAGGAATCTGGGCAGTATGATTGCATCTACTGTAAAGACAAGAAAAAAAACTGAAGGATGCAGCAAAACAGAAATGGCAAAAAATGCAGATCATGTAAAATAACTCAGACTAAGAACCTTATCATCATAGTGGAAAATGGACAAGGGAGTTTTTTCAATATTGAAGACCATATAAGTTGCTAAGAAAAGGGTGACAGTTATTACATAGTATGTCCATGTGATAAGAAATATGTGGGGCACACCAAACACCCACTTTGTAAAAGACTAAGTGAATATATATTTAATATTATTAGACAATATGAGGGACATCCTTTCTCATGACATTAGAAGGATAAACATGCAGGCCAGTTTTTGGACTCAAAAATATCTGGCTTGGAAGTAGACTGAAGATGTAATCGATGAAACTATTCTTATAAAATGCCAGGGGCAGCAGAAGACTGATGAAGTTTTATTTTATATATATTAGTGATTAAGACACAAGTTTTTTGGTTTTTTTATACAAATAGTTAAACATTTAAACAAACATGTGGGTGATGAGGCAAGGAAGACCCTATCCCTGATGAAGGAGGAGGCTTCCTCTGAAACACGTTGGAAGTCTTCTTGTCCATTTGTGCTATCCGAAGCAAAGAGGTGACATCACATGAAGAACTTGTTCTTTTATTTTGGAGCAGGAGCCACCCACCGTCCGAGGCTACCTTCCGCAGTATACTGTGGAGTTGATCCGCTCAATCTCATTCTATTCAGAGTGCAGGAAGGACCTGAGAGACACAACAACAAGATGATATTAAAGAGCACACAAGATGTAAGTTAGGCTGCAAGTGCATGTAGGATTGCCCAGGAGCAACTGTGCTGCACACTCACTTCTGCTTGAATTATCGGCAACAAGGTAGGAAGTTGAAGCTTTTTTTTAGTGGAGACATTGTAACAGATTATCTGGAATATTCCATTTACCATATTACCTTGTGGGTGCATTTGTGCAAAGAAGGATGAAGTAGGATTTTTTTTTTTAATTAAAGGACCCATACTTTGTTTTTGCATCTATATGTGAGTAGTGGCCTAATTAGTATCAGAAGGCATGAAGGGTACTTTTCTCAAAGTGTAATAAAGATTTGTGGTTGACAAACCCCCAAAATTTGGCAAATTTTTGAAAAATTGGTTACAAATTGGTTCGCTCATCTCTAATTATGTGCCTATGTAATGCACTTCATCAATGTAGCATAGGTAAACCAAGAATGGTTGTGCCCACCAGTACAGCTGTGCTATAGTGGCATGGATTGATCAGATATATTTTATACTTTTTCTCATTCACTGCTTTTAGTACATTTTTGTACCATGGCAACCCCTTTAACTATTAACAGCATAATAGATATTTTAAAGGCACGTCGAAGGAGATACTGCTCTGAAATTTACTTAGTCTACATAATATTACCTAAGAAAACAATTTAATTGAACATTTACTTACTGGTCTGTTCATCTATGAATTATTAACTTTTTTGTTGATAAGACTTGTTCACAAAACCACATTAAGTAATGATAGAACACCTGGCTGTATACATAACTTATCCCATCAAAGTGTGCAGGAAGTACAGTACAAAGACTATTTTATATGGTCCATGACTCCTCTATTTCTAATCGCCTACACCACTAGAAATAGATGGTACCATGTACCAGTAAATTGCATGTGATGACCTCAGTGCCTTCTGGGGGAGGCCTCCTTCATATTTTTGGAGATTTCCCATTCTTAGGCTATTTAGGAGAGAGGTTTGGAGAATAACTTCATCCTTTACTGATTTTTCCATGCCCTTTGCCGTGGCCTTCTTACTCCTTCATCGGAATCACATTCCACTCAAAATGATACCTGGTCAATGCAGTCAGGGCTTGCATCCCAGTGCTGCGGAGGCATCTGAAGACTTAATTTTTCAAGACTTTGCAGATTACAAGTCCATTATGGTGAACCCTTAGGCCTGTAATCCTTTTATGGAGGGTGTCCTGGGAGTAGGAATGCCTAGGTGGAGCTAATAGATGGCCTTGGGACCAGTCTCCCTATTAAGCCCCCTAAATTGTCACATCCTTCTCCCCAGGGTCAGACTGGCCGTAACTGGAGTTGTACAGGGCCCACTGGAGATGGCTGGAGCTCCACAGCATTGTGATAATGATTGGGGAAAGTTTGGTTCCCCCACCACTATACATGTTGTTAATAGAAAGGGGCCTGGCAAAAATATATAAGAACTATTATATTAGTTCTTATATATTATAGTTATTACTTATTATATATTATAGTACTAGTGAATGGATAGTTACAGCTCAAGAAGGAAAAATGGATAATGCTCTACTGTATGTGTGAGCTAGGCTGTCATTATTTTCTTACCTTTGATGCTAAACTAGTGCTAAAACATAACCTTATACTAACCTCCTAATATTATGGAGGTTCCCCTGGTGCTGCCAAGACAGCTCTGGACCTTCAAGACATGGATTCCAAAAGACCTGAAGGTTTCATGTGATGTGTTGGCAACAGACCCTTTAAATACTCTGAATTGCTAAGTGGGCTCTCCATGGATTGGATTTTTTTTTTAGCACACACTAGAGGCTCAGCACATTAGGGAATAGGCTATTGGGGAATATTGTTGCCATTAAGGGATTTCCTTGGTCTACAGCAATGTTTAGGTAAATGTTACATGTGAAAATAACACCCAAATTACTCAACTCAAGGTTTCCCAAAACATTATCTAGATTCACACCACATCTGCAAGCTTGCATCCTGGGGTCATCTTTTTACCAGGTAAACTACGTACATAAAAGTGGATTTCTATATGATATAAAAGGAAATGTGATATATCAGACTGCCATCTTCCACTGCTCCATGGTCTAGTTCTTAGGTTTACATGCTCACAAAATCAGTAAATCAAAGGGTGTCTGAGTTGCCATTTGCAGCTACACAACCTCATAAGCAGCAACCTGCGATGCACTCTGTTTGCTGACGTTTGCCTTTATCAAGAATTTGTTTTACAGTAGACAGTAGTAGTATATTTCAACCAACCTGCTCCATACTATCTCCCTACTCTTTGGCCTGCAACAAAAAATGCTGCGTTTCTGCAATGTGGGGCCTTAACCTAAATAACATAAATAACATTAATAAGATGAGACAAACCTTAAATAACAGTTAAATAAGGCATTGCACATAACCTCTTGATTATGGGAGGTACCCACACTATTTCCACCCATACAAAACTCCATACTTCACAGTGTACCCAAAGCCTTTGCCCATGGACGCATCCACCTGACCCAAGGGCACCCAAATAAAACCACAGGCACAGTTTTATTATAACCCCTGGGGCCATGAGCACCACCAGGAAGCCAAATTCCAGCTGTACCATGAACAGCTAGGATTTAATACTCCTCATTCCCGGAATTCCTTATATTTTACTTCCAACTCTGTTGTCTCCAGTGACCCCTGTGCCAGCATCCAAAGAACGAAAGAAGTCCTAGACCAGCAGCTTCACTATCACCTACCTGATCATCTGAAAAGAAATGGAAGGGTGGGTGGGTCAAAATCTCCTTGGCGCCTAAAATGAACTAATGTCACTTCCTCTATTCGAGCCTAATAATCCCCAGCCTGGAGTTCTGCCCCTTCTACCATTACCACCACAATCCTTGCCCCACCCCAGATCCAATCTTGACACTAGCTCCTGCACCCTGACATATTAACTTCTACTCCATTGTTCCTGGCTTAAACCCCCATCAGCACACTCAATTCGCTAGGTCTTTGCCCCATGCTACATGCCTTTCAGATGCAGTAATCTTCACTCCCTATCCAGAGCAGTGAGCCTTAAGTGTCCTGTTTCTAATCGATCAGTTAGTCTCCTTTGGGCCACTTTTGGTAGGTGCAACCACTGCATACTGGGAACAAACCACAAGATCTGCCATTATTTAGATGTTCTATTCAGTCGCCAAAGTCCCTGATTGTTACTTTTTTATCAATAAATCAGTTTCAAGAATCAACTGTTCATTTCCAGCCTGATAAATCCCTCCCATTGACAGGAGCCATAACATAAAGAATTATGTTATACACATGTGTCCTTACCTTACCTTAAATTTGGATGAGGACTTCAATTTCTAATTAAACCAATTCAATACACTATTGAGGAACACTAACAAACCCCTTGACAGGCTTCTCGCTTTGATATTTTATACATTGGACCTTATAATCCCTGAACCACTGGTGGATTCGCCTGATCTATGATGAGCTGCACTTTCCCTTATAAGTCAGGTACATCCTCCAATAAGTTGTGCGCCTATGCTGAAATCATGTATACTAGTTCATATCTGGTGTAGCTTTCAGGCATCATTTTCTGAAGAAAACTGGTGTGAATAATGATAAATCCGGTGGAGCCAATGGACATGCCCACAACATGCCCCCAAGGGCAGTGTAAAAAAAAAAGCCACTTGTCACAAGTGCCATTTAAAAAAGCACAAACCAAGCTTTAATACATTTTTCCAGTATGTAAGGTATGGTTGACTCAATGGGCCGTAACCACTAATTTCCAGGCAATTTTTTCAAAAAATTTATATCTGTTATTGAAGTTGAAACAGTGTCACGTATGGGTGTTTACATAGTTCACCCTAAGGACTCTTTCACACAAATTATTTTTCTGTCGGGAGTGCTGGTCTTGAAAAAACGCACACCACACAGACCCATTATGAGGGTCAGTGAGAAAAATTTTATTGCATGCATTATTTTTTCACTCTTTCTCTACTTTTCTTGGCCATTCACATCTATGAAAGAAGTCACTGTGCACAGAGGGATAGTAGATAAGCTGTGAAATTACCCATTGTGACTGGTGGATTCTGTGAGTTACCTACATATACATGATAGATGTGATTATCAGCGGGCTGATAAGTGAGGTGGCTCCTGCAAAGAAAAGGAAGTCTCAGCATATTACATAGATTAGTTGACAGAGTCAGAACTGTAGGATTTTTAGTATTTTTTTTTTTAAATATAGATAATTACATGGAAAAATTTTAAACACCTCACCAAAAATTCTTTAAAAACCAGTTTAACATAAAACTTAAACTAAAAAAAAATAGGTATTTTTTGGCAATAGTTTCCCTTTAAGCTATATAATTGAAAACTGTAGCTATTAGTACAAGACAATATTAGGCCATTATTAAGGCATGTGTAAGATGTAATACATGTAAAAGGGTCTATATTGATTATGGTTCTCAAAGTCTACAAGGAAATATTGTTCTATATCGAACAATTCTCATATTGTTCAATTCTCAGGAATAAGGTTTATCATTCATTGAACTGCATGTGGTCCAATCTTGCTTTTTTCTATTTTATGACATCATTTCTATGTGTTTTTCTTTAGTCATGCTGTTATTGATATTCTCTGTTAATGGATAACCCAAGTAATATAACCAATAGATAGTGAGTGCTATAAAAGAGTGACTTGGTTATCTATGAATTATGGTATTCTCCAGTACTTTCCATTTACAAACTCTCTGACTGAGCATTCCTTTACCCAACCACCTCTGAAGATGAACTTTAAAGTAATACTCTCAATTTCAATGATTCTTCTTTGTCTTCTCTTAGGTAAGTCACTGCTAACTGCAGTCTCCTTTATTCTTTCTATAATGTGGCTATAAGACACCTTGAAGCATTAGAAAACAAGTGATTTATGCTCATCATGATTTCTGTGCTTTTGCAGGTACTGCAAAGTCAGATGAAGGAAGAGAGGTAAGAGCAAAGTCCCTGGACTATAAGCAATAGCTTGTATTTTCATGGTCTACACATTAGCCATACATGCTATTTTATGATTCCTTTATTCTATTGTATTGTTATAATAGTACAAAAACTGCTCAAATTTACATCTAAGGCTAAATTCACATCAGCGTTGGAGTTTCCGTAGGAGACTCTGCATCAGATTCCGTCTAAAAATCCGGAGAGATTTTCGGGTATGTCTTTAGGGTCCCCATGCGAACACAAATGTGAAGCTAGGGTTATTTAAGCATATGACAACTCCATTATGAGCAATTTCATGTCATAATGCAGAATTATTGCTTTTTAGAAACCAGATTAAACTATAACAATCCTGTAGGGCTGCTGGTAATTTTAGATTTCCTTTCGCTCCCCTACACTCTCTGGCAGCCCAGTGTAGGCATTGTTTGTACCTTTGCTAAGCACCAAAAAATCCCCTATAGGCAGAGACATAAACTAAAAATCCTGGGTAATAATGCCAAGTCTGTAATGGGACCCCGACCTACCTTGTGCCATTTAGAATAGTGGCATATTTTATGTGGCAGAGGGACCTTTGTGGCCCTCTCAGGATCCAGGGCCCAGTAGTGACTGCTACTATTACATCTCCTATATCTATGTCCCTTCCTACAGATATGCCATTTTTAGAATATATACATCATAAACTGAACAGCATTCTTCTTTTAACCTCAGCTGTATAATAGCAATGGGAGGGAATGGTGTTCCTAGCAGTTTGACTCCTGTAGGTTTAACAATGAATTTTCCCTACATGTAAAAACAGCTATTTCAATGAAAACTTTACAATGGTTTGCTATTCATTGAGTCTTTCACTGTCAGCTAATTGTATATTTTGATATTATTTTGTATGTGAGCTGTGGTTATAACAAAGTGATGAGAATAGTACAATATTACCTGGTAATCCAGGTAAGAAATCTGCAAAAAAAAAAAAAAAGAAAACGGTTTTATCTTCTCTTATGCAAATGTACTACAGGTATCCAGGAGAAATGAGTAATGTTACACTGAGGAATTTGCTGCGGATTTAGGGGTGGATTCCACCCCCGAGTCCTCGGCATCCTATTTTATCATAGACCCAGTGAATTTTAATGGGAGAGTCAGGGCTCTACTTTTTCACAGATCACGAGCATCAGTCACCTGTGAACATTGTTAGTGTGAATAGAGCCTTAAATTGTGTAAATTTACAGATCTGGTCATCATGGAAAATAATTACCATAATGAATTGTGACAATAGTTTCCATTGAAAAATTCTATTGTCAGAAATTCAGTATATTTTATGACAACATTAATCCCCCATTAAAATTGGAGATTGTTAACTTATGTCACAAGTAAATATTTCAGTTCATATCTCAGGTGCCTTAAAGGGAGTCTATCATTCGTAAAAACAGTTTTAAGCTAATGGCACGCTGGAATGGCCTTTAAAAAGGCCATTCTTCTCCTACTTTCCTTGTTTTCTTCTCCCAGCCGATTCCAAGATAATTTGTTTCTTCATGTATGTAAATGAGCACCACAGAGCACCTGGGGCGTTCCTCCTCTTCGGCGAGCATCCATCACTTCTTACCACCCCTTCGGCCATTGCAGTGACTCTCCTCTTGGCCTTCTTTCTTCTTACTTCTCACTCTCAGCGAATTTTAGCTAATGCACATGCGCACTCGGCTCTGCCACGCTCTTGTGACCGACCACTGGAAAATGGTGGCTGATTGTGCATGAGCAGTCGCGAAAATTCGCTGAGAGCGAAAAATAAGAAGAAAAAAGGCCAAGAGGGGACTCACCGCAATGGCCGAAGGGGCGGTAAGAAGTGATGATGCAATGAGTGCTCGCCGAAGAGAAGGTACACCCCAGGTGCTCCGTGGTGCTCATTTATTAACATGAAGAAACGAATTATCTTGGAATCGGCTGGGAGAAGAAAACAAGGAAAGGTAGGAGAAGAATGGCCTTTTTAAAAGCTTAAAAACTGTCTTGTGAATGATAGACTCCCCTTAAAGGCCTTTTTTACTCCTAAGTGACTAATGTTAACCTTATGGCTAGTAACATTTGTCCTCCTGTGTCTTTTTATTTTCAAAGCAGTTGTAGAAGATCTTGTATTTTGCAGGAAACATTGTATCTTTTATAAGAACAATTTTGGGTTATGTAATAATGTATTGAATACATTTTATTATTTTTATGGGTGGGGAGAATAGAAATAAATGGGAGTATTGTCAGTAAGTTTACATTGCTAGTAAAATATGTGAACAAGAGTATAGTTATAGTAATTGTGGAAATCCTTTACAGCCTAACTGTGATGAAAGTGCACGAACAAGATGCCCACGGAATTATGATCCTGTATGTGGCAGTGATCAATATACATATGACAATGAATGTTTGCTCTGTCGGGAAAAGCTGTAAGTACAGTGACTATTTTCTTCATATTAAACTTGGCCATATGTTCCTGTCCACAACCAAAGATATAATGAGAAGCCGCTTACTATAAGCTTAATAATATTGACATAAAAAGCATACATTTTGTGAATAGAATTATTCTTTATTTGCTAGAACACATATGCATCAATCCTATTATGCTAGATATGTGCCTGTATAAAGTTACTCTATTTGTTTGGGAAGTGGGCGCTCCTTGAGGCTCCTTTCCAACTTGCGTACAGAAGATACCAAACATTTTATGGATAAAACTTGGCAGTGACCATTATAATTTTACTTCTAATTGGAAATGAGAGCAGAATGTTTGTCAAGCTTATGAGAAGAACAGCACCTGTCTGGATAGATTATCTCAGCCAGACCTTGCAGTATAATGGTGTGAATAAGCAGCTTATACAAACGCTTTATTCACATGACCATGCCATGCACTTGGCCATGAAAAAGTTTTTTTTTCCCAGATAACTCGTTTTCATGGTTCCCTCATATATTTTATTGAGCGATACGTGGAAACGACCCAATATATGACAGGTTCTATTACTTCATGGATTGGTCACACAACAATGGTTATGTGAATAGTTCCTATATTTATAACAGGGCTATGTGTCTGCCATTAAAAAAAAACGGCTAGCACATGATCGTGAATCCCTGTCGTGTGAATAAGCTCAGACCCTGTTTTATGTTCTTTTTTTCCAGAAAGAAAAACATCCAAATTAAAATCACCAAAAATGGAAAATGTTGAAGATTTTGATTGTGTTACACAAAGTCATTAAACTTTGTCATATTCCTTGCTATCGAGAGCTTTATTGATCACTGACATGATACAAAGACTAGATTTCATATGAATGTGATTATCACAGAAAGGGTTAATTTTACATAACATAGAAATCACTGTGTTAAGAGTAGAGTGAAAATTCTTACTGATACTAAGATGTATACTTGAAATATTCTAAACTATCTTACTCCATAGAAGTCATTACTTTAGACAAGAAGAATCACAGAATAATGTAATTTTGGATGTAATGTTGGATCTTGGAAGTAATCCGTAATAAAAGTTTTGTGGACTTCATGCTTTTCCTTATAGGTTTCTAATATTTTTGTACCTGTATATGTAGTATCTAGATAGTTAAGCAATGATAGCTTTCTGTATCTACAGATAAGGTGTCATTTCTGGAGATACACCTTTGTGTTTACCTAATGGATAAAAGAACATGTAAATGAAATGTTCAAGCCTCATTATCAGTTTCCTCTTGAGAGGACTTTAACATCAGCATATTTTTTGTTTACTTATATTTATCCAGCCAATATTTCCTCTGAACTTGAAATTTGCAATATTAGCTCCCTAAGGATGTGGCTTTCTTTTTTACTTAAAGGGTTATTCCCACGAACATAACTATTTTTAAATTTGTAGATAATAAAAAGTTAAACATTTTTGTAAATATAAGTAATTAAACATTTTGCAGAGTTTTAAAGATTTTCTCTAAATATCTTGTGGTGACAGTCTGTTGTCTTGATCGGTTGCCAGTGGATACGACCATGAATGCAGGACTTTTCTAAGGTCAGAAAACCAGTCATGATGTCCTTATTGTGGCTGGGATATCTTCGCATACGTGTTGTGTCCCTGCCTGATAACCTGTTCACAATAAGAATAACATGGCTGCGTTTTTGACAAGTCCCAGACCACAGAAAGTTTCTGCATTCGTGGCTGTATCCATTGGCAACCGATCAAGACAACAGACTGTCACCACTAAGATGATTAAAGAAAATCTTTAAAACTCTGCAGAATTTTTAACTACTTATATTTGCAAAAATGTTTAACTTTTAACAATCTAAAAATGTAGATATGGTCATGTTCATGGGAATGCCCCTTTAAGGATACTTTTGCTTAATAAAATTACTTTTCCACAAGTCATTTGTTTAAGTGTTGTGATATTTTGAGACCAAACAGAAACGACTGAATACATTTCCAGTACTTTGAGGCAAATATAGGGTATTATTGATATTCAACCTAGACATAGTCCCTCACATGTGACAGCCAATTGTGAATGGCCATTATAGAGCCCACGTATGTCAATGGGTCTATTCACTTTTTGACAGGCAAAGATAGTGCATGTCAGTTTTTTTTTGACAGTCATTAAAAATATGCCGGCAAAAAAATGACCTTGAGAATATAGACAATGAATTTAATGGAGGGAATTTATCATTCCCTCTACACCAGTTTTTTTAGGTGCATGTTTGGCGCAAGGCCGTTTCTTGAGCCAAACATGTGCCTCAAGCCTCGATTTGAGCCTCACCTACCACAGTTCCCAAAATGCTGACATCCGTGTGCCACTCAATCACGGCCAGCAGCCACCCCATGGCCGTCTGCAAGGGGTCTTAAGAGTGGAGTTAAAATCAGCTGTTTCCTGGTGTGAAATAGAATAGGATTTTCATTCTGGTGCCAGGGCCTCCCACAGATTTATGAAGAGGCCTCAGCCTCAGTATGCCAGTTGTCATGTCCCAGGACTTGGTTTAATTCACTGACATGTATCTGTGATACTGTTTGTCTTTGTAGTTTGTCCCTTTTCTCTCTCTGTATCCTTAGCTGTGATGCTGTAGCTCCTCCTCTCTCTCTCTCAGTTTAGTTTCACTTCTTTGTAAGCAACATGTCTGCTCAGCTCCTGGTATTTCATCATTTTTCACCTACTGCTGTATGAGGTTCTACAAGATTTACTTGGATTAAAGCATCTGAAATCTTATCTACGCCTCCTCAGTTGAGTTGAACACTATCTGATAGATATCTTGGTGTAAATTGCTGGTTAGCATAGAGACTACAGGACACTCTCACAACCTCACACTTGCAGCCAAGCTATTGAGTCAGAACAGTGAAAAATGATGCATAAAGACTGCCAGATACGGCTGTAAGACAGTTCACCAACTTCTGACATACAGTCAGTCACAGCAAGTTACCTGAAGCCAGAAGGAATCAGCATTGTGTAAGTTGCATTCGCAGCTCAGACTCCCTCAGCATAAGAAGATTCTAGCAAGCAGCCATCTTACTCCAGCAAAGTTATATTTATCCTGTTTGTGTTGCATCATGGCTGAAGGGCACCCTGAAGCACAAGGTAGCATGGACCTCAGTCTGCAGCCCAGTGAGAAGGCTAGACGCTCAATTAAACAGGTTAGAGACAATCTAGAAGGTTTAAAGCATGAACTTTCCTGTGAACTCTCAAAATGGTGGCAGGAAATACAGACTAAGATATCTGCCATGTGCTTGCCTGCATACCATGTATCACCACTAGAGGGAGCTCTGCGACAGCTTTGTGCTATGCATGGACATTATAAAATGAAAGCTGAGGAGTATGAAAGCATATTGAGGAAACTTCATACAGACGATTCCTTAGTTGAATTGCAAAGCTTCCAGCATCTCGATTCAGAACGAGACAGCTTAGTACATGAAACTAAGTTAAGGACAGAGGCAAGAATTGCGCAACTGCAGGAAATGGCATCCCATGTTTCTGAGTCTACCAAGCGTTCAAAGCGTACATCTAAGTCACGTTCCTCAAAATCTTCCACACTCAGTGAGCAACTTATAAAAGCACGTGCAGAGGCAGAAGCTACTAAGATACAGGCAGCCTTTGCACAACAGAAAGCAGAAATGGAAGCTAAGGCAGCTCAAAAAAGGGCAGAACTAGAGGCTCTAGAGAAACAGTATGAGCATGCTGCAGCCATGGCAAGGTTAAGCATTTTAGAACAGGCCATCAGTGGAAGTGAAAGCGACAGCACCAGTTTGTGTGATGTGGAAGCAGAGGATCCCCTCAAGCGCACAAGAGACTATGTACTAAGCCAAAGCAGTGAATCCCTATTTGCCACAAATGTTCCTGTCAGGGACAACATTTCTCCAGAGCAACAGGGCACAGTATCTTCTGCAGCACACCGCATTCAAGGTCAGTACAATGCCCTGCCTGTCCAGCATCCAGTTTCTTCTTCCTTCATGGATTCCCAAAGCCTTGCACCTCAGCAAATGCAATATACTGATACTCAGGTAAACACCAATGTGACACCATACCACCAGACTGCAAACAACCGTCCAGTCTCACATCCATATGTGGCTAAACCTATGGACTTTAAGCTAGCTCCTAGGCTGAATGCCTACGCAGCCCCATTACTACCTACCTCTGTTAACCAGAACCCCACTAACAACGTAATCACCGCTACTCAGCCAGCAACTCAATATTTAAAAAGTCAGAGAGAACAGACATGTCAGAGTTTGCAAGGTACATGGTTCGCCGTGAGCTTACTAAGACTGGACTCACAAGGTTCGATGACCAACCTGAGAACTACAGAGGCTGGAAATGTTCCTTCAAAACTGCAATTAGTGACCTTGGCATTACTGCAGCTGAAGAATTAGATTTGCTTATCCGGTGGTTTGGCCCACAGTCCACAGAACGTGCTAAAAGACTCAGATCCGTCCACATTTACAACCCCACAGCAGGCCTTACCGCTGCTTGGGAAAGACTGGAGAAAACCTATGGCAGTCCTGAAGCAATAGAGAATTCTCTGTTCAAACGGTTGCAAGGGTTTCCAAAGATATCTGGTAAGGATCATCAGAAATTTCAAGAACTTAGTGACCTACTCATGGAGCTCCTACTGGCTAAGGCGGACACTCTCCTACCGGGCCTCAGTTACCTGGACACTGCTCGTGGGGTAAACCCGATAGTCTCCAAGTTGCCATATAATATTCAAGAAAGGTGGACCACAGTTGGGTCAAGATACAAAAATGAAAATCAAGTCTCCTTTCCTCCATTTTCCTACTTCTGTGAGTTTATCAAGAACATTGCAGAATCCAAGAATGACCCAAGCTTTTCCTATGGGGATCCCAGTGTTCCTGGTTCACCTCCTATTAAGTATGACAGCTCACATTCTAACTACAGAAACCGCAGAGGCCCAGTTTCGGTGAAAAAGACTGATATTCTTCCTATACCTACATCAGCACCAGAAGAAAGCAGTTGCAACAACAACCAAGACGAAAAGGTAGAAAATCCTAACCGTCTGTGTCCTATTCACAAGAAGCCTCATCCCCTCAAGAAGTGTATTGGCTTCAGGAGGAAACCAATCCAGGAACGTAAAGAGCTTCTAAAGAAACTAGGGATATGTTTCAAATGTTGTGCCTCTACTGAACATGTTGCTAGAGACTGTAAAATTGCTATTAAGTGTATAGAGTGTGGCAGTGAGAACCATGTACAAGCTCTTCATCCATCCCAGCCTAGTGCCACACCGCCTAGAGGTTCCCCTTCCCCAACTTAGCATGGCGGGGAGAACACAGATCAAGCAGCAAATACTACCACAGTATCTTCCTCATGTACAGAAGTCTGCGGAGAAGACCTTTGTGACAAGTCCTGTGCAAGGATATGCCTAGTCAATATATACCCCAAGGGCCAACCAGAAAGGGCTCTGAGGGTGTACGCCATCTTGGACGACCAGAGCAACCACTCACTTGCAAGGTCAGAACTCTTTGATCTGTTTAACTTAAAGGGTGATACTTATCCATATACCTTGGGTACTTGTAGTGGCATATCAGAGGTTTCTGGAAGAAGGGCCAGTGGTCTTGTAATAGCTTCTCTCACGGGCAATCTGGAGATACCCTTGCCCACACTTGTTGAGTGCAACCAGATACCATCAAACAGAGAAGAGATACCCACACCAGAGGCGGCTTTCCAGCACCCTCATCTAAGGGCTATAGCCAGTGAAATACCATCCCTTGACAAAAATTCAGACATTCTACTTCTGCTAGGTAGAGACATTCTCAGACTGCACAAAATACGCCAGCAAATTAATGGACCACATGATGCACCATTTGCCCAGCGCCTCGATCTAGGATGGGTAATCATTGGCAACGTCTGCATAGGTAGGATAAAAAGGCCCACCAATATTTCTTCATTTAAGACGCATATGTTACCAAATGGTCGCAGCACTTGTTTTCAGCCATGTCCACATCACTAACAAGTGAAAGAGAAGATAAGCAGCAGTAAGTGGCTGCATAATCACCGAGACAACGTGAATACTTTCCTGCCTGGGGACGACACCCTTGGATTAACAGTGTTCAATACAACAAGTGATGACAACAAGCTGGCACCGGCTATAGCTGATAAAGAATTTCTCAAACTTATGGACAAGGAATTCATTCAAGATGATTCCAACAGCTGGGTAGCACCTTTACCTTTCCGCTCCCCGAGATCAAAACTACCAAACAATCTGAAGCAAGCAGTTTCTAGATTTTCCTCTTTAAAACGTACCCTCAAGAGGAAACCAGAGATGGAGAAACACTTTGTAGGTTTCATGCAGAAGGTATTTGAGAGAGATCATGCAGAACCTGCACCTCCATTAAAGGAAGGAGAAGAATGCTGGTACCTTCCATCATTTGGCGTGTATCACCCTCTCAAACCTGACCAAATTAGGGTCGTGTTCGATTCTAGTGCTCAGTATGAAGGCGTCTCTCTCAACAACCTGCTCCTCACTGGTCCTAACCTAAACAACAGCCTCATAGGAGTCTTAATCCGTTTCAGACAGGAACCAGTTGCAGTGATGGCCGACATCCAACAGATGTTTCATTGCTTCATTGTTAAGGATGATGACAGAAACTATCTCAGGTTCCTATGGCATAAGGACAATGATGTCAACAATGAAGTCATAGATTACCGGATGAAGGTACATGTCTTTGGCAATAGCCCATCTCCTGCAGTAGCGATCTATGGACTGAGAAGGACCGCCCAAGAAGGTGAGAAAGAGTATGGCTCTGATGCTCGTCAGTTTGTTGAGAGGAACTTCTATGTTGATGATGGTCTTAAATCCTTACCTGCAAGTGAAGAAGTGATTGATCTCCTCTCTAGAACACAGGAAATGCTGTCTGTAGCTAACCTCAGACTTCACAAGATCATCTCCAACAATATGGAGGTAATGAAGGCATTTCCCTCTGATGATCATGCAATCAACTTGAAGGATCTTGATCTCAGTTCTGATGCTCCTCCTATGCAACGCAGCCTAGGATTGCTATGGAACACTGAACAAGACACATTCACATTCCAAGTGTCTTCTTGTGACAAACCTTTCACCAAACGAGGAGTTTTATCTGTTGTGAACAGCATTTATGATCCTCTTGGTTTCATTGCTCCCATCACCATTCAAGGCAAGCTACTACTAAGACAGCTTACCACTGAGAACATGGACTGGGACACTCCACTGCCTGCTGAGAAACAACTGAGGTCTGACTGTGGCACTAACTTCGTTGGAGCCTGCAAAGAACTGCAGTTAGACAACTTCTTATCCAACAATGGGTGCACTTGGACGTTTAACCCTCCACATTCATCCCATATGGGAGGTTCCTGGGAACGTATGATTGGGATCACACGCAGAATCCTTGACTCTATGTTGATGGACCACAAGTCGACACTGCTTACCCATGAGACGTTAATAACCTTTCTTGCTGAAGTGTCTGCAATAATCAATGCAAGGCCACTTGTCCCAGTATCTTCAGACCCTGAATCTCCAATTATCTTAACCCCAGCAACGCTTCTTACTCAGAAAATTGGTACTGCTGCTACCTCTCCACGTACCTTAGATCACAGTGACATTTACAGACGCCAATGGAAACAAGTTCAACACCTGTCCAATGTGTTCTGGCACCGCTGGAAAACAGAGTACCTCCACATGCTACAGAGCCGTCACAAATGGCAGACCTCAAAACCTAATCTCCAGGTGGGTGACCTCGTCCTTCTAAGGGATAAAGAAGTCCATCGGAATGAATGGCCTATGGGTCTCATCACTAAAGTTGTCCCTAGTGATGATGGGAAGACTCGGAAAGTGGAGGTCAAGGTAACCAAGGGAGGCTCAGTGCGAGTTTTCTTCCGCCCAATTAATGAACTGGTGCTTCTTCTTCCAAGAGGAGACGTCACATAAAAGAAGATAAGGACACCATTCACAGCTCATGGCGGGGAGCTTTCTTCCATGAACTAAAACCGTGTTCTTGTGGATTACAGTGTGGGTCGGTGGAGGTGTTGGCAAATTGCGGCTTCCCGACCTGAAGATTGGTTTATTTGGACTAACTGTTGATTATGGTTTGTTGTGCATGTTTCTTTTTTGTTTTTCAGGTTTGAAGAGGACTTTATGGACATCTCAGGACATTTAATGTTTGTTTTCATTGAAATCTAAAGATTTCAGGCGGGGAGTGTCATGTCCCAGGACTTGGTTTAATTCACTGACATGTATCTGTGATACTGTTTGTCTTTGTAGTTTGTCCCTTTTCTCTCTCTGTATCCTTAGCTGTGATGCTGTAGCTCCTCCTCTCTCTCTCTCTCAGTTTAGTTTCACTTCTTTGTAAGCAACATGTCTGCTCAGCTCCTGGTATTTCATCATTTTTCACCTACTGCTGTATGAGGTTCTACAAGATTTACTTGGATTAAAGCATCTGAAATCTTATCTACGCCTCCTCAGTTGAGTTGAACACTATCTGATAGATATCTTGGTGTAAATTGCTGGTTAGCATAGAGACTACAGGACACTCTCACAACCTCACACTTGCAGCCAAGCTATTGAGTCAGAACACCAGTCTTAATAAATTTGTCCCAATGTGTTCTCAAAGATGGACATTACTGTTACGTGTAAATAAGGCCATACTGTGCTACACAAACCACATGCAAATCCACCCACAAAAAAACAAAGTTAAAAAGAGTATGCCAGTCTTAATAAATTTGTCTCAATGTGTTCTCAAAGATGGACGTTACTGTTATGTGTAAATAAGGCCATACTGTGCTACACAAACCACATGCAAATCCACCCACAAAAAAACAAAGTTAAAGAGTGAATGCAGATCAATTGCCAGCGTTGTTTTCGTCAGCACCTTACCTTTTTTAGGCTAAGGCCCCCTGTTGTAGAAACGCAGCATTTTTGGCTGCTGCGGAAGTGCAACATAGTACCAGCAAAGTGAATGAGATTTGGTTAATCTCATCCACACATTGTTGTAAAAAAATGCTGCGGAAAATCTGCATTTTCAAAAATGCTGCGGAAAATCTGCATTTTCAAAAATGCATGCATGTTTTTGAAAAATGTAGCATACCAATTTTACTGGTGGAAACGCAAGCCTTTTACCTATAGACTTAATAATGGAAGAAACACCGCAGAGAAAGATGCAGTAAAAATGCAATGAAAAATGCTGCGATAAAAACGCAATGCATTTTTGCTGTTTTTTCTACAACATTTTTTAGCTGCAATTTGCTATATAGGACCTTGGCCTTAATTTTGATCTGTGAATGAATATGAAGGGAGGAGGCCAGTGTCATTCACTTTGACTTTTTATGGATGGATTTACATGTGATTCATGTTATCTCTGGGCTGAATATCAATAAAACCCCATATCTGCCGCAAAGCATTGGAAATATGTGTCATGGAGTCTGTAATGTCTCAAAATATCATGACACTAAAACAAATGACTTGTGGAAAAGAGTTTTTATTGAGCAAAAGTTCTCCCTTGTACAGTCATGGCCAAAAGTTTTGAGAATGACACAAATATTCTATTTTCACATGATCTGCTGCCCTCTGGTTTTTATGTGTGTTTGTCAGATATTTTTATCACATACAGAAATATAATTGCATTCATATTATGAGTAACAGAAGCTTATATTGACAGTTAGAATGAGTTAATGCAGCAAGTCAATATTTGCAGTGTTGACCCTTCTTCTTCAGGACCTCTGCAATTCTCCCTGGCATGCTCTCAATCAACTTCTGGACCAAATCCTGACTGATAGCAGTCCATTCTTGCAGAATCAATGCTTTAATTTTGTCTGAATTTGTTGGTTTTTGTTTGTCCACCCGTCTCTTGATGATTGACCACAAGTTCTCAATGGGATTAAGATCTGGGGAGTTTCCAGGCCATGGACCCAAAATCTCTATGTTTTGTTCCCTGAGCCATTTAGTTATCACCTTTGCTTTATGGCAAGGTTCTCCATCATGCTGGAAAAGGCATTGTTGAGCGCCAAACTGCTCTTGGACGGTTGGGAGAAGTTGCTCTTGGAGGACATTCTGGTACCATTCTTTATTCATGGCTGTGTTTTTAGGCAAGACTGTGAGAGAGCCGATTCCCTTGGCTGAGAAGCAACCCCACACATGAATGGTTTCAGGATGCTTTATAGTTGGCATGAGACAAGACTGGTGGTAGCGCTCACCTCTTCTTCTCCGAATAAGCTGTTTTCCAGATGTTCCAAACAATCGAAAAGGGGATTCATCAGAGAAAATGACTTTACCCCAGTCCTCAGCAGTCCACTCCCTGTACCTTTTGCAGAATATCAGTCTGTCTCTGATGTTTTTCCTGGAGAGAAGTGGCTTCTTTGCTGCCCTCCTTGAGACCAGGCCTTGCTCCAAGAGTCTCCGCCTCACAGTGTGTGCAGATGCACTCACACCTGCCTGCTGCCATTCCTCAGCAAGCTCTGCACTGCTGGTAGCCCGATCCCGCAGCTGAAACACTTTTAAGAGACGGTCCTGCCGCTTGCTGGTCTTTCTTGGGCGCCCTGGAGCCTTTTTGGCACCAATGGAACCTCTCTCCTTGAAGTTCTTGATGATACGATAGATTGTTGACTGAGGTGCAATCTTTCTAGCTGCAATACTCTTCCCAGTTAGGCCATTTTTGTGCAGTGCAATGATGACTGCACGTGTTTCTTTAGAGATAACCATGGTTAACAGAAGAGAAACAATGATGGCAAGCACCAGCCTCCTTTTAAAGTGTCCAGTGGTGTCATTCTTACTTAATCATGACAGATTGATCTCCAGCCCTGTCCTCATCAACACCCACACCTGTGTTAATGGAGCAATCACTGAAACGATGTTAGGTGGTCCTTTTAAGGCAGGGCTGCAATGATGTTGAAATGTGTTTTGGGGGATAAAGTTCATTTTCTAGGCAAATATTGACTTTGCAAGTAATTGCTGTTAAGCTGATCACTCTTTATAACATTCTGGAGTATATGCAAATTGCCATTAGAAAAACTGAAGCAGTAGACTTTGTAAAAATTAATATTTGTATCATTCTCAAAACTTTTGGCCATGACTGTAGTATTACAGATTGGAGAATCCTTCCACTCAGCACCTCTGTCTACCTTATTCAATAATTTCATCATTTTCTTCATTTTTCCATGAACAGAGCTGTCAACTGAAGGCTTGTTTTTAGCAGGATGATCTGTAGTTTCTGTGATGCAGTAAATAGCACATAGGGATGGAAGAATGTTAAGTTTTCAAGTAAACTTTAATAAATACCACAGTTCAAACACAACATTGCAATGGTGTTCCAATACATATACTGGTACAACAAGTCTGGGGGCACTACCAGATACTCCAGGAGCAGGGAAAATAATCACAAGTCCTTACTCAGGCACCAGACAATTTTCCTTCTTCCATGGGACCTGGACCTGGACTTTGTATCAGGTCCTATTACTATTACATGGGCTTCACTTTTCACAACTCCCTCTTCTTTCCCAACTGTTGGGGTATAGGGATGCGCATAATTTTGAACCCTGGCATTCCACCCTTTGATGGAGCGTTCTTAGGACAGTGCAAGGGTAGGATGCACTGTTGACCCAGTTAGAAATATTATCACATTGCTCAACCAGCATAAAGAGGAGTCCTGACCTGGTTCTGATACTGTGGCCTACCACTTTCTGACTTGTAGGCCACAAGAAGCCATTGATTTCCACAACTCTCTCTGTGATTTGAGTCCTTTGTGTGAGAAAAGTGCATTACAGTGCATTGTTTGTTATTGTAATTGTGAAAAAAGGAGCCCTTAGGGTAACTTCACATGGAGGAATTTCCTGCAGATTTGTGGGTGGATTATGCTCCCGAATCAGCGGCAAATTCCACCCAGATCCTGACTCTTATTGTTTTCAAAGGGAGGATAAGATTGCAGCAAGACACTGAAAAAATAATCGTCCTGCTCGATCTTTCCGAAGATGCCGCCACTGATTCAGCGGCGTATTCCTCAGCTCGACACTCCCTGCTAATTAGGTCCATTCATCTGTACCTAATCAGCAGCAGAAAGACACAACTGAATGCTGATGCCCTGCAGTGGCATCCCTTCACAGGTAGCCCACAACCGGAAAACAGCACATAAAAATAAAGAGGAATTCTTCATTTTCCGCCATGTGAACTTACCCTTACATAGATCTGTCAAAAGAAAAATAAAAATGTTAACGCTCTTAGACTACGGAAGCACAAAAACAAATGATTTTATTGAAACAAGTATATTTATTGGTCAAAAGTAGTAAAATATATCCAAAGTATCCAAAGCTCTGCAGTAGCTACAGATAAATTTCACTGCTCAACTTAGGCCTTAAGTGGTGGGCCAAGCTGTTAGCCGCCAATGTATCTTCACTTCTTTCCTCTCTAATTTGTCATGAGCAATTTTAGTTTGTTCCAAAAAGAGAATGTAAACATAATACTTCTAGTGTATCACATCTAGAGAATAACCCATGTCAGAACTGATGCCAAAAGACATTTGATAGGCTCAATTGGCTCTGTATATAAATATATACAGTACAGACCAAAAGTTTGGACACACCTTCTCATTCCAAGAGTTTTCTGTATTTTCATGACTATAAAAATTGTAGATTCACACTGAAGGCATCAAAACTATGAATGAACACATGTGGAATTATATACTTAACAAAAAAGTGTGAAACAACTGAAAATATGTCTTATATTCTAGGTTCTTCAAAGTAGCCACCTTTTGCTTTGATTACTGCTTTGCACACTCTTGGCATTCTCTTGATGAGCTTCAAGAGGTAGTCACCTGAAATGGTTTTCACTCCACAGGTGTGCCCTGTCAGGTTTAATAAGTGGGATTTCTTGCCTTATAAATGGGATTGGGACCATCAGTTGTGTTGTTCAGAAGTCAGGTGGATACACAGCTGATAGTCCTACTGAATGGAGTGTTAGAATTTGTATTATGGCAAGAAAAAAGCAGCTAAGTAAAGAAAAACAAGTGGCCATCATTACTTTAAGAAATGAAGGTCAGTCAGTCCGAAAAATTGGGAAAACTTTGAAAGTGTCCCCAAGTGCAGTGGCCAAAACCATCAAGCGCTACAAAGAAATTGGCTCACATGAGGACCGCCCCAGGAAAGGAAGACCAAGAGTCACCTCTGCTGCAGAGGATAAGTTCATCCGAGTCACCAGCCTCAGAAATCGCAGGTTAACAGCAGCTCAGATTAGAGACCAGGTCAATGCCACACAGAATTCTAGCAGCAGACACATCTCTACAACAACTGTTAAAAGGAGACTGTGTGCAGCAGGCCTTCATGGTAAAATAGCTGCTAGGAAACCACTGCTAAGCGCAGGCAACAAGCAGAAGAGACTTGTTTGGGCTAAAGAACACAAGGAATGGACATTAGACCTGTGGAAATCTGTGCTTTGGTCTGATGAGTCCAAATTTGAGATCTTTGGTTCCAACCACCGTGTCTTTGTGCAACGCAGAAAAGGTGAACGAATGGACTCTACATGCCTGGTTCCCACCGTGAAGCATGGAGGAGGAGGTGTGATGGTGTGGGGGTGCTTTACTGGTGTGGGGATTTATTCAAAATTGAAGGAATACTGAACCAGCATGGTTACCACAGCATCTTGCAGCGGCATGCTATTCCATCCGGTTTGCGTTTAGTTGGACCATCATTTATTTTTCAACAGGACAATGACCCCAAACACACCTCCAGACTGTGTAAGGGCTATTTTACCAAGAAGGAGAGTGATGGGGTGCTACGCCAGATGACCTGGCCTCCACAGTCACCAGACCTAAACCCAATGAAGATGGTTTGGGGTGAGCTGGACCGCAGAGTGAAGGCAAAAGGGCCAACAAGTGCTAAGCATCTCTGGGAACTCCTTCCAGACTGTTGGAAGACCATTTCAGGTGACTACCTATTGAAGCTCATCAAGAGAATGCCAAGAGTGTGCAAAGCAGTAATCAAAGCAAAAGGTGGCTACTTTGAAGAACCTAGAATATAAGACATATTTTCAGTTGTTTCACACTTTTTTGTTAAGTATATAATTAAACGTGTTAATTAATAGTTTTGATGCCTTCAGTGTGAATCTACAATTTTTATAGTCATGAAAATACAGAAAACTCTTGGAATGAGAAGGTGTGTCCAAACTTTTGGTCTGTACTGTATATGTTTTCCTACTTTTCTGCAAGCAACTCTTACATAGTCTTCTGGATCCACACAGATCAAGGTCAATGGCTCCAACTTGGCCCATTCTAGATTAGTAATGGGACCAGAAAGGGTGTTCATTCTCCCTGACCTTTTTTATCCTAGTGATGGAAACTCATCTATAAAATTAGGCAAAATCCAGACATACTGTATTTGGGATTAAAGTGTCACTCAACTTTCAAACAACTTTTGATTTTTTTCTGGCAGTATTTCTGTCATTAATACATTTTGTAATATACTTTATTAACAAATTTTAGCTCCTTTCTGTGAAATCCTGCATATTTTTTTCCTATCATTGCTTTTCTATTGAGAGCTCTCCCTTGCTTCTAACTGTATACTGTGCACAAGCTAGTTTGTGTAATGAAGAGAAAATGAGGTTGGGGGAGGGTCACTTCAAACAGCTATGTCTCGGACATTATAGAACATAGAAACTTCTGGTGTCATTAGAAAGAAGAGATTCTTATTTTTCATATGACACCAAGGTTGCAGTTTTATCTATATAATTCTCAGAGAAATCACAGGATGAAACTACAGTTGGACTTGTGGAAATGTGTTGTTGTAAAGATCTCACTGCTCTTTCCAGCATGGTACTCTAATAGGATGCCACCATTGCAACAATTTAGTTTGTGAAATTTGTTCTCTATAGATTCTACAATCGACTGTGAATGATATGAAAATTTGTAGCGTTTAGGCACCACAGCGAGTCTTACATCACCCAGCACAATACGAAGTGTTGGATGGAGTGATGTAAGGCACACCACCACTGGACTCTGGAGTAGTGGAATGTGTTTTGTGGAGTGATGAATCACGATTCTCTTGACTTTTGGATATGGGATGGATCCTCACTCCTTCCTAAAACCACTCAAACTACAGTAAACACTAACTTTGGAATAAACACACAAAACACTTTATTTTGGTGTAAAAATGGCCACAGCTTTATTTAAATCACAGAACTAAAATAATCACAGAAGGAGTCAGGTGAAGTGCTAGACCATTGGGATTCACGAATACTGTGAGATCCCCAGCTGTCTGACAAACAGCACCCGGCCAGACAGCAATAAAGGGGTGGCACGCTCCGGCTCGCAATTCTAGCAGAGCCAGTACACTTTAATGGCACCAACGACCCTGTGCTTAACCACTGTGCCCGCCCCTGGATGACGTTACTATTACGACATCCTTCAGGCTGGCCATTTCCAAAGCTCAGCCTGTTCACCACCATGAGGTTTAACCTACTCTATTAGTTTAAATAAGTCCACCATAACTTGCCTGCAACTTCCACCTGACTCCTCAACCGCAAAAGTAAAGCTGTGACAGTTTACTAATGGACCATGTGACATGTAACATTTTTAGCTTCAACTGACTCTCTTTATAATTTTTATTTATTTAAATTTTTTTTTATTTTTTAACTTAATATTATTTCAATTTATTTATTTGTACACTTATTGCCATTGCCACAAACATAACTTAAAAACTAAATGTTCAGGCAAATGCTATGAAATATGGACTAAACCCGGCAAACCCCCGACTCACGAAGAGTCATCCTACAGCACTCAGGAGAGGAAAAACCCCCTGTGGAGGAAACCTCTAGGGAACCATGGCTGGAGGACTGCCCTTCTCTTGGGCTTAGAAGGATAATGCCAACTTTAACTCATAAAAGTCATCTTAGAATTGTATATATAACACCTTTTTTTTTTTTTTTTTTTTTTTTAAAACAGATTTTACAAAATTTGTAGGGAGGTCTGGCAGGAGCCTGTGAGAAGCAGCGCCCAACTAACAATTCTCCCAGCCGCATCACGCCGACTCGGGAGATAACTTTTATTAACAGATTTTACAAAATTCCTAGGGAGGTCTGGCAGGGGCACATCAGAATCAGCACCCAACTAACAATTCTCCCAACCGCATCGCGCCGACTCGGGAGCCGACAAATATGTCCCAGGTGCTGTATAACTTTTTGCCATGTCCTTTTATAACTAACCTTCCGATAAACACCATAACGCCCAGGGGTACCATACCACTAATGGTCCCCTTTTCCATGTAAGTTCCACCTTGAAGCGTGACCCGCCAGACCTTCCTACCTCCGGCTGTTGTGACGAGACCAGATACACAATTACAGTGTCAAAGAAATTATACAATAATAGATACATTATACAGGTAAACTTGAAAAAAGCAATTGTAAAATAGTGATTAAAAGAGGGCGGGTGGGAGGGAATTGTTTCCTCCAGTCCTTGTGGTGAGAAAGAGGAAGAGATGAATGAGACAGGAAGTTACATCTATTCCTAAACTCCTCCCTCCCTACAGTAACACACTAGCCACTATATACTCCTAAAGCTCAATATGCACACATATACTCTTAAAGCTGAACCAGCCTATATAAATCTACACAACTACTGCACAAAGATGAAACTGCAGGAGTTATTGGTTCCCCATTCCAAAGTCATGTCCCCCTTTGCTGATGGCTCCGGGGGTGTCTTGACTTTTGGATATGGGATGGACCCTCACTCCTTCCTAAAACCACTCAAACTACAGTAAACACTAACTTTGGAATAAACACACAAAACACTTTATTTTGGTGTAAAAATGGCCACAGCTTTATTTAAATCACAGAACTAAAATAATCACAGAAGGAGTCAGGTGAAGTGCTAGACCATTGGGATTCACGAATACTGTGAGATCCCCAGCTGTCTGACAAACAGCACCCGGCCAGACAGCAATAAAGGGGCGGCACGCTCCGGCTTGCAATTCTAGCAGAGCCAGTACACTTTAAGGGCACCAACGACCCTGTGCTTAACCACTGTGCCCGCCCCTGGATGACGTTACTATTACGACATCCTTCAGGCTGGCCATTTCCAAAGCTTAGCCTGTTCACCACCATGAGGTTTAACCTCCTCTATTAGTTAAAATAAGTCCACAATAACTTGCCTGCAACTTCCACCTGACTCCTCAACCACCACAGAAGAGGCCATTTGACACCTTAAATGGACTCGACCGCCACTAAACTGATTAGGAATGCAATAGCCCTCTAGAAAATTTCTATACCACAAGTCCCACATTATCTTCTCTACGATATAACGTAACCAGTGATGGATAAAGAAAATTATTAAGCCAGATCAACTAAGCTATGAATGTTGCTGAAAATGCAACTAAAGTGATAAGGCTGTAGTTAGAAACTAGTAAAGAGAAATAGACTATAATATTGAAATTACCATAAATCAGTATACATGGGGAATTCTGCCATACCACAAACAAGTAATTGCCAACCATTTATGCATATAAGTATATATTTCCCACTTATGTGGTGTGGGGTCCCACTTATGGTGGTAACTGTAAACAAATGATATAGATGTATATACTATGTATGAGATAACACCTCTTCAATAAATACCTCTGCCACTAAAAACTTGAACTGTCCATTTAAATTCATTGGTAACCCTATACCCACTTACACTGCCAGGAAAGACATAGAGAGTATAAAGAAGGGAAGAGAAAAGTACTTGCTGTGTGTCAGCTTCTCCAGATACTACAGCAACCACTGAGCACTTATTGTAGTGCAAAACCTCACCATTGTTGTTTGATGGGTCCGAACCACATCAACAGTAAAACAAGCCATTAAATGATGCTGATAATGATGAGAATAAGCCTATGATCTGCTTGATTTACAGGAGTCTTTGAAGGCATTGAGAGATTCTCTCCTGTCATCTCTCAATCAGTTTCAGAGCACTTGATGACCTTTACCCTTAGCCGCAAGCACCGACCCAAGGGGACCCAGATTGAAATTTGAATATGAAAATTCTCTTCTTTGCTGGACATGGGCCAGCACCATCCTGATGCTGCCCGTTCCGCTTGGGAGCTACAGGACTATATAGCTCCTGCATGCAGAGCATGGGTGTGATGATTCCACTTAAATATGGCTATAACTCAAAGATGTATTTTGATCTCTGGGTATCGTATCTCCCTCTTAGTTCCATTTATTCATAATGTGTGCAGCTCTAATCCTAGATGTATGTTATCATTAGTGGCAACAATGTAACAATAGGGCTTTCTATCCATCCCAGAATGGCTCCATTGAATTCCTACATAGCCCTGAGTGATCAAATATACATGCATTGTTCAGCCTGGGCTGTTAGATCAGACATGGTTGATAACATTGTATCATTTCACTTGGTCCCATCTCCTTACAAAGAATCTTGACTTGAGCGCATTAATCAATCAGACTTGCCATCGCCGGTGACCTCATTCTGGGTGGTGTAATCAAGGGTATAAAAGATGAGGTAAGAGGTCAGAGGGAGGAGACTGGGCTGAGACTACAAGAGAATACTATGATGAGACTGTGCTGAGACAACAAGGACATACTATGCTGAGCATGCAGGCTGTGATGCTGCTGCTAGGAGTCTCCACTGGGTTGGATTATAGAGCCACATCCAGGATATGTGTGGTAAAGTAATTATTTCACTTTTATTCCCTTTTATTTTATTGCACTGTATATTGTAACTAGTAACTGTTAATGCTTGCATACTTCTGCATATCTGTTCTGAACTGCATGTGTTAGATGTTAATACCGACCCATTTAGGAGTTAATAAATATATAAAATTTAGAAAGCTTGTCTTGTATTTATCTTGTGGACTCAGCACTCACTGGCAGTGAGTGTGGTTTTTTTAGGAAAGAAGTCTCAGGTGTGGGCCAACACGGTGTTGGCGCACTGAGGATCTTTCACAATGGGGTTACATGATAAGCAGTGCTGGGCTCCATTCGCTAGCCAGCTGCAATAGACACTGTCGGCATCCTTAAGAGAAATATGAGTTGGTCAATTAAGGGTCATATATCTTCACTAAGAAAAATTACAAGTCAACAGAAATGGTCCTTGAAGCTATAGATTTTTATCAAAAACATGCCCATTTGTTTTTCTCTCCCTCCAGCCACAGCCACCACCAGCTCGCAGGGCTCAATTTATTGCACAGGCATGTGAAAACTAGCCATGACCATAGGGACTTACCCTAACAGGGTCTTTTTAAAATGAATAATTGGTTTGCAGAAACCAGGGGGTCCATACCTCCGATGGTTACCCCTCCACACCAGGGGGCCATACCTCCGATGGTTACCCCTCCACACCAGGGGGCCATACCACCGATGGTTACCCTTCCACACCAGGGGGCCATACCACCGATGGTTACCCCTCCACACCAGGGGGCCATACCTCCGATGGTCACCCCTCCACACCAGGGGGCCATACCTCCAATGGTCGCCACTCCACACCAGGGGGCCATACCTCCGATGGTCACCCCTCCACTCCAGGGGGCCATACCTCCGATGGTCACCCCTCTACTCCAGGGGGCCATACCTCCGATGGTCACCCCTCCACACCAGGGGGCCATACCTTCGATGGTCAACCCTCCACATCAGGGGGCCATACCTCTGATGGTTACCCCCGCACTGGGCTACACCTGAGATGGTTGCCCATTACTGGCCAAACTATACATAACTTCAAGGACCCATAAAACAAAAATATATAAATATATATTTATTTTAAATAGTGCAAATTATAATGCACAGCAATAGCTATATTGCAGGATTATATTTAAGCTAAAGTATTAAGAAAACACATCAGTAAATAAATACATTACATTCTATTAACCACGTTCAGTCAAGAAATGGCAAAACAGGTTGTTAGTGTATCCCAAACCACCAGCAGTTAAACACTGGCTTGGAGGCATGATGACATTGTGTACGCATCCCAATCCTAAGGAACCATGCCCTATAGGGTTACATTAAATGGCAAGGCCACTGACAATAACACAGTAAAACATTGGCCTAAAGATTGGAGGCCCATGTAGGCAGAGTGTTCTCATCCACATGTACTAGATCACTCAGCTAGTTAGTTATGTACATATTGTACCTATGTATGCAAGTAAATCCCTATATATATATATATATATATATATATATATATATATACACACACACACACACACACAGCACCATGGAATTAAAGGTGCTGTAAAAGAAGTAATAACTTAGATGGCTCACCCTAAATACTGTATAAGCAATAATACTAAATTATACCAGCTCCAGAATAATCCAGAGCTATGTAGGTAATAAGGATAGACTTGAGCAGCTGTCAGTGGGTGCAAAGTTATACTATTATAGGACACCACTGAGAAATAAACCATCACATAGTATATGTCATAGTCAGGGATGAGAGCTGCTGCTTTACATGATATCATAGTAACATATAATAATAGTAATCCATATACTTTATCCGGATACAGATTGTAAATGCTCCTAAATCACTGGCTACACTTGAAGAGTAAGAAATGCAATAATCTGATGCAGTATTTGTCTGATATCCATTATCTACATGTGTTGATGACTTAGAGGTCAGCCTATAACATGGAGATCAGTATATCACCGTATATACAAGGCTATAAAACTATACAAATCTGTGTATCCTACAGAGCAAGGTGTCCCTGGGCCACCCACATCCCCACCATGTGCTGGGCCCTCCATGAACACCTTTCAGAGCTATAAATATGAACTAGATATAATATATTCTGCCAGAAGACAAAGATGTGAAAAAACATCTAGATAAGGCCCCACATAATCTACACAGTCTTATAACATCCACCATTTTAGGTACTAGGTGAGTTTCCAAATGGAAGATGAAATAGCTACATGAGGTAGGGGCGGACATTTTATAGGCAGCAGCATCAGCAGGACAGCATGTATAAAGGGACAGAAGGCTGCCATATATTCACACAGGACTCAGTATACAGCCCTGATATGGAGGTCACATATAGATCATTAGATGCCATATATAGGACCAGCACTAAGATGGAGGAACTATAGGGACTGCTGGACTACATATACAGTGAGGGACCTGTATACAGCAGGGTCAATATAAACAGCATGTCCAGTACATGGAACTAAGATGGAGGGTGTATAGAGATCACTAAGACTCCATATACAGGGAGGTGGCTTTCAGACCAGGTTGCTCCTCTCTCACCACAGGGTCTCCATTACATGTAACCTCCCAGCTCCACCATAGAGAGCCCCTGAGTCCCTAGAACTCATGAACAATCTGCATTATACAGCAGTAATCTATGATATATCAGCCATGTCTGCAGTGTGTGAGGTAAATACATGAGGGGGACTCTGACAGGATAAATCCTGTGGTAATACTGCAGCATATACAGTATGATGTAGAATGGTGATACTAAACTAGTAGTGATATGTAATGTGAATGTGGTCACACCAGTGCTATGTGAGGTGATAAACCCCAATATTATACTCCCTGATTCAGCAGACACGTTTCCTCCAGTCCTTGTGGTGAGAAAGAGGAAGACATAAATGAGACAGGAAGTTACATCTATTCCTAAACTCCTCCCTCCCTACAGTAACACACTAGCCACTATATACTCCTAAAGCTCACTATACACATATACTCTTAAAGCTGAACCAGCCTATATAAATCTACACAACTACTGCACAAAGATGAAACTGCAGGAGTTATTGGTTCCCCATTCCAAAGCCATGTCCCCCTTTGCTGATGGCTCCAGGGGTGTCTATCTGCGGTGACCAGATGGAAGGTAACGCTGCAGTTGGGATTGCGGGGTGCAAACAGCGCAGACTTGTCACGGTCTCTGGGCACGAGGGCGCAGCGCTGGTGCTGTCCCACGTTACCACCACTGGTACCGGTGATGAGGGGGCTGCACAAATGTTGGTGGTGATTGTTCCCCCGGGGCGCTTCCCCTATACTGTGCCGACTGGTGGTGTTTGGGGCGCCCTGATGTTGTCGGTGCAGAGTCAGACACAGAAACGGTTGTAAAGTTGAACTTTTACTTCCATGGGTGTGGAGGCACAAATGCTTAAACAGTTTCTTCCATACAAAACAACGGGGTACGCCTGGTGACACAGCAAAGTCCTGGGGTGCAGGGTAGACTTGATGAAAGGTGTTCCTAGCCCCTTATACTTCAGTGTTACAGCCCTAAGGTGCGTCTGGGCTCCTATTTGGCTCATAGGAGGATGCCCACCATGATACTAGCACACAATATTCCCCACTCACGTTATGTGGTCCTGATAGCTCAGAGTTTCGGGGGTGCAATAGTCAGGGTGGCAGGATATTCCACAGGTCTGGCCTTGGCCCCTGGATCCTGTGATACTTGCTATGGAGCACGTGTTCCAGAATGTTCTCTCCACAGTCTCAGGCTGACAAGATAATGATGCTTGACTTCCTTCAGGGCGATGGCTAGGCAGACAGGGGACAGGATCTTCTGAATAGCTGGAGTATGTCAGCTCTCCAACCTTCCTGGGCCTGTCTAGGACTTGAGATTCCTGCACTAAACTCACTGCTTTCTTCACAGGACATCACACTTATCTCCTCACCTCCTCCTCCTAACACTCCACACTTCTCACTCCTCACACGCAGGACCTTCCTGCAGGGGTGTTACCATGGGGACCCAGTGATCAGCTGACTCCTCCCCTTTTCCCAGGCGATGTCCTCCCATTGGACATTTGGTTACTATTCAATCCTATGGGAGGTGTAATGCATGTGTGAGGCTCACTAGGTGGCGCTGTGTTGTGTGACACTCAGGACCCCCTGCTATGTCACACAGGCTATGAAGCAACAGGAAATAATACAATGCACAGAGATCACCCTCAGCCCAGCCATAGCCAGCTCTGGGATGCCACATATCTGGTAGTCTAATGGACAAGTCTGGGATTGATGAAGGCCAAAAGCGCATTACCTGCCTGACTTCACTATGACAACAATAAATTTCAGTTAAAATGGGATAATGCTGTGACGTTGTAATTCAGGCCTTGGCCTTTCAGTTTCAGTGAAGGGAAATATTAATGCTTAAGCATTCCAAGGCATTTTAAACAGTTGTACAGTATGCTTCTAACTATGTGGGAATAATTTGTGAGAGGCCCTTTTTCTGCATGACTATGCCCAATTGCACAAAAGGATCGGTAAAGGCATGGTTCATATAGCGTACTGACCTCAATCCTATCAAACACCATTGGGATGATCTAGAATGAAGATTATGAGCCAGGCCCTCTCATCCAACATCTATGTCTGACCTCACAAATGCTATTCTGGATGAAAGGGCAAAAAATTCCCAAAGACACACTCCAAAATCTTGTGGAATACCTTCCCAGAAGAGTTAAAGCTGTTTTAGCTGCAATGGGGGGACCAACTCCATATTAAGGCATAGGAATTGAGAATGGGGTGTCATAAAAGCTCCTGTAGGTGCTCAATACTTCTGTTCATAAAGTGTATTTCCCATGTCTTACAAATGAATGCATTCTGTTATGATACTTGAATAGGAAACATTACAAATAACCCATTGCAACAATTTTACAAATGTATTGTCAATAACTGGCCTTGAACACTGAGCTCATGTGATGTAGCAAGCAAAACGCTAACAGTATTAACCCCTTCACACATCTGTCATGAGTGAAGGACATCTAAGTTGTTAGAGAGAGTTAAGGGGTTCCCTCTTCCAAGCTCCCCATTACATGATTGAGGGGTGTTGGGGTGTTTCCATGGCAGCCAGAGGCCTAACACTGACCTCCGGGTCTGCTATGTATGGAAACCTATTAGATATAGCTAGAGATCTCATCTAATAGACAAATACTGTTGCAGTGTATTTTACAACAATCAACTGATCTCATGTTTAAGTCCCCTAGTGGAAAAGAATGTTAAAAAAATATATATTTGCATGCTTGTATTTTTCCACAATGTGTAGGTGGGATTTGCTAGAATCCTATCCACTATGCAGGGACTGTAAAATGCTGCGTGGGGGCCCGGCCTAAAAGTTTTTTTTGCCGTGCAAAAGTATTAATACATGAAAACTTTATAAGTAGAGCATCGCGCTAAACTTACTGAACCACAGAATAAAATTAATAAGTCAGTTATATCACTCAAAAAAAATTAGACCCAACCCACAACCCCCACAATAAAAATACTAAAAGTTTAGACATTACTATGTAAAAGCTTTAGGAGTCCTGGAAGTGATGATATGGTCGTCACAGAACCCAGATCTCAACATAATCGAGTCTGTCTAGAAGGATTTGAGCAAGGCTACATCCAAGGAAGATCTGTGCTTAGTACTCCGAGATGTTTGGAAACAACCTCCCTGCCGAGTTCCTTCAAAAACTGGTCTGTAAGTGTACCTAGAAATGGTTCGAATGCAAAACTTTTGGAACTGTTCTGAACAAGTTATCTCTAATAATTCAGGGGATCCTCTGAACCCCTCTGTTACGGTAGAAACTGGTGACTGGTGTTAGTCATTACTTGGCTCCCACATCATATAGCATTTTCTTTTAATAATACTTATGTGTATGAATTATAATAGTAATTGTACTAACAGGTTACAGTATGAGTATAACATCCCACATTTGCATAAACATTATTTTTATGACATTTTATTTGTAAATGGCCACTTGATGGCACTGTTCAACCAATAATACAAATACATTGCATAAGACCTAACAACAATTCATCAGTCAGGAGCTAAGTAACCTTAGAATTAATCTGTCCCTGCAGTTTCTTTCAACAATATGTACGTAAATTGCACAAATAACCACATTAATAGCTATTTGAGACAACTACCCAAATTGCATTGCAAGTGGTCTTCTAGGGGGCTGGTCTTCTCAACAAAGATGACTATTGTGTATTATATATGGTGGAATTAAATATCTACAGAACACCTGGTCTGGATATGGGGTCTGTCAGGAATCGTTGGTAGCAGTCTATGTGTGCATTGCTCTGGTCCTCTCATGGACCCATACAACAGACACAGCAGCGCAGATGTGACCATAGCGTCAAAGATGTGAATAGTCATTCCGCCCTATAATATATGTGAAAGTTACATAACTTCTCATTGTATGATGAGTTTTGTTTACATAAGACAGATGTGTTTACATGCATACAGATCATTGTAATGTTATGAGAATAATGTAGCAATAACAACAACAACAATCTACTGTACAACAGAAGCAAATAATCAAAAGTGACTACATTTGCTTTACTCTTATATTTACTTTGCTATTGTCGATTGGAAACGAGCTCCAATGAGGGGTTTTAACCCCTTAGATGCCACGGTCAAACATGTTCACTTTTTGATGTCATGCGAGTAAAGTGGAGTCTTTTGACACCTGATCCCATTTTGGAAACTACAACCCTGAAATAATCCAGGGGTACAGTGAACATTTTTAACCCCCAAGGATTGCATTAATTTATTTTCCAGACATAAATACACAGCTGATGTTGAAAGGAATAAATGGCTTTTTTTCCCAGGCACAACATATCGGGCACTGAAATGGTGTATCTCTGGAAAAATTGCAATTTTCACTTTTAATTATCAGCTGCACATTCATTTATGGGAATTAAATGAATGTAACACTTATGGGTTAAAAGTGCTTACTAAGTTGCTTAATAAATCCTTTGAGGGGTGTAGTTTCCAAAATGGGGTCACATTTAACTTTACTGGCAATTCAGTGGCTCTGCAAAAGTGGCAAGACATCCAAAAAACAAACTGTGCTCCAAAAACCAAAATAGTGCTCCTTCCCTACTGTGCCCGGCTGTGCCCAAACAGCAATTTATACCCACTTATGGCATTGTTAAGTACATTATCCAACAGTGTCATACATGTGGGCATAAACTGCAGTTTGAGCACACAGCAAGGCACAGATGTAAAGGAGCGCTATGTGCTTTTGGAGCGCAGATTTAGATTATTATTGGTTTTTTGACACCATGTAACATTTGCAGGGACCCTAAAATTACCCCTACAAAATGGGGTCACTTCTTGGGGAATTCCAATTTACTGGCTCCTCCAGGGCTCTGCAAAAACAACATGGCGTCCAGAAAGACCCTCTAAATCTATATTCCAAAAGCTAAGTGCAGTGCTCCTTCCCTTCTGAGCCCTTATGTGTGCCCAAATAGCAGTTTATACCCACATATATAATTTTTTTGGTACCTGGGATAACCCACTTAATAGCTTTAGGTGTGTGTGTCTCTGATGACACAAAGTGAGCATAACATATTGGCATGGAAATGGCATATTTCTTTAAAAATATAAATTTTCACTTTGTACATTAATTTTTGGGAAGCATTTTTAGGCTCAAAATGATAATACCCCTGGATACATTCCTTGAGGGGTGTTGTTTCTAAAATGGGGTCACTTTTGAGGGGTTTACATTGTATTGGTACTTTAGGGGCTCTGAAATGGGACATGGAATTCAGAAATCATATAACGAACTTTGGGGTGCTTTTTTTTTTCATTTAACCACTTGTAAAAATGAAAAATTTGGGGCTAAATGGACAGTTTATTGGAAAAAAAAAAAGCTGTGAAACAGCTGTGGGGTTAAAATGCTCGCCATACCCCTTGATAAATTCCATGAGAGGTTTAGTCTCCAAAGTGGGGTCACTGCAAATACGACATGGCACGCAAAAACTATTCCTGCAAAATCTTCCCTCCAAAGGCCAAATAGCGCTCTTTCTATTCCGAGCCCCGCCATGTACCCATACAGCAAATTACGACCACATATGAGGTATTGTCGTTTTCAGGAGCAATTATATAATAAACTGTGATGTGCTTTTTCTCCTTTAGACACTTGTGAAATGAAAGTGACCTTTTAGTAATTTTCTTTACAGATCCCAATGTTAATAAAATCTGCAAAACAGTTGTGGAGTCAAAATGCTCACTATACCCCTTGATAAATTCCTTGAAGGGTGTAATTTCCAAAATGGGGTCACTTTTGGGGGGGGTTCCATTGTATTGGTACTCTAGGGGCTCTGCAAATGAGACATGGCACCTGAAAACTATTCCAGCAAAATCTGCTTTTCAAACGCCAAGTGTCGCTCCTTCCCTCCTGCACGCTGCTGTGTGCCTAAACATCAGTTTACACCAACATGTGGGGTAGTTCTGTACTTGGGAGAAATTGCACAACAAACTATGATATGCATTTTCTCCTTTAACCCTTTGTGAATGTGTTAATTTTAGTGCTTAATGAACATAATATTGAACAAAATGAAATGTCTAAATTTCACCTCCATATTGTTTTAATTCCCGTGAAATGCTTAAAGGGTTAACAAACTTCCCAAATGCTATTTTGAATTATTTGAGGGGTGCAGTTTTGAAAATGGAGTGATTTATGGAGGGCTTCTAATATATAGGCCTTTATAATCCCCTTCAAAACTGAAGTGGTCCCTAAAAAATTAGTATGGGAAATTTTCTTGTAAATCTGGAAAATTGATGTAAGACTTTCTAACATCCAAAGTAAATTGAAAGACAATAATAAAAAAAATGCCAATATAAAGCAGAGATATGGTAGATATGTTTGAAAAGCAGAACAATTTCACATTTTGAAAATTGTAAATTTTTCCAAATATCCACCAAATTTCCTTTTTCCCTTACATCCTACAGCAGCACAATATGGGGTATTCCTGCCCCTGTGTGCTGGTACGACAGGCGGAACTTTTAATTAACATAAAATATGCATGACTACGCTACCCTATAAGAGGGCAAAGAGACCCCCCCCCCCCTTGTGTTTTTTTCTGTCCTGTGTGGTGGGACAGGTGGAGGGAGGTCTTTTGTCCTCCCATATTTTGTTTTTTCCCATAAAGTTTGTTAACTTCCTTTGGGGAGTCATCTTTACACCTCTCTTCTCTTCTTTCTTCCATTGGACGCTTCTGTGGAAAAGAAGGGGGTTTTTATTTAGGCAGTTTTTTTGTGCTAGCCAAGCTTTCAACCTTTGCTCTGAAAAGGTTTATTTCAGTTGTACATGCAGCGTTAGTTGCATGCTGCATGTTCAAACACCTGTGGTGCAGGCCACTTGTGCGGCTTTGTTGTGGGGAATTACTGTTTCACTTACCTTACAAGCTCCGCGGCCGCCAGAAGTGACGTCAGTCACTTTGTTCCTCTGGAACCTTTGTTTGTGTTCCGGTTTTACAGGGACTGCATTCTCGGACAGATTTTTTGCAGCTTAGTTTTTCCTCCTTTTTGCAAGTTTATATTTGCTGAGCCTCTTTTCTGGCATCGGTCTGTATATTTTTAGCTTAATTCTGTTTACAAGGAATTAAGGTTTGCAAAATTTGCAGGGGGAGGGTTTTTTTGTGTGCACTACTTGCTCATTCCTCCTCCCCTCCTATAGAAGCCTTCATCTCAATGCAGATGTATCTTAGTGAGGAAGGCCTCAGAACTCCACTTGGATTACTGTTCTTGCTGCTGCAGCTCTGGACAGCACGGTGGCTCAGTGGTTAGCACTACAGCTTTGCAATGCTAGAGTCCTGGGTTCAAAGCCTTCAAGGAGTTTGAAAAAAGAAAAAAAAAAAAAGGGGGGTCTAGTTTGTGTGTATTGTGACACACTTTGAAGCTATTGAAGATTTCCAGGTGATTGACGAAACTGATGATACCTTGGAAGATTCCCGCAGACCTCTCTTTCCTCTTGATAAGATAAATAGGCTGCTGAAGTCCATCCGGTCAAGGAACCATGATGTTGATGGGGAAGCCTCCTGTTCCACCTCTAGGGGGCCTAGGGCCTTCCAAGTGGACGAGTCACTGGAAAAACTCATGCTTGCGGAATGGAAACATCCGGAAAGAGCTCCCATATAATCCAGGAGATTTAGAACCCTGTTCCCTATTGCGGGATCGGTGGGGTATCCCACCTAAAGTTGATACGGCAGTGGCCAAGTTGTCCCGGTGGATGATGGCTCTAACTTCCAGGACCCCATAGATAGACGCATAGACAGTAGTCTCAGGAAGGTTTATTCTCTGGCCTCCAGTCAGACTTCCGTGGCTATTGCGTCCAATGAAGTCTCAAGCAAATTACATGCTGATTTAGCCCAGCTTGCAAGAGATATCGACTCTGGAGTCTCCAGAGATGATCTCCTAGCTTTTTTGAGCTCAGTTTCCTTGTTGGTAGGCTATTTAGCCGAAGCCTCCCAACATCATTTAAGGCTGGTGGCCAAATCTTTGTTCCTTTCTACAACAGCTAGAAGGCCGTTGTGGTTAAACCCCAGGAGAGCGGATAATGCCTCCAAGTTCAACCTCTGTTCTCTACCCTTTGAGCCGGGTAAGTTTTTTTGGCAGAGGCCTGGATGAGATTATGGAAGACCTTGCCGATAAAAAGGGTAAGACTCTGCCTCAGGCCTTTAGAGGCAGGTCAAGACCTTCTGGCCAGGGTAGAGGTTATCAGCCTCAACCTAGACCTCAGTTCCAGAGACATCCTAGATATCAGCCTAGGGGTTCTGGATGAAAGTTCACCAAGGATGGAGGACAAAAAGAAGCCTAGCTTTTGACATCGGCTGCCTTCCTCCTGTGGCCAAGACTCCTGTCAGAGGTCAACTTTCCCAGTTCTACACTGTCTGGCAGGAAAAAATTTAAGACTCTTTGGTCTTGCAGGTTGTTCAGCAAGGTTATGCGATCGAGTTTCTTCATCCGCCTCAAGATCGATTCGTCTTAACCTGCTCCCTTCCTGTGGTTCAGCAGGATATATTGGAGTGCTCCATTCACGATTACATCCGCAAGTGGGCCTTGGAAGAGCCCCCCCCCCTTGGAAGAAGGATTCGGTGTCTACTCCCCAGTTTTTCTGGTGCCAAAACCATCAGGCAGCTGGAGAATGATTATAGACTTAAGATATCTGAATCGCTTCATAAAGAAAAAACATTTTCGTATGGAGACCGTAAAATCTGTTCAACAGGGCAAAGTTTTCATCACCTTAGATCTAAAGAATGCCTATCTGCATGTCCCAATATATACTCCGTACAGAAGGTTTCTCAGAATCGCTGTTTCAGTTTCTGGCCACAGGAAGCATCTTCAGTTCACAGCCCTGCCCTTTGGCATCACCTCTGCTCCTCATTCCTTCACCAAGGTTGTGGCTCCTATAGCGGCACCTCTCAGGCTTCAGGGCCTTTTTTGTAGTGCCATACCTGGACGACTGGCTAATAAAAGCCCAGTCAGAGTCTGTTCTGCTCTAGCAGTTACTGATAGCCATATCCCTTCTCCAAAACTTGGGTTGGCTAATAAATTGGGAGAAGTCACAAGTAGTTCCCTCTACCCGCAGGAAGTACCTGGGGTATCTCCTGGACTCAGACCTCATGGAGGTTTCCTTAACACCTGCAAGGAAGGAAAGATTGATCAAAGCGGTCCTGTTTCTCTTCAAGACACGTCTGGTATCCAGCAGAACATTCATGAGAGTCCTAGGCATGATGTCATCCTCAGCCATTGCAGTCCCTTGGGCTTTATGGCATTTGGGTCCTCTCCAGATGGAAGTACTAAAAGCCTGGAACCATACTTCTCTCGGCCTCAACAAGAAGATCAAACTATCTCCCAGTACCTGTCTTTGCCTCAGATGGTGGATTCACCTGAAAGACGGAATGTCCATGGTCCAACCTCGTTGGACCCTGTTGACTACATATGCATCCCTCTCGGGATGGGGATCCCACCTGTACGAGAAGACCATACAAGGAGTCTGGAGCAGTCCAGAAGAAAAGACATCTTCCAATTGGAAGGAGCTCAGAGCCGTGCACCTGGCACTACTTCATTTTTCTCCTCTCCTCAGAGGGAGAACGGTCAAGGTTCGGTCAGACAGCATGACAACCATAATTTACCTGAACAGATAGAGAGGCACCAGATCGTTATCTCTCCTCAGAGAGACAGATCTGAATTTTACCTGGGCAGAAAAAAATCTGACCCACTTATCCGCAGTTCACATCAAAGATTCCCTGAACATAGTAGTGGATCAGTTGAGTCGGGATCTTGTTGTATCAGGAGAATGGTCTCTCAATCCAGATGTATTCCATCAGGTTACCCTGAAGTTGGGTCTCCCAGAAGTAGACCTCATGGCGACCAGACTCAACGCCAAGGTAGAGACATTTTGCTCACTGTATCAGAAGGACTATCCATTGGCAGTGGATGCCCTGTCCATCCCTTGGAGGTTCAGGCTGGCATACATCTTCCCTCCACTTTCCATGATACCAAAGGTATTGATGAAAGTCAGACAGGACCAAGTCTCTGTGATAGCCATCATACCATTCTGGCCAAAAAGGACTTGGTTTTCCCAGCTCATGTACATGAGTCGAGGGACATATTTGAGGCTTCCCCCCACCCAGAACCTGGTTTCCCAAGGAACTCAGAAGTGCCAGGATCTGAGGAGATTCAACATGACAGCCTGGAGGTTGACCAGTCCCTAAGGAGACTTAGTGGACTGTCAGAAGCCGTCCTGAAGACTCTTTCCTGTGCCAGAGCAGAGTCTACCAAGAAAATCTACCATAGGATAGGTAACATCTTGAAGTAGTGGTACTCCAGAAGAGAAGCTGATAGTTCAAACCCTACTACGGCAGAAATTCTGGATTTTCTTCAAAGCGGCTTAAATACAGGCCTTTCTCCTGCTACACTGAGGGTACAGGTTTCAGCCTTATCCACCTGTTTGGCAGATGATTGTCCCAGGATTCCCTTATTGTTGGATTCCTTAAGGGCGCTACCAGACTTAGACTGGTGGTCTCAGCTCCGGTTCCCCAGTGGGATCTCTCAACTGTTCTTTCAGGTCTTTGTGGTCCTCCTTTTGAGCCTTTGGAGGATGTAGATCTTAAATTTCTTGCCTTTAAAACCACCTTTCTATTAGCCATCACTTCAGCCAAAAGGGTAAGTGAGCTCCAGCCTTTTTCTTCCTAGCAACCTTATATATCATTTTTTGCGGATAGGGTCCAACTTAGGTTTCTTCCTGGGTTTAACCCTAAGGTGCCTTCTCGCATCAATATTAACCAATTAGTCTCTTTACCCGTGTTTTTTCCAGCCCCTTCCTTTGAAAGGAGAAAAAAAACTTCACATACTAGATGATGTGCGATGTCTCCAGATTTACCTTACGTACACGTTCCTTTAGGAGAGCCGAGAATCTCCTTGTCGACATGTATGGTAGAGACAAAGGTCTCAGGGCTTCCAAGCCTACCTTGTCTAGGTGGATCAAGGAGGCAATCAAAGTCTCTTTTTTTGCTCAGGGGTTAGCTCCACGCGAATTTTGTACAGCCCATTCAACCAGGGCTGTATCAACCTCTTGGGATGAGAACCGAGCCTTACCGCTGGATCAGATCTGTGCAGCTACTTCTTGGTCGTCTCACCTAACCTTTGTAAAACATTATTGACTAGATGTTCGGAGTTCTGTGGCGACTGCCTTTGGACAGTCAGTCCTAGGTGTTATAAGGGAATTACTTGCTATATCCCCATATTGTGCTGCTGTAGGATGCAAGGGAATCGTTAATTATGATGTTAATTTGTTTTCCCTTAGTCCTAACAGCAGCACAATCTTCCCTCCCTAAACTTAGAAATTTTTACTTTATAACTTACTCAAGGGGGGGAGGTCTCTTTCCCTTCTTATAAGGTAGTGTAGTCATGCATATCTTATGTTAACCCCTTAACGACGCAGGGCGTAATAGTACGTCCTGAGTCGCATGACGATGTATGGAGAGCGCTCAGGAGCTGAGCGCTCTCCATACACCGCGGGTGCCGGCTGTATAATACAGCCAGGACCCGCAGCTAACAGCAGCAATCGGTGCCTGCACCGATCGCGGCTGTTAACCCTTTAGATGCCGCGGTCAAACGCGACCGCGGCGTCTAAATTGCGGAGCCGACAAGGGCGCCGCCATTTTTACCTCATCGCCGCCCTCCGGAACGTCATCGGAGGGTGGCGCTTGGTTGTCATGACAGCCGGGAGCCTATTGAAGGCTCCCAGGCCTGTCATTTCAGTATAGCTATTACACAATGCCAGAGGCATCGTCTAATAGCAGTGAAGGCATTTTGCTATTCACTGCGATACAGTAGTATCGCAGTGAATAGTATGATCGATCAGACTCCCTAGGTTTCAAGGTCCCTACAGAGTCTGATCATACAAGTAAAAGTATAAAAAAAAAAGTTTTTAAAAGTATGTAAAAATTAAAAAAAACACAAAAGTTCAAATCACCCCCCTTTCCCTAGATCAGATATAAAAGTAAATAAACAAAAGTAAACATAAACACATTAAGTATCCCCGCACTCCAAAATGCCCGAACTATTAAAATATTAAAATATTTATCCCATACGGTGAACGGCGTAACGGGGAAAAAAAATCAAAATGGCCAAATAGTGTTTTTTTCAACACTTTGTCTCCTATAAAAAATTGAATAAAAAGTGATAAAACTATCAGATCTTTCCCCAAGTGGTATCAATAAAAACGTCATGTTGTCCCGCATAAAAAGACGCCTTACCCAGCTCCATACATGTAAATATGAAAAAGTTACAGGTGACACAATATGGCGATGCAAAATTTTTTTTCTATTTAGCAAAGTTTTTAATTTTTTAAAAGGTATCAAAACATTACAAATACTATATAAATTTGATATCGCCGTGTTCATACTGACCCACAGAATACAGGTAACATGTCATTTTTACCACACAGTGAACGGTGTAAAAATTAAACCCATATGAATTTGGCGCAAATGCAGTTTTTCTCCAATTGCACCTCATTCTGAATTTTTTTCCAGCTTCCCAGTACATTTCACAGAATATTGAATAGTGACATTACAAAAAAACGAAAATGCAAAAACAAAAAATGGCCCGGTCATTAAGGGGTTAATTAAAAGTTCTGCCTGTCCTACCAGCACACAGGGGCAGGAATACCCCATATTGTGCTGATGTTAGGACTAAGGGAAAACAGATAACATCATAATCAATGATTAATAAATAAATACAAAAATATTGATCAATGTTTACCACTAACATGAAGTACAATGAAAAAAAAAAAATCTCAAAATCATTTTGTAAGTTAAAGCATCTCAAAGTTATTGCCATATAAAGTGACACTTCAGTTTTGAAAAATGAGGTCTGGTCCTTAAGGGGTTAAAACACTCAAAGCTAAAATGAATGTCTATATCTATGAATATCTGGTTAGTATCACCAAGCATAAAAAGAACAAAGGAGTGAACAAAGTATATGCATCTATATAATTGCTGGGAAATCTGCTACATACAGTAGTGGCATCAGACAAATGAATAGAGTGAGAGGAAAATGAGCATATCCGTGTTGAATTGTCAAAGAAATTCTCTGCAGGGAAAGGGGACCAGGGTTATATGTAAGGAGGCGAAGACGGAGGATGCAGACGCCTGCAGTAATAATACTGTATCATACAGCATTAAGCAAGTATTGTATCATCAGTTGCTGTCATATCTCCTGACATGACTGTCCAGGTAATATACATATTTTGGTGTGCTAAGCTTGATAACACTTACAGAGCTAATTTAGCAGTTTAGCAAAAGATCCATCCATGTACATGTGAGGACCATGCTATTCACAGACAGCACCCCATCCTGCTTATTTGCAGGTGGTATATTGTTTGTGGTTGACCTGCTATTTAAATCTGTGTGCATGTGCTACGAATTTATATCATTGGTGGCTAATGGAACCACAAGCTCAGCTGGCTGTAATGAAGAGGTAATCATATACTAATAAACACGCTCATATATAGTTTTACTAGGGGGCATGTCTGGTTGCATGCAGAGATGAATTTTTGGGTCTGGATGCACATACTGACATCATGCATCTGGCAGTCAGCATATGACCATTCCCCAGGCGCTCCATCCACAGCTGCAACTGTACATATTGCACAGCTGCATAGAAGAGCATACTAAGTGACAATCAAAGAAAAAATAAAGAGCCATTGAAGATTAAATAAAATAAAAATAGAAATTAAAATATTGCATTTATTTTATGAGCAAAAAACCCAACAATGTAATTGTACCCCTCAAATAAAAAATATGAGTACATGAATGTAATAAATATCATTAAAGTGCATATGTGAATCTGAAAATTCAAGGTGTAAAAATGAACTACGCAACAAAAAAATGTAGATGTTATGTAAATATTGAATACAAGCGTAAAAAATGTGTGAAAACGTGCGTGAAATGAGTATAGAATGAGAAGTAAAATATGTGTTGTGAGAAGTGGTAAATGATTCTAATAATAATACCCAAAATTAGATGCGTGACGTAGTTAGCAGTGTAAAACATTACTGTTGAGATGAAAGTAGAAAAAGAGAGCCCAGAATGTGACATTAACCCTTTATTATGGAGACATGACACATATAAATCCCCCAAAGACATGTAGTGTCACAAAGTAAGCTAAAGTAAATAATAAAACTAGAAAAGTAAGATGTGCTCATTCACAATGGTCAGAAACAGTACAAAATTTTGTGTAATACAATTACACCTATATAAACATACAATATAGACAGTATGAAATGAAATAAAGGGGTGGAAGCTAGTATTTTGTTACAAGTATTATCCCCATTAGTGATATTCCTATGTAGTATTGGTGAGATGACCACTTGTAAAATGGAACTACATTTTGTCTTGGATCTCAACTACTGGTGGTAAGGAATCACCGTGTTCTGGCTTCTGAGGCAATACAAAAAAGATCAAGGAAACATGCCACACCAGTGAGAGATGGCCACTGGTCACTAAGTATACCTGCATATATCAGTGTATACATGGGACCTGTCAATTGCTGGTAAGGGGTGGGCAGGATGTGCTACCCTTATGAAAAAGTAAACCAATAACTAGTATTTCATGTATTCTTAATAAGGTGCTACTGAATAAATACTGTTATGATTTTGTGCCATTTGGACTAATAGTACAACAAATCCGTCCCTTTAATATAGGCCCTTGTATACAGCATATTCTGGTGAAAAATCTGCTATAACTATATGAACACTGCACCATTAAAGCAGATCAGTCACCATAATATGCTGACAGAATATTATATGGACAGATCTGCAAATGGCAAAAACACATTGTGTTGTTAGTTATACAGGGCTTCTTCCCACTTTCCTAGATGCCATCTCTCACCTCTGCTCTCCTCTCTGTGTTCATGTCATTCCCAATCCCTATAGCTGCTTGATGGAACTTAGAGACAACAAGACAATGCCAGGGGCTTGGCACTACTCCAAAGCAGGCAGTATTAGCAAAGTCATAATGGCAGTGGCACTACCAGCCACTATGGACCATGACTACATTATAAAGGAAGAATACAAAGGGCAAGGTCATAGGGAAGGGAGACACCAGATTTCTTAAGAATGGGGTGCCTGGGGGAAACAGTGTGTATTGTGTGACCGCGTTTAACCAATTCCATACCAGATGCTTTAAACCCCCCCCCCCCCTCCAGACCAGACTCATTTTCAGGTTTTTTAGTATGTGCGGTATTGAGGGCTGTAACATTTTTATCATATGCATTATTCAACTAATTTCTGCATCTTTTTTCGGTGACACAGGTGACACATAGGGCTTTATTTTTATGCTGTTTTTTTATTTTTGCATGTGTTTTAATTTTTTTTTATTTCCGGGAAAATATAAACAAAAGAGGTGGGAAAACATGTCTGTTTTTTACTTTACTTTTCTTTTTTTTTTTTTATTTAATAACACAAAGTGCTACTAAAAAACTTTATAAAATAGTTTTTACTCTCCATTACGGTAATTTTTATTTTGTATGGTGTTGTCGGGGTGGGGCTATAACCTTTAATAACGGCGTTTTATTGGTGTATTATGTTATTTATTTTTTTTAATTATTGTATTTACATTTTTTACTTTTCTATTAATTTTTTTTTTTTTTTACATTGTGTCCCCATAAGGTCATAATAGACCTTTGGGGACATCTGATCACTTTTTTTTTTGTGTGGGGGAAGCTGATTTCCCCTGTAACTGGGGCTAGTACACTTAGCCCCAGTTGCAGGAGTAATACAGCCTCATGCACATTACTTGAACAATACTATCACGTGACCGCCGGCTCAGAGGGCGGCCGCAAGATGGCGGCGCCCATAGCGCTGTATACAGCGCTCATTGAACGCTGTATACACAGTGATCGGGAAGGCTGGGAAGGTAATAAACTGCTTGGATGTACCAGTACGTCCTTGCCGAACTAGACAATCACAACTTGGATGTACATAGCCTATGGGCGGTACGGAAGTGGTTAAGTTTAGGAGTTCCTAGTAGGAGGTGGTCTGAGCCGTGTCACCTCCCTCTTCCATGGACCCTGTGGGGATATGGGAGGTTAACCCCTTGGGCACCAGGGGGAAGCATATTAAACCAGAAACACAGATAGATAAGGCTTACCTGAATGTAATGCCTAGAAAAATTTGTGCCTCCATTTCCAAGATAATAATTTATTTCACAAAATGAAAATGAGCAGTCTGGAACACTGAGGATGGCTCCATTTCTCCAAAATGCTGCGTTCCATACTGTTCTAATATGCTCTTCTTCCCACCTCCCTTCTTTGAGTGACAGAACTGGGAGGAAGGCTGGAAAGGAGGGCAAATTAGAGTAGTGTGGGGTGTAGTAGTTTGGAGCAGTGGAGTCACCCTCGGTGCTCCAGATTGCTCGTGTGCATATTCTGAAATAAATTAATATCTTTGCAATGAAGGCATGGATTTAATGGGCAAAAAAGCATTACATTCTGGCGTGCCTGGTCTATCTAACTGTTCCTGGCTTAATATGTAACTCGAAAACAAGTATGGGGAAGGGGGTCCTGGGGTTACGTGAAGTGTCTGTAGCGTAGTCTTCCTGAGTCTTTCGCCTCCAGTATATTCTTGCTTTCCTTTTTTGAAAAATTGTGTTTCACCTGTCAAGTACTTTTAGTGATGTGTGGTAAGATTTTTTATTTTTTTTAAAGGGGCAGTGTAGAGCAACTTTTGGAATTGGATCATGTTGGTTGCTGCTATTACGGTTACATTTTGAAAATTTCTGCCACGGAACCACTAATAAGTGTTAATTATAATAATAATAATAATAATAATAATAACTATTATTATTATTATTATAGTAACAACTAAGGCTGACACCAAGGGAGAAAGTTCTCAAAACAGTTCCCATCATGTAGAACAGGTAGAATCACTCTTAGGAGGACACCCACAAAATTCAGCTAACCTGCCCTAGGCAATTATCAATACATGCCACAACCAATAGCCTCACATTGTAATGGCTACATATGTAATGGTACATATTTGTAATGGCTACCTTTTTTTTGGATAAATTACATGTTCTGTGAAGCCTTTTAGTAGAAATGAACTAACATTTGCATGTGATGTAATTGCCTAAAAATATTTCCTGTTCCACACTTTGTTTTCATGATTGAAAATAATCTCACCCACTTGCTATACTCACAGCCACCATGTATGCAGAGTAAGATTTACTTATGCTATAAATACATAAATGTTGAGTATATTGTTATTTCTATGTGACATTGGACTATGTATACCCTCTTCACGCAAAATCACGTACTTGTACGTAATTGGGTGTATGGGAGAGAGCTCAGGAGCTGAGTATAATACAGCCGACACCTGCTGCAAACAGTGCCAACACCAATCGGAGCTGTTAACACTTTAGATTCTGCGGTCAAATGCGACCGCAGCATCTAAAGTGCGCAGGCACCATCATCTTTACTCGATCGCCGCCTGCTAGAACGTCATCAGAGAGCGGCGATCAGTTGTCATGATAGCCGCAAGCCTATTGAAGGCTCCCAGGCTTGTCATTAGTATGGCTCTATTACATGCTGCTAGAGGCAGCATGTAATAGAAGTCAAGGGATTTTACTATTCACTGCAATACATTAGTATTTTGCAGTGAATAGAATGAGCGATCAGACTCCTAGGGTTCAAGGTCCCTAGGGGGTTTGAAAATAAAAGAAAAAGAAAAATTTTTTTAAAAGTATTAAAAAACTCAGAAAATATAAAAGTTTAAATCACCCCCCCCCTGACCTAGATCACATATAAAAATAAACAAAAGTAAACAAATACTTTAGGTATCCCCTTGCTCAAAAATGCCCGAACTATAAAATTTTTAAAATATTTATCCCTTACAGTGAACGGCGTAGCAGGGAAAAAAATCAAAATGACCAAATTTTTTTCAACATTTTGCCTCCTATAAAAAATGGAATAAAAAGTGATCAAACTGTCAGACCTTCCCCAAAATGATATCAATAAAAACGTCATCTTGTCCTGCATAAAAATACACCTTACCCAGCTCCATAGACATAAATATAAAAAAAAAGTACAGGTGTCACAATATGGCAACAAATTTTTTTTTTCTATTTTGTAAAGTTTTTAATTTTTTATCAAAACATTACAAAATATTATACAAATTTGGTATCGTCGTGATCGTACTGACCCACAGAATACAGGTAACATGTCATTTTTACCACATAGTGAATGCCCTAAAAATTAAACCCATAAGAAATTGGCGCAAATGCGTTTTTTTCCAATTCCATCTCGTTCTGAATTTTTTTCCAGCTTACCAGTACATTGAACAAAGTATTTAATGGTGCCATTACAAAGTACAATTTGTCCGGCAAACAATAAGCCATCATGTCACTCTGTGAACTGAAAAAATGATCAATTCAACATATGATCAATTCAGTTCTGTATAACTAGGAATATTGCTGTCAGTTCTTGAATGTATCTTCGGGGTAAAGGTTTGTTGGTATGGTGTATGTATATATTGATGATGAAGTGTTTGTACCCCTACATCTACAGCTCAATCACACTATTAATTTTAGAACTCTGAAAAGCAAAAATAGTAGTTTTCTATAAAAACTTAAATGCAAAAAATGTCACCTCCCTGAATGGAACCATTCCAAAATTTCCCAGTGTCTTCTACACGACAACTCTAGGGTTTTCTGACCCCAAATTGACTTTTCATACTGATGACCTATCCACAGGATAAGTCATCAGTATGTGATCTGTTAGGGTCCGACATCAGGACTTTGCACAGATCAGCTGTTCTAGCGGCCTCCAAGTGCCAGAGGCTGCTATTGAAGTGGGGGGGGGGGGAGAGCATGTTCAGCACTACTCCTATTCAAGTAATAATAGTGGTACATCAGCCTCATCTACTGCATAATGGTGGTTCTGGCGAATTGCAGTGCTGTTCATATTACTTGAAAACCCCTTTAAGCCAGTGCTGACCATGACAAATGAGGATCACTATCATGACTCACTCAGGAGCATATATAATACATAAACATTCAACTGTCATAGTATTTCCTATACAAACTCCAAAGTAGCAGATGGCACTGCTACTTCGTGGCCACTTTGCCTTTCCATAGACCCTCTGCTGTTCTTTACTAGGTCACAGCTGTTCTTGAATTGGCACAGTTCAGGTTAGTGGACTTTAAGAGTACTGTATATACAGTGGGTACAGAAAGTATTCAGATCCCTTTAAATGTTTCACTCTTTGTTTCATTGCAGCCATTTGCTAAAAGCTAAAAAGTTCATTATATTTCTCATTAATGTACACTCAGCACCCCATCTTGACAGAAAAAAACAGAAATGTAGATATTTTTGCAAATTTATTAAAAAAGAAAAACTGAAATATCACATGGTCATAAGTATTCAGACCCTTTGCTCAGTATTGAGTAGAAGCCCCTTCCTTTTGAGCTAGTACAGCCATGAGTCTTCTTGGGAATGATGCAACAAGTTTTTCACAGCTGGATTTGGGGATCCTCTGCCATTCTTCTTTGCAGATCCTCTCCAGTTCCGTCAGGTTGGATGGTAAACGTTGGTGGACAGCCATTTTCAGGTCTCTCCAGAGATGCTCAATTGGGTTGAGGTCAGGGCTCTGGCTGGGCCAGTCAAGAATGGTCACAGAGTTGTTTCGATGCCACTCCTTTGTTATTTTAGCTGTGTGCTTAGGGTCATTGTCTTGTTGGAATGTAAACCTTCGGCCCAGTCTGAGGTCCAGAGCACTCTGCAAGAGGTTTTCTTCCAGGATATCTCTGTACTTGGCCGCATTCTTCTTTCCTACAATTGCAACCAGTCGTCCTGTCTTTGCAGCTGAAAAACACCACCATAGCATGATGCTGCCACCACCATGTTTCACTGTTGGGATTGTATTGGGCAGGTGATGAGCAGTGCCTGGTTTTCTCCACACATACCTATTAGAATTAACGCCAAAAAGTTCAATCTTCGTCTCATCAGTCCAGAGAATCTTATTTCTCATAGTCTGGGAGTCCTTCATGTGTTTTTTGGGAAACTCTTTGCGGGCTTTCATATGTCTTTCACTGAGGAGAGGCTTCATTCGGGCCACTCTGCCATAAAGCCCCGACTGGTGGAGGGCTCCAGTGATAGTTGACTTTGTGGAACTTTCTCCCATCTCCCTACTGCATCTCTGGAGCTCAGCCACAGTGATCTTTGGGTTCTTCTTTACCTCTCTCACCAAGGCTCTTCTCCCATGATTACTAAGTTTGGCTGAAAGGCCAGGTCTAGGAAGAGTTCTGGACGTTCCAAACTTCTTCCATTTAAGGATTATGGAGGCCACTGTGCTCTTAGGAACCTTGAGTGCTGCAGAAATTCTTTTGTAACCTTGGCCAGATCTGTGTCTTGCCACAATTCTGTCTCTGAGCTCCTTGGGCAGTTCCTTTGACCTCATGATTCTCATTTGCTCTGACATGCGCTGTGAGCTGTGAGGTCTTATATAGACAGGTGTGTGCCTTTCCTAATCAAGTCCAATCAGTTTAATTAAACACAGCTGGACTCCAATGAAGGAGTAGAACCATCTCAAGGAGGATCAGAAGGAAATGGACAGCATGTGAGTTAAATATGAGTGTCACAGCAAAGGGTCTGAATACTTATGAACATGTGATATTTCATTTTTTCTTTTTTAATAAATTTGCAAAAATATCTGCATTTCTGTTTTTTTTCTGTCAAGATGGGGCGCTGAGTGTACTTTAATGAGAAATAAAATGAACTTTTTTGATTTTAGCAAATGGCTGCAGTGAAACATTTAAAGGGGTCTGAATACTTTCCGTACCCACTGTAGAGCTTTATCACTGTGGTCTGAAGCTAAGGTAGGCGATATAATCACACTTGTGAATGAAGACTTCTGTGCTTTCTCCGATTTCCTCTATATAAATAGATTCATTTCATTAGTATTAAGTGCTCCTTGAGAAACAGAAGACAGATGTTTCTGCTAATAATATACCATATGTGCAAGTTTTAACTGGAAATGTTCGCATTTGATTTTTTTCCAGAGAAAGAAAGGAAATATAATAAATCTGTTCTATTAAATGACTCTGCTGGTGAAAATAGTATTTAACTATTTATGAAATATGCTACTCTAAAGATGTACTTGGATAGTGGTGGTTACGTAAGAAGATGGAGACTACCAACATTTCTTGGAAAAGTACACTACCGTTCAAAAGTTTGGGGTTACCCAGAAAATTTTCTGTTTTCCATGAAAACTCACACTTTTATTTATCAAATAAGTTGCAAAATGAATAGAAAATATAGTCAAGACACTGACAAGGTTAGAAATAATGATTTTTATTTGAAATAATAATATTCTTCTTCAAACTTTGCTTTCGTCAAAGAATGCTCCATTTGCAGCAATTACAGCATTGCAGACCTTTGGCATTCTAGCTGTTAATTTGCTGAGGTAATCTGGAGAAATTTCACCCCATGCTTCCAGAAGCCCCTCCCACAAGTTGGATTGGCTCGATGGGCACTTTTTGCATACCATACGGTCAAGCTGCTCCCACAACAGATCTGGTGACTGCGCTGGCCACTCCATTACAGATAGAATACCAGCTGCCTGCTTCTTCCCTAAATAGTTCTTGCATAATTTGGAGGTGTGCTTTGGGTCATTGTCCTGTTGTAGGATGAAATCCAATCAAGCGCTGTCCACAGGGTATGGCATGGCATTGCAAAATGGAGTGATTGTACAAATCTCCCACTTTACCAGCACCAAAGCATCCCCAGACCATCACATTACCTCCACCACGCTTGACAGATGGTGTCAGGCACTCTTCCAGCATCTTTTCAGTTGTTCTGCGTCTCACAAATGTTCTTCTGTGTGATCCAAACACCTCAAACTTCGATTCGTCTGTCCATAACACTTTTTTCCAATCTTCCTCTGTCCAATGTCTGTGTTCTTTTATCCATATTAATCTTTTCCTTTTATTAGCCAGTCTCAGATATGGCTTTTTCTTGGCCATTAAAAACCAGACGTTTGCAGCTAGAGTAATCATTTACCACATTAACAATGTATATTTCTGATTCATTTAATGTTATCTTCATTGAAAACTGTGCTTTTCTTTCAAAAATAAGGAAATTTCTAAGTGACCCTAAACTTTTGAACGGTAGTGATTGCAAATAGCTTTTCCTTAATGGAAAAAAATAAAACGGTACCTCTAGCACAACTTCTTGGAAGGTAGTGCTCTATAAGTCAATGCCTGGCTTTCAATAAGACTTGTAACATGACCTTGGATATAAACAAAACTAGTAAATTTCTCCCAGAAGGTCGGTTTGTCACAAAATGTCACGGTCTCTTAAATGAAGCAAAGTAACCCTCCTGATCAATATTTCTTGACCTTTGTGTCCCAGAGTGGAAAGTGATTGCTATTCCCCAGCATCAGTGCTGACCATAAGTGCTTATAGGAAAATTAATGTTAGATGGCCAAAAGGAGTGGGGGGACTAGTCACCTTCGTAATGCTGACTCATTATGGGCCAGCTGATGATCACAGGTTTGGTATCTGTTAATAGGTGCTGCTCCACTGATTCCAGCACAGTTGGAATTTTTTCTCTATCCTCCACCGTTCCTGAGCAACACGTGCAGTTCGTTTTGGCATCTGTTGTGCTATTTAAGCTCTGTAATGTCAGAAGGGCAGTGTCAGGCAGGGGGACATAAATCAGAGCTCCAATCAGAGGCAGCCAGTTCAGAATCACACCCCTTGCCACCCTCCTGAAAGTACAGAGCCTAAATAGCATATCAGACACCAAAACTACTAGCACTGATTGCTCAGGAATGCTGGGGGTTAGTGAAAAATCCCAACCATGCCAGAATCAGTAGAGCAGCAGCTAATAATTGATGTAAAGACCTGGACTTGTTGGAGGTGGTGAAAGGTCCTCCTTAAACAGATTATACATACAAATGAAGCACATCAGATACAGATGCATATTAATCACGCTTATAAAAACCATCATATATATAGTATACTTTTGTTTGCATGTATTTGGCTCACATAAGGAATGTTTCAAATTTAAATGATAGAACAGAATGGGAATCAATGGGAACAGGTCACCTAATGGACTTCCTGATCCCAACTACAGTATTAAGACATATCTACATATCTAACTATCGCTGACAATCAGTTCGCATATACATTTAAGGTTCTTACATATATAAATTACCAAGTATAGCCTATTATTAAAGCTATGGCATCCCTCCCTATGTGCTTCATACACACCTAACATTTCTCATACTCTGCCTATGTTCCGTTCTCCAAACATTGGACTATTCCTATTATCATATAGTTATGTTTTTTTTTATTATATTTATTTTTTATTAATGATATGTTCTTTCGCTCTTTTCTTAATCTTTATCTAATATATTGTTATAGATCATAATTTTATATAACTATGATCCAATCCTTAGATTTTCAGTATCTCTATTTATTTGCTAAATATATATTATTATTTTTCATTTTTTCTCTTCCATCTTAAACAAGGATAGTTGTTTCTGTTATATAAACTTGTTTAAATAATAAAAAAAAATGTTCAAAAATGCATATTACTTTCTTAAAGTAGATCTGTCACTTAAAGGAGTTATCTGATTTCCACAATTGATGGCCTAGATCAGCTTGCACCGATACCGCGTGGCTCCTGCTATTTTCTACATTCTGAGGGCTGTGCTGCTTACTTGCTGTACAAACAGTAGAGGCGAGTGTAGGTACTGCAGCCTGGCTCTCAGAATGTAAAAAATACAGTGAGTTGCACTGTCAACGTAAAAGTGATCTGTGGGGGTCTCAGGTGTCGGACCCTCACAGATCTAATATCGATGACCTAATCTAAGGATGGGCTATCAATTCTAGAAACTGGATAACCCCTTTAAATATGCTTTCCAAGAACAGGTCTGCAGGACTTGTGAGCAAACCCTATCTGTAAACTTTATTCATGTATTTTGTACTGGTCCGGTACTGCCAGTACAATAATCTATTTCTTGGATAAGGCTTATAGTGAGTGGACCCAGGCACATTTGGAGTAGCTAGTGGTACAGTTTCTATAATCAACTAGAGAAAAAGTCACTAGAAACATAGAGAGTTGATTCAGAAAGGTCAGCAGTCTATATCAGAAGTGTTTTGGCAGTGCTTGGTTACTGCAGTTCAACTTCTATTCATTTATATTGGAGTTCAGCTGCAGGGAAAGGTTATGTTCCCAGAGTACTATCGGATAGGAACAGCTAGTAGTATGGTAAACAGAAGCGTGGCAATACATTTCCATATTTCCATGAGTTTAAGCTCATGATAAACAGGAAGTGATCCAAAATCACAGGCAGGAATCCAAAGTTGTAAACAATGAATACCATAAATGAAAGGGAACTTTGTTACTCGGGCAAGGTGTGGCCCTCCTGAACAGGCTCAGATTATCAAAGGTACTCCAGCTGATCATGTACTCCACTATGGAGCGCTAGATAGCAGTAGCAGCAAAACAAGGAGATGGATGGCAGCCATACAGGTAAGCACAGTGCATAGCATCCAGTTATATTATTATTGTTTATTTATATAGCATCATTAATTCCATGGTGCTTTACATTTGTGGATTTACATACAGTACACCAGATATACAAAACAGATAATACAAACAGTGACCAACTGGCACAGTGGGATAGAGGGCCCTGCCCGCAAGGGCTTACAATCTATTCAATCAGTATTACTTCTATCCAGCAGGGTAATTTGCGTTAAATTGCGCTGTTACATAAAAAGTATTAATTTAGTTTTTTTCCTTTTTTTGTCAAGGATATGGCATCATATATTATCTCTCAGGCATACACAGAGATAATTTTTTGTCCTTTTAACCACATTATTATGTTTGGATATGGTTAATAGACTAAAATTCTGCCTTACAAATATTTTACTCATGTTACAATTTCCAGAGTTATTACATTAATAATAATTGCCTCTTTATAAATTCATTGAAATAGCGTACTTTTATGTCAAAGATTAAAAGGAATCCATCAATAAAGGAAAAGCTTGTTTTGAAGCACACAGTGTACTAATATTACTGTATGTGTTCTTTGCTCATAAAAATAAATCATTTTAGCAGACAAGAAATATAATGTAAAATGAACCATGAACTGGTTAAAAATCTACACGTTTTAATCCCTACTGCAAAATAACTTATGTTTGCATTGGAGACAGCCTTAAGTTAATATGAAAGAAATAAAAAATAAAACTTTGTCAAATAAAAAAATCTTTTAATAGTTGTATTAATATCTATGATTCGTAACAAAAACCATGCCTTCACATAACAAAAGAAAAGCTTGTTTTGAGGCACACAGTGTGCTAATGTTAGGTGTTCATTGCTCATAAAAGTGAATCATTTCAGCAGATGAGAAAATATAATATAAAACCAACCATTTTCTTTGGTAACTAAAAAATAATCTACGCCTGTTTTAACTCTTACCTGAATAATAACCTATAATATATATATATATATATATATATATATATATATATATATATATTATAGGAGACATCCATCTACAGTCATATGAAAAAGTTTGGGCACCCCTATTAATCTTAATCATTTTTAGTTCTAAATATTTGGGTGTTTGCAACAGCCATTTCAATTTGATATATCTAATAACTGATGGACACAGTAACATTTCAGGATTGAAATGAGGTTTATTGTACTAACAGAAAATGTGCAATATGCATTAAACCAAAATTTGACCGTGCAAAAATATGGGCACCTCAACAGAAAAGTGACATTAATATTTAGTAGATCCTCCTTTTGCAAAAATAACAGCCTCTAGTCGCTTCCTGTAGCTTTTAATCAGTTCCTGGATCCTGGATGAAGGTATTTTTGACCATTCCTCTTTACAAAACAATTCCAGTTCAGTTAAGTTTGATGGTCGCCGAGCATGGACAGCCCGCTTCAAATTATCCCACAGATGTTCAATGATATTCAGGTCTGGGGACTGGGATGGCCATTCCAGAACATTGTAATTGTTCCTCTGCATGAATGCCTGAGTAGATTTGGAGCTGTGTTTTGGATCATTGTCTTGCTGAAATATCCATCCCCGGCATAACTTCAAATTCGTCACTGATTCTTGCACATTATTCTCAAGAATCTGCTGATACTGAGTTGAATCCATGCGACCCTCAACTTTAACAAGATTCCCGGTGCCGGCATTGGCCACACAGCCCCAAAGCATGATGGAACCTCCACCAAATTTTACAGTGGGTAGCAAGTGTTTTTCTTGGAATGCTGTGTTTTTTTGACGGCATGCATAACGCCTTTTTGTATGACCAAACAACTCAATCTTTGTTTCATCAGTCCACAGGACCTTCTTCCAAAATGAAGCTGGCTTGTCCAAATGTGCTTTTGCATACCTCAGGCGACTCTGTTTGTGGCGTGCTTTCAGAAATGGCTTCTTTCGCATCACTCACCCATACAGCTTCTCCTTGTGCAAAGTGTGCTGTATTGTTGACCGATGCACAGTGACACCATCTGCAGCAAGATGATGCTGCAGTTCTTTGGAGGTGGTCTGTGGATTGTCCTTGACTGTTCTCACCATTCTTCTTCTCTGCCTTTCTGATATTTTTCTTGGCCTGCCACTTCTGGGCTTAACAAGAACTGTCCCTGTGGTCTTCCATTTCCTTACTATGTTCCTCACAGTGGAAACTGACAGGTTAAATCTCTGAGACAACTTTTTGTATCCTTCCCCTGAACAACTATGTTGAACAATCTTTGTTTTCAGATCATTTGAGAGTTGTTTTGAGGAGCCCATGATGCCACTCTTAAGAGGAGATTCAAATAGGAGAACAACTTGCAATTGGCCACCTTAAATACCTTTTCTCATGATTGGATACACCTGGCTATGAAGTTCAAAGCTCAGTGAGGTTAAAAAACCAATTTTGTGCTTCAGTAAGTCAGTAAAAAGTAGTTAGGAGTATTCAAATCAATAAAATGATAAGGGTACCCAAATTTTTGCACCGGTCAAATTTTGGTTTAATGCATATTGCACATTTTCTGTTAGTACAATAAACCTCATTTCAATCCTGAAATATTACTGTGTCCATCAGTTATTAGATATATCAAATTGAAATGGCTGTTGCAAACACCAAAATATTTAGAACTAAAAATGATTAAGATTAATAGGGGTGCCCAAACTTTTTGATATGACTGTATCACTTCCCCCAGCTACTTTAAACCGCTCCCATAGTTCTGTAGGTGCTGTTAGCAGAATAAAAACAAATGCCTTTCTTAAGTTTCAGAGCCCCAGGGAGGCATAGAAAAAGCACTTTTATTATTTATTTAAATGAGGATGTTGGAGCACGGGGGGGGGGGGGAGATTTCTCTTATTACTCACCTCTGCTGCATCATCACTAAACACACCCATCCTGCATTCTGAATGCTGGATGGGCGTGTTCAGTGATTATGCAGCAGTGTTCAGTAATAGAAGAAAACTTCGCCTGTGCTCCAAGATCCTCATTTAAATAAAGAATAAAAGCACTTTTTCTCTGCATCCCTGGGGCTCTGAAAGGTATGGTTTTTATTTTGCTAATAGCATCTACAGCACTATGGGAGCGGTTTAAAGTAGCTGGGGGCAGTGATAGATTTCCTTTAATCTTTTGTAAATAATTGTATTAATATCATAACATTGTAACAAGAGCATTGCCTTAATGTTTTTCATAAGATGGTTTAAATATTAGTTTTGGAAATGTGGACATTACACAAAATATTGAAAATATGTGAAACAATTACAGCAATTTCTTCCTTTATCTCCTCTTTTCCTTTAATCCAATCATGTTGTCTCATATAATAATAAATCTAGTAAAAAAAATATGTAAAGAAACCTACACATATCCCAAAAAAATCAGTTCTCTTTTTCCTTCTCTGACACATTATTTGGCTGTAAGACAATTGACTACATAAGGAGCTTCCCCCACTGCCAACAGTAAGTGACTGTTCCTTACTTAAACCCTTCACTCCCTTGCCTCAAAACTAGTTTGGCTATAAGGCAACTGGCTGCAGCAGAAGCCTCCCTCACTGTTCTGTCTTCAGTGAGAGAAATGACCTATTTATGGGAGCACAGCAAGTGCGAGGAAAGATAAAAATGATCTTTTAAGCCATTTACAGATTACTGTAGTTAAGGTGGGTCCTTGACCCGACAGAGTCTCCTTAAAGAGTTGCATCAAGAATTCTTAAATAGAGTTTTTGATCACCTCCACCAGCTCAAACTTATTGTACCCTTCAATATGCACAACTCCACTGATACTGGCACAGTTGGAATTTTTCTTTATCCCCCATCTTTTCCAAGCAATCATTTCTGTTTGTTTCAGCACAATTATGTTCATTATTGTGAGTTCGGCGGTCCTAGGAAGAAGCAGAAAAAAAGGGACCACCCACCTGACAGCAGAGAGCAAAATTGTACTGAAAATAACACTGATTCAGGAGTGGATACTACTGAAGAATGCAAAGAAATCAGACGTGTGCCATTTTATGTGGCAATAACTTTGGAATGCTTTTAATTATCCATACGATTCTAAGACTCATTTATTTGTAAGAAGGAAAGTCATACCAAACATAATAGGTAATGATTAAGATTTAACATGTTTCTATTTTATGTTGGCATAATTTTTTGCATCTCTTTTTTTTTTTTAGGATGTTAGAAAACTAAGTTCAGCAGCGATTTTTCACATTTTCAAGAACATTTCCAAAACCTGTTTTTTAACCACTTCTGGACCGCCCATAGACTATATACATCCGGAAGGTGGTTGTTTAGTTCTGCAAGGACGTACTGGTACGTCCAAGCAGAACTCAGCAGCTGCACGAAATCATGCAGCTGCTGAAACAGGCAGCTGGCTGTACCTTCAGCCGGAGCTCCAGAGAGAAGGCAGGAAGGTTGATCCGCCCATGCTTCCAGCTTCCTTAGATCCCCCTGTAATATTCTACTATCCTAATTTTTGATTACATTACAGAGGTTAGTATCATCTGTTAATATGGATACTCTGTAAACCCTCTACCAGATTATTAATAAAGATATAAGAGACCTCAGTATGTGAGAGCCCGGGACTGTGTGTCAGATACTGTGATCTGTAATACAGGGGCACCCCAGGGTACAGTTCTTGCCCCTTTCCTTTTCATATTGTACACTGCAGATTTTAGGTGCAACTCATCTAGCTACTACTTACAGAAGTATTCTGATGACTCTGCAATAGTATGCATCATTACAGACGAAGATGACAGGGAGTATAGAAAATTGAACCGGGATTTTGTGAACTGATGCCAGAGGAACCATCTGAGGATTAACGCGGGGAAGACCAAGGAGATGGTGGTGGACTTCCGTAAATGCAGATGCCCTCCTAAACCAGTGGACATCCAGGGGACAGGCATCAAGATTGTCAACACCTATAAATACCTGGGTGTGCTCCTCAGTAATAAGCTGGACTGGGCAGATCACATGGATGTCCTGTACAGGAAGGAAGGCTCTACCTGCTTAGGAGGCTGAAAGCCTTTGGAATCTAGGGGACACTTCATAGGACTTTTTTGAACTCGGTAGTGGCATCAGCCATCTTCTTCGGAGTGGCCTGCTGGGGGAGCAGTATATCGACCAGGGATAAAAGTAAACTTGACAAGCTGATTAGAAGGGCCAGCTCTGTCCTGGGGAGCCCCCTAGACCCAGTGCAGGTGGTGGGTGACAGAAGGATACTGACCATGGTGAGCTCCATGCGGGAGAATAAGTCCCATCCCATGCATGAGACCGTGATAGCGCTGGGCAGTACTGTCAGTGACCGACTACTTCACCCTAAGTGTGAGAAGGCATGCCTATTGGAAGTCTTTTTACCCGCTGCGGTGAGGCTGTACAACCAACACCGACCTAAGCAGAGATCATTCCACAGAGAGAACTGAAATTTCTTTCTTTTGTGATATCCCGCCCCCCCTCTGCTACTTCTTTACCTGTACCTTTCTATCTGTCTGTCTACTATCAATGGGATGCCTCTGCCTTGGAACGTTTTGTATATATTGTATTTGTATTTGTATTGCTTATCTTGCATTGCATATCCTTGATGCTGTAACACACTGAATTTCCCCTTGGTGGGACTATTAAAGGATTATTATTAATTATTGTTATTATTATTATATTAAACAGGAGAGGACCCAATACTGACCCCTGTGGCACCCCGATGGTGACTGTGACCCAGTCTGAATATTTACCATTAACAAGCACCCTCTGTTGCACTGAGCCAGTTGTTAACCCAAATGCACATGTCCCCCCCCCCCCAGTCCCAACATTCTCATTTTATAATGCAATTTTTTTACGAGGTACAGTATCAAAAGCTTTTAGCCCAGATACACCACGTCCACCATCTCTTCATAAAAGCTGATCAGATTAGGCTGACAGGAACGATTCCTCATAAACCCATGCTGTTTGGATGTTATAAAGGACAGCATTACTTAGAAAACCCTCAAATGTTTTACTCACCACGGAGGTCAAACTTACTGGCTTATAGTTTCTAGGCTCACTTTTAGACCCCTTTTTGAAAATTGTCACCACATTTGCTACGTACCAATCCTGTGGAACAGACCCGGTCAATACCCGGTTTGTCTATCTCCGTACATAATTCCATCAGTATTCTCTCAGTATTTGAAGGAGTATGCCATATGGACCTGGCGATTTATCCATTTTAGTATTTTGAAGGCGGCAACACACTTCCTCCTGTTTTAAACCGGTATGTGCAGGACATCAAGCAGCCACAAGTGTTGCCTCAACATCCTACAACTGTACAGGATCTGCAGGCCTAGCTGCAACATCTTTGGGCAAAAGTACCACAGGATCATACCAAACTAGTATGCCTCCATATCCAACCATATCTCATCTTATATCCGGGTTAGAGGAGGGCCAACAAGGTACTAGAGCCTTTTTTCAATTGTACAGTTTTCCACAATTAATTTATCCTTTAACTTGATTTTTGTAATGGCTTACATATATCATTATTACATTCATACATATAAAGCTTCATTCAATTCCAACAACTCCTTCTTGGTGCATTATTTTATTTGGTCAATGAGTGTGATTTGTTTTATAGAGCTTATTCAAATCAGTGCGTTGTCTGTACAATGCTGAGAATTGCTGTTTGTAAGGACTCTTGTCTAAACATGATCCTGTATATTTTATTTTAGCTAATCGTAATAGATCCAACATTCTGGACAGATCAATTTCTTAGTCCTCAAAGCTAAAATTTAGGGCTACAGCGCTCAAAACCCATAAATGTGAATACTCTCTGCTAAATATTAGAAACAACAGACTATCTCTCAGTTTATTGCTTATATTAATAATTTTTATAAATTAGAGTTTTATCCATTTATTAAAAGGGGTTGTCCAGGCAAAAATGGACATCCAAATTATTTTTTTAAATAGGCCAGAGGCAGTGCCCGGACAACTTTTTTAATATTAAATGATATTGTATTGCTATTAAAGAGTTAAATTATTAACTACATATTTGTGAATAATTCATCAATATTATCAATATTCATAACAATTCCTATAATTATTTATGCAAGCTATATCTAATCATAATCTGCACAAGAGCATAGCAAAGACAACTTTATAGCAAAAGGAACACAGAAAAAAAAGGGGAGTATCACAGATATTAAGAACATAGGCAATACATAAATTTCATACACTGTAATTTTTACTTGGTATTTTCTCAAAATGGAGTCCCCAGAGCCATTGTGTGCTGCTTAGCAAATTACCTAATGAATAAAGATTAATGATAATATAGTTTAAAATAGCTGGGAAATAATCCAGATAGTGGTGGTTCAGATAGTCCTGGGAAACAATCCAGATTGTGGTGATTCCACTTTAGATGATTCTGGTTATTGGTGGACCATGGTCTGATTGTGGACTGTGACTGCTAGCTGTCTGGATCCCTGCCTCCCATTATAATGATAGCAGTTGGAAGAAACCCTCATCTCTTTACCACTGTCCTTTTAGCTCTGATAAATTATAATAGCAGCAGGGATCAGTATTCGACCTTGTGGCCTATACTGCAGCAACATGGTTTAGATTACCAATCCCTGCTGCTGTCGAGAAATGAATGTTTTTCTTAATCACTGTCAATTATTGGGGAATGAAACTGTTTGGGGGCCCAAATGCCCTATTAGTGCCCCCCACGCAGTATAATGTTTCTTAGTGCGCACACACAGTATAATTCCCCACATACAGGATAATGTCTCCCCAGTGGCCATTACACAGTATAATATACCCCAGTAGCCCTGAAATAGTATAATGCTCCTCAGTGCAGGATGATGGAAAGTCCACTGAAATGTCCTTAGAACAAGAATTGGAAGACACAAACCAGTAAAAAATTGTAGCAGCAGCAATAGGTAAATGCAGTAAACATGTCAGATTGTGAATCAGCTGTTAATGTTATGCTAATAACTGTGAACTTGTTTCCTCTGAAGATTTATAAGAAGTTTGGCTCTTTAGTTTGGCTGTGAAATGATATATCTATTATACACTGAAAATTAATTTGATCATTTAATAATAATAATACATTTTATTTATATAGTGCCAACATATTCCGCAGAACTGTACAATTTGTAGGGTTCAAGTACAGACAAAAAAGCTACATTACAAAGAAATAGTCAATTCACACAATGGGACTGAGGGCCCTGCTCGCAAGAGCTTACAATCTATGAGGTAGAGGGGGTGACACAAGAGGTAGCAGGGGCGGCATCGGAGGTAGCATTGCTTGTACAATGGTCAGACAATTTTGTAATAGAGGTTACTGTCATTACACATATATAAAGCTGTATGAGCCGTCACCAGTCGTGTCCTTTAATGTGCAGATGGTGCCTGGACATATAAAGTTAGTCTGAAACAGCATCATATCCTGTGGGGTAATGTGGGAACGTGTACAGAGGGTACGTTTTAGGGAATCTAACTACGGAAGGGTTTACATTAGGAGTTGTGATAGGCCTGTCTGAAAAGATAGGTCTTTAGTTTGCACTTGAAGCTGTAGATATTGGGGGTTAATCTGATAGTCCAGGATAGAGCATTCCAGAGAAGTGGTGCAATTTGGGAGAAGTCTTGTATACGAGCGTGGGAGGTTCTGATAATAGAGCATGTTAGTCTTAGGTCATGGAGTGAACGGAGAGTACGGGTTGGGCAATAGACAGAGATGAGGGAGGAAATGTAGGGAGGTGCAGCATTATGGAGAGCCTTGTGAATGAGGGTGATAAGTTTATATTGTATTCTGTATTCAACAGGCAGCCAATGTAGTGACCGGCACAGACCTAAGGCATCGCTGTAGCATCTAGACTGATAGATGAGCCTGGGCGCCGCATTCAGAATAGATTGTAGAGGGGATAGTTTAATAAGGGGAAGACTGATTAGTAAGGAGTTACAGTAGTCAAGGTGAGAGTGAATCAGGGCAACAATAAGTGTCTTTAGTGTATCTCTGGTAAGGAAACGTATTCTGGAGATGTTTTTGAGGTGGAGGTGACATGAGCATGTGAGTGATTGGATATGGGGGGTGCAGGAAAGGTCTGAGTCAAATATAACCCCGAGGCAGTGGTTGTACTGCCTAGGAGATATGGTAAGGCCGGAGACTGCAATGGAGATATCAGGGACAGATCTATTGGATGGTGGAAACAGCAGTAGTTCAGTCTTTGAGAGATTCAGTTTCAGATAGAGCGAAGACATAATATTTGAGACAGCAGAGAGACTGTCACTGGTGTTTTGTTTAAGCGCAGGGGTGATGTCATGGCACGATGTATATAATTGGGTGTTATCAGCATAAAGATGACACCGGAATCCAAATCTGGTGATGGTTTTTCCAATGGGGGCTGTGTAGAGGGAGAAGAGCAGGGGGCCTAGGACCGAGCCCTGTGGAACCCCGACGGCAAGAGGAAGGGGGGAAGATACAGAACCCACAAATGATACACAGAAAGTGCGGTCAGAGAGATAAGAGGAGAACATCGCGGTGTCCATGAGGCTGACAGAGCGGAGCATAGTGAGGAGGAGTTGATGGTCAACAGTGTCAAATGCTGCTGAGAGATCAAGAAGAATAAAAAGAGAGAAGTCACCTTTGGATTTAGCCATGAGGAGATCATTGGAGACTTTTATGTGGGCCATTTCAGTAGAGTGCATAGTGCAGAATCCACATTGTAAGGAATCAAGAAGAGAGTTAGCAGAGAGATAGCAGATTAAACGAGAATAGAGCAAGTGTTCCAAGATTTTGGAGATGAAGGGGAGGCTAGAGACGGGTCGATAGTTAGCAGCATAGGATGGGTCAAGGGATGATTTCTTCAATAGCGGGGTTATGACAGCATGTTTGAAAGAGGAAGGGAAAGTTGCAGAAGAGCTTCCTCTTCTGTAACTGATTCAAAAGATGAGAATGAACAGTCTGAAGTGCGTTTCGTGAGGGGGATCAATGCCACCTGGGGATTGGGCAGTTATTTCCTGACGGATGTTATCAATTTTGTCATGGGAATAAGTGGCCCGGTCTTCTGCACTAAGAACTGTGAATGGCACCTGTACCTTGGGAGTGAGTGAGGAATGAAAAGTTTCAAAGAGCCGTTTAGTGTTACAGGAGAGAGAAGAGATGAGAGCAGTGAAATAGGCTTGTTTGGCTAGGTGAAGGGCAGAGCTATAGGCTTTAAGCATAAATTTGAAGTGGAGGAAGTCTGCAGGTGTACGTGATTTTCTCCACAGACGTTCAGCACACCAAGAGCACCGCTGAAGAAAACGTGCCTGTGGTGTGTGCCAGGGTGGCTGCCTCCTGCGTCTAACTTTTCGAGTGGAGGGGGGAGCCCCCTCATCCAATGCACTCTTAAGGGTTTCATTATAGTGACTGGTGGCCAGATTGGGGCAGGAGAGTGAAGAGATGGGGGACAGAGAGGACTGTAGAGTATCTGAGAGGTGCTGGATGTTAATAGCATGTAAATTCCTATGTGCATGATGAGTGTGTCCTGTGAAGGAAAGAAAGCACTGATGATGAGAGACAGAAGGTTATGGTCAGAGAGTGACAGAGAAGAGATAGTAAATTTTATGTCATTTTAGGTCATTTTATCCTCTCTGGAAAATGGTTAAGGATAAAGAATATTTTAAGCTTGCAATTGGCGTTGATGTAATTTTTGACTTGGGAATATGGACATGGAATAACCCTTAAAGTAGTATTCCCATCCCCTGGTTCATATTCATACTTGTAATATGAGGTGTTTTACCCCATACATTATTTTATCTATCTTGCTCTGTTGATCAGGTGTTTATAGCTCATTGCCTAGGTTTCAAACCACTTTTCTTATCTAGTTCTTGTGGTCTTGCGATAATGTCAGTTCTTGTTCCCAACCACTTAAATTATTTTCTCTTTCTCTGCAAAATGATTTTAGCTGCTGAGCCCTAATATGATGTAAATCCTAAAACATCTCTGCAATTCCAATCTATGGGAAAATTGTCAACCTTCCAAAGGGAAACCATCTGTTAATAATAATGCTTTGTGGAAAGGTAAGTGGGTTTACAATTACATTACGTTACAAAAATGTTTTAATTGTATTACTAATAAAGATTATAGTAAAGATTGCCACATACAGCAGACACAGATCGTAGGTAAAGATATACAGTAGCAAACCTTAGGTTGACATATAAAGAGGGAACAGCAATACAGGCTGCAGACAGAAAAGAACTGCAAACAGTATTATTATTTATTATTCCCTACAATTTTACATTCAATCTCAACAGTATAAATATAGCTTTATAGTGTCAGAGATTGATGTGAGAAAAAAAATGTGCATACTGAAAGGTGAATAAATATAAACTTAATATGAGCTCTGACACCTTGAGAGCTTCATAAATAAGTAAAGGAAAGGAAATGTGTCATATGTTTTTCAGTTTAATTTACTACATGTAAGTTTTGTAGAAGAGATATAATGGGGAACATTTAATAAAATCACTATTTTATATGCTGTTCTTAATCTGTAGGTCGCTGGAGTAAGATTTATGACCTCTTATTGCGCCTCTTAAAGGGGTTATGTTTTTTTTTTGTTTTGTTTTGGTTTTTTTTAAAGATTGTGTACAGGTTCCCCCAGCCAGAGACATAACTTAACTAGCATAGACTGGGCTCCATAGCAAACATTTGACTTGGCTTTCCCCCACAGCATAGCACCCCCTTTCCTGGCCCCCACGCAATATAACACCCCATTTACATTACAACCCCACTTACACTATAATGTCACATAGCGGACCCTACACACAGTATAATGTCACATAGCAGACCCTTCACACAGTATTATGTCCCATGGAGGCCCCTCCACATTGTATAATGTCCCGCAGAGACCCCTCCCCACAGTATAATGTCCCATAATGGCCCCTCCTCACAGTATAATGTTCCATAGTGGCCCTTGCGCACAGTATAATGTTCCATAGCAGCCTCCATACAGTATAATATCTCACAGTGGCCCCTCCACACAGTTTTATGTCTCATCATGGCCCCAACAGTGATCATTGCAAATATTACAAAAATTTCAGGTTCAGCACAGCTCTTTTTAGACACCAGAGTATAATGATCGTAGGCTCAGTGGAGGTGACAAATATAAAAACCAGTGGTACTCACCTCTCCTGGGCTCTACTGCAACTCCCTGCTGTTTTTGGTCCTCTTCAATGACGTCATAGACGTGGGTTACTCCAGTGTCATTATGTGTCGTGACGCCAGCCTGATGTTATTTCAGTAGCTGAAGACATCATGGAGTCACACTGGAGAGGTAAGTAACACTGGTTTGTTATGTTTCCTCACCTCCTCTGGGTCTCCAATCCTTATAATAATATAATAATCCAATCCGTATAATAATAGCAGTATTTGTTGGGGTTCGCTCAACAAATACTCTTGTCGTTTGCACGTTACTTACTTATCGATCCCCACTCCTGCTCATGGTCGCCTCCACTTCCACTTCTTCCCTTCAGGGGGCCAAAGCAACGTGATATGAGATGCACGGGCCCCCTGGAGAGCAGAAGAGGATATTTAGGTGACCATGAGCAGGAATGGGGATCATAAGTAAGTAGGTCCCGTTACCTGCTGGGGGTTACACCAGCAGGTAACGGCCTATTAAAAAGAAAGACCCTTTGGCAGCCGCTACGGCTGCTATGGCGGTACTTACGCCACTGCCTCCAGCTGATGTCAGCAGTGATGTCCTGTTTGTGAAGAGGTCATTGCTGAGGTCTGTGATTGGCTGCAGCTGTCCCTTCACACAAACTGCTGAGGCCAGTCTGTTACATGCCATTTGTGAAGCGATGACCGCTGAAACCTGTGATGGGCTGCAGAGCAGTCCACTTTAAACTTAAAAAAAAAAAAAAAGAGAATTCGGACTACTCCTTTAACCCTTTCCCTGCCAGCCAGGTATGCTCTACGTCCTCCCTGGGTGGCACTTCTGTAACTAATCACATCTAATACGTCCTTACTTCTAATGACGATATCTCAGGATCTCTTAGGTCTAGTTACAGTATATACAGTACTTTCTGCAATATTTTTATTTGTCTAATGTTTCATGTATCCATATATAGTTATTCTCCAAACACAGGGTAACATCTAAGCTATCTTTCCATCATTTAATCATGGAGATAAATGGTTTGTGGTAGACGCAGTATAAGACATATAAACACTTATTATTTCTGCATCGCTCCCTTTCAAGATAGAAAATATTTCTGTCTTTTATGTTTATACAGTGTATCATCATAAGTCACTTTCTGGAATGTTCATTTAAGGTTAACAAATATGGACTATCACGGTGCTGGGTAAACTGTACAACATCAATCTTTATAAACAAAAATTGATGTGTAGTGCATTTACTTGAACATAATTTATGGTATAACACGTATGGGAACAACCACTATTAGTAATAAAAAAAAAATAAAATCTATAGTTCATGACTTAGTGGAAGGCCTAAAAGGAAATAAAGTGGAGATTATGAAGTACTGAAAATATATTGTTTGAGTTTTTATAAACATTTTCTCAAAATATTTAATACATTTGAGGAGAGCTTGCGAATAATTTTATGGAAAAACAATCCGCCTTGCTGTCCGTACCGTCTCCTTGCATCCCATGGAGCCTCATACCTAAACTGTTGACAGAAGTGAACTCAATCCAATAGGACCTCTAGGATCAGAGTTGTTTTCTCATGTTGGGCCATCTGAGAGTTGGTTCACACTTGCGCCCCGGAGTCCGTCCGCCGTGAACTCGATCTAAATATCAGAAAAAAGGATAGGGAAAGGTTTGCAAGCGGTTTGTTTAAAAACCCATTCACTTCAATGTTTTTTTTTTTAAAGCAACCCGCAGGTGTCCGATTGCAGCCTCTGTGCCGCGAAGCCGCTTTTTTTGGTCGGACACAAAGTTGGACATGCAGGCTGCAATTGGACACTACAATATTTTTTCCGTATGGTAAAATCAAAAGTGCCAAACTGCCGTTTTTTCACTGTTTTGCCTCTGATAAAAATTTTAATAAAAAGTGATCAAAGCAATAGCAATTCCTCAAAATGGTATAACTAAAAAGTGCACCTGGTCCCGCAAAAAAAAAGGCGCCCTACGCATTCCTGTACACGGAAATATAAAAAAGTTACGGGTGTCAGAATATGTTGACTATTAGAAAAAAAAATTTTTTGCACAATTTGGGATTTTTGACAAGGGGTTAAAATGTAAATAAAACCATATACACTTGGTATCCCCGGAATAGTGCTGAAACATAGAATACAGGTGACATGTCATTTTGGCTGCACATTAAACACCGTAAAAACGAAGCCCGTAAGAAAGTCGCACAAATGCAGTTTTTCTTCAAATCCACCCCATTCTGACTTTTTTTTCCAGCTTCCCAGTACATTGTACAGAATAATAAATGGTAGCAATATGGCTCTGAGAGCAGAAAAATAAAAAAAGTTGTGGTATTTGGAAAGGGGGGGGGGGGGCAGTCAAAAACGACAAAAAGTGAAAATTGAAAAATTCCTCTGGCGGGTAGGGGTTAAAAAAGATCTTTCACTACCTCAAAGTCCACCTCAATGATTAACTGCTGCTCTACTGATCCTGAAACAGTTGTCATTTTTTTTCTCTTGCCCCCATAGTTCCCAAGCAATCAATTTTGTTAGTTTTGGTGTTTGATATGTTATTTAGGCTCTGTACTAGGTGGGCGGTGTCAGGCAGAAGCAGACAAGGGGTGTAATTATGAGCTCTGACACTGGCTGCCTCTGATTGGAACTCTGAGTCACACGCCCCCTGCCTGACACTGCCTTTCTGACATTACAGAGCTTAAATAACACATCAGGGACCAAAACTAACTGTGCTTGTTGCTCAGGAATGGTGGTGGAACTGTGCTGGAGTCAGTGGAGTGGTACATATTCAAGGATGCTAAGAACCTGAATTGGTGGAGGTGGTGAAAGGTCCTCTTAAATAAAGTTTTTTCATTACAGCAGCCTCAGTAATGATTCAAATGTGTAAAAGTGTATTAAAAAGGATTGTAGGAAGAAATAACAGGTGTAATGTGAGCTATATGGCTTGTAGTGGTGAATGGGCTTTAACTTCACTGTATTGAATCTTTAATATAGCACATAATGATAACAACTTCTTATTTATGAATTTGGAAGAAAAGAAGTCTGCAGCATACATGACTAAGGCTGGGTTCACATTTGCATCGGAGTCTCCGTTGGAGACCCCATCACAGAAACTGATGGAAATTGACAGAGAGAAAAGTCCCGCACGGAGGACTTTTCTCTCCACCTGTTTCACTTTTGAAACAGAGGACACCTTGTAGAGCCCATTATAGTCAATGGTGTCCGCTGGTGTAACCACTAAAACAGGCGAAACTGCTGAAACAGTGTGAACCTAACATAAGCTTTGAAAGGAATTCTCCATAGATACTGACATGACAGTCTTAGAGCAATATGATTTTTTATTTTTTTTTTTATTGAAGGCATGCTTTAAAGAGGACCTTTCATACCCTCAGTTGTGCAGTATTATATACCGCTAAAAAGCGGCAGTGTGTTGAATTCAGAGAGCTGTCGCCTTTCCTAGTAAGTGCCCGCTAATTTAAGCAGCCGTTAATTTCGGCACCAATATCTCCCCACTGTCAGAAGGACGGGCCTTACAGCTTAGCGTTATCTGGAATTATGCATACCAGGAAAGCCAACAGTGTGCGACTTTCTAGCTGTATATAATACCGCACATCCAGGGTAGTAGCGGTAGCGGATGCCACAGGGCTTGGGACATTAGGGGGCCCGGAGCCCTGTGGCAGCCGCTACGGCGAACCCTACAAACCAGTGGCGTAACGATCAAAGGCAGGCAGTGCGACCGCGACCGGACCCGGCAGGGTACGGGGCCCGTGGCCAGCTGGAGTTGGCCGGGCCCCGAACCACTATGATAGCGGTCGGGTAAAGCCTGGTTCCCCGACCGCTATACATACTGTTATTGGAAAGGGGCCCTGGCATATTGCAGGACCCTTTCCAATAGATGACAGCCCAGGGGAGGTGACTAAAAACAATAAATACATATTCTCACCTCTCCTGGACGCAGCGATCTCTACGGCGCTCTTCCGTCATGTGACTGAGGCCTGTGATTAGGCCCCAGCGGTCACATGGGGCGCGGTCGCGTGATGACGTCAGTGCGCCCCCACGTGACCGCTGAGGCCCAATCACAGGCCTCAGCAGCGACGTTGGAAGAGGGCCTGAAGACGCTGAAGACGGCAGAATGGAGTGAGGATGCCAAGGAAAGGTGAGTATGAATGTTTGTTATTTTTAATCACCTTCCCTGGACCTCTGATTATTATACTCTGGGGTCTGAGGAGACCCCAGAGTATAATAATAGCACCGAAGCGGGGGGGGGCTGTTGGGAGCTTATAATACTGTGTGGGTGCCACTGTAGAGCATATAACACTGAGTGGGGGGGCACTGTAGAGTGGGGGTCACTGTGGGGAGCATATACTACTGGGTGGGGGCTACTGTAGACCATATAGTACTGGGTGGGGGCCACTGTTGGGAGCATATAATACTGGGTGGGGGCCACTGTAGGGAGCATATAATACTGGATGGGGGCCACTGTAGGGAGCATATAATACTGGGTGGGGACTACTGCGGAGAGCATATAATATAGGGTGGGGGCCACTGTGGGTAGCATATTATACTGTGTGTGGGAGGAGCAATGTAGAGCATATAATGCTGTATGGGGGCAACTGTGGAGCATATAATACTATCTGGGGCCATTGTCGAGCATATTTTACTGTTTGGGGAGCCGTAACCGGTTCCGGGGGGAGGGGGAGCATGTCAAATGTTCCCCTTGGGTCCCAGCCATTCCTAGTTATGCCACTGCACACATCTATGAGGATGTGAAAGGTCCTTTTTAAGTTAAGCAGCCAATTGACACATTAGTAAACGTTTTTCTTCATCAATGTGGTTAATCAAATGATTCAGCTACTATACAAAACATTGCGCCTTAACTATTCAGGGTTAGAGGAGGTTACCATAGTGCATGTAGGCTTGTTGTACATCATTTATTTATTCTCATTGTAACATTAAAGCAGGTCCATATGTTAGCCAGATTTACCAGCTTGAACTTCATGCTGGGAGCGGGACTCCTAGCAGTATAGTTATCTATGATGCTAGGAGTCCCTACCTCCCAGAAGCATACTGTCCCGTATCAATTATAGTACAGGACAGTATGTCGCTGGGAGGCAGAGACTCTTAGCATCATAGATAACTATACTGCTAGGAGTCCCGCTCCCAGCACGAAGTTCAAGCCGGTAAATATGGCTAACACACAAACCGAGTTTCACGGGTGAAACACGGTTATGTGCTGCTACCATAAGAGGCTGTATTTCTGCTATAACTGGTGCTAATGTTTCAGTCCCAGTTACAAGGAAAATCAGGAAAAAAAAAAAAAAAAAAAAGCCAAAATGCCCCCAAAGGTCTATTATGACCCTATGAGAAAAAGTAAGCCAAAAAATGTAAATAATGAAAAAAGAGAGGCACTACAATTACTACAACTATGTATCACATACTTAAAAAATTACAATAATTGCCTATTTTTTAAATATTTATCTGGATATTAATAAAAAGAAAAAAATTTGAGAAAAAATGAAATTTACATACAGTAAAAGGAAAAATAGCCTTATGTTTATAAAGTTGCCATTGAAACTGCATACATAAAAAAAATCCCAAAAATGTGAACTAAGGAAAATGGCCATGAAGTGGTTAAATAAACAAAAACCTTTGGAGACAACAAATGACATCATATTTATACATGTTCATTTAGAAAATAATTACATAAATAAAGAATATTGTTACATTACCTGGCCGTCCTTGCCACTGCCCTCCCTCTGCTCACAGCACTATTCTTCTGCAACTCAGTCCTTTAAGAAACGCTAAGCCTTGCTATCAGCTCTTCTGCACCTGTGGGCTATTTGAGGCAGCTTTTTGCACAGAAAGCTGATCAAAAGGCCTCCTAGCTTGCTAGTGTGCTGCAATGGAGTCTGTCTATCTACCTGTTACCTGACCTCAGATCTGTTTCTCCTACCAGATACTGTACATGCACTGACCATTGCTTGGATTACCATATTGACTACATATTAATTACTGTGATGAACATATTCTTCCTGCCATCAACTTGGTCATACCTTAACTACTCTCTTGCCTGATTCCTCTGTACTATTACCTTTTTGTCTCTTATACCACTTTGGTCAGCTGTCACTTACAGCAGGGCTAGTACTAGATGTTGCGACCTGGTGACTCCTTGCAGCTGAGACCAAATTCCTGTACAAAGGTGAAACGATGAAATCCAGGGGATCACTTTACCCAATGATCTCATGAGTATCCTAAAGCCAAACCAGTTAAGTAACTAAAGTAATAAATATGCACTAGAATTCTGGTGTAATTTGCCCCAAAAATTGACGGACATGATTTACATCTAATTTTCTATGAGATTTAGACACTTTGTAATGGATTGTGTGCCTCATACAACATGTCGGCAGGCAGGGCTTGTTGAAAATTTGGCATGGTTTAATATGCTAAACTGTGAGCGTATTGTTCAGCCACTGCACCACAAAAATAAGAGAATTAATAAGTGGTGTAAAGTTAGATTAGACAGTCCAAAACTGCACCAGATTTTCAAAAAGCATTATACACCGTGGAAAACGTGGTTTAGTTTAAAGGGTTTAAAGGGGTTATCCAGAATAAACTGATCATCCTAATCTAAGTAATTCCCACCCCCCATCTACCTAAATTACTTACTGTACCAAAAAGCTGTATTTACCTACATTGCCAAGCACATTTTCTAATTTTTTGGTGATGTGTCGTTTCCCCATTTCCAGAAACAGAATGTCACCAATACTAACCCACCCCATTATACATACCTGTCTTCCTGTATGGATCTTCTGGGCACGGGAAGAGCACTCCGCCTCTATTGCACAGGCGTGGGCAACATCAAACATCAAGGCGGTTCCAGCCGCCAAGAACAAGTGTATGATGGGGTGGGGTTGGGTGAGTTAGTGGGAAGAGCTAGTAGTGGGCAGGCTAGCTAGAGAAACAGGAAGGGGGTGTGAGTGTTAAAGGGAATGGGAGTCAGCTCTGATTGAAGTGCGAGGCATTATGGTAGTTGTAGGAAAACAGAACAGGAAGCTACTCATGTACATAAATGAAGAAGATGCCAGAAGCTCCCAGAGAAACACAGAAATCACAAAAAACACTGCTAAAGGTATTTGGTAGAACTTATTAACCTATTAATAGCACTAAGCGATCTTTTTTGAAAAAAAATTTTTGCCTGGAAAACCCCTTTAAGAATGTCTAGTCTAACTGTACACTGTCTAAAAGTTAGACAGTTTTAGTTTATCTGCCACATCTAGTCTCCTAAATGGCCCGATCACTACTGTACTAGGCTTTATGTCAGTCTAGTACAGTGGTGATTGGGCCATTCAGTGAGTTCCGTGCACAAGTCCGTGGTCAGCCCGGGAAATATGGCCCTTATACGGATCGTGTTTTCCAAGACGGAAAGCAGTCATGTGCATGAGACCTAAAAGTTAGATAGTTTCAGTTTATCTGTCTCACAGTATCCACACCTGCTGCATGTTACAAACATTCAGAGAGTAGATGGTAAAAAAAATAAGTACGCCCTTCCAACTTTCACAGCCAGGTGTTACTAATCAAATGCACAAAATGAGTCAATCATCAAGAATTAGGTCTACTTTTATTAGTGAATAGTCACAAATTGCTGAAATTTCTTGTACAAAAATCAGTTCCATTCATCTGAATTGGGTCAATTTTTCATCATGTACAAACATTTCAGTTACATAGTTGAAAAAACAGATATGTCCTTAAAATCTGACCAGGGGAGAAAACGTGAATGAAAGGGTGTTGCTATACTAGCGTCCCCTCAACTTCCTGTTTTTTGTGACAAGTTGGTGGGCAGACTTAGGGTATATTCACATGATGGAAAATGAAGCCCACCGTCGGCATTTTCACCCACGTTCTAGCTGTGTGACGGGATGCAGATGTATGGCCCTAATCAGCAGTGAGTCTTGAGACCCGGAATCCGCAGCAAGATCAATCAGGACGCTTCTTTTTTTTTCCGCACCTTGCTGTGATCTCTTCCACCTATTTGGGAGGTGGATTTCGGGCCAAATCCGCGGCAAATTCCTCCATGTGAACATACCCTTAGACTGTGTGATGGACAGTTCAGCACTGATCTAGCACTTATCTGAATTAAAGCTTGAATCATAACAGGAAGATGGAGCTTTTACTTGAATGATTTACAAATGCAGAGAAACAAATGCAATACAAAACCTCAAACATTTAGTGTGATTTTTAAGCTTCATTTTAAAATGCATATTTCAGAGCTGTGTGTCTAAGCCTATGTTCACACTAAAGTAAATCGGCCATGTGATTGCCATTTTTTTAACAGCTGTCACACGGCTGCATTAAAATCCATTCATATAAATGTGGTCATGTCCTAGTTTCACCTGTTTTCATGGATCCCTAACAGAGTAAAATCTATGAGGGATCAGTGAAAATGGATGCCCCTCAGATTCAAAACAACATAACTGTCTATTTTTCACAGCTGTTTAACCTTTTCAGGACCAAGCGTCATTGATGCCCCAATGTTCTGGCCAAATTTAGCACTTTGGTATGCACTGCTTTACACCGCATTATCTTTTTAATGGCTTTGCATATCTCAATAATTTAATTTTTTTTTAACATTGAAAGTTTAATTGAAATTTTTGTTATAACACAAAAAACAGGTCAAACAAGACATCAACAAGAAAGAGTGTACATGGCAGAGGGAAGGTCAAGGGATGGATGGGAGGGGAGGGAGAATAGGAAATGGCTGGTAGGGAGTAGGGAGGAACATACGGGGAGGAGGGAAACAATAGCTCTGTCCCAGCAGAGTCAGGTACTTAATTCAAGAACAAAAACAATGCTAAACATTCCTAATGACGTAAGGGAATGTCGAAAGGGAAGAAAGAGAGGTAGTAAGAGGAGGGGGAAAAAAGGAGAAATCAAGAGGACATAGAGGGGAAGACAGACTGAAATTCAGTGTAGTAGTAGAAATAGTTTCAGAGGAGCCATGATTGTTGATGGGCGCTATCGTCATGTTTCAGCTCGGCGAGCAAATTTTCCATGCTGCGTATGCTTAAGACCTCCTGAAGCCAAGACAGTATCTCTACTATTTTTACCATGTTTTTTTCAGGACACATAAGGCTTAAAATAAGTAATATTTGTTACCCAAGTTTAAGTTTTATTTTGCTAGAAGTGGAAGAATGTTATAAAATGTGAGAAACAAAATGTAAATTTTGCTTGTTTTACCTAAAACAAAATACTTTTTATATATTTACTATTGCACATAAACATATTAAAATTAGACTTTCTAGTTCTTCTGATCACAGGGGCTATACATTTATATAGTTTTTCAACAAAAAAAAAAAAAAAATAGGTTTTATATGGTTTTATATCCAGCATGGCTTACTTTCTGGACCCCTTGTCCATGTGTAAATTAACCAGTAGTTTAGTATAGTAGAGGGCTGTAAACTGCTGGTGTTATCTCTAGCTAGGCTCCCTGCTGAGACAGAGCAAACATCCAGGAAGTAGATGAAGGTGGGGGCTGGCAGAGGAGCAAGTTCTGCAAGCACAGTGCGAATGCAAAGTTAGTTTCACTTTACTATGATCACTATAAAGGCACGTAAATAGGCAGATTAGTGAAGTCTAGGGGTTAATCTAGCATTTGTGTGAATGTAGGCTTAGGGTGTTTTCACACTTGTCACTTTGATACAGTTTTTGGAGGAGTCTGATGGAGTACTAGTTGAGCATGTGCCCATTCAAAGTCTTTAGGACTGATCGAGACAGTCGAGCCCAGTGGACTGCAACATCTTTTTAACAGGATTTTGATTTCAACATCATGAAGTTACTGTTCAGAAATAATTTTTATTTTGTCTGTAATATATTAAATGGGATTTTTTTTAAATCACTTCTCATGAACTGCTTTTCCTTGGCTTTGTTCCAGCCAGGTATATGACAGTGACCATTTGCCTGAGCTATGACCTCCATCTTGTTATATGTCTTGCTCTACTCCTGGTTGCTGTTCCTGGCGTGTCCTGGTTTCATCCAAAGCCTATTTTTGTTTGCTGCCCCAGTTACCTCGGTGGTTAGCTCCTGCTTTCTACTACTGTGTTGTCAAGTTCAGCTCTACTACCAGGCCTGTGTCCTGTTACCCAACTGGCCATTTTTACACATCTTTTTTCCACTCCATGCTTCTGCCGAGTCATTGCAGTCGGCATTGCTGCACTGCTATCCATTTGTGGCCTATCAAAGATCTTACTTTTTATTTGCACTCTGAAATGTAGTTTTTTTCAGTTCTGCAATGTTTGAACTGTAATAATATAATTGTAACTGTCGGATTCTGTGAATACACCCAAGCTGACATCCTTTCTGTCACTATACAGACATAGCAAGTGACAATGGCTAACCTACATATTGAACTTGTTCTTTTACATTTTCTGTTCAATGAAGGTGTCAAAAGTTAAAGTGGTTTACCTAGGAAAGCAACTTATTGCCCATCTACAGGATAGGGAGTACGCTGAAGAGTTGTAGGTGTCTGACTGCTGGGGCTCTACTGATCACAAGATCACCATATCCATGTAGCCATGTTTTCCCCTGCTCTCATGATTGGTCGAGGTCTCAGTAGTCAGACCCTCAATGCTCTCCAACTTTACCCAATCCACAGGTTGCTCTTACATAACAGTGTAAAGAAGTTTGTTAAGTCAATTACACAGTATTTTTAGGATTCAGGTGTGGCATTTTGGCTACAGTTTTTTGGTGTTCATTCTGCACTGCAAATCTCTCCCCAATTATGTTGTAGAAAAATTGTGAATTTTCACCACAAATCTCACTGCTTCAATTTGAGTGTATGGAGGGATCTGTGAAAGTGAGAACTTTGAGGTATTCATAGCACAATGCGCACCAAAATCCTTTTGTAACACAAATATTTTTCTGTGGAATTAATATGTGGACCAAGTGTGTACCTTGTATTGTATAGGTATAAGAGGAACCTTTTAGGGATTCTCAGGCTCCAGGGCTTGGATACGAGAACAATATCATATCACCTACTTCTATACTGTAATTATGCTCCTGATTCATTGCAAAGCCATATAGTACAGACACAATTATTACTAGAGATGAGTAAATCCATGGAAATTCAGTGTCCAAGAGTTTGATTTCTGTATTTGCAAGTTATAGGATGATAAAAACCGGAGTTCGTATTTATACTCGTATTTTATCGTGCAAACACAGCTTTGTAATAAGAAATTCACCCATAGGCAACATACTGGCCAAGCTAATGTTTCATATCATGGCTCATCTCCAGTGTTTATTAATGCATTCTTCTCTGAAGACTGACTGCATTTACTGAAATCATAACACTTTACATATGCTCATGGTTGTTTTTATTAGTCTGTATTTAAGTATTAAAATAAGTATTTTTATTAAAACAGTAGTTTGTGTTCCAGGGCAGGTCTACATGTAGTGGCTTAAAATAAGAGAAGTTGCATGCAAAGTCATCCATTGTAAAAACTATGAAGAGCTATCTTCGGTTACCTGTATACTTAGCAACACAAACACGTCATTAAAGGGAGTCTGTCAGCTGTAAATTGGTTATAAACCTAATGACAGTACTTTGTAGAGGTAATTCTACAGATTCCAGAAATACCTCTTCAGCTTTGGGGCCCCATTTATGTGTGGTTTATAACCAATTTACTGCTGACTGACTCCCTTTAAAGAGAATCTTTCATGTCCTCATGAAAGTGTGGTTTTACACACCGCTTGAAAGCCGACAGCACACTGTCGGCTTTCCCGTTATGTGCCCCGGTGGTAACTAACGGCACCGATCTCTCCCCACTGTCAGAAGGGCATTCCTGACAGTCTAGAATCATCGCTGGGCTGTGAGGAATGCTGAATTCAGCGCAGTGTCAGCTTTCTGGCGGTATATAAAACCGCACTTTCATGAGGACATGAAAGGTCCTCTTTAAGTCTTTAGGTTTGACACATACAGTCCTGTATGGATGTAAATATCAGCGCTTTCCCTTTTATTTCCACATGTATTCTTGTAGAAGGTGATCGCTTTCTATACCCCTACATAGAGTTAGGTAGGAATAATCATATAACATGCAACATATGTTCTGTGAGCTACAATAGTAGTACTAGCTTCTATTAAGATTTCCATTAATTTCAAAGGTCACAGTCTAGAAATTGTTAAAAAAATGTCGCTATATACAATTTTACATTAAATAACAACATGTTTTATTATTGCCTCCCGAGAAATTGAAGCTGCTAAAATTATGCAGTAAGTTCTCATTCATATGTAAAATCTAGTGGTAATAATTCATAATCCTCCCTGCCGATGAAAATAAATGCTTGTTTTATTCTGTTTTCCACTATGATGTATATAATCAAATATAAAACCATCAGTGCTTTCTAAATACACAAATTTCAACATGCCTAGCTGCGGGTGACAAACACAATTGGCGACACCACTGTTTCTTGCAAATGTCAGTATGGAAACTGAACCACACAAAGCTCTGGCTGGAGTGTTGAGAATTTCATTTGAAAACACTGTCAGATCTGAAAGATTCTGATATGTCACATTGCAGAAAAATATTTGGCAAATGTAATAATATCTTTCTAAAGAGAAGGTGGTAGAGCATGTCTAAAACTATGGATTTCTACTGTGCATTATTCTGAACCAGCAGAAAACAATGGTTATCTGTCACTCACGTACAATAATTCATAACACAAAGGCTTGCTATTCTAAGAAAAAGGATACATAAAGCAATGAAACATCTACTACCTGAATTTCATTCAGCAAATTCTTCAAAGAAAACTTGTAACCATTAAGTGTGACTTGTCATTTATTATTATAATTACTAAAACTATGTGAATGCAGCTCACAGCAAAGAGTATGAAATAAGACAATTGCAAAAGCAAAGGAGTCATATATGTCGCTCTGATGCCACACTACTGGCCGGGCAGGACAGCTTTTCCAGGGCAAACTCAGCCAGTTGTGGCCACAAATTCAGTTTGGTTGCCCAGTAGTCCAGTGGAGCTATGATGACGGGTGGCAGGGTATACTCCAAGTATGCCACCACTTGCTGGTTCAGGTCTTGCTCTATGTCTAGCTGCTGGCGAATAGTTTCTTCACTATGCAGGTGAAGAAAGCTGCTCATTAGCGACTCTAGGCTCAGGCTGCTGCTGATGGAGCTGATAATGCTCCTGCCCCCCCACAGCAGCCATGGCAGGTCAAGTTGAGCGCCCAGGGCCCCCCGGTCAGACTTGCGAGAGGATGGACGATGGTGCAGATAGGCAGCGGCCAACTGATTACATAGGATGTCTCTATAGTAGTTTAGTTTGTCCTCCCTCTCAGCATTTGTAAAAAAGGCCCCCATTTTTGACCAGTAGAGATGGTGGAGAGCCAGTAGTCATCCCTCTGCCGATTGGTGACAATTCGGCTGTCACTACGCAAGCAAACATGCATCGGGCCATTTGCGCAAGTGACTCGGAGGGACTCCCTGCATCCATCTCCACTACATACTGCCACGGTGTGCCTGGGTCATCTGCCTCATCTCCCTCTTGCTCTTCCGGCTGCTCCTACTCCTCCTCTCCTGTCACCTGTGTAGAAACTACCCATTTCGCTACACATTGCTTGTGCTCCAATGTCGTCCCCCTCCTCCAGTTCAGTCCCCACAGGGCTCATGTGGTCGTGAGATGTAGGCGCCACGTCTCCAGTCCCCTGATCAGCCAGATTTACCAGCATCTTTTCCAGGATATGAATCAGTGGAATGATGTTGCTCATCCCATAGTCCTGGCAACTGACAAATAAAGTGGCCTCCTCAAAGGGTATGAGCAAATGGCAGGTGTCACACATGAGCAGCCACTGGCTAACATTGAAGTTACACATGGGAGTACCTCTGTCTGCTTGGATTATCAAGAAATCGTATATGGCCTTTCTCTGTTCGTACAGTCGGTCCAACATATGGAGGGTGGAATTCCAATGGATGGAAACGTTGCATATCAGCCTATGTTGGGGGACGCCGTTCTGCCGCTGCAGCTCAAGTAGGGTGTGCTTGGCGGTGTATGAGTGGCTGAAGTGCATGCAAAATTTCCTGGCCATTTTTAGGATGTCTTGCAGATGGGTGGAAGACTTAAGGAAACGCTTGACAACCAGATTGAACACATGCGCCATGCAGGGCGCATGGCCCAGCCCTGCTTGACGCAGCAACGACACCATGTTCTTCCCGTTGTCGGTCACCATGATTCCGATTTTGAGTTGTCGTGGAGAAAGCCAGGATTCGATTTCTTGATGTAGGACACGGAGCAGTTCCTCCCCTGTGTTACTCCGTTCGGTCAGGCAAACGAGGTGTAGAACAGCATGATACCGCCATGCCCTGCACATGTGGTATGCTGGAGGAGCACTGTGAATTGTCCTTGCAGTGCAGGCTGAGGACACAAAGGAGGAAGAGGCGGACATTGTTGCAGGACCAATGGCGTCAGAACATGGAGGCTGAAGCGGTATCAACTGGCCAAGTTGCTGGTGTGTCTGAGCTTGAACCACATTCACCCAGGGGGCCATAAATGACATATATTGTCCTTGACCATAGTCACAGCTTCACACGTCGGCGCTGCCATGCACTTTGGCAGACACGGACAGGCTCAAGGATTGGCCCACCTTTTGTTCTACATCTTTGAGCAGGACTGGTACTGCCTTTTTGGCAAAGAAATGATGGCTTGGGACTCTCCACCTCGGCTCGGCACAAGCCACCAGTTCTCTGAAAGGTGCAGAGTCCACCACTTGGAAAGGGAGGGACTGCAGCACCAGCAACTTGGACAGGAGAAAATTCAGCTTCTGCACCATAGGATGAGGGCACGCATACTGTTGTCTCTTCGAAATTGCTTTGGTGATCGATTGCTGACGCAATGACTGACTAGGAGGAGGAAGAACAGGAGCATCAGGACCAGCAGATGATGGGAAGGACACAGCTTTTTTCGGCTGAGGTGGTGGAACCTTGACTGCTTGAAATGGGGTGCATGCCACTTGGTGATGCAGCGGTTGCTGCGGCAGGCTGGACCACTATATTGGAGCCACAGTTCTCCCAGGCCACTTTATGGTGACGCTGCATATGTTGATGCAGGGCTATGGTGCCAACATTGGTATGTAAACTACATTAATCAGATTCATAACCTTATATTATGCATTTTATGTGTGTCCTACTTTAACTTTGCATTATCCCTATTGTATATACTCTGTATCCTACTGTGAAAGATCCTCAGTGCGCCAACACCGCGCTGGCCCACACCTGAGTCTTCTTTCATATAAAACCACACTCACCGCCAGTGAGTGCCGGGTTCACAAGATAAATACAAGACAAGCTTTCTAAATTTTATATATTTATTAACCCCTAAATGGGTCGGTATTAACATCTAACACATGCAGTTCAGAACAGATATGCAGATGTATGCAAGCATTAACAGTTACTAGTTACAATATACAGTACAATAAAAATAAAAAGGGAATAAACTTGAAATAATTACTTTACCACGCATCTCCTTGATGTGGCTCTATAATCCAACACTCACACATGCTCTGTCATGTGTGAATAACCAGTGAGGCTTCTCAGCATGTGGCAACAATCCAGCCTGCATGCTCTTCACAGTGGTCACTCTGTGATCTCTTGTGGTCTGTAATATCCTGTAGTCTGTGATGGTCTCTAATAACTCCTCATAGTGTTCTCTTGTAATCCCAGCACAATCTCCTCCCACTGACCTCTTATCTCATCTTATATACCCTTTATGACACCACCCAGAATGAGGTCATCAACAACAGCAAGTCTGATGGATTAATGCACTCAAGTCCAGATTCTTTGTAAAGAGCTGAGACCAAGTGAAATGATACAATGTTATCAACCATGTCTGATCTACCAGTGCAGGCTGGACAATGCATGTTTGTTTGATCAGCCAGGACTGTGTAGGAATTCAATGGAGCCCTGCTGGGATGGATACAAAGCCCTATTGTTCCAGTCCGGCCACTATTGGCAATATACCTATGATTATGGCTGCGCACCTTATGAGTAAAGAGATACGCTACCCAGAGACCAAAATACAGCTTTGAGTTATAGCCATAGTTAAGCGGAATCATCACACCTACTACTAGACAATTTTCCTCCCTATACTCTTCCCTTTCTTTACATATATATACTTCTGTGTACATGTTCCTACGTGTCTGCCTCTAACCTTGCATCTTTACTTTTCTTCAATACTATCAGACTTTTACTTGTTTTTTTTTTTCTTCCCACCCCCGCTCACCCATTTTTGCTGATCACTTATATATTTACAATTGTTATTTTTCATTTTTTACGTGCCAACTTACCATGTCCATTACCAGCCATATATTTTGGACCGTGCATATGTTACATATAACATTATAAGAGAATACTTATGTTTATTTTATCATTGCACCTAGGATCATGTCTGATGAAGTTCATATTTCAGAACAAAACGTTGCACACTTCTTTTGATCCTATAATAATTTGTGTCTAAAATCTGCATGGTGTTGTGATATATAGAATAACTTGCCTAAACTGTGTAAAAACGAAAAATAAATATTTACACTTTCACTAAAGAAGCATACGGTGTGTGCGGTGATTTTGAAACATTGGCACCCTGGCCACACGCCACTTTCTGCCCACAGATCCGACATATGGCCATGTTCAACTCCCCCAGTGGCTTAACAAAAAAAACTGCCACACTGCCGAGTAGGTGATTTTACCCCCAACACTCCACACTGACTGACTGCTACCGCCACTGCCTTCATGAACCCCAGCACCACTGCTTTCCAAGCAGGTAGGCTCCTGCGAACTGGGCACGTTTGGCTCCCAACCTCCCACTGCTGCTACCCTGCTGACTCCCAGCCACGCTACCGACTTGCTGGCTCCACCGCTGCCTCATGCGCAAGCTGCCACCCTCTTCTCTTGATGATGATGAAGCCCCTTCGTCACACGGCTCCCAATTGCGATCGGCTACATCATCATCGAGTACTGTCTGCACGTCACTGATGTCCTCCTCAACGGTCTCTGAGCCAGGAGCAACACCAGCTCCCACTCCCCTCTCCTCATCACTACTTGCCCGCCTACCGTAGGAAGTGGCGGATTTATCCTCTAGATCTTGGCTGGGCAGCAGCTGCTGACCGTCCTCTAGTAGCTCGTCCTCACTGTATAGTGGAGCTGAGCCCACAGCATAGAGTACTTCTCTGGCTGAGGGAACAGAAAAGGACAGAGGCAGGTTGAGGACAGGTGAGGGCACAGGGCCTGCTTCCGGGCCATTCCAAGACTTTACAACAAATAACTGCACCACATAAGGACTAATAAGACCCCAATAATTTGAATTACACAGGTATGATCTATTGCAAACCTGCAATGAGCAGCTCTATAATGGCAGTCACTGCAGCAAGGTGTAGTAGGATTATTCCTATTACTCAGGCTACAAACACCACAAATGAACCCTGTTCTGCTTCAATACTATGTATAAATTCCTCCCTATCCTTTCCCTACACTTCTAATGCTCTTTCCCTGAACTTTGATTGAGCAAAATATCAGTTTTCAAGTCTTTTCTACCACTTTCCCTAGCGCATGCTGACATCTCTCCCTGCACTAAGTACACTGGAAAATGCCTGAATCCAAGATGGCGGAGGCTATTTATGGGCTGTGACATCACAGGGCTGGCTGGCTGCTGATTGGCTGCATGCATGGGTGATCCCTCATTCCCAGAGTTCCTTGCCCCATTTTAGGAAAATTAGATTCATTACCACGAAGCTTGAGGAAATCCGGTTTCGATGCGAATCAAATATTTCCTGAAATTCGGAAGGAATGCCCCCTCTCTCTGTACTCGTCCCATAGCCGAGTAATGTCAGAGGGGGCGTTACTTACCACCCAGTGATGATGCTGAGCTTTGAGGAACGCCCCCCCACTACAGTGCTATGGAGGAATACTATCAGGGAGGGCGTTCCTCACAGCGCAGCTAGACTGTCAGGAACGCCCTTCTGACCGTGAACCATGAAACTACGACCCCTGATATCTCCAGCCCCAGGGCACATACCGGGAAAGCTGGCAGTGTGCTGAATTCAGCGCGCTGTCGGCTTTCTAGCGGTATGTAAAACAGCATGTACATGAGGATGTGAAAGGTCCTCTTTAAGGACGATTCTAGGTCGTCTTCCTTGCAGTCTGTGTGCAAACTGCCACATGTGCCACCCACTGAACCTGATATCCCTTCTGTTCCATCTGCCGCTGGTGACTTGACATGCCTTCATCTCTACCAGCAGTGATATGCCTAGCACCTACTAATGAATTGACAGTTGGCTACTTCATCATAGATATACAGATGTAGTAGTCTTTGAAACTTGAAATTGATAACACAGTTATCACTGAATATAATATGATATCACAGAAAAAAATCCATAAAAAACCACTGAAAAAAGTCAAGTTAATGTTGGCTGCAAATTTTACTGAAAGGGTACCTGAGTTTTCATGAAAAGTTGAAATATGTGCGGGGTCTTGCTGGGCAGTCTGTTCTATGACTGTATAAGCCTTCATACATGATGTCCTATCAGTTTTCTGCTGCTAATAAATCAGATTATGGCTGAAACACATTTTTCATTTCTGTCTCATTATATGGGTGTATACACTAAGGAGAAGGCTGCCCCCTTCACATGTACATTGCCGATAATGTTCTGCCAGGGGTAAGTATACAACTGCAAACAAATACCTGAGAAAAGCCAATGTGTCCATAATATCCAGGAGGCCCAAATGACCAAAAGTCCAGAAAGACTGGACTGCAAATTTAGGGCAAATACATGCATCCAAACATGTAAAACATAAGGAAAAAAAAAAACATCTATGAGCACAATTAGTAAAGAGGTTTACTGTCTGAATACTATCTCATAATAACCACACAAGCAGACAAAAGTACACGCAAGTATATAGAAGACTTTTCTTACATTGCAAGTTGTGAGATTTGCAGGATCAGTCTTTACAAGTCTACAAACTGTTGGTGTGCTCAAAAGTGTTTGCGTGGGTTTCCTCCCAGTATTCAGGTTTGCTCCCACACTCCAAAGACATACTGATAGGGATTGTAGATTGTAAGCCCTATACGGGACAGTGACTGTCAATGTCTGTACAGCACTGTGAAATATGATGGCGCTATACAAGTAAGCATAATAGATAAAATAAATAAATAGAAATGGATGGACCCTATACTCACTGAGATAAGCAAGACGGAATGGAATGTATCTAGGGATGGACTTGCTTAGTAACAAAAGGGTAAACAGTAAATTAGCTAGAAGGGAGACACATAGTGGCAGCAACTTTAAAGGGGTTTTTCAGGCAGAAAGCAGCCATGTTTTTAACTAAATTACATTGTGGTCCAGAATCACATGATCTATGAAGTGAGAGTACAGATGTGACCAGACTTGAACAAGACCTTTCACCATGCCCACCAATACTAGTTCTTTGTATCCTTCAATAGGTGCCATTCCAATGAAGTTGGAACTTTTTCTCTAGTGCCTACTGTTCTTCAGCAATAATGATATGTGAATTAGGTTTTCAGGTGTTTGGTCCTGGACTGGAGCAGACCACTTAGATACGCTCACCTGACAGTAGAGAGGCTTACTAGTACACTGACTAGCAAGAGGGTAACAATGTTTTGAACTTTTGACTTCCAGGCTCCATATCTCAGCATCCACTATAGCTTCGAATGTGAGACTACCATCATTTAATAGACGATCATCTTGGCTATCTCATACGTAAATTTGACTTGCAACTATTTAGCATGTGATTAGTTAGGCAGATTCTTGTCATGTAACTGCATTGTTACTGTTTTGCTCCTAAAAATCTAAATTAAAATTTTTATTATTTTGTTAGTATTTTGAAAATCCACCTTTGGCTTTCAGCACTGCCTAAATCCTTCTGGGCATGCTTTCGATCAGATTCAAGCATGTCTTGACTGAAATCTGATCCCAGGTCTTCTCTACATGTTCCCAATGTTGCTGCTTACTAGTCGAGTCACTTAGGTACGAATGCAGCTTTTTCTTCAACTCTACCCACAAGTGTTTGATTGGGTTGAGATCTGGGGACTTTGGGGGCCAATATAGCATGTCTAGTTCATTTTCATTGAATCATTTCTTCACGAATCTCGAAGTATGCTTCAGGTCGTTGTCCTGCTGGAACACTATGTCATCCTTTTCATACCCATAATACTCAAGTGTACAAAGTAACTCATATTGTAGGATACTCACATATACCTCAGTATTGAGACCACCGTTGATCCTGGTCAAGTATCCAACGCCTTTGGCTGTGAAACAACCCCATATCATCAGACTTCCTTCACCAAACTTGACAGTTCCTTCAATTTCTCGATCCGTTAACCTCCTTTTTCCTTGTTTCTTACAGTCCTATTTGCACTCATCAAAGCCCAGTCTATTGACTTTCATCTCATTGCTCCAAATAACCAGTCACATGATGCTTGCAAGGACGTCTGTGATTTCACTATTACAAAGCATACGAGCAACCTCCACTGCCGTCTTTGTCATGCCAGAACTAATAGATCTTGTGATGAGCCGATTTGTTGACTCCGATATTTTGCCTGGACATCCATATGTTGGCTTTTGAATGGATGGACGCACTTCATTTCTTATTCTTTCAACTCGCTTGATGCAGTTTGGCAATTTTCTTGGCCGAGAGACCGCTATCGATGAGCTGAATGATGCTGTTTCTCTATTCTGGGGAAAAAAATTTTCATGGCTGATCCTCGATTTGAACCAGTGACCTTTTGCTTGGGAATCCACCTAATAACACACTGAGGTATTACGGAATATGAGAACAGGTTGTAATTTGTATTATACAAGAAGAACAAGATTTTTCTACCACCAGGAGCAAAACAATAACAATGCAGTTACAGGACAATAATCTGCATAACTAATAATGTGCTAAATAGATGCAAGTCAAATCTATGTATGAGGTAGCCAAGAGGATTGTCTATAAAATAGTGGTAGAATCACGTTTGAAGCTGTAGTGGATAGTGAGTTATGGAGCATGATTTGTTACCCTTTTGCTCATCAGTGTATATTAGGTACAGGAACAGAATTGATTGCTCAGGAATGGTGTGGCCTAGTGATTAAATTCCAACTTTTCCAGAATCAGTGGAGCTGAGCCTATAAAAGATAAGAACTGGAATTGGTGAGTAGTTAAATAATGCAATTTCTGATTAAACCAATTAAACACAATATAACAACATGCTAACAAAAGCCCAGAAATAATATCCCGTTGTGTTAGCTTATGTTGCTCTCAGAAAAGGTTAACTTTTGATACACAAGTAGGGGAGGACACATCTATACATATGTATATCATAATTGAAACACTGATATAAGTATACTATAAATATCAAATCTAGTACTTGTATTTGCTATTTAAAGCATGTGACACCATGCCCAGTAGCAACGACCAGTCATGCTTTGAATGCCAGCCAGTTTCTAGATCTGGCCATATGAGACTGACCATCTGTAATTCTATTTTTTAATCAGTAAAAACCTAGCCATCTTGCACTGATATTTTTAATTGATCTCTTGCCATTTGGAAAGTGTTTTATGAAGATGTTGCTTTGCATTTCAAATAACAAAATGAGCAAGATTTTTAGACATCTTTATCTTGTATTTGAAAATTTTATTTTTTAATTTTTTTACTTATTCTCGCAATTTACTGAACATATGAACAAATGCCTTAACCACTTCCGTACCGCCCATAGACTTTATACTGTACGTCCTGAAGGTGGTTGTCTATTTCTGCAAGCAGAATTCAGCAGTTGCACAAAATCATGCAGCTGCTGAAACAGGGAGCCAGCTGCAACTTCAGCCTGAGCTCCCCTAGAGAAGACAGGGAAGGTTTATTACCTTCCCTGCCTTCCCGATCACTGTGTATACAGCGCTGAATGAGCACTATGGGCACTGCCATCTTGTGGCTCCCCTCTGACCCGGTGGTCATATGATCCGCCGGGATCAGTGTGTGTTAGAGCTGCTGGGTCCTACAGGACCCAGATCAGCTCTATAAGCTATACTATAATGTACAGGAGGCTGTATTCCTCCTGCAACTTGGGCTAAAATGTACCAGCCCCAGTTAGAGGGGAAATCAGCCTCCCCAACAAAAAAAACCAAAAAAATGCCAATAACATGCCCTAATTAAAGGTTATAGCCGCACCCCCCGACAACACCATACAAAATAAAAATTACCGTAACAGAGAGGAAAAACTCTTTTATAAAGTTTTTTAGTAGCACTTTGTGTTATTAAATTAAAAAAAAAATTAAAAAATGAAAGGCAGAAAGGTTTTCCCTCCTCTTTTGTTTATATTTTCCTGGATATAAAATTTTTTTTAAAACATGCAAAAATAAAAACAAAAATAAAACCCTATGTGTCACCGAAAAAAGAAATTAGTTGAATAACGCAAATGATAAAAATGTTATAGCCCTCAAAACCTAAAAAAAAACCTTGAAACTGTGCCTGGTCTGGAAGGGGGGTAAATGGGGGTAAAAGTAGTGTTTGTCCAAACCACCACCACTTTAAAAGGCAACCTGTCATCAGGTGTGGAACCAATGAACAAGACGAATGTACTTATACCGCAGAATTGTAGGGGCACAAATCTGGTGACCACAGTCCACCAATCTTATCTATGTCCACTCCAAATGGTCCAGATGAAAAAATGATTATTGGAAGTAAAAGAGCAGACATCCCAACACGTTTTGGGGCTTTAAAATATCCCTTTATAAGTGCAGAAATCATATAAAACCAGTGCAATTATGTCCTAATATACAGCCCCTAGTGGAGTGTCTGACTCAAACAAGCCTGAAAGATAATTGTGGTTGTCAAAAAATAACAGTTTACATATCTAAAACCTTCACTCTCGGGCTGATGTCAGTATTGTTTATTTGTTATATGTGTAGACATGAGTGGGATTTTTTTTTTTTTTTTTTTTTTTTTACCAGCACCATGTTCGGCTCCAGCGTCTATAAACAACAAGTGTGCCTGAGTCATGGTGGTGTGTGCAGGTGCACTTGTGGGAGGGCCGTATGCGTATGCATACATAACGCGCACTTTTGGTATCTGTTTGTTAAGTGTGCGCCTGAGCTGGCTTGATGCAGACACTTGTACGGGGATTGAGCGGGCTGGAGCTACAATAGTATCTGCTAATGATTTGATCAAAGAGATTCTGTCTGGAGTGCACATACGGGCTTTTGCCAGTGTGCAGGCTCCAAAGCATGGCACAAGTACAGTTGGCTAAAATTTGAAAAGTTGATACATATATAAAATAGGTAAATGGTTGAATAATAGGACTTGTAAAATAAAAGTAAATATGAACAATATATAAAAACTAGTGATAAGTTCCTTACCATTAATAATCCAAATTTAGCTTTATTTTATCATTTACCAAAAATACACAAAGATCAACCATTTACCTATTTATATATGTACCAACTTTTCACATTTGAGCCAACTGTACTTCTGTCATGCTTTGGATCGTGCACGCCAGAAAAAACCCGCATGCGCACTCCAGATACCCTCTCTCTTTGTTCAAATCTTGAAGAGATACTATTGTAGTTCCAGCCTGCATGATCCCCTTACAAGTGCATCTGTGTCAAGTCATTTTTGCTATATATTAGGACATAATTGCACTGGTTTTATATGCTTTTTGGATATGCTTATTGCACTTGATAAAGGGGTGTTGTAAAGCCCCAAAATGTATTGTGCTATTGGCTGTTTTTACTTCTAATAAACTTTTTTTTCAATCGGGACCATTTTGAGTGCTCAGGCTGGGAGAGTAAACTCTCAAAAGGCGACATTATGAGATTGTGAACAGGAATCAAACTTGTCCTTGTAGCAGGCATTACAGTCAATCATGTCTACAGACATCTTCCGGACAATGTTGCTGGCACCTTTAACCCCTCCTAATCCTGTAGTGATCTAAACAAATATACATAGTCCAGAACATTTGCAGATGGAGAGGTCTGTGTTGACTGCTCTTCACCCTGACTGGTGAGCTTCCAGGAGCACAAACAAAATCGGTCTTATTGTTGTTGGATTGTCTGGATATGGAGTAGTTAAGAGCAGACCAGTCAGTCCAGCACAAAGAGGATGCCGCTGTGAGAAACTATATACTGTACAATGATGTGGCAGGGCACTTTATTACTAAGAATTTGGTTAGATTTTTACACAAGTTTCTTTAGCATTTGCTGGTATAGTTCAGAATTCATTGTTCCAACCATGATGGTGAGCCATTCTGATCCAGATGCAGTTAAATAGGCCCAAACCATGATACCATTACAGTGTTTCACAGATGGCATGAGGTTTTTTTTGCTGGAATGCAGTATTTTCCTTTCTCCAAACATAGTGTTTCTACTTCAAAGCAAAAAGCTCTATATTGGCCTCTCCACAAAACAATGTTCCAATAGTCTTCTGGCTCTTCCAGTTGATCTTTAACTGAAGTGGGGCATCAACTGTCTTTTTGGAGAATTTTCTCCTGGCAATCCTGCCATGCACACCATTGTTGTTCTGTAACCTCTTTATGTTGCATTCATGAACATTAAATCAATTGTCATTGCAGACACTTATCCCCTATCGACATAATGGGGGATAATTGTCAGATTGCTCAAGGTCCAATCTCTTGCCCTCAGCTTTCTGAAACCTATCTCCTATCCAGTGCATTGTAATAGAATTGCTACTTAAGCAATTCCCAAGTGATGGAATTGCTGCAATTTCCAAATACACCACAGGAAATAGTCAGATCAAAGATAGCAAAACAAAACAAGCCACCTATAACCCAACAGTTAGGTTCGCCATCATGGCTTTAGACTATACTATGGCACGCGTGCCAGAGAGGGCAAGCAGAGCCCTCTCAGTTGGCACGCGTGCCGTCACCATGATCGCTCACTAACGGGAGTTAGCATGGGGGGGTGCAGGCTGTGTGTGAGCCACGTCACCCTTTTTGCTCACAAATAGCCTGCACCCCCATTCCCCCCCTCTTGCTCACAGACAGCCTGCAGCCCCACGTCACCCTCTTGCTCACACCCATCCTGCACCCCCATTCCCCCCACTCCTATTCAAGTTAATGAGTCTGAGCTGCAATTCAAAGAACAGCCTGGACAAATTAAGAGGCGAGGTGACAGAAAAACAGCATTTCTGGTATAGAGATTTCGCTTTTTCTATGCCAGTCATCTTACTGTATAAATAACATTACATTTACAATCTAACGAGCTAAAAGACTTGATCACCCTGCCACTAGAATACAGCTGGCTCTGAACATAAGGATTCAGCTGCATTGTGCACTAGGATTTATCCTGCTCTACACAGTACAAGGCTGAAGCCCCACCTTGAAGTAATTCAGCTTTTTTTTGTTGCAGATTTTGCTGCAGTTTTCTGAGCAAAAGCCAAGAGTAGCTACAGAAGGAATGTGAAATATATAGGAAGTTCTTATACTTCTTCCTTCTGCACAGGGGCGTAACTATCGGGGTAGCAGTGGTAGCAGCTGCCACAGGGCCCGGGACATTACGGGGCCCCTCGGCCCACGATGCTTTTTTTTTTTTTTTTGCTTTTTTTAATAGACCGTTACCTGCTGGAGTAACCCCAGCAGGTAACGGGCCCTATATACTTACCGTTCTCCGGGGTGCCGCTCACGGCCGCCTGCGCTTCCCATTCTGCGGAGGCGGCTGTGAGCAGGAGCGGGGATCGGTATGTGAGACCGTGGGCCGAACACCACAATCTCTGCTATCATTATACTCCGTAGTAGTATAATACTCCGGAGTATAATAATCGGAGGGCCAGGGAAGATGAGGGAACATAAAAAACAATGTACTTACTTCTCCTGCGCTTCTCCAGGCTTCGGGCCCGTTTGGTGACGTCCCCGACATCATTTTGCGTCGCGACGCCTTGCCCGCATCATGTGACGCTGGCCTGGTCCAACATTGAAGGCGGCTGAAGCAGCAGGGAGTGGACCGGAGCGAGGAACAGGTAAGCAACGTTGTTTTTTTATGTTTCTATCCTCGCCTGGGTCTCCGATCATTATACTCTGGGGTCTGAAAAGACTCCAGAGTATAATAATTGTTAATGGGTGGTCCACAATGGGACATATAATAGTGTATGCAGGGGCCACTATGGGGCTAAATACTCAGTGCAGGGGCCACTATGGGGAATAATAGTGTGTGCAGGGGCCACTATGGGATATAATACTGTGTACAGGGGCCACTATGGGGAAATGATACTTTGTGCAGGGGCCACTATGGTGCATGATACTGTGTGCAGAGGCCACTATGGGACATGATACTGTGTGCAGAGGCCACTATGGGGCATAATACTGAGTGCAGGAGCCACTATGGCACATAATAGTGTGCGCAGGAATGCGTTTTTTTTGGGGGGGGGGGTTGGAGAAGGCGGTCCGGGGGGGCGATTGGGGGCAGCGGTTCGGGGGGGGGGGCCCCAAGTCAAATGTTCGCCTTGGGGCCCAGCCATTCCTAGTTACGCCACTGCTTCTGCACAATCCACTCCTGGCTTTGGCTCAAAAAAACGCAGCAAAATCTGCAACAAAAAAAGTTGCGTTTCTGCAACGTGGGGCCTCAGCCTAAGGATATAGTTGGTTAAAGGAGCAGCTCCTTCTCAGCCTAGAACAGGGTTTATCAACTTTCCACACAAAGTTTCAATCAACTATCCCCAAGGATCAGTTACAATTGGCAACAAAATAAGGGGGATCGGTGTGTATGTGGGGTATCCAAAAGATTGTACAGCTCTTCTGGGAGTTTCCTGGGAGAGATGACAAGTATTAGTATGAGACACATTTAACCAGACTCATTTTATGTCGGTCCATGTGACAGTCTCATTAGCCTGACTGACCGCACCTCATCTGAACCAAACTTACTGTGTCATAGTGATCTATATTAGAGCGAGTTTTGCTCATCTGACCCATGGTCAATATCAATTGTTTTGTCCAGACCACACGTGGACATCTAAATGTGCCCATAGGTACAAATTAGCGTGAGGAGATGTATATATGGAACAGGAAGAATGAGACAAATTGAAGTACTAGGATTTAGCATACCTATATAGAGCAGGCTAAATCCAAGAGAGCAGAGGAACCTGGACCTTCTGCTGAATACTAGCTATCTCTAGTGGGCAGAGGGACCTTGTCCTTTAGCCCACTAGGATTTAGCAGTCTTATATAGAGCAAGCTAAATACTAGTGGATAGAAGGACCTGGTGCTTTAGCCCACTGGGATTTAGACTCAACCCTGCTTACACTGACTGCAGAGTGTAATCTCTGCCCCGACGCAGGCGCGATGACGTAAGTCATCAGTGCCTGCGATCAGAAGAAGAAGGAGGATGCTCTTCGTGGGACTGCAGCCATACTGGGTAAGTAGCATAAATTACTGTGTGGGGGCCCACAGTGGAGCATACAATACTGTGTGGGGGTCACTTCGGGGCGAATTGTACTGTGTGGGGGCCACTGTGGAGCGCATTGTACTGTGTGGGGGCCCTTCACCTTCATAGCAGACATGTGATATTATTATAGCCTGTAATAACATTGCATGGTCACTATAAACCGGTCCTGGTTAATGTAAGGTTAAATTGCAATTAATTACTTTGTGATAATTTAGTGGGTTGTGTGTTGCAGTTTGGGTACTGTGTCGCTAAAAGGTTCGCCATGACTGGTTTAAGGCATCTCTGAGGTATTCATCAGAGTCTGCCACAGAGCAAGATGGACTTTACAAATTAAATACAATACCTAGGTTACTACACTGAAACTGGTATCAGATAGTAGATGCACTTGCAGACTAAAGACCAAACCTACAGCAGACCGTTTTCAGTTTGCCACAAGCCATATAGGGAACACTGCAAACATGGAGAAGAAGGTGCTCTGGTCAGATGAGACCAAAGTTGAACTTTTTGGCCTAAATGCAAAGCCCTATGTGTGGCGGAAAAGTAACACTGCTCATCACCCTGAACACACCATCTGTGAAACATGGTGGTGGCAGCATCGTGCTGTGGGGAGGCTTTTCTTCAGCAGGGACAGGGAAGCTGGTCAGAGTTGATGGGAAGATGGATGGAGCTAAATACAGGGCAATCCTGGAAGAAAACCTATTGGAGGCTGCAAAAGACTTGAGACTGGGAAGGAGATTCACCTTACATTAAGACAATGACCCTAAACATACAGCCAGTGCTACAGTGGAATGGTTTAGATCAAAGAATATTCATGTATTAGAATGGCCCAGTCAAAGTCCAGACCTAAATCCCATTGAGCATCTGTGGCAAGACATGAAAATTGCTGTTCACAGACCCTCTCCATCCAATCTGGCTGAGCTTGAGCTATTTTGCAAAGAAGAATGGGCAAAAATCTCAGTCTCTACATGCGCAAAGTTGGTAGAGACATACCCCAAAAGTCTTGCAGCTGTAATTGCAGCGAAAGGTGGCTCTACAAAGTATTGATAGAGGGGAGAATACTTTTGCCTGTCACACCTTTCAGATTTTTATGAGATTAAAATTTTGAAAACCATGTACCGTATTTTCCGGACCAGAAGACACACCGGAACATAAGATGCACCTAGGTTTTAGAGGAGGAAAATAGGGAAAAAAAATTTGAAGCAAAAAAATGTGGTAAAATATTTAATATATGGGAGTTGTAGTTTTGCAACAGCTGCAAGACCACATTGACAGGTGGCCCTGCAGCTGTACGGGGATGCATAGGGAATCTTTATTTGCGGGGCCAGGTGTTATTTTTAGTTATACCATTTTGGGGAATGTCTATTGCTTTGATTGCTTTTTATTCAAATCAGAGGCAAAACAGTGAAAAAAAAACGGTGGTCCAGCAGTTTTGATTTTTTTTTCCAGCTATGATGTTTACCCTACGGGAAAAATAATTTTATAAAAGTTTGTAGACCGGGCATTTTCGGACACAGGGATACCTAATGTGTATGTGTTTCACAGTAATTTTCTACTTTTACAGTGGGTGAAAAAAAGTATTTAGTCAGCCACCAATTGTGCAAGTTCTTCCACTTAAAAAGATGAGAGAGGCCTGTAATTGACATCATAGGTAGACCTCATCTATGAGAGACAAAATGAGAAAATCACATTGTCTGATTTTTAAAGAATTTATTTGCAAATTATGGTGGAAAATAAGTATTTGGTCACCTACAAACAAGCAAGATTTCTGGCTCTCAGACCTGTAACTTCTTTAAGAGGCTCCTCTGTCCTCCACTCATTACCTGTAGTAATGGAACCTGTTTGAAATTGTTATCAGTATAAAAGACACCTGTCCACAACCTCAAACAGTCACACTCCAAACTCCACTATGATGAAGACCAAAGAGCTGTGGAAGAACACTAGAAACAAAATTGTAGACCTGCACCAGGCTGGGAAGACTGAATCTGCAATAGGCAAGCAGCTTGGTGTGAAGAAATCAACGGTGGGAGCAATAATCAGAAAATGGAAGACATACAAGACCACTGATAATCTCCCTCGATCAGGGGCTCCACGCAAGATCTCACCCTGTGGGGTCAAAATGATCACAAGAACAGTGAGCAAAATCCTAGAACCACACGGGGAGACCTAGTGAATGACCTGCAGAAAGCTGGGACTAACGTAACAAAGGCTACCGTCAGTAACACACTACGCCGTCAGGTACTCAGATCCAAAGAACACCATACCTACTGTGAAGTATGGGGATGGCAACATCATGCTTTGGGGCTGTTTCTCTGCAAAGGGACCAGGATGACTGATCCGTGTACATGAAAGAATGAATGGGGCCATGTATCGTGAGATTTTGAGTGCAAACCTCCTTCCATCAGCAAGGGCATTGAAGATGAAACGTGCCTGGGTGTTTCAGCATGACAATGATCCCAAGCACACTGCCAGGGCAACGAAGGAGTGGCTTCGTAAGAAGCATTTCAAGTTCCTGGAGTGGCCTAGCCAGTCTCCAGATCTCAACCCCATAGAAAACCTTTGGAGGGAGTTGAACATCCGTGTTGTCCAGCGACAGCCCCAAAACATCACTGTTGTAGAGGAGATCTGCATGGAGGAATGGGCCAACATACCAGCAACAGTGTGTGCCAACCTTGTGAAGACTTACAGAAAAGGTTTGACCTCTGTCATTGCTAACAAAGGATATATAACAAAGTATTGAGATTAACTTTTGTTATTGACCAAATACTTATTTTCCACCATAATTTGCAAATAAATTCTTTAAAAATCAGACAAAATGATTTTCTGGAGTTGTTTTCTCATTTTGTCGCTCATAGTTGAGGTCTACCTATGATGACAATTGCAGGCCGGCCTCATCTTTTTAAGTGGGAGAACTTGCACAATTGGTGGCTGACTAAATACATTTTTTCCTCACTATATATGTATTCTAGGGAAAGGGGGTGTTTTAGAACTTAATTTATATACACACACTGTATATACACAGGTGCATCTCGATAAATTAGAATATCTTTAAAGCGTTCATTCATTTCAGTAATTCAGTAATACAATTCATAATCAGCGTCTTCCATGATTGTGTGTCCTACTGAACCAGACTGAGGGACCATTTAAAGGCTTAGGAAACCTTGGCAGGTTACACACTGAATTTACAATACTGAACTTTTTTACAGTATTCAAATTTTCTTAGATTTTGGTTTTCATTACCTGTAATCCATAATCAACATTTACAGAAATAAAACACTTGAAATAGAACACTGTGTGTGTAAAGAATTAGAAAATATAGGAGGTCACTTTTTTCATTTAATCACTGAAATAAATAAACGTTTCAAAGATATTCTAATTTATTGAGATGCACCTGTATATATATTTTTTTTTACTATTTTATTAGCCCCCCCTCCAGGGGGCTTGAACTTGGGAGATTCTGTACATTATCATAAGGCTCCCAGCTGGCTGTCACAGGAACAGGATGGCTCCTGCGATCGTGCCGCGTGGGAGCCGTCCTGCAAAAAGAAAAGTACGGGGACGGTGGGGACCGATCCCGGGGGCAGCTTTATTACCTTTAGGAGACTGACAGGTAGTAATGCCCACGATCAGAGTGGATTCTGACTGCGGGCATTAGCTCCATGTCTCCGCATTAAGTCTAATATCTGTGACTCATTTCTTTGATTTGGTTCTCTTTATCTACTTATAGCACTTTTGCAAAAACCTAATGCACAACTAATATGTTGGCTCACTGGGGAGCTTTATAAATTGCGTAGGGACTGCTGGGGAGCAATATATTGTGTGTGAGAGCCACTGGGTAGCAGTATGCTGTGTGTTGGATCATTGAGAAGTATTATTTTGTGTGTGGGAGCCACAGGGGAGTATTATACAGTGTATGGGGGCCACTGGGAAGCATTAAATTGAGTTGGATGACACTAAGGAAGCATATTGATGGTGAATTTACTGTGGGTGGGGGTGATGGTAAAAGTCGAATTACAAGATATGCTGTATGGGGGGATGGTTCTGTGGAAATGACAGGATGATGTAGCTTTGAGGGTACATTTATACGGTGCAGTTTTGGTACATTTAAAATTGCATCAACACTGCATAAGAAAAGAATGCATGCAGTTTTGATGTGGCATTCAGTGAAAATTTCTAAGAATAATAATAGTAGTAATAATAATAATAATAATAATAATAATAATAATAATAATACTCATCTCTGCAGTCTTTTCTGCACAGACATCTTTGGCTCTTCACTTTTTTTGAAATCTTCTCCACAAACTTCCCATCCATAATACCTCAAATTGGAAAAATTCCTTCTCAGATACCTGGCACAGTAATAGTACCCCCTTTTGTGACCCACACAGTAACAAAATAGGACGCACATAGTAGTAGTAGTGCTCCTCTTAGTACCTCAGAGTAATATATAACCCCACATAGCAATAATTCTCCTAGACCCGTGTTGGCGAACCTATGGCACATGTGCCAGAAGGGGCACTTAAATCCCTCTCTGTTGGTATGCGCGCCGTCGCCTGATCGCTCACTAACGGTGAATCCAGTACAGGATTCCCCGTTAGTGAGCAATTGCTTCTTTCAGCTGTATGGCGTGGCTTACACTGACTGCAGAGTGTGACCTCTGCACCGACGCAGGCATGATAATGTCATTCATCAGCGCCTGCAGTCAGGAGGACGCTCTTCATGAGACTTCAGGTAAGTAGTAGATAATACTGTGTGGGGGGGTGGAGCATATAATACTCTGTGGGGGGGCTTACTGTGGAGCATATAATACTGTGTGGAGGCCCAAAGTGGAGCAAATAATACTGTGTGGGGGGCCTGTTGTGAAACATTTACTACTGTGTGGGGGCCCACTGTGGAGCATATAATATTGTGCGGTGGATACTGTGGAGCCTATAATACTGTGTGGGGGCCACTGTGGAGAGCATTATAATGTCTGGGGGTCATTGTGAAGCACATTGTACTGTGTGGGGGCCCCTTCACTATTGATATCACACAGTATCTGTTTTATAGCAGAGATGTGATATTATTACAGGCTGTAATAACATTGCATAGTCACTAAAAAAAAGAAATCTTGTGCAATGTAAATAGTGAACATTAATTTTTCAAAAGTATCAAATGCAAACTTCTACCTTTCAGTACAAAGTTGTTTGTATTACTGAAAGCTCTGTAAAGCCCCATTCACACGACTGTATTCTGCGGGTCCGTAACTGTCCACAGTTGTGGACCCACACAGTATTAAGGTTAAATTGCCATGTTGGCACTTTTCAATAATTTAGTGGGTTTTGGGTTGCAGTTTGGGAACTCTGTCTCTAAAAGGTTCGCCACCACTGTCCTAGACCATTATACACCACTTGGTGCCTCCATACAGTCTAACTATATGCCATATAGTAGTTTTAACTTTTGTGCACCCCTTCGCCTCTTAATAATGCCCCGTTGTGGCAATGACTAGGCCACTAATTCCATTAAAGGGCGCCTGAGCTTCCATGAAAAGTTTATATATCAGTAGGGTCTTGCTGGTCAATTTGTTTTTTACTGCCAATAGCCTCATTATGGCTGCAGCACATTTTGCATTACTCTCTGGAGGTGGGGGTATGTACAATACAGATAAAATACAACACAAAAGCAGGCATATAGCTGAAAAAGCCCAAGTGAACATAAGGGCAATTCAGGGACAATGAACTCAAAATCCAGATAACCCAGACACAGAAAATAGAAATCTAAGTGAAAGCAGGAAAGTGGCTTGCTGTCAGTGACTAATAACCCATCACCAATAACTAAAAAGATAGACTCTCCTTACCCTCACTGTGAGCAGCTGCAAGCTACTCACTGAGCAGTGTGTAGGTAGGGAGCATAGAGCAAAAAAGCTATGTGTAAACATGCAGAGGCTGTGAAGAGAGACCCCTCCACTGCCCCCTCCACTCCTCTGTAAACCCATCTTTGCCTTGCTAATTTCTAAAGACAGAACTTCCCTAGTAACAGGGAGTGAACAGAAATTTCAATTAAGAAGGGAGTCCTAGTGCCAACAACATTAGAAAAGTTTTTTTTCAGGCAGAAAACAGCAACATTTTTAAATGTATATTTTGGTCCAGAATCACATTCTCTATTAAATGAGACTAAGTTGTCTTAAAAGTTAGTGACCATTTAAAACAGATTATCAAAAAGTGCTCTGTGTTATGGATATGCTATAAATGGCTAAGGTCTTATTTAAACATCCATTTTTCATGCGTGTGCGCGGTCAGGGTTTACAAACAGCACATGGTTTATAGTTGTGTTTCAGTAATTCATCTATTTATCACAGCAGTAAAAAAATGGATCAACCAGTTTTAGAAAAAAATGCAATATTTTGTATTGAGTTTGATTTGTCCATTTTAGACTTTAAGGATGTCTGTGATCATTAAAACTAACCAAAATAGAGCATGTTGTATGAATAATTGCATTGAAATCAAGGTTTCCTTGTTCTGTCTGTGAAAAATACAGATGGAACACAAATGTAAAAAAAACACGGATGTGTCAATAAGGCCTATGATAGGAATACCTCTTTAAGTGATTAACAGAAGTAAGCAAACAGAGTAGAACATACTAACAGAAACTATCAAAGTGATGCCAGGTTCACACCTGCGCCTGTATTCCATTCAGTTTTTCCGTTCCCAAACCAGCTTAAAAAATGCGGAGAGACAAGTCCTGCAAGCTTTCTCTCCGCATTTTTTCGGGTGGAATCCGGGTAACCGTGTTTTTAAGCGGGTTAGCTTTCCGTTCTTTGGGTCCCCAAGTGTACCTGAGGAACGGAAAACCAGGCACAGGTGTGAACCTAGCTTGACGTTGAACAATGCTCTTGTTCTTGAAGTACAGCTGAACATAGGGTACATATATTATTCACTTTCTAAACTAAATAGGCAGTCTTGCAGTATCTTAACTGAAGGTCTGTATTGTAACGATAAATCCATCCTAAAACCAGTTATAAAAAGTGTCATGTCTTATCAGCCCTATCAGCATGCTTTTTATGCCTCTCGCTACTGAAAAACTCAAATTAAGAAATCTTTTAATAAATGAATGAAACATTTTAGTAAACTTTTTTTCTCTTCACATTTATTTTTATCTCTTTGATTGATAAGCCTTTCACGTTGGATTATTGTTATCATGAGCCACTCAATGCACTAAAAGCTTTAAAAATAAACACAAGGAAAAAGCCTGATTCTGAATCATAAATGGAATAATTTTTGGCGTTTTATTAGCCTGAAAATAATGATGATTAATCTGAGGTTAACTTATTTTCCTGCTTTCACAAGGACCTTTGACTTTCTATCACACTGAAATAATTCACTGTTAGAAGTTTTTCTTCCCTGTAAAGGCTTTTAAGGAAGGTATTCCTTCCCAAGATTTTTCAAACTATTAGTTTCCATGTAAATTTTCTGCAAATCCCTCAGCTTTGTGAACGCAATGTTGCTGTAGATCTCTTTTTTTTATTCTCATCCACTTAGCGAGGTTAATAGTGAGTAGACACACTAATCTTTTTCTTTGTGATGGGAACCATTTAAGCTACTGTTTAAAGGGGTATTCCCATGAACATAATCATATCTATATTTGTAGATAATTAAAAGTTAAACATTTTTGCAAGTATAAGTAGTTAAAAATTCTGCAGAGTTTTAAAGACTTTCTCTATCTATCTTAGTGGTGACAGTCTGTTGTCTTGATCAGTTGCCAATGGATACGACCACGAGTGCAGAAACTTTCTATGGTCTGGGACTTGCCAAAAACCAAGCCATGATTTTCTTATTGTGGACAGGATATCAGACAGGGACACTACATGTATCAGAAGATAACCCGGCCACAGTAAGGACATTATTGCTGATTTTCTGACCTTAGAAAGGTCCTGCATTTATGGTCGAATCCATTGGTAACCAATCAAGACAAGAAGACTGTGACACTACAAGATATTAGACAAAATCTTTAAAACTCTGCAAAATGTTTAATTATTTCTGTTTGAAAAAATGTTTAGTTTTTTAATTATCTACAAATTTAAAAAAGGTTATGCTCATGGGAATACCCCTTTAAGAAAAGACAAGGAATAAGTATTGCAGACTAACAAACCTTGTTTTTCAAAATAAACTTTTTACATACCGCTCATTTACAGAGGTTAAAAAGGTGACAAAGGAGTGTGTCAATATTATAAATAACCGTACACAAAGTATTTGACATTGAAACTAATGAGAGCAAAGATGCCTTAAAAGGGGTTATCTGGTTTCTAAGATTGATAACCTCTCCTCAGGACAGATTATCAATATCAGATCTGTAGGGGTTTGACACCTAAGACCCGCTCAGATCACCACTACCAAGCTGCTCACTCTTGCAGATCTAATATTGATGGCCTATCCTGAGGATAGGCCATCAATCTTAGAACCTGGATAACCCCTTTAAACATATTTCACAGAAAAAGTTGTCTTGGCTTAATACTGTAGGTTTAGGAAACAGTCAACTTGATGTATTATGGGGGTCTAAAATGCATCCTTTGACTCAATAAGGAGGCCACACATCATGGTGAACCAGAGGAAGTAATTGCATATATTGCTGTGTGTGCAGTCTAAAATTAATGAATACCAAAAGATACAGTGACAATGTCCCAATAACTGTGATTGTATAGAGTGCTATAACTTCTATAGGGTTAAATAGAGAGAGTAGGTAATGCTGTCTCCTCAAAGATATTAAGTTAAAATATACCAAACCTTGTAGACACGCATAGGTGTTATTTTGCATGTTGATCTCATTAGCAAGTTATTTTCACTTTTCCCTTAACACATTACCAAGCTTAGGCAGGACCTGCCAGCAGGAAAATGCTGTATAATCTGCAGGCAGCATGTTATAGAGCAGGAGGAGCTGAGCAGATTTTGTGGTAAGAGATTCACTATAACCTGTCATTTATTTCTCTGTTCTTTCTATGCTATGAATTCCAGTGGGCGGTCCTATTAGTGATTGACAGCTATCCCTATATAATCAATCATAAAGGGGAGGTTGTCAATCATTCTTGGGACCACACACTTGACTCAATTACTCCTCCTTATAAGCATAGTAAAGACTGTCAAAGAAATGCATTAATGACAAGTTAAAACCTGAATCTTTTCCCACAAAACTATATGCTCAGCTCAGGGGTGCACCGCTAATGAGGCGGCCGCTTCAGGCGGCACTGTCCGCCACTGTCTGTGGGGCTGCATTTTTACCATTTATTTGATGTAAACCAGCCCAGGACAGGTCGCTTTAAAAAAAAAAAAAAAAAACAACAAACAGAGCTGAGCGGGGCCTGTCCTGGGCTGGTTTACGAGACCTCTGCATGTCAGCGCAAGCGGCGATACAAAGACGTCATCGCGCCTCCTACACTGACACGCAGATGTCGCAGACAAGAAGAGGCGGCGGCTCCATCATGGGATTGCAGGTAGGTGACAATAACTTTTTTATATATATATAAAAATAGGCCATAACCTGCTGGAGTATCCCCAGCAGGTAACGGCCTATTTACTTATCTTTTCAGACCCCGGAGTATAATAATCGGAGACCCAGGGGAGGTGATAAACATAAAAACCATTGTTACTCACCTCTCCAGCGATCCGAGCTACTCCCAGCCAGCTTCGGCCTTCTTAGGCGTCACGTGAGCCAGCCCGACGTCATTATGTTGCGACGCCGGTCTGTGCGACATTGAAGATGGCCGAAAGCAGGGAGCGCACCAGAGCCCAAGTAAAACTGTTTTTTATGTTTGTCACCACCTGGGTCTCCGATCATTATACTCTGGGGTAGGTTACTATGGAGCAGAATACCGAGTGCAGGGGCCACTATGGGACATAATACCGTGTGCAGGGGCTACTATAGAGCATAATTCCGAGTGCAGGGGCCACAATGGAGCATAATACCAAGTGCAGGGACCACTATGAGGCATAATACTGTGTGCAGGGGCCACTATGGAGCATAATACCGTGTGCAGGGGCCGCTGCAGGGCATAATACCGTGTGCAGGGGCCGCTGCAGGGCATAATACCATGTAATACTGTGTGCAGGGGCCGCTGTGGACCATAATACCGTGTAATACTGTATTAAAAAAAAAACAAAAAAACACAACACCTACTCACCTGTCCCTTGTGCTCCGATGTATCCAACCGCAGTCTAGTTCTGCTGCTCTGGTGTTCTCTTCTGGCGGAAGTCCCCACCACACATGACCGCTGAGGGGAAGAAAACACCGGAGCAGCAGGACTGGAACGCACTGGGAGACACCGGAGCACCTTCCCTAGCCTCATATTAAAAAAGTGGTTATCCTGGACAACCCCTTTAAGGTGGCACTTTGGCACTTGAGCTTTATTAAAGGGTCTTTCCAGCTCATTTTTATTGATGTTCTATCCTTAGGACAGATTATCAATAAGAGATCAGTGGACCCCTCCTCTGATCAGCTGTATGAAGGGGCGCCGATGCCTGTTTATATCACACACTGTCTGTTTATAGTGACCGTGTGATATAAATATAGTCTTGTCACAGACGTGTATAGGACGAGGCTGTAGTTACATGACATGGCCGCTATGAGATGAATGACACGGCCGCTATGAGATGAATGACACTGTGTAAACAAAGAAGCGGTCACGTCGCTTACACAGGTGCCACAGTTCATTCAAACAGGTGATCAGTAGGGGTCCTGGGTTTTTGAGCCCCACTGATTAGTTTTTTAATGACCTGGAAAACCTTTTAATTAGTTAACACCTGGGGCATTATTAATAAGGGGCACAGCAGGAAGGGTGTGCAGGTGAGGACAATGTGGGTTGGATGCCTGGAAAAGTGAGGAGCCAAAGAGATCTGTGTTGTAAACTTTACAGAGACAAGTCACAGCTGGAAGAAGTGGTCATGGTGGTCCAAAGGGAAGAGAAGGGAAATGTGACCGATTAGTCAGAGACGTCACCTGTAAGTCACAAAATGATAGTGCTCTGTATTCACCTAAATGATAGAGGATAAATACCTGATTGATGGGGGTCTGTCAGACCCCCACTGAGCCTGAGAATTGGGTTTTTTTCCCCTCACTGGGTGGAAATCCAGCCTGGCTGCAGCTATATATATATATATATATATATATATATATATATATGTATGTATATAGGTGTGTCGCTTGGTGGATGGACGAACCCGCGTGGCTCTCATTCACTTCAATGGGAGTGCCAGAGATAGCCGAAGTCCTGTACTCATCTATCTGTGGCGCTCCTATTATAGAGAATGGGGGCCACGTGGGCTCGTCCATCCACCAAGCAGAAGAGGTGTGAAGTTACTTTCTTTGTTAATGCCGTGTTGTTGATTTCTGATACTGAAGTAATACAGGAAGAAGAATTCTTAAAACTGTTTCATAAGTTTGTGTATGTTTATTGTACGACAATAACAGCGTGTGACGCTAACAGCATGTAAACGCAATTTTATATATATTTTTTTTTTTTGGGGGGGGGCATCTTTCGATAGTCTGCCTCAGGCAGCAAAGAGGTTAGGTTCACCACTGGCTCAGCTCCTTCTGCTCTATAACATGATGCCTACAGATTTGACTTCATTTTCATAGTGACAGTTTTCCTTGAAAGGGAACACTGGTATCCAAATAACTATTTGCTTCTATAAAGATGGCCACTTTGGTGAAAACAGTTGAGGAAACTCCAATTCCCTTATAAGCTGAGGGTTGTAGGAGGAATCAGACATTTAAAGCATACTTTGCAGATATGCAATGTCAAAAACAAGAAGACTCCTTCAGGCTGTTTTTTTAATAGGTATTCCCATCTCATGGACCTTATCTAAACTGCTAGCTTATGTAAATTCAAGAGTTTTCCTAAATACATTGCTTAAGAAATGCTGCATTACTGTGCATATTATTTGATCTGCATTTATATTAGATTTTGATTATTCATAATAAATAATCTTTCATGGTAAAGGCAATGTCTATAGCTACTGAGGTACTTTATAGTGTCCTGTCCATCAGAACAGTCAAAGCTCGGCCACCAGCTTTTTGAAGAATACAGGAAGTGAGAAGAAGAGAGATCAGGCAAGCTGGTGAGCAACGGACATGGGAAATTCAATTTAAGTTTAATGGGGTTGTGTTTTGGAAATATTAGTTATAAACACATTAGGAGCCAATTGTACGCCAGTTTTTTAGTGTGCAAGGTATGAAAAAAAAAATATTTGTTGCGCACCCGGAGACTTTTTTTTTTTTTTTTTTTTTTGTGCCTTAGTTACAATTCTTTTGAAAAAAAAATGTCAGAGCAGGGCAGGATAAAGGTGAGCCTGGAAGGGGACATCTCAGCCCAACAAATGTATTTTCTTTCATGCCAGAAAACAGGTGCAAGTTATACATGAAGCTTACACCAGTCCAGAGCAAGTGTAGACTTTGATTCTGGAGCATAGGACCTCCCGCAATGCACCCAAACTATTAAGAGGACAGAACCTCATCTTGCATCTGTGCACAACGGCATTAAAACTGGTGAGCAAAGCAGTATAAAATCATTAAATATGACAAAAATACTAGGGAATAAACACTTCACAATAACATATGTTCAAAATCTTCACAATTATTGACAAAGGTGTTTGCGTAAATAACAGGGCTGTGGAGTCGGAGTCGGTGCCTATTTTGGTGGAGTCGGAGTCGGAGTCGGTATAAAATGGACCGACTCCAACTCCCAAAATCTATAATAAATTGGTACAGTTAGTAGTACAATGCAGTATGTGCTAAATACATTTTCATAAGAATTTGGGAAAATGATGAAATGTTGAAAATGATGAAATGTCCTGTAAAGGTCTGTTCTAATTCCTCATATAATGATGGGACTGAGTTCTGAGTGAACCTATAAGGTTTAGCACCATTATCTGGAGTAAGCAAGTCGGAGTCGGAGTCAGAGTCAGAGTCGGGGCTTTGGCGTACCGACTCCACAGCCCTGGTAAATAAGATTAACAAATATGACTATAGTTGGAGATCTTGTATCCCTAAAATACTTACTGTATTGACTAGTTTTTGTTGCCTTTTTTAAAACAAATATATTTTTGCTTTTCATGAGTGGCAGCAATTTTTTTCTTGCGGTTTTTAGATTCATTTCACTTGGTGACTGCTTTGATTGCTGACAGTGATATATTGAGTATTATAAAATATAAAGCAATTTCTAAGAGAAAATACCAGTAAACATAAAAAAAATTCTAATTTCTTTGTAATAAATCAAATATGTCCACATATGAAAAATATATCATATTACTCTAGTGGGAGCTATAGATCAAATATGAAGACAGCTGCTAAAAAGTTAGAAAACTTTGCAACTGATTCCTCTCTCAGGGCTACTAGAAACTCATCTATCTATTTTCTAGCTCTCTAAGGCAAACACATCCAAAGGTATGTCGAAGTAATAATAAAACAAACATACATTAATTCATTCTCACCCTCCCTTACCTCTTTTGGGCCTCCTTGCCACATCTGATGCTATCCTGGTGATTTTTCGACGCTCTTCTGTGATGTCACAGGCCTGAGGTCACTGCTGAGACCTGTGAATAGGACACTCAGCTTTCTAATGTCACCGCTGAGACCCAATCACAGGCTTCAGTGTTGACCGCGAGCAAGGAGACCAAAAGTAGTAAGGGAAGGAGAGTATGAATCAGTTTTTTTAATTTTTTTCACCTCCCATATGCCTACACCTATTATAATCTGGAGTCTAAAGAGATACATCAGCCATTTTAGTCCTCCTGAAACAAATCTACATTAGTTTGGTTTCGTAAAAAAACAAAAACAAAAAAAAACACAAGTTAGGATATTTGGGTCGAATCAGGTTTTTTACCTCCTTTGCTTGCACAAAAAGTCAAATGTTTCCAAGATAAACAGTGCACACAGCACCCATATCGTGCAATATACTGGACACTGAGTAAGTGCTGTTCTCAGATAGTATAGATAGTATTTACAGTGAAGCAGCAGTGTCATAAAATAAAGAAATATTTTTATGTGTTGCCTTAAAAAGTAAATCAAATTTTACAGTGATTTATGGTTAACCAGTTACATCTTTCTCCAAAATGCCTATTCATGTACATGTGTATAGGTCTTAAAGAGTATCTTTCACCACAAGTCCAATTCTTTCGCCAACTCCAACAAATTTAAGTTCTTAGCATCTGTTAATATACACTGCTCCACTGATTCTGGCACACTTGGAATTTATTCTCTAGAGCCACCTTTCCCAAGCAATCAGTGCTGTTAGTTTTAGTATCTAATATGCCATTTAGGCTCTGTACTGTCAGGAGGGCGGTGTCAGGCAGGAGCAGACAAGGGGTGTGATTCTGAGCTCTGACACGGGCTGCCTCTGATTGGAGCTCTGAATCATGCGAACTGGTCTGACACTGTCCTTCTGACATTATAGAGCTTAAAATAGCACATCAGGCACCAAAACTAACTGTGCTTGTTGCAGGCTAGAGAAAAAATTCCAGCTGCGCTGGAATCAGTGGACCGGCGCCTATTAACGGAAGCTAAGAATTTGGTGGAAGTGGTTAAAGGTCCTCTTTAAATGACACTATAGCGATGCTACCCTGATATTCATGTATTGGCATTCATAATACCAGTTTTAATAAATCTGGCCCAATATTCATAGTAATAGCTAAATGGCTCAGATGAGCTCGTATGTGGTCCCGAAATTCTTCATGGCAACCCTGGATTTATATAATGTAAAAAATAGGGGTTAAATCTTTTCAGCACTGAAAGCTCTTATTTAATTGTTTACAATCTCAAAAAATACAGAATGAAAATATGATATAAAAGCATACTAAAGTAAAATTCCAAAACACAAAAAGACCCACACAAAATAAAATTTAAGATGTTCACAAATTGAATGTATAGCACAATATTTTTCATTCTGGAATCTATACATTCTGAATAGACATAAGAACATCAGTGTGCAGGTGAATTTTACATATAATTCTGAATAACTCACTAAGGCAAATGTTTTATTTCCTACCACTTTTCCCTCCCTAATTTATTGAAAAACACCCGAATAAACAGTTTCTTGCATTGAAATATGTAATCTGTAAATTAGCCTTCTGCAATATATGTACAAATCTACTCGAGTGCACATCATTTGCATATAAATAGAATTTTCTGAGATTAGAGTCGCGAGTTTCTTGAAAATATTATGTTGTGTGTTTAACAAAGTTGAAGTTATTGGTATTTACATCTAATAACTACTTAAAGTAGATTAACACAATATTTTCAGGTACTAAAAATACTGTCACATGTTTAAATGCCTTACTCCACTGGATGCAAAAAAATAAAGTGCTCTTTGTTTTTATATAAGATTTTGATTGTAAGTAAAGAACATATGTTGCATTCAGCTGGAACATTACCTAGGCACTATCATCTGTATTTATATTTGATGATGATGATGATGATATTTACTACTGTGGCTTTAAATAGGATTGTATCATTCAGGCAGTTTAACATCTGTGAGCAGGAGTAGTATATCTTCAGCACTTTGTACAAGATTGGTAGGAGATTAGCTTATATATAAAGCTCTCTCTCGTGAGTTTAGTTTTTAGTTCAGTTCAGTTGGAGATAGTTAGTATTGAGCCATTTAGTTTGGTTACAAAGTTATAGATGAATTTCAGATCATCTAAGTGAACCCCAAAAACAGGCCATATCATGCCTACGCAAGTCTGCAGAAAGGAGAATCCTGATATACAGTGGGGAAAAAAAGTATTTAGTCAGCCACCAATTGTGCAAGTTCTCCCACTTAAAAAGATATGGCCGGCCTGTAATTGTCATCATAGGTAGACCTCAACTATGAGAGACAAAATGAGAAAACAAATCCAGAAAATCACTGTCTGATTTTTAAAGAATTTATTTGCAAATTATGGTGGAAAATAAGTATTTGGTCAATAACAAAAGTTCATCTCAATACTTTGTTATATATCCTTTGTTAGCAATGACAGAGGTCAAACGTTTTCTGTAAGTCTTCACAAAGTTGGCACACACTGTTGCTGGTATGTTGGACCATTTCTCCATGCAGATCTCCTCTAGAGCAGTAATGTTTTGGGGCTGTCGCTGGGCAATACGGACTTTCAACTCCCTCCAAAGGTTTTCTATGGGGTTGCTGATGGAAGGAGGTTTGCACTCAAAATCTCACAATACATGGCCCCATTCATTCGTTCATGTACACGGATCAGTCATCCTGGTGCCTTTGCAGAGTAAGAGCCCCAAAGCATGATGTTGCCACCCCCATGCTTCACAGTAGGTATGGTGTTCTTCGGATGCAACTCAGCATTCACTCTCCTCCAAACACGACGCGTTGTGTTTCTACCAAACAGTTCTACTTTGGTTTCATCTGACCATATGACATTCTCACAGTACTCTTCTGGGACATCCAAATGCTCTCTAGCAAACTTCAGACGGGCCCGGATATGTACTGGCTTAAGCAGGGGGACACGTCTGGCACTGCGGGATCTGCTTGCCTATTGCAGATTCAGTCTTCCCAGCCTGGTGCAGGTCAACAATTTTGTTTCTGGTGTCCTTCCAGAGCTCTTTGGTCCTCACCATAGTGGAGTTTGGAGGGTGACTGTTTGAGGTTATGGACAGGTGTCTTTTATACTGATAACAATTTCAAACAGGTGCCATTACTACAGGTAATGAGTGGAGGACAGAGGAGCCTCTTAAAGAATTAGTTACAGGTCTGTGAGAGTCAGAAATCTTGCTTGTTTGTAGGTGACCAAATACTTACTTATTTTACACCATAATTTGCAAATAAATTCTTTAAAAATCAGACAATGTGATTTTCTGGATTTGTTTTCTCATTTTGTCTCTCATAGTTGAGGTCTACCTATGATGTCAATTACAGGCCTCTCATCATTTTTAAGTGGGAGAACTTGCACAATTGGTGGCTAACTAAATACTTTTTTTGCCCCCACTGTACATAAAAGGAGACATCCATTAACAGATAGCAACATCAATCATGTCTTATCTACTATTTAGAGGGAATTTACTTAGCACAGGCAAGAGCCATAGGGTTGAGCCAGATGTGGGAAATGTACATGAATAACCCCTCCTAAAAAAGTCTAAGAGTAATTACTGGGAGAGTATGTGAGATATTGAGAATCCTGTACTTAGCCACAAGTGGATTTTGTAGCTGAGACAGCCTCCATTTTAATTGTGCATCATCCCAGGGGATAGTGTGGAGATGACACATGTGGAAGTGCCCAAGATGGAAGCTACTCACTGCTTCTCTGGTCCTCTGCACCAATTCCTCCCACATGCCCTGACGTGGCACAGTAATGAGGGGATCACATGTGCGTGATGTTAAAGGGTTCATCAGGGTACTCCCTGCTATGGTACCCTTGAATGATGGTATTATGGGGTGTCCTAATTGTGGGTTTGAATGAGGCACAGAAGACAAAGTGGCAGCTGAAGAGAAGAAGATTTTCATGTTAGTTTGCTTAATAGAATTCTTCCAGACACAGAATAACATTGAGCCACAATAATTGTAGAAAGCAGTATCCACACTTTACAGCACTCTACAAACATGAGCGGAAGTGGTGTCTGCTCTTCACTCTCTCCACTAGTCCTCTGCAATATGGTGGAAGAGATAACTCCAAAAAAGAAAGAGAGCGTGCTAATCTACATTGAAGCGTAGAATTATTGTCTAATTGCAAAACCCAAACAGGTTTCGGGGGACAGCCCCTTCTTTAAGTGCATTATAGGGAAAAAATACTCAAATTATAAACATGGAGCATGGGAGCAATACCAGAAGTGACTTAAAATGATTCCCATGCCGTGTGCGCCATAGAGGCTGAGGCATACATATACGTATTGATGAAAATCGGAGATGGTAAGGGTGCATCTGCACTGTTGGGTCTAACAGAATAGACTCGAGCAGAACATGTGCTAGATGTGTGAAGTGACACAACCATGGAGCCGAGATGGGTAATCTCACCATGCTTGTGCTATCTTGTAAGGCAAACTGATGCTCTACCATTTGCTAGATATTAACAAATGAGTTTACAGGATCAAAATAAGGAATGCCTCAAAAAATAAATGAATGGGGACCATAATAAAAGGGGGGTGGAATTGGGAGATGAGGAGGAAGGTGGCAGCTACACAAACTAAAACATTAGGGATAACTGGATGGATCTTAAGAAAAAAATAAAGACGGTAAAAAATGTATATGTTAAACACTCATGCTTAATAGTAATAGTGAGGGTAATAATACAACTAGAAATAATCAGTGCCCCCATAAGACTGGAGTAGAAGCTAGTAGACTTTCTACAGTTTCTTTTAAACCAGAGGGAATTATTGTATCTAATTTATAAATCCAGTAGATCTCTCCTTTATTTAGACGTCTCCAGCGGATGATTGTGGGGAAATCAAATCTATGGGAGTAAATGTGAAATAACTAAAGTCACATGTATGATGGACTGCCACATGACGTAACACTGTGTTTGAGAAAGCCATTGATGACATTGGCATGCTTATCTATCCTTTCCCTGAGACATCTGGATGTATCTCCCACATATTGTAGACGGCACATGCTTTCAAGCACTTAAAAGACATAGGAGGAAGAACAGTTCATGAAAGACCGAATTGGACAAGATTCGCTAGTGGACAGACTTGTAATAGCCTTGCTGCGGTCTACAATTGAGCAGCAACATTTACAACTAGGGAGTTACAGCAATAACTGCCCCATATCGAGGGGCGGTCACATGATAGAGTAAGGGTTGTATTGAGAGGTTTCTCTTTCAGTCTACTTGGAGAAAGGTAATTTTTGTGCCCTCCTAAAGTAAATTCTTGGTTGCTTAGAAAGAGATAAAGAGATCATTTGAGGTATGAATCATTGATTGAGTCATGCCATTGGCATGATATTATATCCCTGAACCGCTCAGCCAGAGTGGCACTCTGGTTTTAATACACATCCTTAGAAAGATTACATGAAATCCTTCAAAATTGTCCATAGTGTACATTGTCTTTCCTATACTTATAATGAAGACTGCTATAGTTTAATAGGCTGTTGCAATCTACCTTCTTAAAGATGTTTTTGGTGATAATATCATTGTGATCAGCTGTTAAAACAAGAAATTGAATACCTCGACTTAATGCTAATGAACCACTGAAGGAGAGTTCCCAATTATTCTGAGGTCTCTAAAGTATCCAAAAAAATCTGGTGGACTATTCCATATTAAAAGGAGGTTGTCAAGGCATTGTGCTCATTAATGGACCGAATTCCTTCTAGGATGAAGTCCTTCTGCTGATGAGGCTTACTGGAGTTTGTAGAGAGAAACTGGGAAATGGTCCACGAGCCTTTCTGGTGTGGGATATTACTATAGAGGACTATTACATCTAGAGTGGCACATATGTAGGTGGATTTCCAGGTGTGGCCACAAGTCTCCTTATTAACAGCAGCCTAATCTTTTTTTTTTTTTCAACTACATACAGAGAGAACAACAGCCTAATCTTTTTAATTGGATCCAAGTTCAGTGACAAATCTCTGGAGTTGGATATTGATGTACTGGGATAGATTACAAGTCAACGAACTTATGTGCAAAATAATAGGCCTGCCTGGTGGATCGAGAGAGTCCTTATGTATCTTTGGTAGATAAGACAAAGACAGCATGGGGTCTTTAACCGTTAGGAAGAGTTTCTCTTTTTTAGTAAGGACTCAAAGTATAGGCTCAATCTATAAGATCATGATACACGAGAATGTAGTCTGAGGTGTGGTCATTCTGAAGCAGCAGATAATGTAAGGTATCAAAGTATTTTATTAGGGTTCTTTAATGTAGGATTCCTGAATCACTTCTCACCTACTTTTATCGGCCCTTTTTATAACAATTTCCTGGTTTTCCATAAGATATTTGAAGGATAATCTTTCACCATGGTTCAAATTATCCTTCATGTGGTTGGATTTATTTTTCTTCAGTTGGTGGAATTCTGCAACTACAAATGAGTTAAATGTTTCTATATTGCCGCCTTAATGATGAATGGGGTAGAAAGTAGATTTGGGTATTAGGTGAGAGAAGTGAGGGGTTGTTAGAATGGAGGGACCAGGTGGAGAGGACATTCCATCCTTCTATTGAAATTCTTCCTAACGGTTAAGGACTCCATGGAGTCTTTGTTTTATCGTCTACCAAAGATACATAAGGACGTTCTGAATCCACCAGGCAGGGCTATTTTGCGCATAAATTTGTTCACCTGTAATCTATCCCAGTTCCCAGTACATTGATATGCAACTCCAGAGATTTATCACTGGCCTTAGCTTCTCAATTAAAAGATTTGGTTGTACACCTACAGTACATGTGGGCTACTCTAGATGTAACAGCTTTCTGTAGTAACATCTCACACCAGAAAGGCTTGTTAGCCATTTCCCAATTTCTCCCTACAGACTCCAGTAAGCCTCAACTGCAGAAGTACTTCATCCTTGAAGGAATTCAGTCCATTCTTGAGCACAATGCCACAGCAAGGCCATTACAAGCCGTTCCACTTTCCAATTCGGTCTTTCATGAACTGTTTTTCCTTATATGTCATTTACATGCTTGAGTGCACTTGCTGTCCATGGGTACCTATTCTCTTTTTATTTCCATTTGTATCTGTTTCCTCCATTTGTAGTTTCTTCACATTTTGTCTGTATGATTTGGGAACCCTGTAGTCTGACACACTCATATGTATTTTCAATTATTTATATAATAAATATGCCAATATAATATATATATATATATATATATATATATATATATATATATATATACAGTACAGACCAAAAGTTTGGACACACCTTCTCATTCCAAGAGTTTTCTGTATTTTCATGACTATAAAAATTGTAGATTCACACTGAAGGCATCAAAACTATGAATTAACACATGTGGAATTATATACTTAACAAAAAAGTGTAAAACAACTGAAAATATGTCTTATATTCTAGGTTCTTCAAAGTAGCCACCTTTTGCTTTGATTACTGCTTTGCACACTCTTGGCATTCTCTTGATGAGCTTCAAGAGGTAGTCACCTGAAATGGTCTTCCAACAGTCATGAAGGAGATCCCAGAGATGCTTAGCACTTGTTGGCCCTTTTGCCTTCACTCTGCGGTCCAGCTCACCCCAAACCATCTCGATTGGGTTCAGGTTTTGTGACTGTGGAGGCCAGGTCATCTGGCGTAGCACCCCATCACTCTCCTTCTTGGTCAAATAGCCCTTACACAGTCTGGAGGTGTGTTTGGGGTCATTGTCCTGTTGAAAAATAAATGATGGTCCAACTAAACACAAACCGGATGGCATAGCATGCCGCCGCAAGATGATGTGGTAACCATGCTGGTTCAGTATTACTTCAATAAATCCCCAACAGTGTCACCAGCAAAGCACCCCCACACCATCACACCTCCTCCTCCATGCTTCATGGTGGGAACCAGGCATGTAGAGTCCATTCGTTCACCTTTTCTGCGTCGCACAAAGACACAGTAGTTGGAACCAAAGATCTCAAATTTGGACTCATCAGACCAAAGCACAGATTTCCACAGATCTAATGTCCATTCCTTGTGTTCTTTAGCCCAAACAAGTCTCTTTTGCTTGTTGCCTGTCCTTAGCAGTGGTTTCCTAGCAGCTATTTTACCATGAAGGCCTGCTGCACACAGTCTCCTCTTAACAGTTGTTGTAGAGATGTGTCTGCTGCTAGACCTCTGTGTGGCATTGACCTGGTCTCTAATCTGAGCTGCTGTTAACCTGCGACTTCTGAGGCTGGTGACTCGGAAGAACTTATCCTCCACAGCAGAGGTGACTCTTGGTCTTCCTTTCCTGGGGCGGTCCTCATGTGAGCCAGTTTCTTTGTAGCGCTTGATGGTTTTGGCCACTGCACTTGGGGACACTTTCAAAGTTTTCCCAATTTTTCGGACTGACTGACCTTCATTTCTTAAAGTAATGATGGCCACTCATTTTTCTTTACTTAGCTGCTTTTTTCTTGCCATAATACAAATTCTAACACTCCATTCAGTAGGACTATCAGCTGTGTATCCACCTGACTTCTGAACAACACAACTGATGGTCCCAACCCCATTTAAAAGGCAAGAAATCCCACTTATTAAACCTGACAGGGCGCACCTGTGAAGTGAAAACCATTTCAGGTGACTACCTCTTGAAGCTCATCAAGAGAATGCCAAGAGTGTGCAAAGCAGTAATCAAAGCAAAAGGAGGCTACTTTGAAGAACCTAGAATATAAGACATATTTTCAGTTGTTTCACACTTTTTTGTTAAGTATATAATTCCACATGTGTTAATTCATAGTTTTGATGCCTTCAGTGTGAATCTACAATTTTTATAGTCATGAAAATACAGAAAACTCTTGGAATGAGAAGGTGTGTCCAAACTTTTGGTCTGTACTGTATATATATACATACATACATACATACACACACACACAGTCATATGAAAAAGTTTGGGCACCCCTATTAATCTTAATCATTTTTAGTTCTAAATATTTGGGTGTTTGCAACAGCTATTTCAATTTGATATATCTAATAACTGATGGACACAGTACAATAAACCTCATTTCAATCCTGAAATATTACTAACAGAAAATGTGCAATATGCATTAAACCAAAATTTGACCGGTGCAAAAATTTGGGTACCCTTATCATTTTATTGATTTGAATACTCCTAACTACTTTTTACTGACTTACTGAAGCACAAAATTGGTTTTGTAACCTCACTGAGCTTTGAACTTCATAGCCAGGTGTATCCAATCATGAGAAAAGGTATTTAAGGTGGCCAATTGCAAGTTGTTCTCCTATTTGAATCTCCTCTGAAGAGTGGCATCATGGGCTCCTCAAAACAACTCTCAAATGATCTGAAAACAAAGATTGTTCAACATAGTTGTTCAGGGGAAGGATACAAAAAGTTGTCTCAGAGATTTAACCTGTCAGTTTCCACTGTGAGGAACATAGTAAGGAAATGGAAGACCACAGGGACAGTTCTTGTTAAGCCCAGAAGTGGCAGGCCAAGAAAAATATCAGAAAGGCAGAGAAGAAGAATGGTGAGAACAGTCAAGGACAATCCACAGACCACCTCCAAAGAGCTGCAGCATCATCTTGCTGCAGATGGTGTCACTGTGCATCGGTCAACAATACAGCATACTTTGCACAAGGAGAAGCTGTATGGGAGAGTGATGCGAAAGAAGCCATTTCTGAAAGCACGCCACAAACAGAGTCGCCTGAGGTATGCAAAAGCACATTTGGACAAGCCAGCTTCATTTTGGAAGAAGGTCCTGTGGACTGATGAAACAAAGATTGAGTTGTTTGGTCATACAAAAAGGCGTTATGCATGGCGTAAAAAAACACAGCATTCCAAGAAAAACACTTGCTACCCACTGTAAAATTTGGTGGAGGTTCCATCATGCTTTGGGGCTGTGTGGCCAATGCCGGCACTGGGAATCTTGTTAAAGTTGAGGGTCGCATGGATTCAACTCAGTATCAGCAGATTCTTGAGAATAATGTACAAGAATCAGTGACGAATTTGAAGTTACGCCAGGGATGGATATTTCAGCAAGACAATGATCCAAAACACAGCTCCAAATCTACTCAGGCATTCATACAGAGGAACAATTACAATGTTCTGGAATGGCCATCCCAGTCCCCAGACCTGAATATCATTGAACATCTGTGGGATAATTTGAAGCGGGCTGTCCATGCTCGGCGACCATCAAACTTAACTGAACTGGAATTGTTTTGTAAAGAGGAATGGTCAAAAATACCTTCATCCAGGAACTGATTAAAAGCTACAGGAAGCGACTAGAGGCTGTTATTTTTGCAAAAGGAGGATCTACTAAATATTAATGTCACTTTTCTGTTGAGGTGCCCATACTTTTGCACCGGTCAAATTTTGGTTTAATGCATATTGCACATTTTCTGTTAGTACAATAAACCTCATTTCAATCCTGAAATATTACTGTGTCCATCAGTTATTAGATATATCAAATTGAAATGGCTGTTGCAAGCACCCAAATATTTAGAACTAAAAATGATTAAGATTAATAGGGGTGCCCAAACTTTTTCATGACTGTATATATATATTTATATTAGTTTTGGTATTTTTCTAATATGTGTTCATTAATTTATTGGGGGCATTGATTACTTCTTTATATTTTCAACCTGTCACTATTACTATAAATCATGAGTCTTAAAACATATCAATTTCTTATCTCCCTCCTTATGTCCCCTGATTTCCCCCCTTTATTATAGTCCCCATTCATTTATTTATTTATTGAGGAATCCCTTATTTTGATCCTGTACACTCATTCACCGATATCCACCAAATCAACGACCATCGGTTTGCTGTACGATAGCACAAGCATGGTGAGATTACCCATTTTGACTCCATGCTTGTACCACTTCACACATCTAGCACATGTGACACGAGAGTCTATTCTGTTAGACCCTACGACAGAAATGTTTATTATTTCAGAGGAATTTTCCTATAATGGCTCAACAAATACATTTTCCAAAAGTGTCCTATACTGAACACTCCCATTATACTTCAGGTATGCCTTCTCTAGAGGAAATCTGGCTGCAATAGCAGCTGGCTCCCAGATTCTGCAGCTGCATGATTTCATGCAGCTACTTAACACTGGAAGAACATATGGGTATGCCCTTGCAGGGTTAAGAGTGGACCGCCCAGACAAATTTAATCAACGGATAGTCCAGAACTGGTTAAGAAGCAGATCCAATTAGAACCCTGCCTGATCCTCCAATCTTAGGGTTAAGATGGGTTATTTAAACCTGGCTGTTGTAGTCATTTGCCTGTTATTGTTTTCTGCAGCTGGGCTCCTTGCTTTTCCTGTGAATACTCCCTATTACTTCTGATCTACTGGTGCTGATTTCTGGTTTGCTCTTCTGGTTTACTCCTTTGCTTCCGATTCAGATATTGTTGTGACCTCCTAGATTTGACTATGGCTTGGACTCTGACTCTTCTCTGGTATGGTTTCTGGTAACTCTGTATATTCCTGGTTTGACCTCAACTTGTTCATTACTCTCCAGTCAGCCATTAGGTAACTGGTTTTGTTCTTTTCTACTGAAAATGTGCATATTATCTTGTACCGTGTCTCAGTTTTCTAACTTGTGTAGGAGAAGCCAAGCCCATCCATGTGGTGAGTTTTAGTGAAAATCATTGGGGGGTGCCTTAGACTCCATAAACCAAGACCATAGGTAGCGGGTTGCTGACCTAATCACTACCACAGATACCCAGTGTATGTAATACAACTTCAAATATAGCGGACAGAGTATTTAAAGTGTCTGAGTAGGTGTTGCTGGACATAGGAGCATGGGATGCACCAAGGTGGAGTGCCAGCAATACAACTTTTTATTATTGGCCTCCGTGCCATACAGTGGTTTCTTGCTGTGTCCCAAGCTGTTCTTGTGGAGTTTTTGGAGCTTCTGCATGAGCTCTTTTTATACTGTGTTTTTTTGCCATATGCATTGATTTTATTGGCATTACTATTAAAAGCTATATTTTAATACTCGCTTCACTTTTTCTATTCTGAGTTATGGAGTTATAACTCAGAGAACTACTCTGTTTCTTTAAAACCCTACCAACGATGGCAGTCTGAATTACACTGTCAGCAATGTTAGGGGTGAAGTAGAGCTTTGCAACAGAGCCTGGGGGGCTCATTTTAGAGGTAGGTATGGGTCTCAGAGGTAGGTAGGACTGGCATATATCAAGCATTTATGGTATATTAAGTGGATATAACATAAATGACTTTCAAGGCAAACCCCATTAATGGTTATTTTTTGCATATAACTGTTGGTTTGGCACAGAAAAGATATCAATTTACTGTAGAATTATAAATGGTTGTGTCCAACTGTTCTACCACAAACAATATGCCAATTTACTGGAGAATTTTTGAGTGAGCAACTACATTGCAGTATAGTTAACAACACCGTATAACTTTCTTTGGCACAGTAAGGTATTTGACTGTAGAAGTTTTTTTGCAAGTAAACAACTTAGTAGCACTAACATTAACAGCATTTTATGTACAATTGTTAAAACTATTAGGGCTCATTCACATGACAAGATTCCATGGCCAGCTGTTGTATAAAAGCCAGCACACGGCCCCATGGACTTAAATGGATCTATTTATACAACGGTTTGAATAGTTATTTGGTCCGTGTGAACAATTCAAGAAAAAGAAAATACAACGTGCTATTTCTAAGGCCATTTTCACGGATCCCTCAATATCCAGTGTCTATAAGGGACCCATGAACACAAACGACTCTGCCATGTGAATGAGGCCATACTTGGAAATATGCACCTGCAAGAATTGTAGTGATAGTGTGAATATTTCAGAAACTATCAGTTTTTGTAGGTGTATATTTCAAAGTCATAGTATAAAATTCTCAGATTACCTAACCACATGCAGTATTCTTGCCATGTTTTCTGCACATTCTACAAAATAATCTTATTGAAGTGACAACGTTGGATGTCACAACTAGATGTATATTTTTTTTTCTTGTTTTGGTCAAGAAATTTTTTCTAAGCTATTCTATTCAATAGATTACAACCATGATTTATTCTTAGGGTTTCTCCCAACCAGAAGACCTTTTGTGCAAATGTAAAAATTTAAAATAACCATAATATGGGTTACAAGGATAGTTACCTAGGAAACATTGATTATAAATACTGCAAATGTATAAAATATGTTTCTCTTTTCCCGAAACCACACAAGCAGCTGTTGTTTATGGGCTTCATCCTGAAAGAGGCAGCGGTGATCAAAATATTATTATATTCATCACTTAAATCTGCGTTCCATTGACTACAATTACTACTAGTGATACAAAATATCTGTATACAGTAAATGTAAACAAATCAGATTGCAAACCAAGGAAATAAAAAAAAAAAAAAACGGAAAATGGTCACTGTTAAAATACATATCTGTACACTCTATTAGTACTACTCATATATTAGTCCTCCATATTTACTGCAGCTCGGGACAATATGTTAATTATTACCCCTCGATATTTCATACACGTTTGAACTGAATAGCAACACAACATGTGCAGCCCCTCCCCATTCACTTTTGGCAACAGATGGGGCCCTTTCACGACATACAGGTGTCAGTGGTGAACCTAGCCTCTTTGCCGCCTGAGGCGGACTACAGAATGACGCCCCCCCACAAAAAAAAAAAAAAATTGAGTTTCCATGCTACTAGCTTCACACACTGTTATCGTCGCACAATATACACAATACACAAAGTTATAAAACAGTTTTTAAGAATTCTTCTTACTGCATCACTTCAGTATCAGATCAACAACATGGTATTAACAATGAAAGTAACTTCACACATCTTCTGCTTGGTAGATGGACGAGCCCGCATGGCCCCCAATCTCTATAATAGGAGCGCTGCAGATAGCTGAGTACTGGACTTCGGCTATCTCTGGCACTCCCATTGAAGTAAATGAGAGCCACGCGGGTTCGTCCATTCACCAAGTGACACACCTATATATATGGCTGCGGTCAGGCTGAATATCCAACCAGTGGGGGGGGGGAAAACAATTCTCAGGCTCAGTGGGGGACTCAGCAAACAGACCCCCATCAATCAGGTATTTATCCTCTATCATTTAGGTGTATACAGGGCAGTAACATTTTGTGACTTACAGGTGGCGTCTCTGACTAATCCTTTACATTTCCCTTCTCTTCCCTTTGGACCGCCATGACCACTTCTTACAGCTGTGACTTGTCTCTGTAAAGTTTGCAACACAGATCTCTTTGGCTCCTCACTTTTCCAGGCATCCAACCCACAATGTCCTCACATACACACCCATCCTGCTGCTACCCCAATTATAAAATATATGATATAACCCCCCCATAAAGAATAATACTCCCAAGTGCATCTTTATATTAATAATGTCCGTGTGTACCCTGTATAAATAGTGCCCCTTATTAATAATGCCCCATAGGTTTCCTAATTAAAAGGTTTTCCAGGTCATTAATAAACTAATCAGTGGGGCTCAAAAACCCAGGACCCCTACTGATCAGCTGTTTGAATGGTACCTGTGTAAGTGCTGTGACCGCTTCTCTGTTTACATAGTGTCATTCATCTCATAGCAGCCATGTCATATAACTACAGCCTCGTCCTATACACGTCTATGTGACAAGCCTGTAATTACATCACATGGTCACTATAAACAGACAGTGTATAATATAAACAGGCGTCATAGCGCCTGTTTATAGCGCCCCAATTACACACACTATAATGTTCCACAGCAGCCCCTGCACACAGTATTACGGTCCATAGTGGCCCCTGCACATGGTATTATGCTCCATAGTGGCCCCTGCACATGGTATTATGCTCCATAGCGGCTCCTGCACACGGTATTATGCTCCATAGCGGCCCCTGCACACGGTATTATGCTTCATAGAGGCCCCTGCACACGGTATTATGCTCCATAGTGGCCCTTGCACATGGTATTATGCTCCACAGTGGCCCCCGAACACGGTATTATGCTCCACAGTGGCCCCTGCACTCGGTATTATGTCCCATAGTAGCCAACCCATGAATTATTATTATACTCTGGGGTCTTTTACCAGTTTACGGTAAATATAAAGTCAAAAATGCCACCCCCGAGACAGTGATGGACAGTGACGCCCCTGATACAGGTGTATCTCAATAAATTAGAATATCTTTGAAACGTTCATTTCAGTAATTCAATTCATAATCAGCGTCTTCCATGATTGTGTGTCCTACTGAACCAGACTGAGGGACCATTTAAAGGCTTAGGAAACCTTGGCAGGTAACACACTGAATTTACAATACTGAACTTTTTTACAATATTCTAATTTTCTTAGATTTGGGTTTTCATTACCTGTAATCCATAATCAACATTTACAGAAATAAAACACTTGGAATAGAACACTCTGTGTGTAAAGAATCTAGAAAATATAGGTCGTCACTTTTTTTAATTTAATTACTGAAATAAACACTTCAAAGATATTCTAATTTATTGAGATACACCTGTAGCTGTGGGTCTCAGAGGTGGAACCCATATCTGTCAGGTATTTATAGCATATCATGAGTATAGTCATAAATACTGGGATGAAATACCCCTTTAACACAGGGAAGTCTTCCATTCAGGAACCACATGCGTTAGCCAAAGCAAAAATTACTTCCAAGATCATAATTCTTTTTTTTTATATCCCAGCACATATATACATTACTGTACAGGGACAACCATATGATTTATATGTGCACAATATATGATGCAACAGGAGAATTGAACACTTACTAACTGTCAGGTTCCAATGCAGATTACAGCTGATCACGGGGTATGCAAGTAATTCTATACTGTATGTTGATGTGTTTATTTTGAGGGACCCTTTAAAACTAATTAATGTACATCTGAAGCAGGTATAAGAGGGGTTAAAAAAAAAAAAAAAAAGTTTCACATTTCAGATAAAATGTAACCGCAGTCTTTCATATGCTTTAGGACTCCAGACTTGTTGCACGCCACATAAATCTTTAATCATTGTCTAAGCCTCCTTGGGACCTATTTGCGCTGTGAGCTTTCCTTACAACAGTTAATTTATGATTTCATTTGGAATGACTGAGAGCTCATAGTGAACATGGACACTTAGGAAATGTTAAGGGTGAAGGTTTACTCAGTGTGCAGCAGGGACTGCGAAGACTATGCCAGCTTTACCTAAACAGCACTTCATAGATGACAGAACATAGATTAACTGCTGGAAGTAAACCACTATATTTCCACTACTATATTGAATGACTAAGAGCTGTTATCCAAGGCGCATGTTAACCAGCCTATACACATTTAATATAAATTGTGAGATTGCTTGGAAATATTTTATTGACATATAGAAAAAGATGATCATCCATGTAAATTTTATCTGTATTATATAATCTGCCAGTCATCGCAAATCATTTTTCCTTTGCATTATAGTTTATTTTCCTAAAATTGTATAAAATGGTATCCTATAAACAACAAATTCTGTCCACCATTCATACAAAAACTACAAAATATGATGCAGGCAACCTTTAGGCTAGGGTTAGGGAGGATTCACATGAACCATTTTCAGCCATGAAACACGGTCTGTGCATTGAGTGGATTTACCATCTTGCATCCTATGATGCTAGGAGTCCCTGCCTCCCAGCTACATACTATTTGCAAGCACCTTTTCCGCAAAAATTTTTGGAGCATTTTAAATGTTAAAATGTGTAAAAGCGAGTGGCAGCGCAGTGTATGGTTAACCTAGAATTCACTGTTTACTGTAATTTCTCCAATAGACACTTTGACATAATTTTGGTCAAAGTGTTTCCCTTAGAGAGCTAGAAATTGGCTAGAGAGAGTCCTAGGAGCCTTGATAGTGTCATATACTATGTTTTAAGCATAAGTTAACTCTGGTTTGTACCAAACTGATTTGAGCCGAACCACAAGAAACCCTAAACTAAACAAATCTTCAAAAGTTCACCCATATCTGGTTGCAAAGTGACTACATTAACTCAACCACACCCTGCATCTGCAAAGATTAACCCCTCCTTGTGATGAAGGGAACCTATGTGTGTGTGTGTGTGTGTGGATTACTGAATCCATTCAATTAATTTCAGGGGTTGGAAATGTCCATTCCTGCCCTTCCATTGCTTTACTTCTTTTTGGGCAGCCATGCATGGAAGAGGTTGACCTGCCATCCACCTTAGCATCTGTGAAACATTCTTCTTTCCAAGATGGGGACGGAGCTGATGCCCCATCTTTTACAGATGGGGATCAGTTGGCTCATCCCCCACCTCAGGGAGTGAAGAACCCTGGGTTGTTTGGCTAAGCACAAGCCACAAGAGACTGTGATAGCTTATCTCCTGATGTGACATCAGTTGTAAGGTTACAAAGCTGGGTGTGTCCAGTCCATCAGAGATCTTCCAAGCTTCCTGGAAATAAGGAACTCTAAAATATCGGATTTATTCTGTTTTTCTCCAGTTATGTTTAGAGATGTATGCTTGTGTATCATTTCTTTCATTGACTTTTCTTTTGATATATGGCACTAAACCCTTTGTGTATGAAATAGTTGAATTTAAGATTACTTTGTGTTGCTTTATGAATGATTACCTTTTTGAAATGTGTTTGCATTTGACTGTTTGAGAGAGATGTGAATAAGTGATCAGTTTCAGCTGAGCCCAAAGTCAGTGGTGGCGGCAGCATGTATGTGGGGGGTTTGTGGACTGTGTTGGGGTGCAATTTACACTAAATTTGCAGCCTGAGTGAAGGGTGAGTGCAAGATTGAGTGAGTTGACCCCTGACAGCTACACTGACGTCGTGTGCTAGGACGGCCCGTTATGTGACACTCCTGTTTCGGACTCCTAGTTTTCTCAGCTGTTTTCCTATTGGCTGTTGATTGGCACTGCCTGTCCTATCAGTCTGGACTTGAGGATTAATGTTTGTTTGTTCTGTTTTCCTGTGTATGCCTCTCGCCACCAGGTTCCAGTCCTGCGAACCCTAAGGTGAACCTTGAAGCCAGTATCCATATCCTGAGCCCCATAAAACCTAAGGTGAACCCTGAAATCTGGGTCTGTATCCCAATCTTTAAACCTGCCTTTATCTTCTGAACTTTGAAACCTGAGCCTCTGTCCTGTCTGTATCTGGTATACCCTGAGACCTGTGTTTGCATCCTGTGTGCATGTCTATCCTATGAACCCTAAAGCCTTAAAAGGTACCCTGAAACCTGAGCTGGTATCCTGCCTGTATCCAGTGTACCCTGAAACTTGTGTCCTATCAAGTGGATCCTGTGCCTGTATGCTGTGCCCTGATACATGCTTACCTGTCATGGTTATCTTCTGCCTGTGCTAAGAAGTTGAGCCCGATGTACCCTTGCTTACTTGTGGATGCTGCTCCTGGTTCGGTCCCTGGCTGCTTTTGGAACGTGCTCCAGTTATCTTCTGGTTCTGTATCTAGGGCCTGTGCCTGGTTGCTGCTACAGCCATCTCCTAGTTCTATCCAAGAGCATCTTCTGTTCCATGTGAGGTCTGCAGTGTCACATCCTGTACTATGTCCTGCCTGCGCCACCCCTGCCTTTCCACTTTGGTGTTCTCAATTATCTGTCACTGTTTCTTCCAGTTTCTAGATAGCTGCAGTTTAAGGATCCATAATTCTATTAAGTTTTACAATGATTTACTTTCCATGTACTTTGTCAGGTTGTTAATAAAGCACAGCTACATACACAGCTGTTATATCTATGGCTGCAGTAATAATGGAATCAGTTCTGATAACTATCTTTGTTCTCATATGTGGATGATATCCGACTAAAGAGTTAGCTTCAGTCTAAACATAAAAGGCAATTATACAATTGCCTTTATGACAGTCTAAAGTAGATTAGGTAGCTTGAAAAAAAAAGGGGAAACAAGGCTGTGATTACCGAGGAGGATATAGATAAGAAAGCAAGACATCTCAAAGGCATCTTTTAAATTGGACTATAAAGGTGTGAGCTCATGAAATTCTTAAACGTTCTGTCTAAGATCTGCCTCTGAAAGAAAATACAGAATTGAAGCTTTGAGGAGTGAGCTGTGTGAAGGACCTGTCTTTATGAATGGCTGCAGAGATGACCCCACAAACTGTATGAAGAAACGAAGATGTAACTTTGAACATGTACTGTAGGTCAAAATGCAAAATCTGTCTCAAGACCTCCCAACTCTCATGTGCAGTGGCGTAACTAGGAATGGCTGGGCCCCAAGGTGAACCCCCCCCCCCACCGGACAAACCGCATTCCTGCACACACCATTATGCCCCCAGACCCCAGATCAGAAACCCAGGGGAGGATGCAAACCTAAAAAAAAAAAAAATGGTTACTTACCTCTGCCTGGCTCCGGTGCACTCCCCGCTACTTTCGACCATCTTAAATGTTGGACCAGACGTCACGTGAGCCAGGCTGGCGTCGCGATGCATAATGACGCCAGCCTGGCTCACGTGACGTCTGGGACGTCAAAGAGACCCGAAGACTGCGGAGCACAGGAGAGGTAAGTAACATTGTTTTTTATGTTCCCTCACCTCCCCTGTGCCTCCGATCATTATAGTCTAGGGGTCTGAAAATACCCCAGAGTATAATGATAGCAGTGCTTGTGGGGGTTCACGGGCCCACGGCCTCACTTACCGATCCACGATCCTGCTTACAGCTGCCTCCGCTTTGGCAGAAGGGGAAGCAGAGGCAGCCGTGAGAAGGAGCGTGGATCAGTAAATAAATAGGGCCCGTTACCTGCTGGGGTTACTTCAGCAGGTAACGGCCTATTAAAAAAAAAAAAAAACAACCCCCCCCCCCCCCCATCAAGGGCCCGCCAGGCCCCCTAATGTCCTGGGCCCTGTGGCAGCCGCTACCACTGTATTTGCACCACTGCTCATGTGCCATTTTTAATACTTATGTCTTCTTATGTGTCATAGAGAACATTGTGACCTCTCAGACACCAGGGCCCAGGTGTAACGGCTACCTCTGCACTTCCTATAGTTACACTGATGCATAAAAATCATGGTAATCATACTCATGCTTGCAGTGAATAGGAAAAAAGTTTATTAATTTTATGACTTGGGCTACAGAGCTAGTTTGGCAATGACACACGTCGTACAGGATTGCAGTTAATGTAGGTGAATGGTATTGCATTGTAATCCAGAGGTGATCACCACAAAAGAAACATTGAGTACTGTTCAATTTTTTTTTTTATGACAGAGTGTGACAGCTGCAGCAACCTTAGGGTTTGCGAGGCAACTCAATTCACTTAGATTACTGGTGACATTACCATCTTTAGTCATGCAACATGTCACAGCCAAAATTAACTCCAAGCCTAAATTGTACCTCTTTATTCGTCTTTATGGCATCAAGCAGAATTCTGAAAATGAATACTATTAATGAGTAGATGACTTGATTAGAGTCATATTCAATAAAGCATGCATCCATAAGAAGATTGGACAATCCTTGATACATCGGGGCAAATGTCAAATGACCTTATTCACACTAACAAACCAATCTCATGGTTGAAGTCACCTTATAGTGGCTACTAATAGAAATTGCAAATTAAATTAGAAAATTACTAAATTTTGATTGAAATATTCCAGTAAATCTTGAAAGTAAATTTCACAATTAGTGACCTCTAATAAGTAAATGGTCTGAGATTCTACATCTATAGTTCCAGTAGTCAAGTGAAAAAGTTATCGCATCAAGTGCAAACAAGTTTTTACTAAGAACAGGGACGCCTGAAAATAAGGGAGAAAGTTAGTAAAAGCGAATAGCATGAGAGAGAAGGAACAAGTAGAGAATAAGTCACTTTAATGCTCATGCATTTACAATGTAATCCCCTCACTTAATCCCTCTTTAGTAGGGATTATGACTAAGTAGGAAATGACCTCATCAAGTATTTATGGAATGTGGAATCTGCCACAAACGTGAACTTTTTTATATCATTTTCATTATACAGAATAGAGTTTCTAGATTATTAGAATGTCATAAACAGAAATAATAGAAATACATTGTATTACTAGAGGCCTGAATACACTTGAATGTTGAGAGCTGCTTGAAAAAAAAACTGGAATTACACTTACTGGTAATTGTGTTTACTCAAAAGAGAGAGACAGTGGGTCCACCCCGGGGATGGGAAACCTCTCGATAAAAAAAAGGAGTTCTACCAAGACACAAAAAAAGAGCTCCTTAGATACGTTTAGCACATACATTTTTTTTTGTTTTTTGTTTTTTTTTTTAAATCCCCTTCTCTCTGCCACCATTTTTCATTTTTGCATTTTCCATTTCTACTCCCCTCCCTCAAGGCTATAACTTTGTTATTTTCTCATTCACAAAGCCATAGGAGGACTTATTTTTTGGCAGGACAAATTGAACATCTTAGTGGTGCCATTTAATATTCCATACAATGTACTGGGAAGCTAGAAAAATTCAGAATGGGGTAAAAATTTCGCTTGCACAATTTTCTTATAGGTTTTGTTTTCTGACATTTACTGTAAAGTAAAAATGACATTACTTATATTCTGTACGTCTATACAGCGTGGCAATTTTGGGATTTAGCCTCACAGGCGGCAGACTCCTGGACTCGACAGCGGTGTAGGCGGTACTGGGTGCCGGAGAAGCAGCATTCAGACGGTGCTAATCCAAAGTAAAATGGCTTTTATTAAGCTTACAAACGGAATAAAAAAAATAACAAACAGCCTGGCTCAGTTAGTCTTTTCAGGACCCCAGTCCTCTTGGGACAGACCGCCCGTCTGTCTCCAACTGGTTCCCCGTCTCCCTGCTTCCTGCGGGTCTCCACAACACTCTCTCCTACTGCAGACACTCCATCTGGAGTTGGTGCCCCCACCCATAGGTGTGGCTGAAGACCTTTTCAGGCCTGGCTCTGGGTCGCTCACTAGCGCCCTCTGGGTTCATACACTCACAACAGTTATGGAAATGATAAATTTATCTAGTTTTTGTTATGCTTCAATACCTTTAAAAAATCCAAAATTTAAAAAAAAAAAAGAAAAAAAAAAAAAAAAAAACTTTAGTCGCTATATTCTGACACCAATAAATTTTTCATATTTCCATGTATGGAGCTGTGTAAAGCTAGATTCACACGACCAAGTTTCACCTGTGAAATGCAGGGAGCGGGACTCCTAGCAGTATAGTTATCTATGATGCTAGGAGTCTCTGCCTCCCAGCGACACACTGTCCTGTACTATAGTCAGTATGTAGTTCAGGACGGTAAATCTGGCGAACATTGCAAAGTCTATTGACTTGTATTAAATGCTGCCTATGGCAGTAATGAGAAGCCTGAGAGGCTTGAACTCCTGGCTGTTATGGCAATGGATCACCAACCCAAGATATCTGGAGGAAAACAAGCCTCCTCAAACTGGCGGCATCCACACACTGTTCATTACCAGCAGATGTCTGGTTTGTAAAATAGCAGAGACTGGAAGGGTATGGTGCCCCCCGGAGTGGGATCCATGTTGAAAGTCCCACTATGGACTATCATAGTGGATATCAGAAAAAAGTTATCCAACTTTTTAAAATTGATGGTCTACCACTGTTAGATCAGTGGGGGGGTCAGAAAAGGACAACACTGCAATATCTAGAATGGCTTCTACAAAAAGTACAGTGTTCTCAGTACTGACTGCTCCGGCACTTAATATAAGCAATGAAGAGGCTGCAGTGCTCTGAACTCATCCAACTATGGAAGACCTGTCTGATAAACTAACTGGATATCCTGCTTCAGTCATATTGAGATTGAACCCCTACTAGCTTTAGTACCTTTGTTAGGGCCTGAAAACTGAAAGAACAGATTTTGAGCTTCCAGAGAATGCTAGTACATAAGTGACCAAGCCTGACTGACAGCAGAATGATGGGGAACAGACTAGTCTGTTCCCCATCACTGCTAATGATCATGGTGGGGGGCAGATGTTGGGGAGCAAAGGATTAGGCAGTTTAATTTCTACTGCCCAATAGTCTTGTTCTCATGAAGTTAAGCCTCTGCCAGAGCAATGTGGAAGTTTGTTTCTCCCCTCTGTCTGTTCAGTTGAGAAGAGGGTACATGTGTGTGAAAGAGACAGTCGGGCTGAGTACCATTCGACGTGTTATATAGTCAGTCAGCACTCATTGGCACAACATTTAGGCTGCGTAAATGAATCTGCGCCCATGAACACTTTAGTCCTTATTGGCCTGTACAGTTGTTCAAACCGGCCTTAACAGTGTCTATGTACATATATTCTAATTGAACTCAGACATCAATAATAGAAGAAAAGAATTTGTGTTAATCTCCTCTCCTGTCTCCTACTCCTACTTGTAACAAAGTAGGATGCAATGGAGCTGGGAGAATAGAAATGGTAAAAGCTGCCAAACAAGCTTGGGCAGTGCTGTGTAGGAAGACATCAGCTTTAGTACAGACAGTAGTGCTGGGGTGAGGATGGTAAACACAGCTATATGTGTGCGCGAGGGGGACCATTAGCTATGTGAGGAGGCACTGTTAGGAATATGGGGTGGGGCACACTAGTACCTAAGTGCCTATGTGTGGTGGTGGGGTTTCAGGTGCAGCAGCCATAAGGGAAGTTGTGAGAGGGGCAGGGGCCCAAACTGAACTGCACCATGGCCTGAATCTACTCCCCTGCTTGAGCAGTGCATGAGTCTTGAATTAAGATAAAAGGAGGAAAGCCCCTGCTATTGCATGTTGGCACCAGCTTATCTCTCTAAGAGCAAAAGGATCAGGTGGTTGGAATCCAGCTGTCCAATTCCTATCTTTCCCCACATTTGCCTTCAATAGAGAGTTAGCAATTCCCATACTCGTAGGTGGTTGACAAATCCCGCAAATTCAGGAGGAGCAGCCAGTAAACATCTAATGTGTATAGCAGCCATACACATTACATTTCTATTGGCCACCTAGATATCTTGTCCAATTCCGCAGCACACATGCATTCTCAGCTCGACCAAGCATTGCATGTGTGCTGAATAGAGAGAGGAGAGAAAACCTTCTCTAGGAACAGTTTACCTTTCCAAGAACAAGAGGGTCAGGCAGGTGAAATGCAATGGATCAATTCTTATCTCTTCTTATTAGTAAGTGCTAGAGAGAAGAGATATACAGTAGTAGGTACAAAGGCAAGCTGTGTAGAGTTGGCAGAGCATAATGTGGGCATGAGAGATCCAATTCACAGGATACCAAAGGTACCATGAGATGCTGAGTGGAGTGGATAGAACATGAGAGGAGCATTGAGAATCTTTCACACAAGGTATAGGAGGCACAATTGCTGGTTGTGTGGATAGCGCTTAAATGGGGCAAGGTGATTGGCACACTTAGTATAAGATGCACCTTGGTGGGCTGTTTGCAGTGAAGAAACAATGAATGGGGTATTAGTGACAGACAGAAGAGATAACACCACCAAGGCAGGCTGTATGCAGTGCATTTTCTGTTGTCCACATACTGCATGCTAAAGTGTATTGCGTCATGTGCCATCTGGTGGAGGACTGAGAAAATTACATCTCAATTTATGGTCTGAGAAAGGAGATGGCAGGCACCTTGTTGGGATAAAGTGATAACCATATTAAGTTAATGATTGCTACATCTGTAAAAGCAAAAGACTCACATATTAGGTATCCACATAACCATAATAAACTGAAGAATTACTACGACAAAAACATGAATGGTATAAAAAATAAAAAACGTTGCTAAAAAGTTATGTTGAATTGTTTATAAATTAGTGCAATTTCCAAAACTAGGCCTCAAACAGCCAGTTCTATGGAAAAAAAAAATTAAGTTAAGGCTGCTAAAAAGGTACAGAGATGAAAGCAAAGAAGAAAAAAAAAAAAAAAAAAACCCTTGCAGGCCAGGTTAATAATCACAGGGTGATTTATGAACGACAGATCACAACAAAAGTGGAAGCAGTCTGTATAAAAAAAAGTGGATTGCTATATATATTCAGACCCCAAATAAAACAAACAATTGTGGAATTTTTATTTATGCCATTTAGTGATCATGTTATAATATTGTATTAATTTTATTGTGAGATTCGTAACGGTTACAGTGATATTAAATATGTCACTTACTAGGTTTTGTGAAGGCCATTTAATAAAGTATATTACTAAAATGGGTTTATTGAAGTTTACTTTACTGTTAAAGCTTTAGTAAAATTATATACAGTGGGGGAAAAAAAGTATTTAGTCAGACACCAATTGTGCTAAATACTTTTTTCCCCACTGTATGTATACACACACACACACACACACACAGTTGAAACCAGAAGTTTACATGCACGATATAAAAAGACACATATGCATGTTTTTCTCACTATCTGACATGAAATCAGAATAAACCTTTCCCATTTTAGGTCAATTAGGATTACCAAAATTATTTAGATTTGCCAAATGCCAAGGGAGAGGGAGAGAATTTTTTTAAAGCATTTTTATTACTTTCTGCAAAGTCAAAAGTTTACATACATTTCATTGGTGTACTCAGGCTTGCAAGCTTCTCCCTTTTTCCTCCAAATGTAACGATGGTCATTATGGCCAAGCCTGAGAACACCATCCCAACTGTGAAACACGGGGATGGCAGCATCATGTTGTGGGGTTGTTTTCCTGCAGGAGGGACTGGTGCTCTTCACAAAATAGATGGCATCACGAGGAAAGAACATTATGTGGCAATACTGAAGTAACATCTCAAGACATCAGCCAGGAAGTTAAAGCTTGGGCACAAGTGGGTCTTCCAAATGGACAATGACCAAAAGCATACTACCAAACTGGTTAAGGAAAATAAAGTCAATGTTTTGGAGTGGCCATTACAAAGCCCTGATCTCAATCCTATTGAAAATTTATGGGCAAAGCTGAAACGGCAGGTGCGAGCAAGGCGGCCTACAAACATGGCTCAGTTACACCAGTTCTGTCAGGAGGAATGGGCCCAAATTCCTACCAACTATTTTGAGAAGCTTGTGGAAGGATATCCAAAACGTATGATGCAAGTCATATAGTTTAAGGGCAAGGGTACCAAATACTAATAAAATGTATGTAAGCTTTTGACTGTGCAGAAAGTAATAAGAATGCCTTAAAAATTCTCTCTCATTATTCTGGCATTTGGCAAATCTAAATAATTTTGGTAATCCTAATTGGCCTAAAACAGGAAAGGTTTATTCTGATTCTATGTCAGATAGTGAGAAAAACATGCATATTTGTGTTTTTATATAGTGTATATAAACTTCTCGTTTCAACTGTATATACATGAAAAATTTAGTAAAACTTACAGAAAGTTACTGATAGATCCCCCCATGTATTTAAATTTATTCCTTTCCTTACGCTTGAACCCAGGACATAATGCCTTATTGACTGAACCACAAGCTCCATTTTGGATGTGGAAGGAATATTTGTAGGGTCTGAGGACTGCTACAGTTGTTTAAAGTCTGAAGATGTTTGAATCAAGTCTGGCTTCCATGTGTCTCCCTTCCTTACCTTATGGGGCAAGTCTCCATTGTTAGAACTAAAGTATTTTCACGTCTCCAAGGAACTCCTTTTTTTAAATTCTGAGATACAGTACAACCATCAATTTAGGGAATCAAAATATTTTTGAAGACAAAACGTCAAAAAGAACCCAAAATACTTTGTGCAGAGAAATTTATCTATAGAAATATCATACATCTATAGACTAAAAGCAAACAGGTTTCATGTAGATAGCTAGGTTATTTATGCATTCATATAGGTTACGCTCAAAAACAAGAGGAAAAACTCAGTTATTTGATGGTTTAATAATTTAAAAAATTCAACATATACAGTGCTGGCCAAAAGTATTGGCACCCCTGCAATTCTATCAGATAATACTCAATTTCTTCCAGAAAATGATTGCAATCACAAATGCTTTGGTAATAATATCTTCATTTAATTTGTCGTCAATGGAAAACCACAAAAAGAATTGTCAAAAAGCCAAATTGGACATAATTCCACACCAAACATAAAAAAGGGGTGGACAAAAGTATTGTCACCCTTTGAAAAATCATGTGATGCTTCTCTAATTTGTGTAATTAACAGCACCTGTTACTTACCTGTGGCACATAACAGGTGGTGGCAATAACTAAATCACACTTGCAGCCAGTTGAAATGGATTAAAGTTGACTCAACCTCTGTCCTGTGTCCTTGTGTGTACCACATTGAGCATGGAGAAAAGAAAGAAGACCAAAGAACTGTCTGAGGACTTGAGAAGCAAAATTGTGAGGAAGCATGAGCAATCTCAAGGCTGCAAGTCCATCTCCAAAGACCTGAATGTTCCTGTGTCTACCGTGCGCAGTGTCATCAAGAAGTTTAAAGCCCATGGCACTGTGGCTAACCTCCCTAGATGTGGACGAAAAAGAAAAATTGACGAGAGATTTCAACAAAAGATTGTGCGGATGGTGGCTAAAGAACCTCGACTAACATCCAAACAAGTTCTAGCTGCCCTGCAGTCCGAGAGTACAACAGTGTCAACCCGTACTATCCGTCGGCGTCTGAATGAAAAGGGACTCTATGGTAGGATACCCAGGAAGACCCCACTTCTGACCCAGAGACATAAAAAAGTCAGGCTGGAGTTTGCCAAAACTTACCTGAGAAAGCCAAAAACGTTTTGGAAGAATGTTCTCTGGTCAGATGAGACAAAAGTAGAGCTTTTTGGGAAAAGGCATCAACATAGAGTTTACAGGAAAAAAAAAAAAAAAAAAGAGGCCTTCAAAGAAAAGAACACGGTCCCTACAGTCAAACATGGCGGAGGTTCCCTGATGTTTTGGGGTTGCTTTGCTGCCTCTGGCACTGGACTGCTTGACCGTGTGCATGGCATTATGAAGTCTGAAGACTACCAACAAATTTTGCAGCATAATGTAGGGCCCAGTGTGAGAAAGCTGGGTCTCCCTCAGAGGTCATGGGTCTTCCAGCAGGACAATGACCCAAAACACACTTCAAAAAGCACTAGAAAATGGTTTGAGAGAAAGCACTGGAGACTTCTAAAGTGGCCAGCAATGAGTCCAAACCTGAATCCCATAGAACACCTGTGGAGAGATCTCAAAATGGCAGTTTGGAGAAGGCACCCTTCAAATCTCAGGGACCTGGAGAAATTTGCCAAAGAAGAATGATCTAAAATTCCAGCAGAGCATTGTAAGAAACTCATTGATGGTTACCGGAAGCGGTTGTTCGCAGTTATTTTGTCTAAAGGTTGTGCTACCAAGTAGTAGGCTGAGGGTGCCAATACTTTTGTCCGGCCCATTTTTGGAGTTTTGTGTAAAATGATCAATGATTTGACTTTTTTTTTTCATTCTCTTTTGTGTTTTTTCATTGCAAGCATAATAAATAAAGATATTATTACCAAAGCATTTGTGATTGCAATCATTTTCTGGAAGAAATTGAGTATTATCTGACAGAATTGCAGGGGTGCCAATACTTTTGACCAGCACTGTAATTATATGTAGCAATTTTGCTCCCAGGTTGTCTTCAACTTTACTGCCAGCTTCATCTCTGGGCTTTATCATATACTTATTCTGTTCACTGCCAAACATAAATCAAGACAGAATTATGGAATTCACAGCTGTAGCTAAGATCAAAGTGAAGGAGAACTGAGCCATGTTATTATGAATTACTGGAGGACTGATTGATAGGATTCCAGGTTCCATAAGTCAAGAAGCAGGAAGAAAAATTGTGTAGGGTTTTGGCTGGTATGCTAATATAAAGCATAAACATGATATCCTACCATTGCCAATGCTAAAAAGCAGTTCATAAGTTATTAAATAAATCAGCTCATTAACAGTCATTACTGTTGTGTTATGGAAAGCTTTTATCTACCTTTAGTACTTCCTTCTTGAGTATGCTGCATGCCCTGAAAATGCAGCATCTGGTTTGTAAGAGCCATACTGGGCCAAATCTTATTTATGATATATCTGGTAAGCCCTTACAGTTTTAAAAGTGTACAGAAGGTTTAGACTGAGAATACTTGGGTCTTCTACCTGGACTAGCAACACCAGAGCTATTACACAGTGATGTCTATTGATATGAAAGGCTCATAGTTAAGTTTTTAAAACATTTGGTGGAGGGCAGAATAATCCGTGATAGGATCCATTTGTAGACTCAATTATGAATGTCTCAGAAAAGGACTTCTTGGGCACTTCTAAGTGTTTGACACAGTCTTTTTGCAGAGCACATTCAGCACAGTAAAATATTGTTAATTTTTAAAATAGCATTCCTCCTAGTCAATTCTATAGTTAACTAGCCGCTTGTCAGGGTTGCCATAGAAACCCACCAGTGGGCTGTGACATTCTGGTTCAGAATGACCGCATGCCTTCAAACAACATTATATATGTCCTTTGGACATTTTTTGTCTGTTGGTAAAGAGTGCCCCGCGTGTAGTCTTCCAGGGCTCACCTTGACAGTTGTTGGTCGCCTAGGTGGCAGGGAGGCCAGTGCTAGATTCAGCAGCTTGCAATTAATCTCACTCAGGAAGTGTCACTTTTTACAATATGAGCATGTCCTCTATAGATATATACTCTCTAGCAATGAAACAGTTGGCGATAAAACTATGTATGTACTGAGCAGTGTTCTTCTCCAGGTACTGATGTATCTGTCCTCTTACTTATAGTTACAGAGTAGATGAGGTTGGATGAAGACATAGGTCTATCAAGTCCAAACTATAACCCTACATGCCAATTGCCCCATGTCAGGGGAAGAATTCCTTCCCGACAACCAAAGAGTTTAGAACCCTGGATGAAAAACCCGTAACCATTAATATTTTTCCATTCAGAAAAGGCATCCAAGCCTTTTTTGAACTTGCACAATGAATTCATCACAACATCCTGTGGCACAGAGTTCTATAGTCACTGCTCTTATAGTAAAGAATCTTTGTCTAAGTTGCTGGTGAAATGTTTTATCCTCTAGGCATAGAGGATGTGCCGATGTCACTCATCGGCTTAGGAGTAAAAAGGAGAAAGTTATTTGCTCTCTCCCTTCATGTATTTGTACATTGTTATTATATCTCCCCATAGATGTCTGAAGAACCCCCAAGTTTGTTAATCTGTTGTTGCACTCCAATCCACCTAATCCCCTAATTATCTTGCCAAGTCTCGGCCCATGCTTCCAGCTTCCCTAGATCCCCCTGTAATATTCTACTATCTGCCTTAGTTTTTATTACTTTACAGAGCTTCAATTATGGAAACCCTGCTCTGTAAATCCTCTACTGGGTCACTTAACACTTCCCACCGCAGCTATTTTTTGATTTTTGTTGACTCCCCACAGCTTTCTTTTTTTCTGTTGACAGAACCATTTGAGGGATTAATGTTTTCAGGACAAATTGTAATTCAGAATGATACCATTTAATATTCTGTATAGTGTACTGGGAAGCTGGAAGAAAAAAAAATTTCAGAATGGGGTAGAAATGGAGAAAAAGTGCATTCATGCGCCTTTCTTACGGGCTTTGTTTTTACTGCATTTACTGTGCAGCCAAAATTATACGTTACCTGTATTTTATGGGTTGATATGATTCAGTGGATACCAAATTTAAATAGGTTTTTTAAAATTTTAACCCCTTAAAAAAAAAAAATTATTATAAAACTTTGCAAAAAAAAATAAAAAATTTTGGAGTTGCCACTCCTCTATCATCTGTGTAAGGGGATGCGTAAGATGTCTTTTTTGCTGCGCCAGATATACTTTTTACTTATAATATTTTGGGGAATGTCTCATGTTTTGATCACTTTTTATTTAAATTTTTATGGAAGGTGAAATGGCAAAAAAACAAAACAAACAAAAAAAAAAAAAAAACAGCAGTTTGGCTCTTTTTTTTCTGCTACAACATTCACCATATGGGAATTTTCAGATATATGGATGTATGATTTGTTTGTTTTTGTTTATTTTTATTTCAAATCTAGGAAACGGGAGGAGATTTGAATTTTTAGGGTTTTTTTTTTTGTTTTTCTTATTAGTCCCCCTAGGGGACTTTAACCTGTAATCTTTTAGATCATATTGCAGTCTATGGGACTTTCGCTATTTTCCTATTCCTTCTTTAGGCCCCCATTTGCCATAGGAACCCAACGGATCCAACAGTAATTATTATGCAGTGACTCCTATACACATGGCAGAGTTCAGTCCGGGTACTACTGACCCCACACAAACTGTTTTCCAAGGACATGTGCAAAACCCCTAAGTTATATGAAAAGTTAATGATCATTTATGATTCATTTCACTGCGGCTTACTTTTTAATTTTAATAACAAAATATCTTTATGAAAGTGTACAAAGGGCTTAGAGTTTATGAAGTTTATTAGAGATAAGAGAATAGATTCTGTAGAAGTGGAATTCGATCCGAATTTCAGGAAATCTTCGATTTGCCACGATTCCGGATTTCCTCACGCTTCGATGCATCGAATTGCATTTAAAAAAAAAAAAAAAAAAATTTAAAATGGCCGCCACATGTTATGACAAGGGGGAAGGGACTCTGGGAGCGCGGGACCACCCACAATGCCAAGCGTGCAGCTAATCAGCAGCCAGCAGGTCCTGTGATGTAGCAGCCCTATAAAAACCCTCGGCCATTTTAGGTACAGTCATTCCACATCGCTCTTACTGTAGGGACAGACGTCAGCAGGAGCTAGAGAAAGACTTAGAAAACATATAGAAGTTCAGGGAAAGAGGCTGAGCCTTAGAACTATAGGGAAAGGATAGGGAGGAATTGAGAGAAGAATTTGGGGTGGTTGCAGGCTCATTTACAGCAAGAATTTGCAGAATAATTCACATTGCAGCTCATTACTCATATCTATGTCATCAAGGTGGAACACAACAAGCCTCTTGCAGTGCAGTACAGCAAAAAAAAAAAGTGAAATACCATACACTAATATCTGCATGTATCTGTAAAAGAAGCCTTTTTAAAGGCCTTTATTATAAGGGACTGTTCTTACTGCTCTTACAAGGCATAACATTAAACAGTACTATTGTGCCAAAGCCATATCTGCACGGATCTGTAAAAAAAAAAAAAGCCTTTTTCAAGGCCTTTATTATAAGGGGCTTATTCACTGTTCTTACAAGGCATAACATAATTCAGTACTATTGTGCCAAAGAAAACTGAATCATCATCCAATAATATCTGCAGTTATCTGTAATAAAGGCCTTTAACATGGGGAGACACATAACGACCATATTCGCCATTTTGCTACCACTATAAAGTCGCAGGCAATATTTAAAAACAGTATTGTCAATAAAAATTCAATACTACTTATCACTTATTTAAAGGTCTTTATTAGTGTCAAAATACATAAAAAGCACCATATATGCCATTTTGTTACCAGTATAAAGTTGCTGGCCATTTATAAATAGTATTGTCAATAATTCAATAATTCTGAGCCACAAATCTCTGCCTTTATCATGCTTTTTTTTTTTTTTTATTGGTGTTCATTAGTAGGTGAAGAAATAAGGTGCATATTTGCTGTACTCTTCAAAGTAGAAAATAAACAGGCCTTTTTGCCCTTTACAATTAAGTTTTTTCATCGAACAGTACGTCAGACAGAGAAGCGAGGGGCCATGCACAGGGGAGGGCTGCAGGCCTAACTGTTTCTGGCGCAGGTACAGGTCACAACAAGGGGAGGTAAAGGGGTAAGGGCAGCAGGGTTCAATTACAGAGGCCTGAGCTCCCAGTGTCAAGTAGCGGTCGTGTCTTGACCAGCAACCCAACGGTTGTAGACTGGTTGACTCGGTCATCCAATTCATCCCAAGTCACATCAGACACCTCCAGCCAAGAGTCGGTGGGTTCGTCAGATGCAAACCTTAGTTGGCATGGCCCGGCAGCAGGCCCTGTGCCCTCACCTGTCCTCAACCTGCCTCTGTCCTTTTTTGTTCCCTCAGTTTGAGAACTACTCTATGCTGTGGGGTCAGATCCACTGTACTGTGTGGAGGAGGTAGTAGAGGACAGTCAGCAGCTACTGCTTAGCCAAGATGTGGAGGAGACATCCGCCGCTTCCTATGGTCGCAGGCAAGTAGTGATGAGGAAAGTGGCATGGGAGCTGATGTTGAGGAGGACATCAGTGACCTGCAGACAGTAGTGGATGACGATGTAGCCGATCGTAATTGGGAGCCGGGTGATGAAGGGGCCTCATCGTCATCAGGAGAAGAGGATTGCAGCTTGTGCATGAGGCAGCGGGGAAGTCAGCAGGGTGAGGTCGGGAGCTAAACATGCCCGGGGTATACTACCTGCTTTTCAGCATCCTACCTGCCCGGAAAGCAGTGGTGCAGGGGTTCACGGAGGCAGTGGCGGTAGCAGTCAGTTATTGCAGAGTGTTGGGGGTAAAATCACCTGCTCGGCGGTGTGGCAGTTTTTTGTAAAGCCGCGGGGGAGGTGAACATGGCCACATGTTCAATCTGTGGGCAGAAGGTGAAGCGTGGCCAGGGTGCCAATGTTGGCACCACAGCCCTGCGCCAACATATGCAGCGTCACCACAAAGTGGCCTGAGAGAGCCGTGGCTCCAATGTGGTGGTCCAGCCTGTCGCAGCAACCACTGCAGCACTTAGTGGCATGCACCCCATTTCAGACAGTCAAGGCTCCACCACCTCAGCTAAAGGAAGCTGTGTGTCCTTCCCATCATCTGCTGGTTGTGATGCTCCTGCTCCTCCTCCTACTAGTCAGTCATTGCGTCAGCGATCGATCACAGAATCTATATCTAAGAGACAACAGTATGCGTGCACTCATCCAACAGTGCAGAAGCTGAATGTGCTCCTGTCCAAGTTGCTGGTGCTGCAGTCACTCCCTTTCCACTTGGTGGACTCTGCACCTTTCAGAGAACTGATGGCTTGCGCCGAGCCAAGGTGGAGAGTCCCAAGCCGTCATTTCTTTGCCAAGAAGGCAGTACCAGCCCTACACAAATATGTAGAAAAGAAGGTGAGCCAGTCCTTGAGCCCGTCGCTGTCTGCCAAAGTGCACGGCAGCACCAACTTGTGGAACTGTAACTACGGTCAAGGACAATATATGTCATTTACGGCCCACTGGGTTAATGTGGTGCCTGCCCAGACACACCAGCAACTTGGACAGGTGACGCAGCTTCTGCCTCCACGTTCTCACGCCGTTGGTCCTGCAACAATGTCCGCCTCATCCTCCACTGTCTCCTCAGCCTCCACTGCAGGAACAATTCCCAGTGCTCCTCCAGCATACCACATGTGCAGGGCACAGCGGCGTCATGCTGTTCTACACCTCGTTTGCCTGGGCGAACGAAGTCACTCAGGGGAGGAACTGCTCCATGTCCTCAATCAAGAAATTGAATCCTGGCTTTCTCCGAGAGAACTTAAAATTGGAACAATGCTGACCGACAACGGGAAGAACATGGCGTCGGCCCTGCATCAAGGAGGGCTGAGCCATGTGCCCTGCATGACACACATGTTCAATCTGGTTGTCAAGCGTTTCCTTAAGTGTTCCACCCATGTGCAAGACATCCTAAAAATGTCAAGGAAACTTTGCATGCACTTCAGCCACTCGTATACCGCCAAGCACACCCTCCTTGAGCTGCAGCGGCAGAACGGAGTCCCACAATATAGGCTGTTATGTGATGTTTCCACCCATTGGAATTCAACCCTCCATATTTTGGATCAGCTATATGAACAGAGTGTGAAGAGGTAAAATGTGAATGTTCTATTACTGCTTCTTATTTCTTTCTTTCCTCATTAGGCTGGCCACCTAATGCTCTATTTTTCTACTCTTTCTGGTCTTGCCATCTGGGAACAATGTACCAAAACTAAGGAAATGCTCACAATTTGTGTTTAATAAAGTGTTTTTGTTTACTTACCTGTAGTAGTGGAGCTGTAGTAGGGTGTGTCTGCCCTGACATTATAAGAGGCAAGTCTGCAGCAACTCCAGTTTTTTTATAGAGAAAACTGCATAGGACTATGGGAAATGTCTATGATATAGAAGGATTGCATTAGACAGCAAGCTGGGTTGTTGGTGGAGTTGACACAATGGCAAATCTGTGAGACTAGAGCAGCCTGAAAGGCAAGGATTTTGTTGCACACATTTTGGATATGTTCTGACGAAATATTTTTTCTGTTAAAATTGGACTTAGACCTTGATTGATGAAAAATGCAAAAGGAGTTTATTCTGATTGTTTTTTGGAAAATCCCATGCTTCACACAGAGAAAAGCCATAAACAATTTCTTGATGATCCAAGCAGACAGAGGTACTTCCCTGTGTAACTTTGGAGGAGGCCACTTTGTTAGTCAGTCGCCAGGCCTACGGGATGAACCACGTCATTCCACTGATTCACATCCTGGAAAAGATGCTTATCAATCTGGCTGGTCAGGGAACTGGAGATGTGGTATCTACATCTCAAGGCCACATGAGCCCTGTGGGGGCTGAACTGGAGGAGGAGGAGAATGAGGAGGACATTGGAGCACAAACAATGTGTAGTCAAATGGGTGGAGAGGAAGGGCAGGAGCAACCAGAACAGCCAGAGGAAGATAAGGAGGATGAGGCAGATGACCCAGACACACCGTGGCAGTATGCAGTGGAGATGGATGCAGGGAGTCCCTCGGAGTCACTTGCACAAATGGCCCGATGCATGCTCACTTCCTTGCGCAGTGACAGCTGAATTGTCACCATTCGGCAGAAGGATGACTACTGGCTCTCCACCATGTTAGACCCTCGCTACCGGGGAAAACAGGTGCCTTTTTTTTTTTTTTTTTTTTTTTTACACCCGCTGAGAGGGAGGACAAACTGAACTACTATAGAGACATGCTATGTAGCAAGTTGGCCGCTGCCTATCTGCGCCATCGTCCATCCTCTCGCATGTCCGACGGGGGGGGCCCTGAGCGCTCAACTTGCACTGGCATGGCAGCTGTGGCAGCGAGTGGGGCTGGCAGGAGCAGTATCGGCTCCATCAGCAGCAGCCTAAGCCTAGAGTCGCTGATGAGCAGCTCTCTTCACCCACATAGTAAAAAAGCTGCTCATCAGCAGCTAGACTGTATTGCAAAATAGCTGCCCTTGATAAAATGGCTGCTCATGACAAGATGTTTATAATAGCCAGACCATAAGTAACCTTAATTTGAACCCAGTATAAAGTAATGTCTACACACTCTATCAAGTTGGCCTGAAGTGATATTTACATACCTATACAGATTAGATCAACAACGCTGTCTGAAGTGATATTTACATACCTATACAGATTAGATCAACGACGCTGTCTGAAGTGATATTTACATACCTATACAGATTAGATCAAGGTGATATCTACATATCTACACCAACCAGATCAACAGGTTATATTTGCATATCCATACTAATTAGATCAAAGGAGCAACTATGCTTGAAGCATATATGTCACGAGACATATTCAAGTGAAAACTGGCCCCTTCCACATGAATATGAGCTTGGAGAAGAGTAAAAGCCTTACAGAGGTGTATCACTTCTGTAACCGCCCACTCTATGACATACACAAAGGGTATAAGATGGGAAAACATCCCCCAGCCTTGAGAGATGAAATCTGGACAGCAGTGATTGGGGACGCCTGGTTCTGCTTGATGATACCTGTCACATGGCTGAGTGATGCTTCCTACAGATACCCTTATCAGAACTCCTCTATGAAGCTTGGCAGTGTTGTAAGTATTGATTGATTACTTGGTTGTAAGTGTAGATTTAATTACCTTCTTTTCTGATTAACTTTGATATACCTTTCTTTAATGCTAGTGTTGATTATACCTTGCTTTAGTACAAGTTTTGATTAAGTCACAGTTTGACTAAGTTTGATTACCTTGCTATACCTGTTGTATTGTAAGTGTTGAATATATCATAGTTTGATTGACTTTTGATATTATCTTGCTTTATTGCCAATATTGGATTTATATATATATATATATATATATATATATATATTCTAATATCTGTTATACTTTTCCTTGTTGTAAGACCTTTTGCTATCTTCTTATACTTTTCTTAGTGAAATGTTACCTTTTGCCATCTTCTTATACTCTTCTTAATAAAATGTTAAGCTATTTGGGGATAGTTCAGTGTTTTATTCTAAAACTTTATTCTATTACACGGAATCCAAAGAATCTTTTTCATTTGGCAAAACACTAGACACAGAGCAGAAGTTGAACCAGCAGGTGGTGGCATACTTAGAGTGCACCCTGCCACTCGTCATTGAAGATCCGCTGGACTACTGGGCAGCCAAACTGGATTTGTGGCCGCAACTGACCGAGTTTGCCCTGGAAAAGTTTTCCTGCCTGGCCAGTAATGTGGCATCAGAGCGGGTATTTAGTGCAGCGGGGGCCATAGTTACCCCAAGGAGAACTCACCTGTCCACCAAAAATTTGGGTCACTGTATGGCCTCCTCATGCTGCTGCCACCTCCACATTATGTTGCCTTGCCACTCTGTAGACATATATGTGGAATCAACAGACAGTGTAAAAGGTGTGTGCTCTTTCACTCTACAGTAGGATGTTGGGTCTCTGTACAGTTCTTTCTACCTGGCACTAACATGGACCTGTAAGGCTGGGTTCACACTTGAGTTAGATGGTCAGTATTGGCCCCGAAACTGTCCAAATAAGTGAAGTGCGCATCGATTCTAAGAGTGACGCCTGTCATGTGCGTGTCATTCGGACTCACAGTATTGTTTGACTACCACAGTAGGCTCCCTATGCGTGTTACTGCAAGGCACAGTGTTCTACTCCACTATACAGTCTCTCTGAAGCTAAGAAATAGGTGTTTTTTAGGGATATTCGCCGCAAAGTAATTCAGATCGAAGCAAATTTTTTTGGAACTTCGAATAGAAGTGCAGAATCAAACTTTTTGAGAGATTCGCTCATCTCTAAAGTTTATCTATTACGTATGTTTAGGTCATACATTTTTTAGTGTTGTCACCTAATGTACAAAGTTGATTTGACTGCTATAAAGTAACATTTCAATTTTATAATGAAAGTTGTTTCACTGAACTTTGTTTTGCTATTTTAACACTTATTTCTCGCTCTACCAATGCACCATATGTCAGGATTTTCTTCAATAACTCAGTTAATTATACCTTAAATACTTCCCGCCTGGGCTGTCAGTTCTGAATTTGATTTCTCAAACCTCAAAAAAAAAAAAAAAATCTGTCTACAGGTATTTATTTTTTTAATGATATTTCTATTCTTTACTTCAGCGCCATGAATGATAATGGCTGATGTGAACGTGAAGCATAGCAGGAGTTCTAGTTATTTCTAGTTCAATTCCAATAAATCAACCAACTTGTTCTTCTGTGGTTCCCCAGCTAAAAGATTTATTGTAAATTGTGTGCCTTTCAACGCTCCTTTGTCTATTCCGTGTTTATTCACAGCTTCTGAAACAACAGGTGCTACTCCACTAACAATGAAGTATGATAGATCATCAATATATAAGAGGTAGGGTCCAATTCCCGGCACCACTGCCCCTTTAACATGGTGCTTTCTTACTCTGGTCATATGTATTTTATAAATCTTGTAATGTTTTTGTTGACATAGCAATTCAACTTTCCACTTTTTCTTTTTGTTGCTCATAAGTTTTTTCAGATGTCATGTTCTAAGATGCCAATTAACTTTACATGGTAGTTGTCCAGTTTCAGACAAATATTGAGAGACTGTCAAGAAGAGAAGGTTATTGTTTGTATAATGAAAAGATATACAATAAATGTTTTTTTATATTTCCTACATTACAGTTTCTACATCAGACAGATGTCGGATTATTGTGCCGTGACAAGCTGTGCACCTGTGTGCTCATGACATGACCGTGGACTAATTATTATCCAGTGGAAGTAAGCTCAATGAATGACAGGAAACAGAGACCTACAAAGCCCTGATAAATTATCCAAACATTTGTCTGAAACTGGAAATCCCCTTTAAATATGATTCAAAATCTGCTGTTGCTGTCCCCCATGTTTAACCTAGGGTCATGACGTTGGGATGTCCCACGTAACCCCTGAAGCTGAATCACAGTTGACAACAGGGAACCCGATGCTTGTGACATTATCCAGAGGCTACAGATCATCAGATACCATGAGGATGCCCAGGAGAGGTGAGGCAAAGTGACTATAACTGTTTATTTTTAACTCACCTTCCCATGACCTCTGAGGAGAATAATAATAGCACTTCCAGTTTGTGCCAAATGAATCTTAGGGCAGAACCTCACAAATATATATTGAAACAAATCTTGTGAGGTTCACCCATCTCCATTTAGTACCTGAACCGATGCCTTTCCTGTTTCTACAAAACACTGCAGAACTCATATTACTATATGGTTATGTTTACGAAGAGTTTACGGTCTTTGCAAAAACTGAGTAAAAAAACCCATCAAAAACCGCATTGCGTTTTTTCCACCTCTCATTGATTTCAGTGGGTTTTGCAACTGCTGAGGTTACATGACAGCTGTAAAATGCATCGGCAGACAGCAGAGAGAGACCTCCTGTTTACACAGCAACCCATGCTCAAAAAAGGAAGTTACGCTAATTATGTGACTTATTGAAGATGATGTAAGCATTATAAGGAACACATAGACAAATATTACTAGTGATCGGATGGGATTTCAGACAATATACAGAGTAAAAAAAAATAAAAAATATTGCAATTGCATAGGGGATTTGAATTGACTTACAGTGGCTATGAGCACTAATCCTATTTGTTAATGGTACTCACATTAAATTATTACAGTTAGAGGTGAAAAACAAGATCAATTAGTTGCTGAGAGTTTGCCAAAGAAGAGTATAATGCAACTTCTTTGGGAATCCTATTTCTCCAGCCCCATGTCTATCCTTTGTCAGATATACACTACTGTATAAGCTCATTTGTGTGAGGACTTTTCTCCTTATTCACACAAAGTTGGACTCTTCAGATCTACAGAGAATCAAAAAGTAAAAAAAAATTATATACAGTACAACCAAAAGTTTGGACACACCTTCTCATTCCAAGAGTTTTCTGTATTTTCATGACTCTAAAAATTGTAGATTCACACTGAAGGCATCAAAACTATGAATGAACACATGTGGAATTATATACTTAACAAAAAAGTGTGAAACAACTGAAAATATGTCTTATATTCTAGGTTCTTCAAAGTAGCCACCTTTTGCTTTGATTACTGCTTTGCACACTCTTGGCATTCTCTTGATGAGCTTCAAGAGGTAGTCACCTGAAATGGTTTTCACTTCACAGGTGTGCCCTGTCAGGTTTAATAAGTGGGATTTCTTGCCTTATAAATGGGGTTGGGACCATCAGTTGTATTGTTCAGAAGTCAGGTGGATACACAGCTGATAGAGCTACTGAATGGAGTGTTAGAATTTGTATTATGGCAAGAAAAAAGCAGCTAAGTAAAGAAAAACGAGTGGCCATCATTACTTTAAGAAATGAAGGTCAGTCAGTCCGAAAAATTGGGAAAACTTTGAAAGTGTCCCCAAGTGCAGTGGCCAAAACCATCAAGCGCTACAAAGAAACTGGCTCACATGAGGACCGCCCCAGGAAAGGAAGACCAGACCAAGAGTCACCTCTGCTGCGGAGGATAAGTTCATCCGAGTCACCAGCCTCAGAAATCACAGGTTAACAGCAGCTCAGATTAGAGACCAGGTCAATGCCACACAGAGTTCTAGCAGCAGACACATCTCTACAACAACTGTTAAGAGGAGACTGTGTGCAGCAGACCTTCATGGTAAAATAGCTGCTAGGAAACCACTGCTAAGGACAGGCAACAAGCAGAAGAGACTTGTTTGAGCTAAAGAACACAAGGAATGGACATTAGACCTGTGGAAATCTGTGCTTTGGTCTGATGAGTCCAAATTTGAGATCTTTGGTTCCAACCATTGTGTCTTTGTGCGACGCAGAAAAGGTGAACGAATGGACTCTACAGTCATGGCCAAAAGTTTTGAGAATGATACAAATATTAATTTTTACAAAGTCTACTGCTTCAGTTTTTCTAATGGCAATTTGCATATACTCCAGAATGTTATAAAGAGTGATCAGCTTAACAGCAATTACTTGCAAAGTCAATATTTGCCTAGAAAATGAATTTTATCCCCCAAAACACATTTCAACATCATTGCAGCCCTGCCTTAAAAGGACACTTTAAAAGGAGGCTGGTGCTTGCCATCATTGTTTCTCTTCTGTTAACCATGGTTATCTCTAAAGAAACACGTGCAGTCATCATTGCACTGCACAAAAATGGCCTAATTGGGAAGAGTATTGCAGCTAGAAAGATTGCACCTCAGTCAACAATCTATCGCATCATCAAGAACTTCAAGGAGAGAGGTTCCAATGGTGCCAAAAAGGCTCCAGGGCGCCCAAGAAAGACCAGCAAGCGGCAGGACCGTCTCTTAAAAGTGTTTCAGCTGCGGGATCGGGCTACCAGCAGTGCAGATCTTGCTGAGGAATGGCAGCAGGCAGGTGTGAGTGCATCTGCACGCACTGTGAGGCGGAGACTCTTGGAGCAAGGCCTGGTCTCAAGGAGGGCAGCAAAGAAGCCACTTCTCTCCAGAAAAAACATCAGGGACAGACTGATATTCTGCAAAAGGTACAGGGAGTGGACTGCTGAGGACTGGGGTAAAGTCATTTTCTCTGATGAATCCCCTTTTCGATTGTTTGGAACATCTGGAAAACAGCTTATTCGGAGAAGAAGAGGTGAGCGCTACCACCAGTCTTGTCTCATGCCAACTGTAAAGCATCCTGAAACCATTCATGTGTGGGGTTGCTTCTCAGCCAAGGGAATCGGCTCTCTCACAGTCTTGCCTAAAAACACAGCCATGAATAAAGAATGGTACCAGAATGTCCTCCAAGAGCAACTTCTCCCAACCGTCCAAGAGCAGTTTGGCGCTCAACAATGCCTTTTCCAGCATGATGGAGCACCTTGCCATAAAGCAAAGGTGATAACTAAATGGCTCAGGGAACAAAACATAGAGATTTTGGGTCCATGGCCTGGAAACTCCCCAGATATTAATCCCATTGAGAACTTGTGGTCAATCATCAAGAGACGGGTGGACAAACAAAAACCAACAAATTCAGACAAAATTAAAGCATTGATTCTGCAAGAATGGACTGCTATCAGTCAGGATTTGGTCCAGAAGTTGATTGAGAGCATGCCAGGAAGAATTGCAGAGGTCCTGAAGAAGAAGGGTCAACACTGCAAATATTGACTTGCTGCATTAACTCATTCTGTCAATATAAGCTTCTGTTACTCATAATATGAATGCAATTATATTTCTGTATGTGATAAAAACATCTGACAAACACACATAAAAACCAGAGGGCAGCAGATCATGTGAAAATATAATATTTGTGTCATTCTCAAAACTTTTGGCCATGACTGTACATGCCTGGTTCCCACCGTGAAGCATGGAGGAGAAGGTGTGATGGTGCTTTGCTGGTGACACTGTTGGGGATTTATTCAAAATTGAAGGAATACTGAACCAGCATGATTACCACAGCATCTTGCAGCGGCATGCTATTCCATCCGGTTTGCGTTTAGTTGGACCATCATTTATTTTTCAACAGGACAATGACCCCAAACACACCTCCAGACTGTGTAAGGGCTATTTAACCAAGAAGGAGAGTGATGGGGTGCTACGCCAGATGACCTGGCCTCCACAGTCACCAGACCTGAACCCAATCGAGATGGTTTGGGGTGAGCTGGACCGCAGAGTTTAGGCAAAAGGGCCAACAAGTGCTAAGCATCTCTGGGAACTCCTTCAAGACTGTTGGAAGACCATTTCAGGTGACTACCTCTTGAAGCTCATCAAGAGAATGCCAAGAGTGTGCAAAGCAGTAATCAAAGCAAAAGGTGGCTACTTTGAAGAACCTAGAATATAAGACATATTTTCAGTTGTTTCACACTTTTTTGTTAAGTATATAATTCCACATGTGTTCATTCATAGTTTTGATGCCTTCAGTGTGAATCTACAATTTTTATAGTCATGAAAATACAGAAAACTCTTGGAATGAGAAGGTCCAAACTTTTGATCTGTACTGTATAATATATCTAAATAGAGAAGGGCAAATTTGTATATATAGATGTAGCAGAGTTAACCCGAACTTCTGCAATTGATTCAACTTCTACGACATGGTACAGTGGAGAAAAAAAAACTATTTAGTCAGCCACCAATTGTGCAAGTTCTCCCACTTAAAAAGATGAGATAGGCCTTTAATTGACATCATAGGTAGACCTCAACTATGAGAGACAAAATGAGAAAACAAATCCAGAAAATCACATTGTCTGATTTTTAAAGAATGTATTTGCAAATTATGGTGGAAAATAAGTATTTGGTCACCTAAAAACAAGCAAGATTTCTGGCTCTCACAGACCTGTAACTTCTTCTTTAAGAGGCTCCTCTGTCTTCCACTCATTACCTGTAGTAATGGCACCTGTTTGAAATTGTTATCAGTATAAAAGACACCTGTCCACAACCTCAAACAGTCACACTCCAAACTCCACTATGGTGAAGACCAAAGAGCTGTGGAAGGACACCAGAAACAAAATTGTAGACCTGCACCAGGCTGGGAAGACTGAATCTGCAATAGGCAAGAAGCTTGGTGTGAATAAATCAACTGTGGGAGCAATAATTAGAAAATGGAAGACATACAAGACCACTGAATCTCCCTCGATCAGGGGCTCCATGCAAAATCTCACCCAGTGGGGTCAAAATGATCACAAGAACGGTGAGCAAAAATCCCAGAACCACACAGGAGGGCCTAGTGAATGACCTGCAGAAAGCTGGGACTAACATAACAAAGGCTACTGTCAGTAACACACTACGCCACCAGGGACTCAGATCCTGCAGTACCAGACGTGTCCCCCTGCTTAAGCTAGTACATATCCGGGCCTGTCTGAAGTTTGCTAGAAAGCATTTGGATGTTCCAGAAGAGTATTGGGAGAATGTCATATGGTCAGATGAAACCAAAGTAGAACTGTTTGGTAGAAACACAACTCGTCGTGTTTGGAGGAGAGTGAATGCTGAGTTGCATCCAAAGAACACCATACCTACTGTGAAGCATGGGGGTGGCAACATCATGCTTTGGGGCTGTTTCTCTGCAAAGGGACCAGGATGATTGATCCGTGTACATGAAAGAATGAATGAGGCCATGTATCGTGAGATTTTGAGCACAAACCTCCTTCCATCAGCAAGAGCACTGAAGATGAAACGTGGCTGGGTCTTTCAGCATTACAATGATCCCAAGTACAACGCCAGGGCAACAAAGGAGTGACTTTGTAAGAAGCATTTCAAGGTCCTGGAGCGACCAAGCCACTCAACCCCATAGAAAACCTTTGTAGGGAGTTGAAAGTCCGTGTTGCCCAGCGACAGCCCCAAAACATCACTGCTCTAGAGGAGATCTGCATGGAGGAATGGGCCAACATACCAGCAACAGTGTGTACCAACCTTGTGAAGACTTACAGAAAACGTTTGACCTCTGTCATTGCCAACAGAGGATATATAACAAAGTATTGAGATGAACTTTTGTTATTGACAAAATACTTATTTTTCACCATAATTTGCAAATAAATTCTTAAAAAAAAAAAAAAAATCAGACAAATGTGATTTTCTAGATATGTTTTCTCATTTTGTCTCTCACAGTTGAAGTCTACCTGGTAAATATTATTAGATTTCAATATTCATGACCTGTAAGGGTTAATTGTAGTCTGCTGACAACACTCTTGGTACATGGGTGTGGTTAGGGTATACTATTCTAGTATTGTCCAAATACTGTACAGTAGTAGAAAGTATAAGGATGCTGGGGAACACCCCCTCTCATGAATATCATGAATATAAATGATTTACAGACATGCATGTCTGGGTCTTTCGGCCTGTCTTGCTGTCCGTCTACTTCCTCTGACACCTGGCGAAGACCAACCCACATGGATGAAGCAGCATGAATCAAGATGTCTGCAAGAGAACTATCTTGAAGAAACTTAACTATGAACTTCTCCCATGATGTAAGCTGATAAGAGGTTTACTGATATTCTGTTATGCTGGAAGTTTCCCTGTATCTATTTTTCCATGAAGACTTCAATAAATTTCCATGTTTTTATAAGTAGCTGAATCCTCCAATAATGTTACCTTATGGGTCAACACGTGAGTAAGAATTTCACTTAATTGTAAAGTATTTTACAATTGGCGAGATAATATTTTACACTACCTAGGATGTCAATTACAGTCCTCTCTCATCTTTTTAATTGGGAGAACTTGCACAATTGGTGGCTGACTAAATACTTTTTTTTCCCCCACTGTATCTCATCACTGTAGACAACACACACAAAAAAAAAAAAACCAAAAAAAAAAAAAAAACCACACACTTCTGCAGGGACGGCTCCTCCACCTCTGAGGTCTTCCGGTGCGTGCGCAGGCTGGAGGAGCCTCACATGCCTGCGCAATAGATAGATTGTCGGCTGCAGCGCAGTTCTGGGACTATTGCACATGCGCCGACAAAGTCAAAAAAGAGGAGGAACCGTCCATGCAGAAGGAAGTGTGGACAGGAAGACAGGCAAGTATGATGGGGTGGTGGGTGGGATAGCTAGGTAGACAGGGAGGCGGTGAGAGTCAGTCTGCAACTATCATGATGCATTGCATGAACTAAGAGAGCAGGAAGCTACACCATGTAAACAAATGCAGAAGATGCCAGTCGATCTGAGAGAAACCCAAAAATCACTCAAAACACTGATAAAGGCATTTGGGTGCACTTATTAACCCATTACTAGCACTAACAGACTTTAAAAAAAATATATAATTATATAATTTTTTTTTTTTTTTTTTTGCACGGAAAACCCCCTTAAATTACTGTATCATCATTTAAAATAGGATAACACCAGTTATAACTTACCCTATTACTTGGTTATTCTGCATAAACCTTTTGAAGTCCTATCTACCCTTAAATGGGTTCTCTCATAAACATAACCATTTTTATACTTGTAGATAAGCAATAGTTAAATATTTTTGCAAATGTATGGGTTTAACCTTTCCTGGAGGCCAAATGGAGTAGAGTGGGTCAATGTCACTAACTGGTATGCTAGGGAACATAAAAGAAAATTAAATAGTTTCCAGTTAAACTGCACATACATATTCCATTGGTGGCTTCTACATAGCATAATCTCCTATTACTTCCAGACAATGTATATTACATTATACTGTGTGGCGTGCACTAACGTGATATTATAATGTTTGGGGTTAAAAATAGGGCATTATACTGTGTGGCGGCACCAAGGAGCATGACACTATATGTAGGGCACAAAGGATATTTACACTTTGTGGAGGACACTAATATGTCATTATACTGTGTAGGGGCCAGTAATGGGGCATTAGTGCCCCCCTACAATCTAATTCTGTATTAGTGTCCCCACACAGTATAATGGTCATGCCCACCTATGAGAAATAATGCTTTTCTGTGTCCTCTGCCAAGACCATGACAGTGGTCAGAAGAAACACTTCCTGGCTGCTCTACTTTTAGCATTACAATAGAGACAGCATGGATTGGTAATCATCTACCGTGTTTCTCCGAAAATAAGACAGAGTCTTATATCTTATATTATTTTTTGCTCCAAAAAAAAGGGCTAGGGCTTATTTTCGGGGTAGGTCTTAATTTTTTCCATGAACAACAATCACACATTTGATCACTTTTTATTTCAACTTTTATCAGAAGTGAAACAGCGAAAAAATGGCAGTTCGGCACTTTTATTTATTTTATTTTTTTCCGCTACAGCATTCACCACAGAGGTAAAATATTTTTATAAGTTTGTACAGTCATGGCCAAAAGTTTTGAGAATGACACAAATATTATATTTTCACATGATCTGTTGCCCTCTGGTTTTTATGTGTGTTTGTCAGATGTTTTTATCACATACAGAAATATAATTGCATTCATATTATGAGTAACAGAAGCTTATATTGACAGTTAGAATGAGTTAATGCAGCAAGTCAATATTTGCAGTGTTGACCCTTCTTCTTCAGGACCTCTGCAATTCTCCCTGGCATGCTCTCAATCAACTTCTGGACCACATCCTGACTGATAGCAGTCCATTCTTGCAGAATCAATGCTTTCATTTTGTCTGAATTTGTTGGTTTTTGTTTGTCCACCCGTCTCTTGATGATTGACTACAAGTTCTCAATGGGATTAAGATCTGGGGAGTTTCCAGGCCATGGACCCAAAATCTCTATGTTTTGTTCCCTGAGCCATTTAGTTATCACCTTTGCTTTATGGCAAGGTGCTCCATCATGCTGGAAAAGGCATTGTTGAGCGCCAAACTGCTCTTGGATGGTTGGGAGAAGTTGCTCTTGGAGGACATTCTGGTACCATTCTTTATTCATGGCTGTGTTTTTAGGTAAGACTGTGAGAGAGCCGATTCCCTTGGCTGAGAAGCAACCCCACACATGAATGGTTTCAGGATGCTTTACAGTTGGCATGAGACAAGACTGGTGGTAGCGCTCACCTCTTCTTCTCCGAATAAGCTGTTTTCCAGATGTTCCAAACAATCGAAAAGGGGATTCATCAGAGAAAATGACTTTACCCCAGTCCTCAGCAGTCCACTCCCTGTACCTTTTGCAGAATATCAGTCTGTCCCTGATGTTTTTTCTGGAGAGAAGTGGCTTCTTTGCTGCCCTCCTTGAGACCAGGCCTTGCTCCAAGAGTCTCCGCCTCACAGTGCGTGCAGATGCACTCACACCTGCCTGCTGCCATTCCTCAGCAAGCTCTGCACTGCTGGTAGCCCGATCCCGCAGCTGAAACACTTTTAAGAGACGGTCCTGCCGCTTGCTGGTCTTTCTTGGGCGCCCTGGAGCCTTTTTGGCACCAATGGAACCTCTCTCCTTGAAGTTCTTGATGATGAGATAGATTGTTGACTGAGGTGCAATCTTTCTAGCTGCAATACTCTTCCCAGTTAGGCCATTTTTGTGCAGTGCAATGATGACTGCACGTGTTTCTTTAGAGATAACCATGGTTAACAGAAGAGAAACAATGATGGCAAGCACCAGCCTCCTTTTAAAGTGTCCAGTGGTGTCATTCTTACTTAATCATGACAGATTGATCTCCAGCCCTGTCCTCATCAACACCCACACCTGTGTTAATGGAGCAATCACTGAAACGATGTTAGGTGGTCCTTTTAAGGCAGGGCTGCAATGATGTTGAAATGTGTTTTGGGGGATAAAGTTCATTTTCTAGGCAAATATTGACTTTGCAAGTAATTGCTGTTAAGCTGATCACTCTTTATAACATTCTGGAGTATATGCAAATTGCCATTAGAAAAACTGAAGCAGTAGACTTTGTAAAAATTAATATTTGTATCATTCTCAAAACTTTTGGCCATGACTGTAGAGTGGGCATTTTCGGACACAGGGATTCCTAATGTGTTTCACAGTAATATTTTAGTTTTATATATATTATAGTGAAAGTGGGGGGGGGGGGGCTTGAACTTTTATAGTTTTGTTTTTTAATATTTTTTTACTTTTTTTTTTTTTTTTTTTTTTTTTTTCTTTTACCATTAACCCCTCCTAGGGGACTTGAACCTGCAATCATCCCATAGACTACAATACAACGTATTGCAGTCTATGGTGGGAGATTATCTACATTACTACTGAGGCTGCACCTCAATAGTAATATTCCTATGACCGACCTGGGAGCCTTCATAAGGCTCCCAGCTCTCAAAGGAACAGGTCGACTCCCGCGATCTCGCAGCGCTGGAGCCGACCTGCAATGTAAAAGGTACGGGGCCAGTGGGAACCGGCCTCAGGGATAGTTGCTCTGCTTTGGGGGGGGTGGAACTATAGGAACTGTAGCTATAGGACCAGCCCTGGGGACTGTGGGGGGGAGGTCACACTTAGCAATGCCCGCGGTCCATTCTGTTCGCGGGCATTAACTACGGGTTGTGCTACTTTGGTGGGGAGGATGGGGAGGGGGGGGGTGTCACGCTGAACAATGCCCGTGATCAGGGTAGAAACTGACCGCAGGCATTAACTCCAGGTCTCCGCGGAGGCCCGATACGGCAGCTATGGTAGCCGCTCTACAGCAGAGCGGCTTCCATATTTAAGGACCTGGCATCCGCTGTAATCACACGGCAGATGCCGGGAAGGGATTAAATTAGCTATGGCTTATTTTGGAGTAGGGCTTATATTTCAAGCCTACTCCAAAATACCTGGAAAGTCTAGCTAGGGCTTATTTTCGGGGTAGGTCTTATTTTTGGATAAACACGGTATACTGTCTGTACAGGACACATGACTCCTGTGAAGGCAACAAGTATGATTACAGATTCCTGTTTCTGCTTTTGGGTGGTGAATTCTCCTGATTACTGTCATTATGGAGGCAGGGATCTGGACAGCTGGCTATATTAGCGGTGACATTCTTTTTGCTGGCCTTTCTTTAGACTGTCCTATCTAAGTTTATGTATGCCAACAAAAAGGTGGTATAGAGCCATAATTTTATGACACAATTGTGGCTCATTTTGGTGCATTTAAGTCACACTGCCTTTTTCTGAGAATCTACACCTAGCAAGTCACAAAGATTTAGCCTAAAGTAGATGCACCAAAAATGCACTGTGTGTCTAGTTGTAAGAAGAGATCCTCCAAGCTTCCTGGAAACAACAACTCAAGTATTATTCTGTTTTTCTCTCGTTATTTTTAAGGCTGTTTGCTTGTTGTGCAATTTGTTATTCTATAAATATATATATATATATATATATATATATATATATATATATATTTATATAGCACTGAACCCTTTGGGTATTAAATTGTTGAATTTAAGGTTACTTTGTGTTGCTCTATAAACCCATAACGTTTTTGAAGTGTGTTTGTGTCTGACTATTGGAGAAATGCGTGTATAAGTTAGTGAGGTTTCCACCAAGCCCAAAGTCAGTGGTGGTGGCAGCGTGTATTGGGGGGTACGTGGATTGTGTTGGGGTTCAATTTGCAGCCTGAGTGAAGGGTGAGTGCAAGATTGAGTGAGTAAAGGGAGTTGACCCGATGGCCACACCTGTGTCATGTGCTAAGACAGCCCATACGTGACAAACCACATTGCTCCAAAGAAGTCTACGACAGAGTCTATTTGTAACCACAATAGTTAATCTGGACCACTGACTGTGTGAAAATATATAGTAGAAATATCTAAGCCTTTAAGATATTTTGTATAATTATAGCGTTTTTTTGTTTTTTGTTTTTTTTTTTAAATGCAGTGAGTCTTTACACCAGAACCTTAATGTCTAAGAATATATTTATTCTTCATTTCAAGATATTGAGTAGAGCAGAAGTTCAACCAAGCTGGCCTGCACAGCTGGAGAATAAGACATCACTAAAAGCCAGGAGTCTTATAAATTTCAACATTGGATATATAAAGTAACTTATTTCTATCGTTCTAAACAAGTGTGTGTATTTGTAAGTACTATAACTGAAAAATAGACAAAGACTTTTTAAAAACTTACCAAGCAAAAAGTACAGCACACCCCTGGGAAAATCTGCATCGTGTTCTCCTGAAACCAGGTCCTTTTTTCCCTCTCTTTACAACTCACCTCCAGGTTTCCCCTCAGGGAAAAGCTTGAAGTCACTTTGTGCTGGAGGTTTTAGTTGAGATTTGTTGAAATCTCATCCACAGTGCTTCTACCCTAGACCGCCGGCTAACCAGCTACAATCTTTCACTATGTGGCCTTGATCTTATAATGTTTCTCTTGAGAGTTTTTGGAGATTTGTTATATTTCTATGCAAATCAGAAGTGATGTAGTTTTCTTAGCTGTTTATTAGCATACTTAACTTTTTTGCTATAATGTTCTTTCTAGTCTGCCTCCTGGAACATCTTCCACATGCAACAACTTTCTAATGATGGATATCAAGAGTAGCAAGAGATGTGAAACTCTCATGGATAAATTTTGTTGCGCTCCTAGACTTCTTGCAGTATTTTTCATTCTGCTCTTCTATTGGGCTGGAGTGACCTGGGCAGCTTGGTAGTTGTTTGAAATCATTTGTTGTAAATCAGGTTCCATCACAGACATCTACTAGGCTGAGATCTATATAAGAGTTTTAGTTATGTAGTAATCTTTTAAGAAAAAGGGACATGAAACAGATGTAAGAGTATACCCCAAAAATATTGTTAAATGAATAAAATTGTATTTCTTACACTTTTTTTTTTTTTTGTTTAACAGTATTGTTACCATCAAAAAGTAATTGCAAAGTGAACATGTTAAAGGGAGTCTATTACCTACCCCCAGCCACTATAATGCTACAGTAACATGGATGAAACATGAATAAATTTATATCTTTATTAGGTCTAGTAGCCAAGTATTCAATATGCAAACTAGGTACGTTGGAGTATTGGGGGGTGTTATATTTGATCCCCAAATACCACTGTATTGGTTGAAAAAACACATCTCCCCTGAGGAGAGGGAGATGATCGTCCCACAGCTCAGATGTCACCAAATCATTGGTGAAATCCTGCACATGTGCTTTTGTAGTCAGGTATAAGCATATTGCAAAGAACTGAACTCCTTTAGGCTCAGGACCCATGTAAATGTCATGGTTTGCCCACTGCATTTTACAGTCACAGAAGAGTGGATGGGATTCTAGTGAATCCCATCCTCACTTTGCATTAAAATACGTGCTACGGACACTTGGTGATTACAAAACAATTGCGGTTTTGAAAATCGCGGCATGTCAATTATACAGTCATTAAAATCTCCAAGTATGATCCACCTTTGGTGATCTAGGGTTGAGATGGACAACAACTCTGATGCTCTGTCACCTGGGGGTCAATAGAAGAGTAATAACTTGATGTTTTGTCTGCCAGAATATGAACACCAATGCATTCCATGGAGAGGATTACATCAATGGGGAGCAAATTTATCTTTAAGGCTGAAGTCCCACGTGGCGTAAACATCACTATTTGGCCGTGGTGTTTTACAGTTCCTGCTTTTTTTTGTTATTTATAGATCTTGTACTACAACGTCCAGCTCTGATGTGGTTTTCCTGGAGTCTGAGATGATGTGTTTTGAGCCTTAGCATTTATTTTGTTTTACTCTTTACTGCTGAAGTTTTGTATTTCTTGGCAATTTATTTTCTTCCCATGACTAACTGGTTTTTAGTGGACAAAAAAGCTTTCTTGTTTAACAACCCCTCTGGAGCCTCTTCTAGGTCTTAAGAATCCCCAAAGATTTAAAAAAAAAAAAAAAATTATGTATTTTATCTGGGTATAGGTTTGATGCATCCCTCGGAGGATGCACTGAAAGTATAAAATAAGCTGACTAGACCCCTTGTCATTGTAATAATTCAGGTCAATATGGGTGAAAAGCAAGACATGAGCTGACCCACATTGTGGAAACACAGCTTTTTTTTGTTGCGGATTTAGCTGTGTTTTCTTTAATCAAACAGAAAAAGGTCTACAAAAGGAAAGGGAAATATATAGGAAGCTCTTATACTTCTACCTTCTGCTCAATCCACTCTTTGAGCCAAAACAAAAAAAAAAAAAACACGAACCAAAATTTGCAACAAAGAAGCTGTGTTTCCGCAATGCGGGTAGCAGTACACGACCGCGTTTCACCTGTGAAACACGGTCCATGTGTTAGCCAGATTGTATTTCTTGGCAATTTATTTTCCGGCTTGAACTTCATGCTGAGAGCGGGACTCCTAGCAGTCTAGTTATCTATGATGCTAGAAGTCTCCTCCTCCCAGCGACATACTGTCCTGTTCCAATTACAATACAGGACAGTATGTCACTGGGAGGCGGAGACTCCTAGCATCATAGATAACTATACTAATAGGAGTCCCGCTCCCAGCATGAAGTTCAAGCTGGTAAATCTGGCTAACACACGGACCGTGTTTCACAGGTGCTGCTACCCTTAGGAGTCTTGGAATTAGGAATCTTGCTGAGAGCAAAGAATTGCAGAACGACTAGAAAGCCTAGATGCGACCTTTCATTGAAAATTGGATTGTCTAACCATCAACTTGAATTTATGTAGAAATGCTCACGAAAAATGTAAATTCCTGCTGTATTGTTGGTTCTGTTATAGTTATGTAAATTCTTGAGAATCATGAGGTACTTTTAGAGGGGGGCTTGGAGAGAAAAAAAACAAAACACCCCCCCCCCACTCTGTCCAGAAAAAGCCATGCCCCCAAAACACCTGTGTCCCTAGAACAAAATTTGTAAATATAGGCAACTATGCACAGTCGCTACTATACAGTGGGGAAAAAAAAAAGTATTTAGTCAGCCACCAATTGTGCAAGTTCTCCCACTTAAAAAGATGAGAGAGGCCTGTAATTGTCATCATAGGTAGACCTCAACTATGAGAGACAAAATGAGAAAACAAATCCAGAAAATCACATTGTCTGATTTTTAAAGAATTTATTTGCAAATTATGGTGGAATATAAGTATTTGGTCACCTACAAACAAGCAAGATTTCTGGCTCTCACTGACCTGTAACTTCTTTAAGAGGCTCCTTTGTCCTCCACTCATTACCTGTAGTAATGGCACCTGTTTGACATTGTTATCAGTATAAAAGACACCTGTCCACAACCTCAAACAGTCACACTCCAAACTCCACTATGGTGAAGACCAAAGAGCTGTGGAAGGACACCAGAAACAAAATTGTAGACCTGCACCAGGCTGGGAAGACTGAATCTGCAATAGGCAAGCAGCTTGGTGTGAAGAAATCAACTGTGGGAGCAATAATTAGAAAATGGAAGACATACAAGACCACTGAATCTCCCTCGATCAGGGGCTCCACGCAAGATCTCACCCAATGGGGTCAAAATCACAAGAATGGTGAGCAAAAATCCCAGAACCACACAGGGGGACCTAGTGAATGACCTGCAGAAAGCTGGGACTAACGTAACAAAGGCTACCATCAGTAACACACTACGCCACCAGGGACTCAGATCCTGCAGTGCCAGACGTGTCCCCCTGCTTAATCCAGTACATATCCGGGCCCGTCTGAAGTTTGCTAGAGAGCATTTGGATGTTCCAGAAGAGTATTGGGAGAATGTCATATGGTCAGATGAAACCAAAGTAGAACTGTTTGGTAGAAACACAACTCATCGTGTTTGGAGGAGAGTGAATGCTGAGTTGCATCCAAAGAACACCATACCTACTGTGAAGCATGGGGGTGGCAACATCATGCTTTGGTGCTGTTTCTCTGCAAAGGGACCAAGACGACTGATCCATGTACATAAAAGAATGAATGGGACCATGTATCATGAGATTTTGAGTGCAAACCTCCTTCCATCAGCAAGGGCATTGAAGATGAAACGTGGCTGGGTCTTTCAGCATGACAATGATCCCAAGCACACTGCCAGGGCAACGAAGGAGTGGCTTTGTAAGAAGCATTTCAAGGTCCTGGAGTGGCCTAGCCAGTCTCCAGATCTCAACCCCATAGAAAACCTTTGGAGGGAGTTGAAAGTCCATGTTGCCCAGCGACAGCCCCAAAACATCACTGCTCTAGAGGAGATCTGCATGGAGGAATGGGCCAACATACCAGCAACAGTGTGTACCAACCTTGTGAAGACTTACATTGCCAACAAAGTATATACAGTGCCTTGCGAAAGTATTCGGCCCCCTTGAACTCTTCAACCTTTTGCCACATTTCAGGCTTCAAACATAAGGATATAAAATTTTAATTTTTTGGTGAAGAATCAACAACAAGTGGGACACAATCGTGAAGTGGAACGAAATTTATTGGATATTTTAAACTTTTGTAAAAAATAAAAAACTGAAAAGCGGGGCGTGCCAAATTATTCGGCCCCCTTAAGTTAATACTTTGTAGCGCCACCTTTTGCTGCGATTACAGCTGCAAGTCGCTTGGGGTATGTCTCTATCAGTTTTGCACATCGAGAGACTGAAATTCTTGCCCATTCTTCCTTGGAAAACAGCTCGAGCTCAGTGAGGTTGGATGGAAAGCGTTTGTGAACAGCAGTTTTCAGCTCTTTCCACAGATTCTCGATTGGATTCAGGTCTGGACTTTGACTTGGCCATTCTAACACCTGGATACGTCTATTTGTGAACCATTCCATTGTAGATTTTGCTTTATGTTTGGGTTCATTGTCTTGTTGGAAGATAACTCTCCGTCCCAGTCTCAGGTCTTTTGCAGACTCCAACAGGTTTTCTTCCAGAATGGTCCTGTATTTGGCTCCATCCATCTTCCCATCAATTTTAACCATCTTCCCTGTCCCTGCTGAAGAAAAGCAGGCCCAAACAATGATGCTGCCACTACCATGATTGACAGTGGGGATGGTGTTCAGGGTGATGAGCTGTGTTGCTTTTACGCCAAACATATCGTTTTGCATTGTAGCCAAAAAGTTCGATTTTGGTTTCATCTGACCAGAGCACCTTCTTCCACATGTTTGGTGTGTCTCCCAGGTGGCTTGTGGCAAACTTTAAACGAGATTTTTTATGGATATCTTTGAGAAATGGCTTTCTTCTTGCCACTCTTCCATAAAGGCCAGATTTGTGCAGTGTACGACTGATTGTTGTCCTATGGACAGACTCTCCCACCTCAGCTGTAGATCTCTGCAGTTCATCCAGAGTGATCACGGACCTCTTGGCTGCATCTCTGATCAGTCTTCTCCTTGTTTGAGATGAAAGTTTAGAGGGACGGCCGGGTCTTGGTAGATTTGCAGTGGTCTGATACTCCTTCCATTTCAATATGATCGCTTGCACAGTGCTCCTTGGGATGTTTAAAGTTTGGGAAATCTTTTTGTATCCAAATCCGGCTTTAAACTTCTCCACAACAGTATCACGGACCTGCCTGGTGTGTTCCTTGGTCTTCATGATGCTCTCTGCGCTTTAAATAGAACCCTGAGACTCACAGAGCAGGTGCATTTATACGGAGACTTGATTACACACAGGTGGATTATATTTATCATCATCATCAGTCATTTAGGACAACATTGGATCATTCACAGAGCCTCACTGAACTTCTGGAGTGAGTTTGCTGCACTGAAAGTAAAGGGGCCAAATAATATTGCACGCCCCACTTTTCAGTTTTTTATTTTTTACAAAAGTTTAAAATAACCAATAAATTTTGTTCCACTTCACAATTGTGTCCCACTTGTTGATTCTTCACCAAAAAATTAAAATTTTATATCTTTATGTTTGAAGCCTGAAATGTGGCAAAAGGTTGAAAAGTTCAAGTGGTCCGAATACTTTCGCAAGGCACTGTATAACAAAGTATTGAGATGAACTTTTGTTATTGACCAAATATTATTTTCCACCATAATTTGCAAATAAATTCTAAAAAAAAACAAAACAAAAAAAAAAAACAGACAATATGATTTTCTGGATTTGTTTTCTCATTTTGTCTCTTATAGTTGAGGTCTACCTATGATGTCAATTACAGGCCTCTCTCATCTTTTTAAGTGGGAGAACTTGCACAATTGGTGGCTCACTAAATACTTTTTTTTCCCCACTGTATGTGCCCGGGCACCTTTACTCTTTAAATAAAAATAGAATTTTAAAAGTAATAAACAAAAGTCACTGGAACAATAACTCTATCTGTTGCTGACCACGTAGCATTATCTGGAGGGACTATAATCGCTAATTATTTTCACTACTAAAACCAGCAGAGCAGCGAAGGGCTCGGGTTCATTCTGATTTAATTACTCAGATGGAGAATTTCTATCTGACAAATTCAATTACAAACTCAAACAGGGCAATGGTTTCCTTACTGATGAAGTATGGTTCACATGTGACCTTGTTTGGGCTTTTTTCACACCATTTGTTTCCCTAAGTGTAAGAGACAGCCAATGTTGTCCTAAACTTCATTTGTCTGTATAAACTGTTAATGTTGAATGTATTTCTGTGATTCTGTTCCTTTAAGACAGCAGCCATTGTAATTGTGACATGATGCTGGAGTGAGACCCCCCCCCCCCCTTTTATGTCAGCCTGCCTGTTCTGCAGACAGAGTGTGAGCAGAGAAGCAGGAAGTGACGAGACAGAGAGCAGCAGCCATCTTGGCAAGTGTTGTATTGAACTGGTGTGGAGATTTTTCTGTACAGCTAAGCTGTATCTTGGTCCAGAGACAAACAGAGTGTAAAGAGACAACAGGACTAGTGAGTCCACGTGAAAGAAACTGTGCTCAGTGGCTGATCAGTGAGACTGACATTGTGACTGTGTATATGGATACCACAGATAGAGACTCGCAGTGCTGTTGATGTACTGGACGGCACCTGCTAAATCCCGGCTTACATCCCAGCTCAGTGTATGGATTCGGCAGGACTGTCAGTGTGCTGAGTGGAATCTGCTGTTGGATTACATTGCATTCAGTTGGTTTCCCTGTCTGTTAAAGAGGACTTCATTTCTCCCAAGATCCTGATAACCGTGAGGAGAGGACGCTTGACTATAAAAGAAAGGACCGACTTTGGGCCCCACTGCGCGCTTCTACGGACTGTAAGCGGTCCACCTGGACCACTGGGGAAAAGGGGGTGCACCCAAATGTGAAGTCAGGGTCAGTTAGGGATAGTTTTGAGTATATTGTTCATTCAGTGTCCATACTGCAGAAGTGGACAGAGTAAAAGTAGAAACCATTGCAGAATTTGCCTTGAAATTGTTCATGCTATATTGTATATTTTGCTTGTCTTTAGCCCTGTCATTTTACCTTTAACTAGCCTTTATTAACTTATAGTAAATATATATTTTTTTCTTGAACTACCGCGTGTGCGTTCATTTCTGGTTGCGGAGTCCAAACCACCTGCCTTGCTCTCGGTTCACAAATTGGCGTAGCCGGCAGGATCCGCTTACCAGAATGGACGGTGACGCACCCGTTCGGGAGAATGGTGCTGGAGGAAGAATGCCAGCAGGGGCTATAATAAGTCAGTTAGCTAAATTTGATGGCAATAATATGTCAGTGAGTATGTGGGTAGAACAGATACGAATGATACAGCGAATGTACCAGACCGCACCAGAAGTACTAGTAGAGCTAGCAATATTGACATTACAAGGGGATGCTAAGACCACGGTGATACTGAGGCCATTTGAACAAAGGCAGACATTTGAGCAAGTAGTCCAGATTCTAGAAACCATCTATGGAGAAACTGCATTGCTGGGGTCTCTGCAGGCTCGGTTCTTCCAGAGGGTACAACAGGAGAATGAAAGCCTTCCCCAATATGCAAATGCCCTACAAGAACTGCTCCGAGATATTCAAAGGAAGGAAAGAGGGGGCTCGCCAGCCTTCTGTAACCCTGATCGGACTCTCCGTGACCAGTTTGTCCTGGGGATACGTGACGGCAGTTTAACTGTGACTATGCAGGATTTTATACGACGAGAGACTGATGCTAAATTCCATGATGTACAGGTAGAGGCCATCTCCCGTGCCAATAGTATGGTCCCGAGGCCGCAGACCGCAGTTGGAGTTACTTTGTCACAGGGGGCTAGTTCTGGCTCAGAGACAGTAGAAAAAGGGACGGTTAAAGAAATTCTCACAGTAATGCAGAAACTGCAAGAACAAATGGAACACTTGCACACTCGTTGTGATGAGCAGTCTATGAAAATTGCAGACTTCCAGAAGACTGGAGATGAAAGGGTGAGCCATCCACACCCAGCAAGTCAGAATCACCCACCACCCCGCTGGAGGGGTGAGGATAGGACCTACCGAAGGGGTCCAAATCATTTAGTGCAGTGCTCAGGAGAAATCGAAGGGGCTTACCGAAGGGGCCCAAACAGATGGCCAGAACGACGGGGGGATACGCTGCTGGGAGTGTGGACGGATGGGCCACGTTGCTGCTAGATGTCCAGAGCAGCGACAAACTTATGAGAGACCGCCGTTAAACTGAAGTCCCCTGCTGCTGAAGGGCGTGTAGTAGGGGAGACTGACAAGGAGACTATGTGGGGAGAATGCCCTGATGATGACCTGATCGCTGCAAGTCCTGTCATACAGGTGGAAATGGAGGGTATTCCGGTTACCGGGATGATTGACACGGGTTCCCAAGTAACGACCTTGAGTAGAGACTGTTATGAACGGTACTTCCGGCAACATGTGAAATATGATCCCCATACATTCGTACGAGTGGTCGCAGCTAACCAGTTACCAGTTCCGGTCGTGGGAGTGACCTGGATGAATGTCCGGGTATGTGGCCAAGATCTAGGTAGGAAAGGCATTGTGGTGGTACAGGAGTCACATGAAGTAAAGGTCCCTGTCATTTTGGGGATGAATGTGTTAAAAGAATTAGATCAGATCCTCTTTGAAAAGAAAGGTCACGGTTATTGGAAAGAAACCACCACCCATCGGCCTACTCAAACAGCTTTCCAGCGGCTGATCCGGACATGTGGCTTACAGAAAAGTTCAGATGCACAGCGTCCTCTGGCTCGAATTTCAGTTCCTTTGCATACAAAAGTTACACTGCCACCCAGTCGGGAGACAATAGTGTCCATGCCCGTAGGCACCTGTCGGAAACTAGAGGGCATAGCTGTGTTGGTAGAACCATTGCAGGCAGCCGAAGGAGGTGTTGATCCGCTAGTGGCCCGTTCCTTGGCAATAGTTCGCAATGGAAGAGTACCACTTCGATGTGTAAACACTCAGGACCAGAGTGTGGACCTGACCCCAGGGAGGCTGCTGGCTAACATCTATGTGACTCCGGAGGAAGTAAGGAAAGTAACTCCAATGCAGCTGAAGCCGACTGAAAGGGATGAGTGGACCGTAACTGTGTCCATGGGAGAAGATGAGGAACCCACCTCTGAATGGAATGGCTGTGCAATTCGAGAACAGATGAAGATGGATGTAAGTTCATGTTCTCTGGAATGGGTGCAGAAGGTAGATGAGCTGTTGTGGGAGAACCAAGCCACCTTTGCACGGTATGCTGAAGATTTTGGATGTACCACAGGGATCTACCATGAGATTCCCACAGGAGACACCCCTCCAATTAGAGAGCGCTACCGACAAATTCCTCCACAGTTGTATCAGGAAGTGAAAGAACTGTTAGCTAAGATGCTACAGGGTGGGATCATCCAAGAAAGCCAGAGTCCCTGGGCGGCTCCTGTGATGTTAGTAAGAAAAAAAGATGGGTCCATCCGATTTTGCGTAGACTATCGGAAGTTAAACGCTTGCACCGTACGAGATTCCTACCCCTTGCCACGGATTGAGGAGTCCCTCTCAGCGCTAGGGAGAGCCCGGTACTTCTCCTCACTAGATCTGGCTAGTGGGTATTGGCAGGTGCCGATGGCCACAAAAGACAAGGAGAAGACGGCATTCATCTTGCCCATGGGACTATACGAATTTAACCGGATGCCCTTCGGGTTGACAAATGCACCCGGAACGTTTCAGCGGTTGATGGAGAAATGTCTCGGTGACTTCAACTTTGAGTTCACTCTCATCTACTTGGATGACATTATAGTGTATTCTGCGACCTTTGAAGACCATCTCCACCAGTTGGGGCAAGTATTTCGAAGATTGCGGGAACATGGGCTCAAATTGAAACCCAGTAAATGTCGGTTGTTCCAATCTGAAATTGATTACTTGGGTCACCGCGTATCAGGAGAAGGGGTGAGACCATCAAGAGACAAGATAGCGGCTGTTCAAGATTGGCCGATACCGACTACCCTGCGAGAAGTGAGGGCGTTCCTTGGAGTAGCCGGTTACTATCGACGGTTTATTAAGGATTTCGCCAAGGTAGCAGCACCACTTAATGCTCTCCTACGAGGCACATCCGGTGGTCCAAAGAACCGGTCCGTGAAGTGGGGACCTGAACAGGAACAAGCCTTCCAGGCATTGAAGGATGCACTGACAACAGCCCCAATCTTGGCATATGCTGATTACCACTTGCCGTTCCAGCTATATACAGATGCAAGCCTGTATGGTCTTGGAGCAGTGCTTTCCCAGCTTCAGGATGGCCAGGAGAGGGTCATAGCGTACGGCAGCCGGTCTTTGAGAGATTCTGAAAGAAACCCCGAGAATTATAGTTCATTTAAATTGGAGCTGTTGGCACTGGTATGGGCCATGACCGAGAAATTCTCTGAATATTTGACCGGTGCTGAAGTTTTAGTACTGACTGACAACAACCCACTAGCTCACCTGGAAAATGCCAAGCTCGGGGCGTTAGAGCAGAGGTGGATAGCCCGAATGTCTACATTCAATTACCGCATTAAGTATCGGTCCAAGACAGAGAACCAGAATGCTGACGGACTTTCTAGGGTAACTGCCCAGACCCCCACAGAAGACGTGGATCATGAGTTGGAGCATGTGGAGGTGCCCGATTTCAGCAGATTTTCACAGGCCTTGACCGCCACTAATCAGTTTGAGATGGAGGGGACTGAAATGGCTCCTTTCTTTGGTCCCTCACGACAGGAATGGGCACAGATACAACAGACCCATGAGGGGCTGGCGCAGATGATCAAGTGTGTTGAGAAAGGCCAGAAGCCCTGTAGAGAGGAAAGAGAACGACTGACACGTGAGATATTATCTGTTTTGAGTCAGTGGGAAAAGTTGGAGATGAAAAATGGAGTGCTATGCCGAAAGGTCTATTTACCTTCTGAGATCGACATTCGATACCAAATTGTGGTGCCTAGTGAACTGGCTCGCTCCTTGGCAGTTGAGGCTCATAATAAGAATGGACATTTTGGTCATGAGAAGACCTTTCGTTGGTTACAGCGACTGATTTACTGCCCTGGTCTTCGTCAAATGGTCGAAGAAGTATGCCGCAGCTGTCGAACTTGTGAGATCCATAAGGCAATAGAACAGAGAGCTCCCCTGCAAACCATCGTGACCCAGGAACCTTTAGAAATCGTCATGATAGACTATCTAATGGTGGGCCCATCCAATAGCGGACACCAGTATTGCCTCGTAATGGTGGATCACTTCACCAAATTTGCGGTGGTAACCGCCACCAAGGACCAGACAGCTGAGTCAGCAGCTCGTGCTCTGTGCCAAGATTTCATTCGAGTATATGGGTGCCCCCAACGCATCCACTCCGACCAGGGCGCCTGCTTTGAGGGACACGTAATGAAAGAAGTTCAACGTATCTACGGGATAAAGAAGTCGCACACGACTCCATACCACCCTCAGGGAAATGGAGCCTGTGAAAGATTCAACAGAACTCTGTTACAGATGCTGCGGACTCTGGAGGAAGACAAGAAGTTACAGTGGCCTCAGTTCTTGTCTGAAATGGTGTGGGCCTATAACAATCAGGTCCATTCTACAACGGGGTACTCTCCTTATACACTTCTCTTTGGGCGGTCTGGGCGAAGTATAGGAGAATTACAGTTGAATGATGTGGATGGGTTCCCTCCGAGGGATCCAACCTCTTGGGTGCGGGCGCATCGGAAGAGACTTGAGACGATCCATCGATTGGTGCGGCAGCGCCTGCAAGAACATCCCCATCCTGATAAGACCCCAGTGCAAGAAGCACCATTGCAACCAGGCGACCTGGTGCTAGTTCGTGTCAAGAAACCCCAAGGGAAATTGGAAAGCAGATGGGAGGCTTTGCCGTATCGTGTTGTTGGCCGCAAGTATGCGAATGGGCCAGTGTACCAGGTCCAGAAAGAAGGAACTGATTGTGTTCGAGTACTTCACCGAAATATGTTGCGCCTGTGTCATTCTGAAGGGACAAATCACGATGGGCCTGCCAATGTGAATGAGCTCCCACAGTCAGAGAATGGAGGTGCGGAATGGGCCTCCGACGAGGAGGATGATTGTTGGCCGATCCCTGCTCCTGGGGATGTTCCACCTGTGACTACTGTATCTGCGGCCTGTGCCCCCTCTGGTGCGGAATCCGCTGGTCCTTCTCAGCCCATAGCTGCAGCACCCCATAATATACCACCGGTCCTCAGACGGACCACTAGGCCAAATGCTGGTATTCCCCCTGTTCGGTATGCGCAGGATGAGTTTGTTTGGCCTGCCATACATCGGTATACTACCACCCTGTGCATAAAAGTACAACCCTCTGGATATACAGTCATAGGCAGGGACTGCCACTCTTAAAGTGGGGGGGGAATATGTAAGAGACAGCCAATGTTGTCCTAAACTTCATTTGTCTGTATAAACTGTTAATGTTGAATGTATTTCTGTGATTCTGTTCCTTTAAGACAGCAGCCATTGTAATTGTGACATGATGCTGGAGTGAGACCCCCCCCCCCCCTTTTATGTCAGCCTGCCTGTTCTGCAGACAGAGTGTGAGCAGAGAAGCAGGAAGTGACGAGACAGAGAGCAGCAGCCATCTTGGCAAGTGTTGTATTGAACTGGTGTGGAGATTTTTCTGTACAGCTAAGCTGTATCTTGGTCCAGAGACAAACAGAGTGTAAAGAGACAACAGGACTAGTGAGTCCACGTGAAAGAAACTGTGCTCAGTGGCTGATCAGTGAGACTGACATTGTGACTGTGTATATGGATACCACAGATAGAGACTCGCAGTGCTGTTGATGTACTGGACGGCACCTGCTAAATCCCGGCTTACATCCCAGCTCAGTGTATGGATTCGGCAGGACTGTCAGTGTGCTGAGTGGAATCTGCTGTTGGATTACATTGCATTCAGTTGGTTTCCCTGTCTGTTAAAGAGGACTTCATTTCTCCCAAGATCCTGATAACCGTGAGGAGAGGACGCTTGACTATAAAAGAAAGGACCGACTTTGGGCCCCACTGCGCGCTTCTACGGACTGTAAGCGGTCCACCTGGACCACTGGGGAAAAGGGGGTGCACCCAAATGTGAAGTCAGGGTCAGTTAGGGATAGTTTTGAGTATATTGTTCATTCAGTGTCCATACTGCAGAAGTGGACAGAGTAAAAGTAGAAACCATTGCAGAATTTGCCTTGAAATTGTTCATGCTATATTGTATATTTTGCTTGTCTTTAGCCCTGTCATTTTACCTTTAACTAGCCTTTATTAACTTATAGTAAATATATATTTTTTTTCTTGAACTACCGCGTGTGCGTTCATTTCTGGTTGCGGAGTCCAAACCACCTGCCTTGCTCTCGGTTCACATAAGTGTACTATTAACTATTACAATTTCATTAAATATCTCGTATGACTTGTTTGCATGATATGTATTTGGATGGTTTTTGTTTGTTGTCCTACTTTTTTGCTTTGCATGTATTGTAGTAAACGCTTGTTACAATATTGCATTCTCTTGGTGGAGTGATTTAGGCCCCATATTGCGGAAACGCAGCTTTTTTGATGCAGATTTTGCTGATTGAATAGAAGGGACAAATATATAAAAAAAAAAAAAAAGCCGCTTTTCTACAACGTGAAGCTTTACCCTAGTCTCATTTTACCGCTATTGGCTTTCATTAGGAAAGCAGAAACCAAAACAAGACAGAAAACATTCATCTAAATGCATTGGGCTCTGTACATACCGCAACATTTTTTTATGCATTTGATTTAACTAAAACAATTGGTGAGGTTTAAGAATGAAACATGTAATGAATGAAAACGTAGGCAAGTAAAGGAATAACATACCACACAAGCAGCTCACGTAGCTGCTTTGGGGGCCAATGAAAAGCAGGGCCCATTCCATTCTTTTCCATCTGGCCCATAGTGCCATGAAGATTTGAAGTAGACTGCTAAGCTTCCTGCTCAGATATATTTGGCTCCTCACTTTTACAGCACCCTCCCTACCTTTTCTCAGCCTACAAAAACTCCCCTTCCTATTGCTACCCCCGTTTTGTGCCTGCTGCTGGCATTCTTACCCCCTAGTACAGTATATGCTGTATTGCACAGGGCCCCCAAATATTGTAATTTATAAGTAATAGAGTTATAACTAAAGTTACCCCCCCCAGAAAAAAAGTGCCACAGCATCATTGAAAACAGTGCCCCCAAAATGCAAAGAAACCATACACAGAATAATGATCTTGTCAGTGCCTCCAAAAAGTAATAGTGCTCCCTAAAGGTCCCAATCAGTAATAGTGCCTGCTCTGACACATTTGCTTGGCTGCAAATGTGAGGTTGAGAGAGTGTCCTGTAGTCTCTATGCTAACCAGCAATTTACACCAAGAAATATTTATCAGATAGTGTTCAACTCAACTGAGGAGGCATAGATAAGATTCCAGATGCTTTAATCCAGGTAAATCTTGTAAAACCTCATACAGCAGTAGGTGAAAAATGATGATGAATTACCAGGAGCTGAGCAGACATGTTGCTAACAAAGAAGTGAAACTAAACAGAGGGAGAGGGGAGGAGCTACAGCATCACAGCTAAGGATACAGAGAGAGAGAAGGGACAACTACAAAGACAAACACAGTATCACAGATACATGTCAGTGAATTAAACCAAGTCCCGGGACATGACAGTGCCCATTTTAGTGCCATACACATGAACAACCACATCCCTGAAATATGGATGTTTGAATAAGCAAGATGAAATTTCATGCACACGTATTTCTCTTTATAAACATATCCAGACACTACTATTCATAACCAAAATCAATATTATAAAAACAATATTAAATGGGGCATAACTAGAGGCTCACAAGATCTGGTGCAAAATCTCAGCCTGGGCCCTTCTGTGCAACTTATCTACACAACCATCAGCTACATCTTATCCATACATTTTATTCACATTTATATCTGTGTGCACACAAGCTTCCCATCCTCTGTCAGTGATCCCCACACAGGAATAATGCCCCCTTTAGTGCCACAGCCTTCCCCACAGAATCCTTGACTATATGCTGCTGACCAACTGAGATTTTTTGCCATGAAAAAGTGAATTTTCTTCTATCTGAAAGGCTGTATATCAAACTTTCTTACTCCAGTTCACCAGAGGGCAGGGGTAAATCTACAATGCATAGACTGCCAGCCCTCAAAGAAAAACAGAAGTGATCAAAGAAGTTTATCCAGTCCTAGTGCTGAGGGTGACTTCTGGGCCCCATTGGCTCCTGGGCCCAGTCACAGCTGCAACCACTGTGACCCCTATAGCTGCAGCAGTGTTAAGAGACAATGGCGCTAAAACTGTTACACCTACTGTAAGTATGGCTGCAGGCACATTCTAGCCTATAGAAATATAACAAATTGGACACTGCATACTGCCATGGTTTGGCTAAAGTTACCCTAGTTTTACTACAGAGAATTTCTGAAGATTTTGACCTTTAGGCTAAGGCCCCACATAGCGAAACGCAGCAAATAAACGGCAGCGGAAACACCGCTTTATTTCCCGCAGCATTTTTCATTGCATTTTCGTAGAGTCTTTCTGCCCTTATTATACCTATAGGGAAAATACCAGGTATAACTGACATGCTGGGATTTTTAAAAAGTGAGTGTTTTTTTGAAGATGCAGCTTTCCTGCAATGTGTGGATGGGATTAGCCAGAATCCCATTCATTTTGCAGTTACTGTAAAAATGCAGAGGTTCCACTGCAACAAAAATGCTGCGTTTACACAACATGGAGTCTCAGCCTTAATATCATTTCCATTTTTTTATCCAAATTTACTAAATTTCCCTGTGCATGAGTGCTTAACCCCCCCCCCCCCAAAAAAAAAAAAAAAACAAAGCTGGGGGTTCCACGTGGCATAAATGATGAGGCGGAAAAACCTCTGTGGACTTTCTGTGAAAAGCACTGTGGGAAAAACCGTGGCGCATTGCCGCTGTGGTTTTTACTGCAGCCCGCTACGTGGGACCTTAGCCTAAAATAGACAACTGGAAATACCCCTTTAAAACTTACTTTACTTGCAGACATTGTTGAAGATTTTTCACTGAGAATCTTCAGCAAACCTGCTGTGTGGGCACATGGCCTAAAATCATTGTTTGTTTCTCTGCTGGAAAAGTATATTTTAAGTTACTTGTGTAGGCAAACATCCGTCATGCTGCAAAGTTGCTTCCTGTGCAAATATCATAATTACTCCTTCATGAAGACACTTTATTGTCCAATGGAAGACAAAACCAAACAATGCAGCTGCATTTGCTAATTCTGTTTTTTTCTTGTTAATTGCTGCTATTGAGAACTAAATGTACAATATTTTCTGTCAATACCGACAACTTCAGTATAATCGCTATCAAAAGTTGATGAGTTTCAATGGCTTCATCAGCCCTACAAAGAAATGTCAAATATAAAATCATTAACATATTATATTAAAACTACACATGTTCATCTTCATCTGTCTATGAAATGTGTGCGCCGAGCATTTATTGCATGTGCAGTTAGCTGTTCACTTTGTTATTATATGGGGCAGGTAGAAGTCAATCTTTTCTAAACATTGGTATGAACGTCAGGGAAAAAAAAAAAAAAAAAAAAAAAAGTTTTTCACTCCTAGCCTCAAGCAGCAAAAAGACTAGGTGACCCATGATCATTGTCATAAAGGCTCCATGCACTATCATAGAATATTCATGCCAGTGCACAAGAGACCTTCAGCTTAGTTCACATAATGAAAAGTCACTGAAAAAAAAAAAAAAAGTCTATCCCATGACTTTTCCTTGTTTTTTCTTGTCTTGTATGATAAGATATCACGCTACAGCAGTTTAACCAATTACAGAAGTTCGGATTAATGCTACTAAATCCGTATGTCTGACATGCAAAAATAGTGTATTTTTGGTACACATTGGGTTGGCATATGTCGTTTTAAAGTGTTCAAAAGTGTAGGTGATTGTTTTATTTACTTGTGATTACTTGCACTACTTTTGGACTAGTGAAGAAATCAGGCGATACCTTTTAGAGGCTGAGTATATTTGATCGTAAGCTTTTGAGAGTACTAGCTCTCTTCTTCAGACATGGTGTAATACAAGAAACTGAAAATTCACAGACTTTTTATACACACACACACACGACATGGATCTTCAAAAGGATCTTGGAATAACAAAATGCAATATACGTAGAGAAGTTATTCACAACAGGTCAGGAAATAAACAGTCTGGAATGTTTGTGGTGCGTGACGGAGGCCTGATTTCTTTACTCTTCCACTACTTTCTAGTACACGGTACAACATTATACTACATATGGACAATACATCGAAACCTAGCTTTATATGCTTATAAAGTTTGCCCCAAGCTATTGTTTGCCTTTACGACCAGAAGAAATTTGTGATGTTTGGTTGCTTTCACGAGTTGTAATTGTAAGACTTACTATTTTGGAGTATTTATAGATACACACGTGGACAAAATTGTTGGTACCCCTTGTTTAATGAAAGAAAAACCCACAATGGTCACAGAAATAACTTGAATCTGACAAAAGGCCTGCTGATACCAGTGGAGTCCAGAACTTCCCCATGGATAGATGAAGAAGGAGTGGAAACATGGCCCTCCTGGGAGACGGGAGCTGCATTTTTGAAAACACAGCTTTTACACTGCAAATTTTTTTCTACAATGTGTGGATGGGATTGGACAGAATCCCATTCACTTTGCAGGTACTGTAAAATACAATGTTTTTTCCCAAGGCATTTCCACCATGGCTAAAACGCTGCATTTTCACAACGTGTGGCTAATCCCTTTCATAGTTGGAATCATTTTCACACTAAAATTACGTTATACCTTCATACCCAAATGGATATTGTAAAAAAAAAAAAAAATGCATAGTTCATTTTTATCTCTAAAACAGAGCCTAAGGTGAAAAATACCTTCTAAAACTATAAAGTAAATCCAAGATGTACATACCAGTAGATGGTAAAATGTAGAATGTATGGGCTCCTGGGAGGTTTAGGTCATGTTAGAGTCACGAGACCCTGAAACATGTGTCACTGAAAAGTAGCATTTAGGAAAAGACTTATCTGAGCATGTGAGAGCATTTTTAGGGGTTCTGTGTGACCACTTTGGTAGGTTAAGGATAGGTTTAGGATAAGGGTTGTTTGGAGAGTAGATATGGGTTCTAAGGATCATTTGGAGTTAGCCCTGGATTCTTCTAGGAATCCACACTTTCTAAAGTGCAACCAATGGTGGTTAGATGTGTAACCGTTATCTCTGCAGCTTTTTAGTGGATACGGTAGATTCTAGGTAACATATTAATAAGAATGCAGAATAAAAATCAGAGCTATGCTGTGATTGGCTGCTTTTAGACCATTATAATAAATCTGACCAACTGTGTTTGAACAGTTCTGATATTTTCAGACAAAACAATACTTTTTTTTTTTTTAACTTAGAATTTTTTTTTAGATACCGGAGGCAGAGCTTAATAGAGTCAGTATGCTATGACAATTAATTGATGCCTCATAATCTCATCATGGGGAAGTTAATTGGGGGTTGGAGGAAGCCCCTCTCCCTGATTAATAGATACTGTGGTCACCGTCAATAGTTGCATTTGAGAGGTTAAACTGCAGAGATCAGCATTATCACCAATCCCAGAAGCTGCCAGCTTTAAAGAGTGCAGCCATAACAATGTTAATACCACTTTAGCTGCAAGCATTATAGCTTTGTGGTTGTTGCTGTTATTTTTAATATCAGAGGCCATGTTAAAATTTTGCAGGTGTTCAGTCAGAAAAAAAAAATGCAATTAATTTAGGATTTTGCAGAAATAGCAGAGGTAGTTATACGAGGTATTGGGACATAAAGAAATGCATGGATAGCAAAAAGAATCTGGAGCACGGACAAAGCAAGCAAAGGTTTATCTTTCTCAAAGAATCTTGTTTTTAAGCTTCACTTACGCTAGGTTCACACTAGCGTTCGTCTCTCCACATGGGGTCCCGAAAGACGGAGAGAGCCCATCTGCTAAAAAAGTGGTTACCCGCGGACCCCATAGACTAAAATGGGATCTGCCATGCAGGACTTTTCTCTCTGCTGATTTTAGACGGACTATGCGGCAGTCTCTCCTACAGAGACTCCAACACAGATGTGAACCTAGCCTGACTGTGTTGTGCATAGTATGAGGAGGCTGGATCGTGGCAGGGGTTTCAAAGAACACAAAGTGAGAATACCTTAATAATGCACTGGCCCGACAGGCAAAGCTTAGCATCTGGATTGTGTGGTGCTACAACTAGGAAGATAAAAAATATGCTTTGGTTTAAACAGCTTTTCAAGCTGCTGCAGCCCTAACCTTCAAATACAAATCTGGTTCTTTAAAAAAAAAAGGTATTACTTTTTGTCTTTTGCACCTATCTTTCCCATATAGAGACACGGGGTTGCCTATAGGTAATGTCACAACTTTACAGCAAATGGTAGCATATAAGGACTGCATTAAGAGTAGTTGAAAAGTTGTGATAATATTACCACTATTTTTAACACTCTGACTTCTAAGACCCATTTTGTTTCAAAACATTTACAGAGAAACTTCCAGAAGAAAAATGTAACAATACAATTGATTATATTAAAAGTGTGAAAGCTAATTTTCATATCATGCTTCTACTGTACACTAAGATATAAGCCCTTAAAGGTGGAAACACTGCAGCAAAAAATGCTGCGTTTTACAGTACCTGCAGAGTGAATGTGATTCTGGCTAATCCCATCCACCTATTGCAGAAAAAAAAAACTGCAGCAGAAAACAACAATGTGGGGCCTTAATCTGGGTTTTCCCACAAACATAACCTTGTTTAAATTTATAGGCAATTTAAACATTTTTGCAGAGTTTTAAAGATGGTCTCTAACCATCGTATTGGCAGTCTGTTGTCTTGATCAGTTTCAAATGGATTCAACAATGAATATAAGAGCTTTCTATGGTCTGGCACTTGGTAGAAACTCAGCCAGCATTTCCTTATTTTAGACAGATCAGGGGAGTTAGCTCACAGGGTGGCTGTCTTTCCATAAATCCTAGCCTTGTCCAGACACTAACTAAACAAAGAATAGTCCCTGACTACTTGGACTAGACTGAGATTATCTCATGGCAGGCAAACAATCACAGTGTGAACAGCAACCTGTTAAACTTGCATTTGTTCAGGAGTTCAGCAGTGTCTCCTCAGTGAGATACGTCCTCTGTCCTGCCCCAGGCTAAACGATTTGTCTAAGTAATGAACTCCTTTCTTCAGGAGTCTTCTCAGCTGACACCTAATAAGGTTCATTAAGCAACCCAAACCTTTGGACTGCTACACCCCGCTACATGGAGCCTTAGCCTAAGTTGTAGTTTTTCTGTTGGCTTGAGACCTTGTTTTTTTATTTTTGCAGAAGGAGTTGTATTAATTAATGGCACCATGCAGGACTATTTTTGCTATTATCTTGGGTGTATGTAGGTTTTTTATCACCTTTTCTTCAATTTTTTTTTTATGAAGCAGAATAACAAAACAAAAAAACACCAATTCTATCATTTTTTTTAATTTTTTCAGCATTTTACATCAAGGTATGAAATAAAGAATAATGAACCCCAATCACATCAACTGTAATCTATTAGATGTGCAACTATTAACAGAATATTTCCATATACAGTTAGGTCCATATGTATTTGGACACTGACACAAATTTTGTTTTTTTTTTTCCTGTTTAATGAAACATATTCTAAATATAGTTATATAATGGACATGGACATAAAGTCCAGACTTTCAGCTTTCATTTGAGGGTATCCACATTAAAATTGGATGAAGGGTTTAGTAGTTTCAGCTCCTTAACATGTGCCACCGTGTTTTTAAAGGGACCAAAAGTAATTAGACAATTGACTCTGTGGCTGTTTCATGGGCAGGTGTGGGCAATTCCTTTGTTATGTCATTTTTAATTACACAGATAAAAGGCCTGGAGTTGATTTGAGGTGAGGTGCTTGCATTTGGAAGATTTTGCTGTGAAGAAAACATGCAGTCAAAGGAGTTCTCCTTGCAGGTGAAACAAGCCATCCTTAAACTGCGAAAATAGAAAAAAAATCCATCCGAGAAATTGCTACAATATTAGGAGTCGCAAAATCTACAGTTTGGTACATCCTGAGAAAGAAAGAAAGCACTGGTGAACTCATCAATGCAAAAAGACCTGGACGCCCATGGAAGACAACAGTGGTGGATGATCACAGAATAATTTCCATGGTGAAGAGAAACCCCTTCACAACAGCCAACCAAGAGAACAACACTCTCCAGGATGTAGGCGTATCAATATCCATATCTACCATAAAGAGAAGACTGCATGAAAGTAAATAGAGGGTTCACTGCACTCATAAGCCTCAAGAATAAGAAGGCCAGATTGGACTTTGCTAAAAAACATCTAAAAAAGCCATCACAGTTCTGGCAATACATTCTTTGGATAGATGAAACTAAGATTAACCTCTACCAGAATGATGGAAAGAAAAAAGTATGGTGAAGGCATGGTACAGCTCATGATCCAAAGCATACCACATCATGTGTAAAACATGGCGGAGGCAGTGCGATGGCTTGGGCATGCATGGCTGCCAGTGGCACTGGGTCACTAGTGTTTATTGATGATGTGACACAGGACAGAAGCAGCCAGATGAATTCTGAGGTATTCAGAGACATACTGTGTGCTCAAATCCAGCCAAATGCAGGCAAACTAATTGGTCGGTGTTTCATAATACAGATGGACAATGACCCAAAACATAAAGCCAAAGCAACCCAGGAGTTTATAGAGCAAAGAAGTGGAATATTCTTGAATGGCCAAGTCAGTCACCTGATCTCAACCCAATTGAGCATGTATTTCGCTTGTTAAAGACTAAACTTCAGACAGGCTACAACAAACAAACAGCAACTGAAAACCACTGCAATAAGGGCCTGGCAGAGCATTAAAAAGGAGGAAACACAGCGGCGTCTGGTGATGTCCATGAGTTCAAGACTTCAGGCAGTCATTGCCAACAAAGGGTTTTCAACCAAGTATTAGAAATTAACATTTTATTTACAATTATTTAATTTGTCCAATTACTTTTGAGCCCCTGAAATGAAGAGATTGTGTGTAATAAATGCTTTATAGTTCCTCACATTTTTATGCAATCATTTTGTTAAACCCTCTGAATTAAAGCTGAAAGCCTGAACTTCAACTGTATCGGAATTGTTTTGTTCAAAATTCATTGTGGTAATGTACAGAACCAAAACTAGAAAAATGTTGTCTCTGACCAAATATTTATGGACCTAAGTGTAGGTGGATAAATGTTGTCTGACAGTAATACAATGGCCAAAATGCAAATTATAAGATAAAAAAATGTTAAAAGTATGAAAAATACATGACATCGCATTCATTACAATTGGACCAATTTAACATTAATTATTTTCACAACCTTTAGAATACAAAATCTCCTTTTACTGTTACTGCATTTACTGGTCAGTGTTAGATTTCCAGAAATATTATTTCAGCTCAGCGTGTTACTTATGGTCGTGTTTTACCTGCAGATTTTTATTTTTTTCTTTTGGCCCACAATCGTTCTTCATATTCCTCTCTCACTACCACCCACACTCTCCCAAAACTCATACAAATACTTGCAATGTTCTTGAGGTCACTTCAGGCAATGCATGTAAAGAGCTGACAATAATTTACTTTCTATCATTAATCTATTAATACAGATTTAACCTTACATGTGCTAGTAGTTATTGTTTCTTCTCTTCCAGTATTTGCTGTTGCATGTGCATCCGTATCAGTTGCTTTTAACTATAATAAAAAGTAATTTCACTTCATTCTTATCAATGTCTGTTGATACAGATACACATTATCTTTTTATCTCCTTTTACCCGATCAGAAATGACAAGCTATACAAACTGATATGCTAACTGAAATTGCAGTCTTTCAAGGTTTTGGTTAACATTTTGTAATGTAACGTGTTGTATTGTAATGATTTGGTTTCAAGACAAATTGTAACCCTTAACCAGTCTGGGGATGACTTTAGTGTGGATGCATCCATATATTATACTGTGAATGTAATTGGTCATGAATATTGTCTATGTTGCCATACAGTGCCTTGCAAAAGTATTCATACCCCTTGAACTTTTTCACATTTTGTCACCTTACAACCACAAACTTAAATGTATTTTATTGAGATGTTAAGTGACAGATCAACACAAAGTAGCAGATAATTGTGAAGTAGAAGGAAAATGATACATGGTTTTCTAAATTTTAATCAAATAAAATTATGAAAAGTGTGACGTGCAAAAGTATTCAGCCCCCCATATCAATACTTTGTAGAGCCACCTTTCGCTGCAAGTCTTTTGGGGTATGTCTCTACCAGCTTTACACATCTAGAGACTGAGATTTTTGCCCATTCTTCTTTGCAAAATAGCTCAAGCTCAGCCAGATTGGATGGAGAGCGTCTGTGAACAGCAATTCTTTTGTCTTGCCACAGATGCTCAATGGGATTTAGTTCTGGACTTTGACTGGGTTATTGTAACACATGGATATTCTTTTATCTAAACCATTCCACTGTAGCAGGGGAGCACCTACCATCAGGCAACATGAGGCTGTGGCCTCAGGCGGCATCACCAAACAATTGTACTTAGCGGCGTGCACAGCCAGAGCAGGGGAGCACTGTTGCAGGCAGCCACTTCACTAGACTACTCAGCACTGCAGTCAAGTCCCTTTTTTCAGCTCTGTGTAAGGACCACAAAGCCAGAAAAGAAAGAAAACAGAAAAGTGTTCCCAAGTCAAGGTAAATGAATAAAGTGAAATTAAAAACAAATGTTATAACCCCCCCCACCCTCCCATGGAGAACTTTAACTCCCAACATACCCTGACAGTTGTAGATCATCAAGACATTCTGGGAGTCATCGTGTTCTTCACACAGAACATGCCATAAATACTGTTATGTTATCTGATTCTTACTGATTTTTTAGGAGAACAGGGCTCCACTGACCCCCTAAACTCCATTTCCTGCCTGCTCTATACACTTTAGTGGAAATGTGACCTAACGCTGCCTTTACATTGAAGCGAATGGAATGGTGACTGGTAAAGTACTGCAAGCTCATCCCCATTCACTTGCACATACCGTAGCAGACATATATGTGATTCTCTGACAGTTTTATAGATGTCATATTTATTATGACGTCTGCCCCTGTTGATAAATCTGGCACAAATCCCTCCAACTATCTCATTTACTTAGACTGGCTTAAGATATACCAGTCTTAGTAAATGTGGGCCACTGTCTGGTATAGTGGTCTTTGCTGAGTGGGGCCACTTCCAAGTTTTGTTATGGGGCCCTGCAGATATGAAGGCTCTTTAGTCTGTCTCTCTTGTGTTCTGTTGTGTGTTATGGACTCTTCAGTCTTCTTTCAGGTAGGATGTTGTGTATAAATGTGAACACACTTACAATATTATTGCCCCCCCATTAGGGATACTGAACCCCATAACACAGGAAATGTAACCTGGGACAGGAGATTACATTATTGTATCACAATGACAAGAGTAATGAGTGATGTGCTCACTGTACATAGCGCCCCCTATAGTCCCCTGTCCTGCAGTAGCTGCCGCAAATATATAGGAGATGATACACTTCATTACTATATATGCAGACATTGGAATATATTGGAATATTGAGCGATAGCCATTACTATCATCATGGTCACTATCTAAGGAGTAATTCAGACACAAGACAAAAACCACAAACACAATATAGGTAAGTTTAATTGTTTTTATTGCATAGGCAACATTGTAATGAAATATTACTGGCCCTTTAAATTAAAAAAGGTCACAGTGACTCAGAGGTCAGGCCTGGTGGAGACCATAGAACTTGCTGTGGTCATCCTTGTCCTGAGATGAGAGTCACCGACTCATTGATCCAGAGGAAGGCAAAACAACCCTCCCAGAGAGTTATACCTCAGGGAGGCAAAAAATTCCTTCCTGACCCCAAATATGGCGATCGGATATTTCCCTGGATCATATCTTGCCTGCTGCCTACTGCTGTATGTACGTATGTATATATTTATGTATGTATGTATGTATGTATGTATGCATGTATGTATGTATCTATGTATGTTGTATGCATGCTGTATGTATTGTAAGCTCATGAGAGCTAAATCTCTAAGAGCCGATTCACATCTGCGTTCGGGTTTCCATTCGGGAAGTCCGCTTGGGGACTCACTGAACGGAAACGTATATGCATAAAAAGTGGTTTAGCTGGGAAACCACAAGGGCCCCATAGACTATAATGGGGTCCATGTGGTTTCCGCTTGGTTTCCAAAAGAAACATGCGGAAACACGTAGAGAGATAAGTGCTGCTTCCAGCACTTTTCTCTCCACTTGCTTCGTGCGGAAACCGAATGGAAACCACACGGACCCCATTAAAGTCTATGTGTTCCGTGTGGTTTCCCAGGTAAATCACATTTTATGCGTATAGGTTTCTGTTCGGGGGGTTCCCAAGTGGACTTCCCGAACGGAAACCCGAACACAGATGTGAACCGGGCCTAAGAAAGAGGCAAACACACACATAGGACTCCCCCCACACAACCCTCATTGATCATTTTCTTTAAAAACTTGAATGCTGATCCGACAGAATCCGGCGACTCAGAAATAGCCGAAACCTATAAAAACATAAACAAATAAATAAAGCTGGGCACACATGAGATAGGTATGATCTAAACATAAGCCATCTCATACACCTTATACTGCTAAGCTGAGCCAAGTGTGCATGTGTTGGTTACACACAGCCATTGACCTCATTTCAAAAGAAGGTCAATGACTATGAGTAAGTAACCCGTTCAAGACCATTTTTTGGTTCATGATCACCCAAGATGCACCAAAATTATTAATAATAAATGTGAGTCATTTCTACAGATCCGCACACCAACCAATGGTCTGAGATTCAAAGAGCAGACACTTGTCTATAGGGGGAAATCACACTGCAGGCGATCTATTTCTCAGAAAATAGCACGCCTGCAGACATGTTAGTGAAGACTACATCGGTATTTTGCTCATATAGTACACTATACTCATCAATAGCTGCTGCTGAACATTCATTTAACAGCTATTCCTCCCAACTCTCCCATACACATTCACACCTGACCCAACCTGTCATGCGTGTGTTTAAGGCTAAGGCTGCACGTAGTGGGCTGCAGCAAAAAAGTGCTGCAGGAAAAACCACAGCGGCAACACATCATGGTTTTTCACACAGAGCTTTTCACAGAAAGTCCGCAGAGGGAACCTGCTTTCTGCTTCCATTAAACCTATAGGAAAACCGCCGGCATTTCTGTAGGTATAATTGACATGCTGCGATTTCCAAAACCGCAACGGTATCCGCTGTGCATATTTTTCCACTAGGATCCCATCTACTTTGCAGGGACTGTAAAGCCCTGCGTTTTTTGCCACGGCGTTTACGCCATGGCCAAACCACGGCATTTACGCCACGTGGGGCCCGGCCTTAATGGAGACTGACACCGACAAATGACGCAAATTATAAACTAATGTTCATTGTGCTATAAACAACCGTTTGGTAAAAATCAGTTTGGCTGACCTTTAGGCCAGGGCCACACACAGTGTACACAAAGCAGAATTTATACAAGCCATGGCAAAAACACTCAAAAGCGGATGTAGTTTGCTCCCACCGCCCCAAAGAGCAGAGTATGTGAACAAGGCCTCAGCACTGAGTGAAGCACTACATACCTGCACGTCTGTCCTCTTTAAGCTGTCAAACTCAAGTGACACAAGATGGCTCAGGTTAGGACCTGTACACATTCTATACCAATTGTGACATCATAGAATGTCTGTGATGTCATGTGCTTTGTGATGTCATGTGGTATCTATAATGCAGCAAAGTTCTGCACCATAAACCCCTCATGTACAAGATTACATCACAGATATGTAACAATGACAGCACCAATATAAAAATACATCACAGCACAACATGTAAGAGCTGTGATATATCGTGATACATGTCTTGACATGCATTTAAAAAGTGACCCTATATGACCTACTGCTCTATGTACTAAAGGAAAACACAGGATCCCAGACTGGTCACCCCCTGATCCAACATGACCAAAAAGAGCTGATAACAGAGAACTACAGAATCTTGTAAGCAGGTTTATGTGACAGAATGCTTTGTTCTTACACTATGTGGGAAACTAACCCAAAAATAATCTAATATTAAGGAGGTTTTTCAGAATATTTTTTTAGATTAGGCCAGGGAAGGTAACATTTTTTTTTTTAAGAAAACACAAAAGTGGTCACATGAGGCAGGGACTTCCATTGAAAGAAAATACCGGAGCTACAGGACCAGATCGCGCTGTGAGACAACTGAGCACCGGGGACAGGCGAGTATGTTTTTTTGTGGGTTTTTTTCACCTTCCCTAGCCTAATATAAAAAAAAAATAAGCTGGACAAAGCCTTTAAGGATACTGTATATCCTAACTGGACCACCTCCCTGCCCAAATGCCCAGTTAGACCATATGCACATATATTTTGTACATTTTGGAGGGGCAAAGACACATTCTCCAGGTTCTTAGAAATGTTTTTCCTGTAAAGAATCATCCCGACAATCACAGCAAGAAACACATTGTACAGTGGTTCTGGCTGAGATTTTGGGAGTGTTGATGGTGCAATCCTGAACTTCACCCCCCCCCCCCCAAACTAAGTGAAGAGTACTAAGTGTAGAGCTACTTTACTGCATGTCTGTCCTCTTCAAGCTGTCAAGCTCAAGTGACACAAGATGGCTCAGGTTAAGAACTTTACACATTCTACACCAATTGTGATGTTATGTGGTGTCTATGATGTCATGTGCCCTGTGATGTCATGTGGTGTCTATAAGGTCAAGAGTTTTTATAATGTACATTACTCTTAGAAATGGTGTTTTATCCAGCATTTACCATTTAAGTTATATATGAATGGGTCACAGAACTACTTTTCTGTCCTGTAATTTTCAGTCCTGGCTGATGTCTTGATAAGTTGCTGCGGTATTGCCACATAATGTTCTTTCCTCATGATGCCATCTATTTTGTAAAGTGCACCAGGCCCTCCTGTAGCAAAACAACCCTACAACATGATGCTGCCACCCCATGTTTCACAGTTGGGATGGTGTTCTCAGGCTTGGCCATAATGACCATTGTTACATTTGGAGGAAAAAGGTAGAAGCTTGAAAGCCTAAGAACACCATCCCAACTGTGAAACACGAGGGTGGCAGCATCATGTTGTAGGACTGTTTTGCTGCAGGAGGGACTGGTGCACTTCACAAAATAAATGGCATCATGAGGAAAGAACATTATGTGGCAATACTGAAGCAACATCTCAAGACATCAGCCAGGAAGTTACAGATTGGGTGCAAATGAGTCTTCCAAATGGACAATGACCCAAAGCATACTGCCAAACTGGTTTCAACTGTATGTTCAAACACATAGCAGAAGAACATAAACATACGTGGACAAAATTGTTGGTACCCCTCGTCCTAGGTGAAAGCCAGCAACCAGTCGACAGTCCCTCCTTATAATAAGTGATAACACAGAACGCAGACAGGACGCACAAAGAACAAAGGGAGGTCAGCTAGCCAAGGGGTCGGTAACAATCGAGCAATGCAGTACAGAATCAAAATCCAAGAGAATAGGCTGTCAATCAGAAAGGCAGGACTAAAGTTAACTCTTAGTGGAGCAGGGGGAGAGTAAGGTGAAGGAGAAGGGCGTGGTGGAAAATCAATTAAGGAGGTGAGGGAATAGGACAGTGTTCAGACAATACAAGAAAAACCCAAAGGAAAGAATCACAACCGGGCACGCCTCCTGCGCCGCAGCGTGCGCCTGGAGGACGGCGCCAAAGCCCGGACAGGCAAGGACGTTGCTTTTCAACCATGCTTCAACAGAATTTTTTTAAAAAAGAAAACTCAAAAAACAGGCCTGGACAGAAATGATGGTACCCTTAACTTAATATTTTGTTGCACAACCTTTTGAGGCAATCACTGCAATCAAACGATTCCTGTAACTGTCAATGAGACTTCTGCACCTCTCAACAGGTATTTTGGCCCACTCCTCATGAGCAAATTGCTCCAGTTGTCTCGGGTTTGAAGGGTGCCTTTTCCAGACGGCATGTTTCAGCTCCTTCCAAAGATGCTCAATAGGATTTAGGTCAGAACTCATAGAAGGTCACTTCAGAATAGTCCAATGTTTTCCTCTTAGCCATTCTTGGGTATTTTTAGCTGTGTGTTTTGGGTTATTATCCTGTTGTAAGACCCATGTCCTGCGACTGAGACCAAGCTTTCTGACACTGGGCAGCACATTTCTCTCTAGAATCCCTTGATAGTCTTGAGATTTCATTGTACCCTGCACAGATTCAAGACACCCTGTGCCAGATACAGCAAAGCAGCCCCAGAACATAATAGAGCCTCCTCCATGTTTCACAGTAGGGACAGTGTTCTTTTCAAGATATGCTTCATTTTTCCATCTGTGAACATAGAGCTGATGTGCCTTGCCAAAAATTTCGAATTTTGTCTCATCTGTCCATAGGACATTCTCCCAAACAATGACGGATGGTTCGACCTGACACTGATGTTCCTTGAGCTTGAAGTTCACCTTTAATCTCTTTAGAAGTTTTTCTGGGCTGTTTTGTTACCATTCGCATTATCCTTCTCTTTGATTTATCATCAATTTTCCTCCTGCAGCCACATCCAGAGAGGTTGGCTACAGTCCCATGGATCTTAAATTTCTGGATAATATGTGCAACTGTAGTCACAGGAACATCAAGCTGCTTGGAGATGGTCTTATAAACTTTACCTTTAACATGCTTGTCTATAATTTTCTTTCTAAGCTCCTGAGACAACTCTTTCCTTCGCTTCCTCTGGTCCATGTTGAGTGTGGTACTCACCATGTCACCAAACAGCACAGTGAGTATCTGTAGCCCTATATACAGGCTCACTGACTGATTACAAGATTGTAGACACCTGTGATGCTAATTAGTGGACACACCTTGAGTTAACATGTCCCTTTGGTCACATTATTTTCAGGGGTACCATCATTTCTGTCCAGGCCTGTTTCATGAGTTTTCTTTTTTAAAAAAAATTCTGTTGAAGCATGGTTGAAAAGCAATGTCTGACTTTCATTTGTTCATTTTCATAGAATTTTTATATACATTTGTCAGATTCAAGTTATTTCTGTGACCATTGTGGGTTTTTCTTTCATTAAACAAGGGGTACCAACAATTTTGTCCACGTGTGTATGTCCGCAAGATAACAGAAATGCATACATTATGACACACAGACATGCAAAGCAAGCTGAAATCCATGGGCATGATGTAGTGCAATGTCCTATTGGAAAACTGCTAAAAGGGTTAACTGTAGTTTGATTGTATTTTTGCACTTTATCATATATTTTACGTTGCTTATTATTTTATGTCTGTTATAAATTTAAGGTGGATTATAACAATGAGGATGGAGAAAGGAAGATGGTACATCCCTTTGACCTTAGCTTATTCTATTCAGGGGTAGGAGACAGTCAGCCGGAGAGGAGAGGGAGAGTGTAGGTTAGCCTACACACAACGTATTGGTTGCAAGTCAGTAGTTAATGTTATAGCAGTCTGGAAATGAGTTTTTGGAGTTGCGAAAAAAACAAAAACTGTGAGGGGAATTTATGGGGTGTACTATAGCTATGACTAAGTCTATGAGTTTCAGGCAGGAATTGGCAAACTTTTTGCAACCTCCACCCCACACCCTGGGCAATTGCAGATCTATTTTTGGGAACTGAAGATATATATAAAGAGCTCACTTTTGATAAAGAGAATGGCAGAAATGGAGAAACATTGACTGACCCAGAAAGAACCATCTTAGGCTGGGGCCCCATGTGGCATAAACTGCGGTTTGCCCGAGGCAGAAATGCTGCAGAAAAAAAACACAGTGTTTTACAGTTACAGCAAAGTGGAATCTAGCGAATCCCATCCCCACTTTGTGGAAAAATACGTGCTGCAGAATGGTGCGATTTCCCAAACTGTTGCAGTTTTTAAAAACTAAGCATGTAAATTATACCTACGGAAAAGCCGGCGGTTTCCCTATAGATATAATGGAAGCAGAAAGGTTTCCTCTGCAGACTTTCTGTAAAAAGCGCTGTGGGAAAAATCATGATGCGTTGCCGCAGTGGTCTTTCCCACAGTGCTCCATTCCAACCCAGTGGTGTCCAAAGCTATGCCTCTATTTTGTGGAAATTATGTTATCTGTCCATTTTGTGGCAGTTTTTGTGTCAGGTGGAGGTTTTTATGTCAGCTTTTCATCTAAACTACAGTAAAGCTGTGAGTTGTTAGCGCCATTATCAACTGTCTCGGAGTCCTTAATCCTGCACCAATATCAAGGGCACCCCAACCACTATCAGACAGGAGACTTTCCTATGGGAGTAGTTTCTCCAGGAGAATACCCCAGCATCCTCCACATGCTCCACAACTGGATTGTTGCTGTAGAGTAACCTCAATCATACATGTGGCGCTGATTTTCAGTCCCAGATTTTTCTGTCATATACTGTAGATGAGATTGAAGCAACTGTCCATGACTTCAAATATGATATTTTAGTCAGTACCTGCAAGGATTTTAGCTTGTTTTTTATTTTCTTAGTTTTTGCTACAGGGACTTTGAGGTAGTCTGAGATGCATCTCATCTCTTTTCATTGGTTGAGGACACTGCTCTCTTCCTTACCCTGCAGCTTGATCTCCTCAGATTGGCTGACTTTTATAACACAAGTCTATTATGGGCTAATCAGAAGTCATTACATGGATCATGTTGGTGTGGTTTTCAGTCTCATAAAGGCTGCATTCCTTGGGGTCTCGCCATTACTGACACACATTGATGTTTTTCCTAGTAGTGAAAAAATTAATCATAAGATTGAGAAAAACATAAATGCCTGGAGATATACAGTCTGCAATGCATTCTTGAGGCTATGAGCATGCCCATGTCTGCCAAGTAGCCCTGCAAACTAGAATGGTTCACAAAAAATAACATGTTGTTCATGTACCTTCAATAGCTGACAACTGAATTCTCTTTAGCCACCAGTTATTCATCCCTATTTCTCCATACACATACACACGTGGTTGAGCATGCATGTGTTTTCAGTAGAGTAGAGTAGAGTAAACCACTGTCAGACAACTTGTTCCCAATCTCCTTTGAGAAGAAAAGAATCAAGGGTCAGAAGTGGTAATATATTGTATTAACAAGACATTGTCACTATGAAGCCAATTTGAGGTTTACATGGATTTATTAGACCATGCAGATCATGCAATGAGCTCTAGTTATAGCATCGCCTTTTGGAAGACAGCTCTCTATAGATTAATGTCTGCAGATGGGTCTCTCTTCTTTTTGGAGGAGCTGTTCTGGCTTGGCTTTATTCCCAGATTATGCCAATAGGCTTCAGGAAATGGTTTAATAAGTGTCTGTACACCTCACAGTGGCGTCATAGAGGCAACATCGCCTTAATGAGACCTAACACACCATCTAACCCATGTCTTTGACCGCTCACACAACCAGCCAGTACCCTGCTTTAGGCCGGGGCCCCATGTTGTGAAAACTGCGGCAAAAATACACTGAATTTTACAGTACCTGCAAAGTGGATGGGATTCTGGCTAATCTCATCCACACATTGCAGAAAAAATCTGCAGTGGAAATACTGCGATTTCAAAAACGCTTTTTGTATAAGTACAATAGAGTCAAAAAGTCTATAGAGGAAAATTCTGCAGACTTTCTGTGAAAAACGCTGTGGAAAAGACTGAGGCAGAAAGACATGTTTTTTTCCGTAGCGTTTTTCACAGAAAGTGAATGGTTTTTGACTGTGGCTCACTACGTGGGGTTATAGCCTTACAATTATGAGAGGTAATAACCTTGAAACAACTGTTTATGGATGGGTCCCTCTTCCTTTTGGAATGGCTTTATTTCCAGATTATTCCACTTGGTTTCAAGAAAACTAGACATTAAATATAGGAAGCTGCCTTCTAAACGGTAGTGCTAGAGCAAGTTAGTTTTTTTCTTATTTGCTTATTTTGCTTACTCCTAAAGTATCACTAAATTATTACAATACTAAATTACTAAAATATCTAACATGCATAGTAGAATTCAATAGATTTGGGAGGTCTCCATACTTATAAGACAGTCAACATTGGTATGATGTGCATGGTGGCCTTTAAGTGAAAGATTCCACTCTGCTACATAGAGTATGAACTTCCTTTTTTTTCAAATTATCCTTCTAGGGCACACATTGAACTAGATTTGACAGCACATTAATAGTCTGCAAAGTAGTTATTTTCTAAATCATTCCAGTGTTGATTCAAATGGCAAGAATGCACAAGGGACTTCTGTAATATCACTCAAAGAGACCCACAGCATTGGAATGTATTATCTCCTAGTCACGATTTTATGCAGAGTCTGGATAAAGCACCGCAATCAATCATATTACAAGAGGTAACAAAGCAAATAAATACATAGCCATTAGTAAATCCCTTTGTCTAATCCATACCAAGCTGAAATGTTGTTTAAAAGTAAAGTATTGTGGACACGTTTTCCTTTTTACTTCTTGTGATGTGCATGCCTCTCCCTTTTGATTATGCATTTTGCGCTTAAGATTTACCTAATGAAATTTTTCTAAGGGTATGTTCACACAGAATTTTTGGTCAGGCAGAAAAAAAAAATCTGCTTTGGAGTTTTGATGCAGTTTTTTTAAGCAGTTTTTGAAGCATTTTTTGTCTAGCACACAAGGTTCTGTTCAGGGCTGTAAATACCGGGGTAGCAGTGGTAGCGGCTGCCACAGGGCCCGGGACAGAGCAGGAGCAGGGATTGGTAAGTAAGGCCGCGGGCCTCAAACCCCACAAACACTGCTATCATTATACTCTAGGATCTTTTCAGACACCAGCGTATAATGATCGGAGGCCTATATGGGGCATAATAGTGTGTGCAGGGGTCACTATAGGGCATAATAGTGTGTGTAGGGGCCACTATGGCGTATAATAGTGTGCGCAGGAATGTGCAAGGGGGGGGGCCATGTCAAATATTCGCTTGGGGCCCAACCATTCCTAGTTACGCCACTGGTTCTGTTTCATAAAATATCTAGTGTTTTTTAGGCTAAGGCCCCATGTAGTGGGCCGCAGCAAAAAAAAAGGGCTGCGGAAGAAAACGTTATATATTGCCACCACAGTTTTTCCCGCTTTTTTTTGCTGTTGCCCGCTCTGGCTCAGGTCAGGTTTCCTCTGCGGACTTTCTGCTTCCATTTTACCTATAGGGAAACCGCCAGCGTTTCTGTAGGTATAATTGACATGCTGCGATTTCCAAAACCCCAACAGGGTTTTTCATGTATTTTCATGTACAGGCGGACCAATATAAGTGAATGGGTCTGTTTTTATGTCCATCAAAATTGATTTCCTTCCATTTGAATGACTGGGTTGAGTAGAATAAAATAAACAAAAGAAGTTGGAACTGTTTTTTTTTTTTTGAATTGGACATTAACAGGCATAAACATGGCCATAAAACTGCTGAAAAATAAGAAAACTGATTTTAAAAAGTCGACAGTTTCATCTGTTTTTAATGTCTGTTTTTTCACTGTTGTATGCATCTACTCTAAGAGGTTTTAATTTTTGTCTTCCATTCATTTCTAAGGGTGCTTCAGTGGAAGTCCACTTAAAGATAGGGTGGGATGCTTCTTTCTTCTGCTAGCTGAAAAAAATCTGCCACCGTCTCCCAGTGAAATCAATGGGAATTAGATTTCACATGATTTTTGGGGCAGATTTTGAGGCAGAGAATGCTTCAAAATCTTCTCAGAAAAGCAAGAAAAAAATGTAGTCTAGACTAGAAGCACAGATCCTTATAAATTATCATAAAACGTAACATTTATTATATCAATTAAAATGTTGAAAACTGTAGTCCAGAACAAAAGCAATTAATTAAAAATGGAACATTCTTACCACCAGGGTTATCTATTGTCAGAGATGGAACCATGCCACTTTTTTGAGAGTTAAAACAGGGGTTCAGGAGAGAAATTAAACCTGTATGGACCCTGACACCACAAGGAAGCAAGACTCCTACCCTTACAAGGGTGGTTCCACTTCTTTCACTATCAAGAACCCTGCATAATTCCCCCCCTTCCCGACAAGTTTCATACCCATTTGGTCGGTGCTCCTCAGGGGAGCTAAAAAGAGATATGCAAAAGGACAAAAATCACTCCGCTGTAAATGCTCATAAGATGCAATAACACAGGGAGTCTAAGTCTCACCACTACCATTGCAGTAAGTGAAAGAATGCTTAATCCCAGTGTGTTATGTTAGTCCCAGCTTTCTGCAGGTCATTCACTAGGTCCCCCCGTGTGGTTCTGGGATCTTTGCTCACCGTTCTCCCACGGGGTGAGATCTTGCGTGGAGCCCCTGATCGAGGGAGATTATCAGTGGTCTTTTATGTCTTCCATTTTCTAATTAGTGCTCCCACAGTGGAAGGACAGAGGAGCCTCTTAAAGAAGAAGTTACAGGTCTGTGAGAGCCAGAAATCTTGCTTGTTTGTAGGTGACCAAATACTTATTCCCCTTACGTCCGACAGCAGCACAATATGGGGTATCTCTGCCCCTGTGTGTTGTTTAGGACAGGTGGAACCTTTAATTAGCACCAAAAAGGTGCCTCCTACTAGCCCTATAAGAGGGCACAAGAGACCTCCCTCCACTGTGTTTTTTTCTGTCCTGTGTGGAACAGGTGGACGGAGGTCTCTTGTGACCTCCCGTTGCTAGGGGTTTTAGTTACTCCTGGCTTACCTTCTTGGGGTACCTCGGTCCCAAAGAAAAAACCTCCGGTCCTTCGGGCCTTCGCACCGCAGCGCAGCGTTAGCCGGCATCCATCTGCAGGCGGCGCGATCCCAGAAGTAAGCGGGGAACCTCCGCGGCCGGAACTTTTCTCCGGTTCCGTGTTCCCAGGGGAAGGAAGCCTTTGCGCACCACCGCGCCCTACTTCCGGTTTTCTCGGGAAAAGTGCGGTAAGTTTGGAAATTTAAAATTTAAAGGCAAAATATAGAATTGATTTTTGCTGCTTGTATTTTGAGCCTCTGGCTTAGGCTTATGCTCCTCTATGTTCCAGTATGGCGTTTGACTTGTTTTGTTGCTGTATAAATGTTTCTTTGTTGGCTTCCTCCCCTCGCTGCTGGATTACATTTAAAAGGTCTGAATGCAGTCCTTTATTTGTTGAGTGAGTGGTTTCTAGCTCCTCTGCTGCGGGTTGCGGTGGCTGGTTTTTTTCTGACGGTTTTTTTCTCTCTTCAAGTGACCAATTCAAAAAAAAAAAAAAAAAAAAAGAAGAGGTACCCCTTGGTTTTTTATGCGATGCTTGGCGATCTTCCCTGTTTCAGTGTCATGTGGCTGTTTGATGTTTCAGATGTCATCTTCTGCAGCACGTAATGGCGATGCGCTTAGGAGGAAAAATTCCTCTAAACTTGAAACACCTAATGTGTTTGGATTGCAATACCCCTTTACCTGACGGCTATGATTTTACCCGCTGTCACCAGTGTCGCGGACCCTGCCAGAAGTACCTTCTATAAGAGGTTGTTACTTGGGTAAAGGACTTTATGAGGAGTCTCTTAAAGGAGATTCGTTCTTCCATCGCCCAGATTGCCAAGAGACCGCAGATTGAGACACAATCTTCCTTACGGATCTCTGATGAAGATTATCAGATAGTGGACGAGACACTCTCATCTGACGATTCCACTGAAGATCCCAGCAGGCCGTGCTTCCACTCGAAAAATTAAGCCGGCTGCTGAAGTCCATCCGGTCTAAGGATCGTGATGTTGACGGGGAAGCCTCCGCGTCCACCTATAGAGGGCCTAGGGTCTTCCAAGTGGACCAGACATTACAAAAATTAATGTCCTCAGAGTGGAGAAGTCCTGAAAAACCTCTTGTGGTTCCTAGGAGGTTCAGCGCTTTATTCCCAGTTGCTCAATGGGATCAATGGGGTCCTCCTCCCAAGGTGGATATGGCGGTGGCTAAACTGTCCTGCCGCACTAAGGTACCATCAGATGATGGAGCAAATCTGCACGACGCAATGGCAGGCGCTTCGACAATACCTTCAAGAAGGCTTATTCAGCTGCCTCGCCCAAGACCGCTGTGCGGTTGCGTCCTGTGAAGTGTCAGCCAAATTATGTACTGACCTGGTCCACCTCAAAAGTGACCAACTCTGGAGTCTCCAGAGACGAGCTGCTAGGGTTTCTAGGCTCAGTTTCCCTGGCAGCTGAATATTTAACGGAAGCCTCCCACCATCAATTAAGGCTGGCGGCCAAATCCCTGGCACTTACCAAGAACACTGCAGCAGGAAGACCTCTATGGTTAAAACTTTGGAGAGCTGTGTTCCCCTCAAAGTATAATTTGTGCGCATTACCCTTTGAGCCGGGTAGAGTCTTTGGCTGTGCCCTAGACGAGATCCTAGAGGGCTTGGCCGACAAGAAGGGTAAACCTTTACCCCAGGCCTTCAGAGGTAGGTCTGGCTCTGGCCGTGGTAGAGGCTATCCGCCTCGTCGTGGAAGGCAGTCCAGAGAGGCTCTAGTTATTCCTCTAGAGGCGCCGGCCGGAGATTCCGAAATCTGATGATAAAAAAGTCAAGCCTAGCTTTTGACATCAGAAGCAGTTTTCCTGTGGCCGAGATTCCTGTTGGAGGTCGTGTCTCCCACTTTCTCAACTGTGGGCAGGAAAAAATTTGAGACCCATGGGTCCGGTAGGTAATCCAAAGAGGTTATGCAATGAAGTTCCTCCGTCCTCCTCAGGATCGGTTTGTGTTAACTCGCAGCCTCCCTGGAATGCTTCATCCGAGAGTACATTCACAAGGGAGCCCTGGTGGAAGTCCCTTCTCTAGAAGAAGGATCCAGTGTCTATTCTCCCGTCTTCCTGATGCCAAAACCGGTAGACAAGTGGAGAATGATCATAGACTTAAGGTACCTCAACCGCTTCATCAAAAAGAAGCGCTTCCATAGGAAAACCATAAAGTCTGTCACCACCTTTCTCCTCTAAGGCGATGTTTTTTGTGACTTTGGATAAAAGACGCCTATTTGCATATTTCTATTTACCTCCACACAGAAGGTTTTTTTCTAAGGATTGCCGTAGTAGTTTCCGGCCACAGGAAGCACTTTCAATTCACAGCACTACCCTTCGGGATCTCCTCTGCTTCCCACACCTTTACAAAGGTAGTGGCCCCCATAACGGCCGCCCTCAGGCTTCAGGGGATATTCTTGGTGCCTTATCTAGACGACTGGTTGATAAAGGCCCAGTCAGAGTCTGTTCTGCTCCAGTACCTACAGACAGCCTTCAGAGTCTGTGATGGCTTATAAATTGGGAGAAGTCAAAAACGATCCCTTCAACTCGAAGGAAGTTCCTCTGAGAAAACTACTTCCTAGATTGAGTCCGCCTGCAAATCTCCTTGACACCAGCAAGGAAGGAGAAGCTGGTTGCGGCAGTCCGGCACCTCTTCAAAAAGCCGATAGCCTCCATCAGAACATTGATGAAGATCCTGGGCTTGATGTCTTCCGCAGTGGAGGCAGTCCCATGGGCCTTGTGGCACTTACGTCCCCTCCAGAAGGAGTTACTAGAGGCTTGGGATCGCTCCCTTCTTACATTCAGCAAGAAGATTCGACTCTCCCCCAGGACCCGTCTTTTTCCCTCAAGTGGTGGTTGCACCTGAAAGACAGAAGGTCCACGGTCCAACCTTCTTGGACCCTGTTGACTACAGATGCATCCCTCTCGGGATGGGGAGCCCATTGGACGAAAACTCCATAAAGGGAGTCTGGAGCGCTCCTGAAAAAAGGACCTCGTCCAACTGGAAGGAGCTCAGAGCCGTATATCGTGCCTTACTCTATTGCTTGCCTCTTCCCAGGGAAGAGCAGTCAAAATCCGGTCAGACAACATGACCACAGTGCTGTACGTGAACAGACAGGGAGGCACCAGATCACCAACCCTCCTTAGGGAGGCAGATCTGATATTTACATGGGCAGAGAAAAATCTAACCCATTTATCCGCAGTTCACATCAAGGGCTCCCTGAACATAGTAGCGGATCGGTTGAGTCGGGGTTATGCCATATCAGGAGAATGGTCACTCAATTCAGAAGTCTTTCATCAGATTACCCTGAACAGGGGTCTTCCAGAAATAGACCTCATGGCAACCCGACTCAACGCCAAGGTGGAGAAGTTCTGTTCCCTTTACCAGGAGGACAATCCCTTGGCAGTGGATGCCCTGTCCATCCCTTGGAGATCCAGGCTGGCATACATCTTCCCTCCAATTCCAATAATACCAAAGGTATTAATGAAAGTCAGACAGGACCAAGTCTCTGTGATAGCCATCATTCCATTCTGGCCAAAAAGAGCTTGGTTTTTCCCAACTCATGGAGATGAGTCGAGGGATATATTGGAGGCTTCCCCCCACCCAGAACCTGGTTTCCCAAGGATCTCTGAAGTGCCAGGATCTCTGGAGATTCAACCTGACAGCCTGGAGGTTGAGCAGTCCCTACAGCAGGATAGAGGACTGTCAGAGGCCGTCCTGAAGACCCTTTATTCTGCAAGAGCAGAATCTACCAATAAGAACTACCAGAGGACAGCCAAGATTTTCATGGAGTGGTGCTCCAAGAAGGGTATTAATAATCTAGAACCTTCAACGGCTGATATTTTAAATTTTCTTCAGGACGGTTTGGATAAGGGCCTTGTCCCTGCCACTTTGAAAGTGCAGATTGCGGCCCTCTCCGCTCATTTGAACAGACGTCTGTCTCAGGATCCTCTGGTTGCAAGGTTCCTTAAAGGGGCAATGAGGCTAAAGCCCTCAGTATCATCCCCAGTGGGACCTTGCGGTAGTCATTACAGGCCTGTGCGGTCCTCCATTTGGACCCTTGGAGACTACGGAGATAAAATATTTAGCCTACAAAACCACTTTTTTGTTGGCTATTATATCTGCCAAAGAATAGGGGTGCTCCAGGCCCTCTCTTCTAGAGAACCGTACATTTTGTTTTTTGCAGATAGGGTGCACCTTAGGTTTACCTGGGTTTATCCCTAAGGTCCCCTCATACTATAATAGCAATCAGCTAATTTCGTTACCTGTGTTTTTCCCCTCTCCAACCTCTGAGGAGGAAGAAAAGCTCAACACCTTAGATGTGATAAGGTGTCTGTGGATTTACCTATTCCACACTCAACCGCTTAAGAAGGCCGAAAGCCTACTAATTGATATGCAGGGTAAAAACAGAGGCCTCAAGGCTTCCAAGCCTACTCTATCCACATGGATCAAGGAGACAATTAAGTCTTCCTTTCTTATTCAGGAGTTATTCCCTCCAGTTTTTCTACGGCCACTCGACCTGGGTTGTCGACTTCTTTGGCTGAGTATCAGTCCTTACCATTGGACCAGATTTGTGCGGCTGCATCATGGTCATCTCAGTTGACCTTTTGTTAAACATTATCATTGGACATCCGCAGTTTCCAGACAACTGCCTTTGGTCAGTCAGTCCTTGATGTTGTAAGGCGAGGAAACCCTCCCTAGGGGAATTACTTGCTATCTCCCCATATTGTGCTGCTGTCGGACGTAAGGGGAATCGTTGATTGTAATGTCAATCTGTATTCCCTTAGTCCAGACAGCAGCACAAGGCTTCCCTCCCTAGAAGCTTGTTTCCTGCTACTTTATAATTTACACAGTGGAGGGAGGTCTCTTGTGCCCTCTTATAGGGCTAGTAGGAGGCACCTTTTTGGTGCTAATTAAAGGTTCCACCTGTCCTAAACAACACACAGGGGCAGAGATACCCCATATTGTGCTGCTGTCTGGACTAAGGGAATACAGATTGACATTACAATCAACGATTTTCCACCATAATTTGCAAATAAATTCTTAAAAAATCAGACAATGTTATTTTCTAGATATGTTTTCTCATTTTGTCTATCATAGATGAGGTCTACCTATGATGTCAATTACAGGCCGGCCTCATCTTTTTAAGTGGGAGAACTTGCACAATTGGTGGCTGACTAAATACTTTTTTTCTCCACTGTATGTATGTATATATATATATATATATATATATATATTTTTTTTTTTTTATTATTATTTTTTTTTTTTTTTTTAAAGTAGAAGCAGAAAGAGTAAGTAGCCAATATGTTAAGAGAATACAGCACAGCACACTAGTTTCACACCATACAAGATAACTATTCCGCAAAATTAAAAGAACATTTACAGAAATGATACACCACAAATCTGCAGTTTGCCCACAACTGTGCCATGCTTTCTATGGAGTCTCTACCTAGTGCAGAAGCTTACTGTAGTCCCTTTCAAAACAGTGGCCCAGATTTACTATTGTGGTTATGCCTAGACACTGGACATTGAATTCTAGATCCAAGTAAGCCAACTAAAAGGTGGAATAAACATGAAATAGACAGTTTAAAGATGTGTCATATTTATCATCCAGCATCAGCCACTGAGGTAAACCTGGCCAATTTAAACTGTCTATTACGAAACCTAGGATAATGGGACTGAGTTACATGTACCAGGTACAAGACAGCAACTATACAATCATGGGTGGACTAGGCACTTCAGGGAACCCCAGCAAAATGTTTTATGCTATACCCATTCTTTACCAGGGCCGTTGAATTTTCAGGTCAAAACATCTGTGCCGCATACTGCACTGCCAAGATCTAGGACAGACCCTACGGGAACAGCCAAACAGTGCTGCTCTACCATGTGTAATTTATATTACTGGTGCCTTCTAGCTATGCCCCTGGGTATGATGTTTCCATAACTGTAAAGCTGCAGAAACAGTGTAGATCAGGTGTGCTACACTGTTTCCATAGTTCCCAATCATCTTTATGGGAGCTAAGGGAGCATAGAGCAGCACTGCTTGGCTGTTCCCATAAGTCTTGCCATATCTGAAGCGATCTGCCAAGACGCAAATAACCCTGTAAGGCTCAAAATTGGCTGGTCCTAAAGGGGTTAATTTTTCCATCAGCATAGTGTACATCATAGCCCCATATGCTCGCCCTGACACTTGCAGAGTTTTCAGGGTAAATCAGCAGTATTTAGAAATGCAAGCGTTTTTGATTAAGTGAAGCACTTGCTGTTAGAACATTTTACCTTCAGCTTTTCAGTTACCATATGTATTTCATCCCTCAAGGCATTGATGCAATTTCCATTTAGATCAGTGTAATGAATTTGCAGGATGTATTACATGGTATTAAATTCTATGGCTAAAAAATGACTTGCTATACATCTTGGTTATTTTTCCACTTCAGCTGCTCTTATCAGTATCTTTTATTCGTAAGTGGGGGTACAACACATGTCTTGATCTCTCTTTAGTTGCAAACATATTGAACACTGTATAGTGTATCGGCTTTTATATTATGCTTGCAATATGTAACATCTGTCCTCACCGTGAAACTGCATCATGTGCTAGATACACATGAAGGTGCTGTATATTATGAAAATAATCACTACAGGATTTTGGACCTAAAATTAGAATGGCAGACAAGTCACTGTGGGGTCCATTCTAAATTTTGCTTAGAGCCCATAGAATAGAATAGAATAGAATAGAGAAGAGAAGAGAAGAGAAGAGAAGAGAAGAGAAGAGAAGAGAAGAGAAGAGAAGAGAAAAGAGAAGAGAAGAGAAGAGAAGAGAAGAGAAGAGGACTTTATTGATCCGCAGGGGGAATTCAGTGTCCAAGAACTCTGCTTCATTACAATACAATACAGAAACAGAAACACAAAGAAAAACACAGAACTAAACCACAACAGTCATAACATGGTACAGTAACACTGTAGGCACAGAGGGTACTGACTTAAAACGTTCACGGAAGTGGATCAGTCAGGGAATAGGGCCAAGGGTGCCTCCACATTCTAGGAGCAGGATTGATAGATCTTTTGAAGCATGCTATGACAGTGGGGACGAATGACCTCCTCGACCTCTCACTACAGCAACGTAACAAGACGAACCACCAACTGAATTTGCTCCGCTAACCGAGCAGTCGTACTAACCTATATGCATTCCTGAATTTGGCAAATAGCAGCAATATCTCAGGAAAAACTACCAGCCAGAGAGTGGAAAAAAAGGAACGTGCGCTCACCAAAGATGTCCAAGGAAGTGATATTTATTTGAATTCATATACACAAGATGTTTCAGGGAAAAATATCCCTTTGTCAAGTGCATGTAATAGAAGGTATACAAGTCACCATACAAACAGCAATTTATACATGTTTATAAGACTCCTTATGGGAGGGCCCACCAGTAAAACTTTATACAGCTCAACAAAAAGACAGAATCTAGAAACTACTGGAATGAGTACTCGGATTATATGTCAGTCCGGATGCTAAATTGGCACTGGAGTGAATCTTAAACTGACATATGAAGTTCCATTATGGTCAGATTCCTGATGCAGATCGACGTCACCAATCACCTAGTGTGCATGCGCCGTAAAGAAGCCGCACTGCGTACTAGGAGGCCTGTGGATATACTATTGTTCTGCCGCTTTCGCCACCAGATAATTATCACGCATGCTAACCTATACAGAAAATGGCAGAGAAGGTGTAGACTCACTCCAGCTTGATGAATTGCTATTTGTATGATCACTTGTATACTCTCCATCACATGCAGTTGACAAAGAGGTGTTTTTTCCTGAAACGTGTAGTGTGTATGGATTTGAATAAAGATCACTTCCTCGGATGTCTTTGGTGAGTGCAGGTTCCTTTTTTCCACTCTCTGGATGGTGGTTTTTCCTAAGATATTGCTTCATAATTCCACATCTGGGCTTCACAATCCTGCTGCAACACCTACTACCCTTGGTGGTTGAAACGTTTATTTGGTTGTTGTGGCCTCACACAACCACATCAGGTGAGAGGCCATCAGGACAGTACAATCTTGTTTTTTGGTTTGATCTCCCTACGTTCCATTTTTCTTTTTCTTCTGTGTTTGCTGTTCAAACAGAATCACTCAATGCTTCCCTTGTCGGCACTCTTGACAAATTGGTAGAATTTGGTTAAGAGGTCAGAAACATTGACGTGATTGAAGTTGCTGGACACAATCATGAGGGTTTGGAGGTATCTCATTTGATGTCCTGAGACCACTCCGGCCATAAAGGACAGAAACACATAGCTCTCTGGGTAGGTAGTGGACACTGAGAGGACCTAGGCGTTTCTGCAGCTTTGGTGGTGCCTTGCTGTCATATGTGCGCTCAGGCACCACTTTTCATTGATTAAAGAGGACCAGACCTCCTCCTCTGGTCTTACCAGTGGACTCTTTGTCTGTCCGCTCTGATGATGGAGAAACCAGGAATCAGGGATGTCACTGTTTAACCAGGATTCAGTGACACAGTACACTAAATAGTGCGAATTGCTTCTGGGACAGAATGAGTGCACAGAACTTGTCCATCTTCCTCAAGATAGAGCGCACATTGCCCATGATGATTCATGGGATAGAGAGTTTAAAGTGTAACTCCTATTTCATTGACTTTTTAAAAAAATTTTAACTATTGTGTCAGGGGTGAGTGGTGATATATGGTAATTCGTGATATTTCACATTCTGTTATAGCTAGTTCTTAAATCTAGGGGTATGAAACTGAAGATACAGATGTTTGAAGTGACTATCTCCCCCCCCCTTTGGTAAATGCTTCAGCTCTGCATATTTACAATATAACTGTTTACGGACTTTCCCAAGCAACAGCGCAGTTAGAGGGTTGCTATGTAGAATATTACAAACAGTTTTATAATAAAAAGGAATTAAAATTTTGAATTTAGGGTAAAAAGAATATTACAAAAAATAGTCAACAAACACCCCTTGATGCAATAAAAAACAAAAAAAACCAAAAAAAAAAAACCGGGAGTTATATTTTAAGGCCTCTGCTCTTCAATTTGACCCTATAGCAATTTCTGAGTCCCCTAAACCATCTCATGATTTCCTTGGGGATCCACAGCCTCTTTCCAACAGCAGCAGGCATAGTCTTAATGATCTTAATTAGATGGTCCCTTCTGTAGACTGAGTGGGCCCAGTGGCGGGGAAGGGCTGTAATGGAGGTTCTTATTCTCCCCCGGATGGAGTGCATGGGATCTAGCTCAGAAGGGTGAGGTCTGGATGCTCGTGCAACGCAGTAGGAATGCCAGTAGAGATAGTGTTTAGAGAAGGAGGGACAATGTCATCCTGAGAGGCGGAGTAGACCATGGGTTTGCCCTCCATGACTGATGGTCAGACTAACCATCAGGTTCACTGACAAAACCATCATTCCATGGCACTGGAGATTCCTGGGAGGGACAGGTCACTGAAGGTCTGCGGCCTATCGGTGATTGGGCTAGATGAGGCAACTTGGATTAAGTCCTTTGTCGGAGGTAAGACAGACTTTAGACACCAAGCAAGGGCGGTGGCAGGCTTGTGATGTCTGACATAGACAGAGAGGGGTTGAGGGTGGAAAGTAGCAGACTCTTACACTCTCCGGTGTGCAGACCAGCAAAGGAGACTGGGGCCATGGCATTAGAAGTGTGCTTCATACTGAACTTGGTTTGCCCATCTCTAATCATCACCATTGACAGGGGAGAAGAGCAAGGCGACTCAGGGTCACAATAGACACTGGTGGGAGCTGGGACAATGGTGGTCACAGGGAACAGGTGGGGATTCATTGTCTGGGTCAGCAGGGGAAGGATGTCATCATGCCAGGCATTACTAGTTGCAATCTTGCTGGTGTTGCAGGAGAACATGTCCATACAATGAGATTAATTAAAATCCATTATGCTTCTGTTTTGATCAATACATGTAATAAATAATAGACATGTCTGTGCACAGAACAAAAATTATTTTTGTTTTACATTCTTAGACTTAAAAGATAATACTTAAATAATTCTACATTTTTATGCCATAACTTTTTGAAAGGAGTGTGGGAAAATTTCTGTGGTTTGCAATTGTAGGAGAGAAGTAGCGTAGAAAGTGGAAGGACATCTTAGGACAGAAAAATTCCAGCACAGGAGATGACCGGGTATAGTTTCTGCCACCAACAACAATGGAAAAGTGTGTGCCACTGCCACCACCAGTGCTGCCCTCACCCTAAGCTAGCCCTGTGCAGGCTTTTTGGCTGTTGGCGCAATGGCTTGAATTGTTGCTATCACCACTCCACCACACTCTTCCTCTGATGTTACCTTGTCACACTGATCCAGGTGCCAGGTCTAATTCACAAAAGAATCGTCATCAGCAATGTCATCGTCTTTTCGTTTTTTTCTTTATTTATCATGACAATGGGATTCTTGAACACCCTCATAATTGCCCCTACCAGAACGAGTACCATTATCACACAACCTGACACTACTATCTACATCACAAACAGCCATGCCTTCCTATTCCACCTTTGCCTCCTCTACTTGCAAAACTTGCTAAAAGAGGAGGATGTCTGCTCTGACTAGGAGAGATTTCTCAGCAGGTTCCACATAACTGCCAGGGAACTGTGTCAGTGAAGGAGACATGCTTGACAGTCCAGAAACACCCTGTGGTAAATTACAAATTTAGAGGAGGATGAACATACAGAAGACTGACTCAAATCACATCACTCTTGGAAGCAATATCCTCCTGTGACTGAGATAAGTGAGCCAAGTCATCAAGAACTTCTACTTCATTCTCAGGAAGTACAATAATCCTGTGACTACTAGCAGTCCCACCAAAACCAGAAGTAGTGTTGCCATTCACATTGTTATTGTTAGTATTTGCACAAATGTTTCCTCCTCTCCCTCCTTTAGTCTGTCCCCTGCCATGTTTTTTCCCAGTCATTTTACTGTAACCTGCTAAATTATAGTAGTGATTGGCAACAATTCTGATATGTGTTTATGCCATTTTTTAGTTTTTTACAAAAGAATATTTTAAGAAAAATAGCAAAACACTATGCCATTCAGCTCAGTTTTTTTGGCCATTGCAATGCCAGTTTATACATATATTGGGGAATCAAAAAAAACAAAACATAGATTTTTCAGATTAGCAAAGGCCGCATCAGTGTTTTGAAGTCAGAACGACAGTTTTTATGTATTTAATGAAAAAAAAAAAAACTCTTACCCCAAAAACCCTGTAACAAAATATTTTTCATTAACAGGACTGACTTTGTTAGTAAAAATGCTTCTGTAAAAATGCAAGACATTGTGGACAGTCACAAATCAAACTGCTCTATTGCATAGACATACGAAATTAGATTATTGGCAATGAAAGGATTAACTGTTCAGTGTCTGTACTGCAGCAGTCACAGGCTCACACAGAACAGTACAGAAATTTTCTCTTCCTCCAATTCTATTACCCTGTAGTTCTATTGTAAGTTTTGCAGTTGTATTCCAGTAGAAAATGGAGTAATTGCTTTGAATCATGCAGTGATGAATAACATATCTGTCTTGACTGTCACTAAAATGGCTCGTCTTTCTGCCCACGGTATTTTATATGCTGTATGTGACATCAGCACTGTAAGGTCTCCACCTACCACTCATTATTGGCTGATAGGCTTTCAGGTGATATCAGGTGATGCCAGAACCTCATACACACGTGTCTTCCCTGTATTTTCAATGTGCAATGCATGTTGCAGCTGTCATTTTAGTTCACCCAAGACAAATTGCAAAGTATTCTGTTTCGATATAAACTGAACAATTTAGAATATTCAGGTTGAATCTGGGTTATATTCAACTGCTTCACCAATCTCTAGCACTGTGACATTACTGTGTGTATTATCTTTGTGTAGCGACATTATTGTGCCCATTATTGCTGTACTGTGACATCACTGTGCGCATTATCTGTACTGTAAAATTACTTGTGCATTATCTCTGTGGGTAAAGGAGACCAAAATAATCATACACCTTTCAAGTTCGGAACTCTTACGTAAGGTGGTCATAGTAGCATGAGGTCCTATTACAAGTTTTGCTATAGGGCCCCACAGTTACTTGTTGCGCCCCTGTTTCTCTCCCTACATAATTTTTTTTTTTATATTACTTTAAGTAAAGTTTATTTACTGAATATAAATGGTATTTTATCCATTTACACTGCTTTTTCAAATGAGCTTCATAGAACTTCTGAAACAAGACAAAATATAACATCAGCCTAATTTGATCTTTTGTTTTGCATAGAATTACACTGAGAACCTTTGTTCAGGATGATAGCTTCTGAGGCTACACTCTGAAATCCCAGTTTCTTAGAAAATAGCAGCTCTGCAATGAGCACAATTAAGGCTTATATCATAAAGTAGGAGATTAACAGCTCCCAGTATGTGTGTTCCAGCCCCTGGAAGCCTGAAAAGAAAAGGCTGCTCTTTGTATGTGTATTTTAATGACAGAATAAGGTTTAGGAGGGAGATATTCTCCTGGATGGTTTCCAAACTGGCAGTCTCATGCTAGAACATTGATAAACGAAGCGAGGTCCACATGTGTGCTAACCTAAGGTGATAACAAATGCAAGCATTAATTATCTTATTGCGGCAATATGGAGGGATTAAGTAATACAGTTGTGATTTATATGTGAAAATCTAAGTTGTAAAATTCAACTACAGATGTAATAGAATATTTCATTTATCAGCCATACATATGTGCCAATCACAATCCCCATATACTAGTATCAGACAGAGTAGTCTAGTAATAACATTTCTATCCATTGGTGTTTGTAAAGGGTCAGATAAGGATTAGCTCTGGGCAAAATATGTACATGGTTCCATCACATTTTGGATATGGTAATAGCCCTAAAAAGAATAGCTATAATAAATTCCAAATTTAAGAATGAAAATATTACTTATCATATAGACCTGTTAGAAAAAAAAACTCTCAACTGATAACCAAGTTTGGTAAAGCTGCCCACACATGATGTATGGATCTCTACAATTGCAAAATGCATCTACAAACATTCTTAACACTGTGGCTGAACATCCCATTATGAAACATGGCAGATATTGCATAAACTAGAAGGTCTCCATATTAAGGTCACACAGGGATGATTGGTCATCAATCAATTCATGGGTGTGATGAGATCTTGCAGGTCAAATCCAAGACGATTTGGCCTATGACTTTAGGCTATAAACCATATATTTCCAGAAAGGATTGTTCAAACCCTGCGGATTGCTTTATTAACCTTAATAAAACTGGGAAACCATCCTGAGAACCTGGTCTTTTCTATCTCTACTTACACAACCTGTACACCTTCCAAATATGGGTGTGAGTGTGATATCTGACTCTTCTGCCAAAACGTGGTCATGCACGGTAGATGACTCGATTGATGGTGGAAACATTCGGATCAACAACCAATTTGCCAAAATGGGCCATGGCTTTGGATGGACAATAATGGACAGTGTAATTCATTTTACTCCCTAAAATGGAAACCCTTCCATACCACTCCATGTGAAAGAATCTATAAAGCAGCACATAGAGCTCTATGGCTCCTTACCATGGAGATGTAAGCACTCTGCATTCAACCATATGGTGCATCTGTGCAGCACCACAATATACACGTTTTTCCCTAAAAGCATATATAAAACATCTGACAGAGCAAGACACAACATAAAATCCTGTATATTAAAATGGAGCATACAATGGTACAGTATTGCCTCAGAGAGCATAGCTGAAAGCTTGTATGGAGCCGTGAAATGCTTGTGTGCAAGAGTCCTTACAGTATTTGTTGACAATATGACATTGCTTGTGTCCTCAGCTCAAAATCTTAGTTTTGTGCTACACAGGAATAAGGCAGATAAATGATTTATAATGCCACCCACATATCTGAGTGCTTATAATCACGTAAAAGGAAAATTTTCCTTTAATCTCCTGAAATCTTTTTTTTTTCCTTTCCATCCTTTTACAAGTGATGTAGTCGATATGACCAAAACAGTCTTTAGTTGTTGCAAGAACAGTTTCAAAGACATTTTATATAATATCAGGGGAAAAGATCTGAACATATCTTAACATTATACAATTGTTGGTCTATTTTTTGCTCTGTATAAATCCATATTTCATTTGTCCTTGTAAAAGGAAATGAACAAAAGAATACTGGCATATAAATTATACATGTCTGAACTGTATTCACAAAGAAAAAATATTAATGAATTTTTTAAACTATAATAAAAAGAGAATTTTTATGTGACATTATATTATTCTCCATTCTATGTATATACTTCATATATGTTAAGCGTACATCTAGCGTAGATATTGTAAGTACTGTATTTTACCAATATACTGTAAGTGCAGTGTTTACTTGTCATATAAAAAGTCCACTCTCAAGAAAGATCGATTTTTCTACAGTCCAACCTCACAAGTCGCCTATAGACTTTGCTGACACCACTGTTAAAGCTTCTGTTCTTTATAGATCAATGGCTTGTATGACAAAACTGTTTTCATACACATCTCAATGAATAGTGATGGATCCCATTGATAGATGGGTTATGTTTCTGCTGGGGCTTATTTTCCACAGAATAGAAAGCAAAGCTTTTATGATATAGCCTTTTTCCTTTATACAGATGTAGCACTTGACAAACAAATGTTCTATGTGGAACATAACAGGATAGCACAATGAACTTTTGTACACTATTCCAATGCTAAGTGAATGAGTGCTGCACCAAGCAGATATTGCTGGTTGCTATCGGCAGCTGCTGCTTGTGTATGTTACTTCACATTGTAAAGAACAATATAGACAAGGCTTTAGGGACACTTTAGAGGTCAATTGACAAAACTGGTATATTAACTACACATTACACAAGGGGGCAATCACTAAAACTATGAGAAAAATAAAAATAAAAGGTTATGAGACTTTTCTATTGATTTAATGTTTAAATGAACCAAGGAAATGATTCAGATGGCCATGTGGGTTACTAGCTCCTCCATTATGGTGTGAATAGCAGGTGACTTCTGTGCATTATTTTGTTTTAGATCATTTTAATTTTTTGCTTTTAATTCCTGAATAACCCCTTTAAGATGAGTCTACTAGCCATATAACTGAAAAGAAATCTACATATACACTTCTCTTCTAACTAGTTCTGTCATGTATTGTGCATCTTGCTACTATACAGTACTCATGGCCACATGCTTTATGAACAAAAAACTGAAAACACAATTTAAAAGGGAGTCTGTCACTAGGGACATATTAAACCATCAACACACCTAAATGTAACATCTTTTCCCCCATGAAAATTCATGCCTCTGTTGCCGAGATATTAATTTATTTCACAATATCCAAATGAGCAATCTGGAACACTGAGGGAACCTCCATTGCTCCAAAATTCTACTCCCCGTACTGCTCTAATATGCCGCTGTGAACATGGGAATACAGGGCCAGGTGAGTTTTCAACATAGCTCCCTGACCATGCTACCCCAAGAAGTGAAGAGGGAAGGAAGGAGTATTAGAGCAGTGTGAGCTGCAGTAGTTTGGAACAACAGAGTCGCCCCTGATGCTCCAAATTGCTAATTTGCATATTCTGAAATAAATGAATATTTCAGCAATGGAGGCAGAAATTTGCATGGGGGAAAAAGGTGTTACATTCAGGTGTTCCTGGCCTATCTAACGGTGTTACCGGTTTAGGGTAGCTGCACACGACCAAGTTTCACCTATGAAACGCAGTCCATGTGTTAGCCAGATTTACCAGCTTGAATATGGAAGCTGGGAGCGGGACTCCTAGTAGTATAGTTATCTATAATGCTAGGAGTCCCTGCCTTCGAGCGACATACTGTCCCGTACTGTTATTGGTACGGGATAGTATGTGGCTTGGAGGCACGGACTCCTATCATCAAAAATTACTACGATGCTAGGAGTCCTGCTCCCCAGCATGAAGTTCAAACCGGTAAATCTGGCTAACTCATGGACCAACACAATGTCGTGTGTAGCTACTCTTAAAATGCTTCACCCTAGTGACAGAATCCCTTTAAAGCATTTACTGTTGTAAGACCATTGTATAGTTGAAAGATAATGGGGCAGATTTACTATCACAGTCACAATCACATGACTCAATCCGGGTGTAAGTTTAGATATGCCAAAATCTTGAAAGGGGCAAGGGAGTTAACTTAAAGGCAAATTATTGCCAGAAAATGACTTTTAGGCTTAGTGACAAAAGTTGAAATTGTTATTTTAGGCTTAGTGGCAAAAGTTGGAATTGCAAGATTTTTAGGGGGTTTTTTAGGGCTATTAATTTAGTAAAAGAAAAACATTGCCACCTAAAATTCTAAAAAATATGTTTAATATAAAAAACATGATTTAAGTAATAGGTAATTCCCTGGTGACACATTCACTTAAAATGTGACAAAATTCGCTCAAGAATTTTGACATAAAAATAAAATATTGGCCCCAGAATAAATCAATTTAGACTAGTCAATCTAAAGGTAAGCCAAAAATATCGTCCAGCATTAACTTCTGTTGTAAACTAGTCTATCATGATGGGACCAAGATGGGAGTCACCACAACAGACTAATGGGTGGTGACAAGCGATGACGTGGTGGGTGCTCGCTGCCACGGAGGAATGCCCCAGGTGCTCCGTGAGGATCATTTCCATATTTGAAGAAACGGATTTTTACAGAAACGGCTGGGAGAAGACAACAATAAAAGGTAGGAGAAGAATGGCCTTTTTAAAGGCCATTCCAACGTGCCATTAGCTTAAAAGTGTTTTTTTAATGATAGACTCCCTTTAAAGTTGAGTCACTTTGTAATTCTAAATTACATATTATAGATTTAGCAGCTATTGTATATTCTCACAACATTCTTTGATGTCCAGTGTTTTGATGGGGGGATTTATCAACCATCATATGCCATTTTTCTAGAGTTAAAGGGGTATTCCCATGAGCATAATCATATCTATCTTTGTAGATAATTAAAAGTTAAACATTTTAGCAAATATAAGCAGTTAAAAATTCTGCAGAGTTTTAAAGATTTTCTCTATTCATCTTAGTGGTGACAGTCTGTTGTCTTGATCGGTTGCCAATGGATACGACCACGAGTGCAGAAACTTTCTATGGTCTGGTAGTTGTCAAGAACCCAGCCATGATTTTCTTATTGTAGCTAGGTTATCGGGCAGGGATACTACATGTATCAGAAGATATCCCGGCCACAATAAGCAAATCATAGCTGATTTTCTGACCTTAGAAAGGTCCTGCATTCATGGTCTTATCCACTGGCACCGATCAAAACAACAACTTTTGACCACAAGTTATTTAGAGAAAATCTTTAAAACTCTGCAAAATATTTAATTACTTATATTTGCAAAAATGTTTAACTTTTAATCATCTACAAATTTAAAAATGGTTATGGTCGTGGGAATACCCCTTTAAGTTTTCTGTACACGGGTTTGTGAAAAAATGTGAAATTTTTTAATGGATTTGCCCAGCTGTCACCACTTTTCCTGGCTGAAGTAGGTTTCTGGCATATGGATGGACTGAGATATGCCACAATCTTTGAGAAGTGTGTGCCTCTTAACAGTTGTAGCATGTCTTATGCCAGTGGGTTTAGATTCTGACCAGCATACAAAAAATAGTTTTCTTAATAAACCCTCCATAATATTTAAAATTAAAAAAAAAAAAAAAACTTTACCTCTTGTGTGTCCAGTGGCAGCATCTCTGTTCTTCTGTATACAGATCTCCCAGCAGGGACATCCCATTTGTGCTAGGTGACCACTACAGCAAGTCACCCAGTCATAGCATAAGCAGTGACCTATTTACAAACTGCATATGTCTGTTGTGATGTGGTGTTAGTAAATGGGATACAGATGAGGCCTGTGATTGGCTGCAGCGTCATCTGGCACAAACAGCCAAGATACCTGAAGACCACTTCTTCCACAGCTTAAAACAGGGTACCAGGAAGACAGGAAGTGGTGGATACATTTTTTGTTCTTGGCCCCTTCAGAAGCACTGTGAAACGTTAAAAGGTATGTCAGACAACCACTTTAAGTCTTCGCACAGACCGCTCTGGTAACGTTCAATCTGAGAAATTTTGTCTTTATAACAGGCATTGTTCAGTAGAAAAGGTAATTGTCCACTAAAGTTAAAATGCTATAGAGCTAAAGCTCATCTGTTAGAGATGTGTCTGACAACAAGATTATCCACTATTTCCAAAAGCAGCTACCACATACAGTGTATTATTTAGACCTCTTGTTCTTAAAAAAAATTAGCGGTCTTTTCAGTGTGCTGTAATGTTAGTTAAATCCCTTTCCTTATCGTGCCAAGTGAGCTGAGCACCCCTGCATGTAGACATGTGAGTGACACCCGAGTCTGTACATGTCTCTTATATGTTACAATATAAAGGTATGTAACGCTTTTACAAAAATTCGCCATATTGTGATAACGATAACTTTTTTATATTTCCATATAGAGAGTTGTAAAAGACTATATAAATCTCGTTGCTGTGGGACAGGTTGTAGTTTTTATTTATACCATATTGGAGAATGTCTCATTTATTGACCAATTTATATTCAATTTTTCATGTCAAGAGAAACGGAAAAAAAAAAAAAAATATATAGTTTTGGCCATTTTGATTTTTCACTTACCCTTCACTTACCTATGGTTATCTGTATTTCAGAGAGTTTTTCCAAAATTGTTAATACGTTGTAATAATTGTTTCTAATCATGGTGCCATTTCTGTTTTCTGCGAAATTCTTGCAAGCCTAAGAATTAAAAATAAAATAAAAATGTCAGGTGTGTATAATAGTAGTTATATTTGCTAGAAATGGAAAATAACTTCCTGTTGAAATGAACTATGGTAATTGTCATGCGATGCCCTGGCCGCACCCTGCAGGCTTTTTTATCGACTTCTCTATTGACTAGCACTTGACGTTAACTCAAGCTGAGTATCATATAGTGTAAAAGCAGCTGGATTGTAAAATGTTACCTGTCCTTTACTTAGGGATTATAACATATTGAGACATATAGATTGATTTATGAAATTAATTAACTGGCATCCCTGTAAATTCATTAATGAGGTGCCATGAGATAGGAAACATTTGGCAATTGTCAGGATGGAAGAGAATGGTTTTGTTAGATTAGAAATCATTGCAACTTACTGTAGATATTGACTACCAATCTTAAAGGTCTACTCATACGTAAGAGAAAATGCTGAATCTGAAGTCGTCTTCATAAAGAAGCATTAACAGCAGAAAACTTGCAAAATAGAGTTATCAGACTTGAGAATAGCATCAATTTCAAACAATAAGTTATGACTTTGTACAACCATATACAGCGTTATATGTCTTTCAAATGCTCCCAACTTAGCTTCAGCTTTTGAAGGGTTAACAAATTAGTTATAGAGTCCTTCAACGTTCATTAGTTATAGAGCCTCATTAACAGCCATTTGTCTGCAGATTCAAATGAACACCCAACTTTCCCAGACTCTTCTCCTCCACACTGCTTTTCCTATAACTGTAGTGGCATAAATATGTCACTCCAGCAGTTACATTGTCACAGTATGTACAATGTGAGGAATGTAAATAAAGCTGCATGTACCAGTTACAGTATGCAACCATGTATCTGTGTCGACTCACATATAAAGTGCATAGGCACCTCAAAAGTGGCCAGAAATCCCCCTCAACTTGGTGTATTTTTGGTGCACTGTGGCGTATCTCAACCTCTGCCCTCACTCGACACCTTTTCAGACAGTGGGTGTAGCAGGACAGGGACGCTGTGGTCAGCCAGGTTTACTATAACTCACGTCTGAAAACTGGTACAGTAATATCGCAAATCTACGCCAGTACCTGACTCACGTAGATCTGAGACCAGACATATCTACATGCGCTCGAATTACTAAGAGACCGGAGCCTCTTAGTAATTATAGTGAGTTGTGCACCTGGCTGGGATTTGCAAGTCTTAATAAATTCCTTCATAGTTTAGAAGTATCTGTGGCCAAGTCAGGTTATGCATGTGCCATGGACTGTTGTTGAAGCAAAACATAAGCAAACTGGTAAATGTTGTAAATCTTGTCCTTGGGAAAAATGGCCATGGGTACAGAGACCCATAAATGATATCTTTGGGATCAATATAAGAGGTAGAAGTTTCAAAGAGAACTTTATGATTACTAGAGAAAGAGGGTAAATTAGGGTAGTGAGCAGACCTGAAGTGAATAAAGATTACATTGAGGAGTAAGGTGAAGAGATAGTTTAGAAGCTTAGAGGGCAATGATTCATCAGTAGGGATGTTGATCCCTATGAGTATGGGTACATGAGTGTGGGTCAGAGGCGTAGCTAGTGGGGGGGCAGAGGGGGCAGCTGCCCCGGACCCACTGAATTTTTGGGGGCCCACCCGGGGGCCGCCATTAATACATCTTTTATTTCTAACCAGATCGGTGTCTGCAGACACCGATCTAGTTAAAACGTAACCTTCAACTTACCAGTATTGTAAACCGCAAGCCAATACAGGCTTGCGGTTTACAAGATGCCGAGACCACAGACTGATGACTGCTTCTCAGCATGGGCAGCGCGATGACGTCATAATATCGCGCCGCCCGTGCTCAGACACAGACGTCCTGTGCGTGGACAAGGAGGAAGCGCCGGCGGCTCCATTCATCATCATCACAGGTGAGTATGACTTTTTTTTTGTGGGTATATTAATAGTATAAGGGGTGGTTAGGAGGGGGAAATATAACTATAAAGAGAGAATTCATTAGGGGGCATTATGACGATGGGGGGTCATTTATATAAGGGTTATTGGGGAGTATTATTAATACAAGGGGGAGGTTATTTATATAAGGGGCCATTAGGGGGCATCATTTATATTAGGAGGCATTATGAACATAAGGGGGTGATTATTGATATAAGGGGTCATTAGAGGTGCAGTATTTATGTCAGGGGGAATCAGGGGCATAATATGAGGGTCAATTAATTTAATGAACGTGGCACTTGGGCTTTATTAAGACTAAGGCCTCACGTAGCGGGCTGCAGCAAAAAAAGCACTGGAGGAGAAACCATGGCGGTAACATTGGTTTTTCCTGCAGCGCTTTTCACAGAAGGTCCGCAGAAGTTTCCCCTGTGGACTTTCTATTTTCAATACATCTATATGGAAACCACTGGTGTTTCCATAGGTATAATTGACATGCTGCAATTTCCAAAACTGCAACAGTTCTGGAAATCGCAGTGCGCCTGCTGCACGTATTTTTCCGCATTGTGTGGATGGGATTTGCTAGAATGCCACGTTTTTTTATGTGGGTTTTCGTCACATGGGGCCCCATTCCATCCCCACTTTGTAGTAAAATATGCGCAGCGAAAACACTGCAATTTCCAAAACAGTCGCAGTTTTGGAAATCGCAGCATGTCAATTATACCTATGGAAACGCCGGAGGTTTCCCTATAGATATAATTGAAGCAGAAAGTCCACAGAGGAAACCTCTGCAAACATTCTGTGCAAAGTGCTGCAGGAAGAACCGCGATGCGTCGCTGCCGCGGTTTTCCCCGCAGCTGTTTTTTTGCTGCGGGACGGCACGTGGGGCCTTGGCCTTAAGGCGTTTTCCAGCTCATTTTTATTGATGATCTATCCTCAGAATAAATCATCAATAAGAGATAAGTGATTCCCCACTGATCAGCTGTATGAAGGGGCTATGGCACCTGTATATATTACACGCTGTCTGTTTATAGTGACCGTGTGATGTCATTCCAGCCTTGTCACATAGACATGTATAGGATGAGGTTGTAGTTACATTACATGGCCGCTATGAAAAGAATGACACTATGTAAACAGAGAAGTGGTCACGGCGCTTACACAGGTACCATGGTTCATTCAAACAGCTGATCCTGGGGGTTCCGGGTATTGAAACCCCAATCATTTTTTTTCCCTTGTTTTTTTTTTTTTCCCTTTTCAATTAGGAAACATCTGGGGCATTATTAATAAGGGGCACTATTTACAGGGAGTATACAGGGAAGTTATTAATTTAAAGATGCACTTGAGGGTATTTAACATTATGGGGGGGTATATTATATATTTTATAATTGGGGGTAGCAGCAGGATGGGGTACCATTGATAGACTGAGTGCACGGATACACCTGACTCTAGGTACACACCTGCGCCCAGTTTCCATTCTTTGGGTCCAATCCTCTTAAAAAGCGGTTACCTGCGGAAACCTGTAGACCCTATAGACTATAATGGGGTCGGTCGGGTTTCCACCCGAAAAATGCAGAGAGAAAAGTCTTATTTGTAGGATTTTTCTCTCCGCATTTTTCAAGCAGAATGGGGGACCGAATCCCTGTAACAGTATTCGGGCGCAGGCGTGAACCTAGCCTAAGTTGTATATATGGACTACAGCCAGATCACCATATTATATCTGCAATGGCTGCCACCCCCATCACCCCTATTGATCAGCATAACCTGGCACAACAACATTTAAATAAGTCTGGCTATGTCTGGTACTGCAGGTACTGCAGCTCTACTTAAATCAGCCCCATTGACTTGAGTGTGCTGGGTTGCAGTACCAGGCACATCCCTATTCATTTGGATATAACTGTGTCTGGTTCTGCAACTGATGGGGTTCTGTAAAAATGGATATTGTTCCTACAGTCTTATGTTTAGTGAGGACCACAGGCATAAGACGTCACTGATCTTGTTTTGATGCTGTGTCTTAAGGCTAGGTCTTCAATGTTATATCCTGGGGGGAAAAAAATAATAACACAATTTTATTTCCTTTCACAGTTAGCATATTATTGTTCTTCTTATATGCCTTCTGGGATTATAGAGGTTAAAAACTGAAGTTTTTACAAGAAGCATACTTGGCTAAAAAGAAGAGTAAACTGAAAATGCGTTGGTAGGTGGCTGACGTCTTTGAGAACAATTTGTCCTTTTCTCATTCTGCCAAATGTAAATGGTGTAATAATCCCCTATTATACATAAATGGCTGCAGTGGTCATACAGCGTGAGTTCATTAGCTTGTACGCCCTCAAGGGAAAAAATTCCTTGATCATAAAAACTTCATACATGGTATCTCCGGCTGTTTGCTAGAGCAATGAATTTTAAAATTAGAAAAAAAAAAAAATTGAAAAAAAAAAAAATTGAAAAAAACTCCAGAACATTCAAGACCCAGAGCCTTTATTCATGCATTGTAAATTGTCAAAGTGCTCTCGATTAATACAGTTCAGCTATTATTTAAGGATGTTCTCTTATAAAGAATTATATATATACAGTATATATATATATATATATATATAAATTAAGGGGATAATATAGCTTTTTCTAGATGTAAGAAGCAAACTCCCCTTGTATATTACTGTATATCAGAAATAGTTGTATTGATAAAGCTACAATTTATAGCAAGCTATTGCCGCAACCCAGATGGAGGGAACCAGAGGATGGGAGTAGTACTGGCTGTAGGGATGTCACCAGATAGTGCCCTCAACCGAAACTCCTGCAGCACTCCTTCTAGACCAGACACTGACAAGGGGGGGCCTGCTGTACAACCTGATGGTGGTGGTAGTAGTTTCCCCAGGACGATTCCAGTTGGAGAGGGGTCCTCTCTTACCCAGAGCAGTCTAATGGTGTTCAGAAGGGCCCTGATGGTGAATGCAGGAATGCCTCAGGAGGAAGTGATTCAGTTAAACAGAATAACTTTACTTTGGCAAACTGTAAAACTCTGAACAGGTACAGCTTCCCGATGGGGGTTGTAGTCTCCCAACTGTTGGTTTCACTCAGGCTTGGGGATGATGGATGTCCAGACTGATTGGTGGTAGGTGCCTTGTTCTCCTCTCCAACAACTCTATATCAAGCCTATCCTCAGCCAGTAGATGGGTCTGAAAGCTGGCAGCAAAGAAGTCCCTTGGGCCCAGATATCTTATGAGGTGGGTCATGGAATATAGTTCCTGGCAGATGTGACTCCTTCTCCTCCTGACATAAGATCTGTTCAGCAGACAGGTTGATGACCCTATCTCAGGGCTGTATCTGGCAGAGCACTGGGCTGTATATCTCCTCTCCCTCAGGGGCTGTTAAGAGCTGCAAGACACAGTGCCAACACTTACTGCTAACAACAATGTCTACTACTACTACTCAGGCCCTAATGGTCCTATAGAGACTTTTGACTCCCAAAACTCTCCCAATGGCCTGTGATTGAAGGTATGAACCAAGTGAAGGGGTGACCAACAGTGGGGTAAACCAAGGGGAATAACACATAAGGCATGCTGCAAATATATACAAAACACATACACATAACACAACCAGAGACACATAAAATAAAGACAATATAAGCAGTGACACTTTGGGATGCTGCACTATCCACATGGCAAATGATAAAATAATGTAGTACAAATTTTCTGTATACAATGTGAGAGTATGAACCCAGAGGGCGCTAGTGAGCGACCCAAAACCAGGATTGAAAAACACCTCAGCCACACCCATAGGTGGGGGGCACCAACTCCAGACGGAGTGTGTGCAGCAGGAGAGAGTGCTGTGGAGACCTGCAGGAAGCAGGTAGTCGGGGAACCAGTTGGACAGACAAAGCGGTCTGTCCCAAGAGGACTGGGGTCCTGAAAGGACTGACTGAGCTAGGCTGTTTATTTTTTTGTTCATGTTCCATTAGTAAGCTGAATAAAGCCATTTACTTTGGATTTACACTGCCTGATACACTGCTTCTTCGGCACCCAGTACCACCAACACCACTGTGGAATCCAGGAGGCTGCCGCCTTTGAAACTAAATCCCCCCAAATTGTCACATATGGTGCTTCGGATGTGGACATAAAGAGATCCACGCAAGTGCTGGAAGACAAGTGTCGGGTAACTGCAGTACTGCTAAATGTGCATTGTGGCCTACAGCTGGAAGATGTCTGTGATTTTCAAGTGAGAAACCCAGGAGGGGTGAGTGGAACTGCAAAACAGCAAATTGTGTGCAAAAACTGGTGAAAGTAAAACTCTGGAAGAGGAATCCAGGGAATGGACTTTGTGTATACTGTGGCACAGAAGTCTGTAAAGTGCTTGCTGATGGCAAGAAAGTAAGCAATGTGTGTAGAAGCTGGATATTGCAAACAGTCTATGTGAAAGGATATGGTGCCATGTTGGTGTTTTCTGTGGAAGACAGAAGAAAATGCTGGTTGTTGTAGTGCCACATAAGTTAACTGTTTGGTGAATACATGTGACTGCAGAAGATAGTAAAAAGTTGCTGCCAGTTGAACCCAAGGTTTCTGTGGAATATTGTGTAATCTTGTTATTAAACCATGGGCAAGAAAAAGAAAATTTCAGTTTGTAAGAAAGCAGAAAAGCTGTGCACAAGTGTGTCTCTGCAGCAGTCTCAAGGCAGAGAGACACAAAACCCAGAACAGAGCATGTGGAGTTCAAGTAAAGATAATGGGAGTTTTTCTGAAGCACCTCTGTTCTGTGAATGAATATGTCCCTGCTGACTGTATGTCTCATACTGAAGTGCATGAAAGCGCCAAAGAAGAAAATATTATGGTGCAGCAGCTTCAAGATGAGATTAAAACCATCAGGTTCATTTATGAGGATGAAATATGTGATTGGAAATGGCAACTTGAGGTATCAGAAAAAGAGAACCTTAAGTTAAAGAAAGAGCTTGACTCTATGAAGAGTTCATATCCTAGTCATTGTGAAAATGTGGTGCTGGGTTTGCCTGGAATGGACTGTGTCACTAAGAAGGAGTTTGCAGAAATGAAATGCGTTTTATCTAATAAAGTCCTACAGAGTGTAGAGCAAAAGTAAGTGCTTGAGAAGCAATTGCAGGGTTTAAAGGAGCAGCATGTCCAAGACTCCATTGCCAAAGAGAGTGTCATTGAAAAATTAAGAGATGACCTTGAAACTGCTAAACGTGAGAAAAGTGAATTTTTGCAGTGTCAGTCAGACTGTCTGGATGACTAAGTCAGGAAGTGTAAAAAACTTTAGGCTGTGTTAACTGATAAAGAAAATGAACTTGTAGAGCTGAGGAAATATGTGTCTGACCAAGAGAGTGATTTAGAATCTGTGGTGCAGACATTGCAGTGAGAGCAAAACTTGCATGAACTAAAGAAGGTTCGCCTAAACAATGAAGTGGAGGAATGTCAGAGTAGAACTGGAGTTCTGGAACAAAGAGAACTGGAGTTCTGGAGAGGACGCTGTCAGGATCTTGTGAAGATAATGAGAAATTGTCTGTCTTGGTGCAAAATAAAGACAAAGAATTGATGGAGATGTTGTCTGTCCATGCTCAGAATTTACAAACTTTACAGGAGAGTCACAAAGAAGTTGAGAAAAACCTGGAATCTGTGCAGACATTGCATGAGGACAAAGCCAATGCCTATGACAAGCTGGAAAAGGCCAAGAGAGAATTGAACCTCCAGATAGAAGACTTGAGGATTCAGTTTGAGGAAAACATGTCCAATTTACCTGCTCAGATTGTAGATCTAAAAATGCTTGCTGCTCAACTAAAACTGCAAGTGGACAAACAGGAGGAAGTTGCACGCATCAAGGAACAGCTGGAGTTTCAGATGGATCAAGTGAAGCATGAGTCAGAAATAAAGTTGGAAGAGCACACTTTTCAGATAGAACAGTTAAAAACTGAAGTTGAATCTAAAAGAGAAGAATTGGATCGATTGCAGCAGTCTTTATCCAATACTGAACAGTCGGCATCTGCACTATCTTCAAAGCTGGCAGCACTAGAAGCTGAGAAGGACTCGTTGCAGAGCCTATTAACCTCTAAAAAATCAGAGCTGTTATCCATGAAAAACGTGACTCAAGAGACAGAGTCTTTATTCAACCAAGAGCAAGATCAGACAGCCACTGAGATACGGGACTTGAAGGAAAGACTTGACAAAAAATCTGCAGATGAGCAGAAGCTTTGTCAGAAGATGTTGGAGGATGAATTCAATATAATTCAGGGAACAGTGGGGGAAGCAGAAAATATAATCCAGGATGCAGTTGCTAAACTTGATGATCCTCTACATATCCGCTGCACTAGTTCACCAGATTACTTGGTAAACCGAGCAAAAGTTGCTATAGACTCATTAACCTCCCTCTCGAATGGGCACTCCCAATACATACAGAAAATGACAGATGCCTCTGATTTAGTTGGAGCACTGATAGAGTTTGCCCACTTAACAGCAGATACAATTGTAACTGGCAGTGCAACGTCTCACTTGGCACCACCAGACCATGGAGATCGTCTTGTAGACAACTGCAGGGAATGTGGAAGCCAGAGTTTACAGTATCTGAATGAGCTGAAGGATAAGCAGTCTTTGATGGATGCTGACCTGACAAATGTTAGAAGAACACTGCCAAATATCCTAGGACTTGGAGAAGAGTTGAGGCCTAAGAGCTTGGTTGTCAAGCAGGAAGAACTAGGAGGCATGGTGGATAAAGAGATGGCATCTACATCTGCTGCCATAGAAGATGCAGTGCGAAGGATTGAGGAAGATCTGCAAGTTGCACTGATAAAAACTGAGATGGAGGCTGTGCAGAAAAATGTGGCAATGAAGAAAGTTCTGGAGCTGGAATCAGAGATTTGTGCACTACAGAAGGCGTTAGAATTGGAGAAAGCTGCCAGCATAGAGGCCGAGGAAGCAGAGCCTTTAAGTCAGACAGACACGAGTGATCTGTCCAGTGATGGTAATGGCAAAAATCAAAAGGATAAGAAACGTGGTGTGAAAGGAACACGTGATGATCGTGGCCGTGGCTACTTCGAGTGTATTGAAGAAAATAAATACAGCAGGTCTAAGTCTCCACAGCTACTGGTGGAAGAGGAAGATGAAAAACTGGATGAAACTAGTGTCTCGAATGGCAAAGTTTGCTTTGAGATGAAGGTTACAGAAAAGGTACCCGTGAAACATTTATTCTCTAAAGACATTGATGTGCATGAAGTACGTGTTAGTTGGTCTCTGAGCTTCTGTGGATTCATGATAGGTGAAGATGAAAATTCTTATGGCTATTTACTAAAGGGATCAAAGTCATGCAATAGGATGGCTGAAGACTATGGCGAGAAATATGATGAAAATGATGTGATCCCCTGTATGGCGAATTTTGAAGGCGATGAAGAATTACTTGTTTTTGTAAAGAATGGCCAGGATCTTAGCGTAGCATTTAAAGTGCTGAAAAAATGGAAATCTCGACTGACCGGAATTTGGAAAAAGAGACCGCCAGATTGGGACATGTGGACAATCACAGGACAAGTTTATCTGATTAAAATAATATAGTACAAATTTTCTGTATACAATGTGAGAGTATGAACCCAGAGGGCGCTAGTGAGCGACCCAAAACCAGGATTGAAAAACACCTCCACCACACCCATAGGTGGGGGGCACCAACTACAGACAGAGTTTGTGCAGCAGGAGAGAGTGCTGTGGAGACCTGCAGGGAGCAGGTAGTCGGGGAACCAGCTGGAGACAGAAAAGGCGGTCTGTCCCAAGAGGACTGGGGTCCTGAAAGGACTGACTGAGCTAGGCTATTTGTTATTTTTTTGTTCATGTTCCATTAGTAAGCTGAATAAAGCCATTTACTTTGGATTTACACTGCCTGATACACTGCTTCTTCGGCACCCAGTACCACCAACACTACTGTGGAATCCAGGAGGCTGCCGCCTTTGAGGCTAAATCCCCCCAAATTGTCACAACAGCATATCTATCTATCTATCTATCTATCTATCTATCTATCTATCTGAATAAAGTAACGGGCAATACTCCAGGATGTGCCGACCATTACTCCATCGAATTCAGCTGCCTTTATTAAGCAAACATTAGCCATATTGATCACATATTTATAGGGTCCAATAATGAGGCCATTAATCAACTAATCAAGTATATACAGTGTACATAACAATGCACAGCACTTGCTATAGTGAACTATATATAAATACATACATCTCAGTGCTAGTGATAAATAATCAGTACACTGTATACACTTGATTGATGGCCTCATTACTGGCCCCTATAAATATGTGATCAGTACACCTAATGTTTGCAAGATAAGCCAGTTAGATCTGCCAAATTGATATGGAATACAATTGTTTACCTTTGTATTTGGAACACCCTGGAGTGCAGCCTATTAGTTTATTCTTATGCTTGGAGGATTATACAATATGCCTACTTCCTGAGTAGAGATCGGCGAACCTATCAAGATCTGTTTCATGTTCAGGTTTAGCGGCTAGGGTCCCTGATTTGTTTCATTAAATAACATATATTACAGACTTTCTTATTTTCCCCAGTACCATTCATTTCTGAAAAGTTTTTTTTTTTTTATATATATATATATATATAAATAGGAGGTACAATTTAAGACCCCATTTTTCCAATTTGACATCTTGCAGTTTCATAAAGCATTTACTGATTCTGAGAATGTTTACTCATGAGACATTGTACATCATGTTAGTGGTAAATATTGTGGTTAATGTGTCTTGGTGAAAATTTGGAAAAATCCACAATTTTCAGAATTTTAAATTTTCTGCTTTTCATAATATTATTTAGCACATATATGTTTTGTGTTCATATGACACTTTATATATCCTTTAATTTTTTAGGCATTAGAAAGCTTGCAAATCAAACAGCAAGTTTCCAAATTTTCAAGAAACACTAAAATATTTTAGTGTTCTAGCTGTTTGATCACAAACATATTCCTCCACAATTAATCTATCTATCTCCTTCTTCTCAACTTAAACACGCAGGACATATAAAATATACATGTAAACCATCTGTTGTGACTATCCATAACCTGTTCTTTAGTCTCTATCTACATATTCACTGTACCTGACAAACTGCTTTTATAGTCAACTGTGTTTGGGTTATAGTTATCCATAGTGCTAAAGTCTAGTGACATTATTGTTCTGGTTATCAGATAACACAAACACATAAACCTCACAGATACTGAATGATACAAATATTAAGATAAAACTTAACTTTTAATAGTAAAAAATATAAAAAAAATCTCCAAGCGGACGTCCACTACCATAAAATACACAATCAGTAGTATCCTTTGTTTGCATCACCTAGATACATCAAAAAGGTTTAAACAAACTGCTTATCAGAGCCGGGGCTTCTTGCTTACCTGCCCTCACACTCCACTGCAATATCAACTAGGGATAACCCACAGCTATAATGTGGTCATAGATTATCAATTGACCAAGTGTGTCGCTTTTGTAGCGGTCATGTATCCTAACTGACAGAGTTAGTAATGGTATAGTGGGTTCCTAAATCAGGGGGAACCGACTATTTGGACTATTTTATCGTCCTCGGATTAATGTGAAGGGGCGGTGTTGGCTGTTACCTATATTAAAGGTATACAGGTTGCAGCTGCCTTATTTTCTGGTCAAGTGAGAGGAGAGAAATAATTTATGGTGCACCCCTGGTACGGACCTTGGTATGATAGTTTTATAACAATCCAGAGTTTGGTAATTGTTGGCCACCTGTGGGATATTTAATATAGATTTGTTTTAGTACCAGCAATATATATGTATGGGATTTCTGTCACGCCTATAGGGGGGCTCCAAGACTGGGTAAGATGTACTGTGAGTACAATTAGTTAGTGGAATCATGGCACCGTATTTATTCAGTATACTGTGGAATTAAAGGGTCATTTAGATAGGTCAATAACGTGTGAGTTATCTCTAGTTGATATTGCTGTGGAGTGTGAGGGCAGGTAAGCAAGAAGCCCTGGCTCTGATAAGCAGTTTGTTTAAACCTTTTTGATGTATCTAGGTGATGCAAACATAGGATACTACTGATTGTGTATTTTATGGTAGTGGACGTCCGCTTGGAGATTTTTTATATTTTTTACTATTAAAAGTTAAGTTTTATCTTAATATTTGTATCATTCAGTATCTGTGAAGTGTAATTAAGTTTTGGATGGGATTGGACTCTTTGTGAAGAGAAACACATAAACCTGTGAAAAGTTACAAAGTGAATGAAGTTACAATGTCACTGACCTTTTACCGTTTCAACAGCATGTTCCTCTACTAGCACTGGTTCTAGCCTCCAATATCAGGTCATTGGGCAACTTTACTAATCTTTGCTTGCTCTAGAGATTCCTACATTTCTTTGTCATATATTGTTCATTACCTTGATCCAGATTCAGACCTTGACATTGTCTTTTTTTCCTGGATATCACTTCTGACTTGCTTTTTGGTTTGTGATACCATTTACAGCCCCTACAAAATTTGCAGATCTGTCATAGCCACTGATAATTAGAATAGTAATACTACTACATATCTCCGAGAACTTATTTCAAACCTTCAAGCACCTTCTTCCCCACTACCTCAGCAAAACTCACCAGAGGCCGTATCTTGAGGTGGAAGTCTCTAAATGCAGCTGCATGAGGGATGGAAGTGCTGTGTCCCACTCACAGCTCAGGGAGAACTGCTATCTCTGCAGGAGGCCAGTGGGCGGGGGGGGGGGGGTCTCTGGACATAGAGAGGTAAGTGCTTATCATAATTTATACTTTTTGGACATCTCTTATATGTGGAGCAAGGTTAGATTAACAGGACACTAACACATCAATAGACTCACTCATTATTGGTTTAGAGTTTAGGCTCACTTACCTCTACTGAAGAAGACAGAAGACACTGAAGAAAGTAATTAGTAGATTTTTGGTGTTGGGATCTTGCCAGATTAAAGTTGGGAAGTAATTTCTTTTTTCACTTTTATTGGCTGTGCACTGTATTTTTTATACAGCAGTTCACACTATTGATCAGTTATTGTAAGAGTTAAGACAAGGCATAGACAGTTGATTTAGGTGGATCTTGACATGTCCTGCATAAACTATGTACACATATATGAAGTTGTAAGGCATTTACCTACAGCTTGAATAATAGCTTCCTCTCCAAAAAGCATTATCACTTCTTCTACTCAGATCTCTTGGGTCATGACGTTACAGCTGAGAAAAGCAAAGAATGTAAGTGCCATAAAATAATTTCATTAAAGTAGAAAAGGAAATTAAAACATGTCAAAGTCAAGCCCCTGGACTGGAGTGCAAACTCAGCGTGTGACTATTAGATTAGAGTCTGTGGGACTGTAGGGATTTCCCTGTAAAATATGAAATATGGAGTTTGAGCAGGAAATGCACAGGTCATGTCCCTGGAGTAATGTCCAGCAGCCACTGATGGCTTACAGATAGCACTTTCGAGACATAGTACCAGAATTACTGGTTTTATAATCCAATGTCAGGGCTGGCAGAATTCATAATTCGGGGCAGGTGTCTGTGGTTTGTATGTGCTAATACATGAGATACAGAAAGTATCCATCTGCACCCCTCACCATTTCCTCTATCTCACAGGTAATTAATTACATGTGCTATGGGTTCTGGTTGACTATAGTAAAGTCAGCCCCCCATAGCCCAGGTAATTACTTCCCTGTGAGATCAGGGGAGGAGGAGGCAGAGCAACCTAGGGGGTTTGAATTCTGCCTCAGATCAGATGAAACCCCCAGGTCCATCAACAGTGATCCCCTGAAACAGGTAAGTAAATTAATACTCCCCAGACAACCCCTTTAATGTTTTCTTAAATCCCCTCAGAAAAGGTTAATAAAATTTACTCAATAAATTGTAGGCACCCCAATATGGTGTAATTAAAAAATACATCTCATCCCACATAAAAAAAACACCTTCATATGGCTTGTACACTTTGACAATGAAAATCCCTAAAATTGCCAAATCATTTAGGGCAAATCTCGCTGTGTCAGGAAAGGAAGTGTATAAGGATTGTATGTGTGTGGTACATACAGGGTACACACCAGGTTTAGCAAAAAAAAAAAACACCAGAATTGAACACCCCCCTCCCCCCCGCTTAGAATGCCCACCAATTTGATGTATTATCTGTGGGTTCCAAATGTTCACTATAACCCTTGATAAATTCCTTGAGGGGTGTAGTTTCAGAATTGGGTCACTTCCCAGAGAATTTCAGCTTGTGCCAACAGAAACACACTCCAAAAGCTGTTGTACCCAGAATAACCTTCCTAACAGTGACACAAACTGGGCACAACATATTGGTGACTGCAATAGTGTATTTCTGGATAATTGCATTGCATGGAATATTATATGGTATCCACTATGAAATACAAAAATCTTTAAAACTCTTAAAACAATTTCTTTTTGCAAAAATGTCTAACTTTTAATTGCCTACAATAAGTAATTGCAAAGTAGAAAAAACACCTACTGTGCGTTACATTTGTCATGGAGAATTTATATTGAGGTAGGTTGAGAATATTGAGACAGAGGTTCATTGCTTTGGAAGTACTCATAATTTTGGATCAAAATGGGTTTTATTATATTATCTTGCTCTTTGTATCTGTAACACAATAACCAATCAGTAAAATTACATATTGGAAATTACATCTATATTTCTTTTGTGCAAGTTTAATGTAATGGCCACAATTCTAACATAATTCTAAAGTAAATTAGCATCCTGTTCATTGTTTAGAAAGGAAAAATATTAGCACCACAGGAAAAGTAACAGATTTGTGCTCAGGTTAATTACCCTTTGCTAGTAGCCTATGTATTGCATTTAATGTTCATTTTCATTAGGGGAATGGGTCATTTATTATGAATTTGTAAAGAAGAAAAGTTTCTTTAGTTAGTTTAACTTGTACATTAAGAGCTATTCACATTACAGCTAAAGAAGATACATTATACATACTGTATACAGCATGTCACATTATACATTCCCTATGACATTAAGAGCTCAGAAAATACTCTGCAACGCTATTAGGTTGGCACATTGAGATGAGACAAATGTTCCTCCACTAGTGAAGGGTACAGTATTATCTTAGGTGATTCATAGGCCTCAATTTAAATTACATTCTTCTCTATTATTTTGTACTAAAGTTTGTTAGAGTAGAATCAAATGCAATGTAATTCTAGAAATAAGCAAATGATTCTGTAAAGGGATGAGTAACCAATTTGGTTAGAACTGGATTCAACCCAAATTTCCTACCCAAAACTAAAATTTTCGTGTTCACCTCCCACAAAACACTATTATACTCTGGGGTTTCCTGGTTGGCCCACTGCCTCCCAACTCTCCCCCCCCCCGGGCCTCTTTCGGTCTCTGACTAATCACATGCCCAGAGACATCACTGAGGTGTGATGAAGTAATGACGCTGGGTTATAGCATCATTGTGTCATCAGTGTGCCCCACTTGACTGCTGGGGGGTGCATTGGAGCCAGTTGCCCTTTTTCTTATAAATATTTATGTCTTACAAAATCTTCTTCAAACTTAAGAAAAATGCAGAAAGGTGCCTACATGTTCATGTGTATCAATGCACACCGGAGGATGAAACCTAAGTTCAGAAATACAGTATATAATTGTCATTATCTTTTCCTGCTCTGTACTGCACAGCTGATTTGATGCTGCCAGGGCTGGATAAGTAAAGGACTACAGTTTCAATGATTTGTCTATTTACAGTACAGCTGGGGCTGGCCAAGTGACAGTTTGGATGGACTTTACAATGTTTCATTGTGAAGCTACTTTCTTGCTTTTCCCCTGCATAGACCTGTGGTGTTGTCTGCTGATAAGTTTTCTATATTTATTTTACTATATGTTAGATAGTTGCATTCCCTTCTTGTTTCTCTGCTGTATTTAAGCTGCAATGATACTGCATATGGGTTCAGGTTAGTATTATTGTTTGGGACACTGTATACCATTATTATATGGACATAGACAGGTATTATACAGATGTTGCTTTCTTTAATTTCCTCCTGGCTGGATATGTCCAGATATGAGTATTGCAAGTTAAGTACCTTTTCTAAAAACAACATGATCTGATACATTACTAAAAATTGATACCCTATCTTACTTGTGCTTATGTCTAATCACCCAGTGGGTGGGGTGAGGCTGCATTTTTTTAACATTGCAGTGTCTGTTATTTTTTTAACATTGAAGTCTATGGGTAACGGACTAGATAGAATGGATAGCCATCAGTTACTGTCCGTTATTTTATGTCCGTTTTTTTTTTTTCTGTGCATGCTCAGAAAGCAGAAACAAAAAACAAAAACAGTGTTAAAAAATGGACACTAACTGATGCTAACTGATGCTAATGTGTCCATTAATTGGATCAGTTAAAAAAACGGACACATTAACATCAGTTAGTGTCCGTTAATGTCAGTTATGATAGGTGTCCGTTTTTTTTTTTTGTTAACGGACACCTTCATAACGGAATCCAACGGTAGCGTGAACCCTGCTGTAGTTTTTAGTTTAATGAAATATGACGTGTCCTTATTTTAACTCTGTGTCCTCAAGATGCAGATAGAGTTTAATATAGTTAATAATAATAATAATAATAATAGTCCTTTAATAGTCCCACAATGGGGAAATTCAGTGTGTTACAGCAGCAAAGATAAGCAGATACAAATACAAATACAACATGTACAGGAATGTTCCAAGGTAAGAGGCATTACATTGATAGTAGACAGACAGATAGGAAGTAGGGGGGGGGGGGATTTAACAGGCAGAAAGATATTTCAGTTCTCTGTGTGTATTGATCTCTGCTTAAGTCGGTGTTGGTTGTACAGCCTAACCGCGGTGGGGGAGGAAAGACTTCCGATAGCGTTCCTTCTCACACTTAGTTGTGGAGCACAGTACTATCAGATCTATACCCCACCACTCAGGCTGCAGCTAATGGTGGCACAAGGAGGGGCGCTGAGCGGGAGAAAGTATGGAGCTGGTACCTACAGACAGCTTCATAGGAATTGAGCTATGTAAGTATTGTATTTATTTGAATGTATTATATTGTGTTAGGGCTAAAAGGGGCCATTATTCTGCGTGGGATAACTTAGGAGACATTATAATGTCCCCTAAATGGCCCCTGCACAGTATTATGTCCCCTCATTTGCATATTAATAAAAACAGAAGATGAGGCATACTTGGAAACTGTTGACAGACTCACTTTAAATAAAGGCTCCATTTATAGCTACCTGCATACAATATATGAATACTGAGTCAGACTGCATGTGCTTCACTGCTTGAAGAGAGATTTATCAATATGTTTGCTTTACCTTGATGTCTTGTGAGTCTAATAAAAGAACTTGCACTTGAAGTAACAGGAGTTAGCAGCGCTTCACTATTGGAGGTTGTTTGCTTGTTTTTACTTTGATGTAGGAGATTTGGAAGTGACTCTTTGATTTTTGGCTCCATTTAACCATTGAAGCAAATCTATTTGTGAAGAAAGTAAAGCAGCTATTACCTGTTGCTAAAAGGTCTTTGAATAATATTAACTTTGTCTACTCTGTATTTTTATTGCTAAACTTCAGCAGGGGTGAGCCAGGAAGAGGAGTGTAGATATCAAGGAGATCAAGACAGGGACAGGGAGGGGGAGAGGAGAGAATATCAAATACTCAGAGTACAGGACTTCACAAGTGGAGCAGATACAGTGGGGAAAAAAGTATTTAGTCAGCCACCAAATGTGCAAGTTCTCCCACTTAAAAAGATGAGAGAGGCCTGTAATTGACATCATAGGTTGACCTCAACTATGAGAGGCAAAATGAGAAAACATATCTAGAAAATAACATTGTCTGATTTTTTAAGAATTTATTTGCAAATTATGGTGGAAAATAAGTATTAGGTCACCTACAAACAAGCAAGACTGAATCTGCCATAGGCAAGCAGCTTGGTGTGAAGAAATCAACTGTGGGAGCAATAATTAGAAAATGAAAGACATACAAGACCATTGACAATCTCCCTCGATCAGGGGCTCCACGCAAGATCTCACCCCGTGGGGTCAAAATGATCACAAGAACGGTGAGCAAAAATCCCAGAACCACACGGGGGGACCTAGTGAATGACCTGCAGAAAACTGGGACTAAGGTAACAAAGGCAGTAACACACTACGCCGCCAGGGACTCAGATCCTGCAGTGCCAGACGTGTCCCCCTGCTTAAGCCAGTACATATCTGGGCCCGTCTGAAGTTTGCTAGAGAGCATTTGGATGTTCCAGAAGAGTATTGGGAGAATGTCATATGGTCAGATGAAACCAAAGTAGAACTGTTTTGTAGAAACACAACACGTCGTGTTTAGAGGAGAGTGAATGCTGAGTTGTATCTAAAGAACACCATACCTACTGTGAAGCATGGGAGTGGCAACATCATGCTTTAGGGCTGTTTCTCTGCAAAGGGACCAGGACGACTGATCTGTGTACATGAAAGAATGAATGGGGCCATGTATCGTGAGATTTTGAGTGCAAACCTCCTTCCATCAGCAAGGGCATTGAAGATAATAATAATAATATAATAATAGTCCTTTAATAGTCCCACAATGGGGAAATTCAGTGTGTTACAGCAGCAAAGATAAGCAGATACAAATACAAATACAACATGTACAGGAATGTTCCAAGGTGAGAGGCATTACAATAATAGCAGACAGATAGGACGTAGCAGAGGGGGGGGGGGGGGGATTTAACAGGCAGAGAGATATTTCAGTTCTCTGTGTGTAATGATCTCCACTTAGGTCGGTGTTGGTTGTACAGCCTAACCGCGGTGGGGAGGAAAGACTTCCGATAGCACTCCTTCTCACACCTAGGGTGGAGCAGTCGGTCACTGACAGTACTGCTCAGCGTGATCACAGTCTCATGCATGGGATGGGACTTCTTCTTCTGCATGGAGCTCACCACGGACAGTATTCTTTTGTCACCCACCACCTGCACTGGGTCCAGTGGGCTCCCCAGGACAGAGCTGGCCCTTCTAATCAGCTTGTCGAGTCTATTCCTATCCCTGGTTGATATACTGCTCCCCCAGCAGGCCACTCCAAAGAAGATGGCTGATGCCACTACCGAGTTGAAGAAAGTTCTAAGAAGTGCCCCCCGGATTCCAAAGGCTCTCAGCTTCCTAAGCAGGTAGAGCCTGCTGTGGCTCTTCCTGTACAGGGTCTCCATATGATCTGCCCAGTCCAGCTTATTATTAAGGAGCAAACCCAGGTACTTATAGGTGTTCACAATCTCGATGCCCGTCCCCAGGATGTTTCACTGGTTTAGGAGGGCTTCTGCCTTTACGGAAGTCCACCACCATCTCCTTGGTCTTCTCCGTGTTAATCTTCAGGTGGTTCCGGTGGCACCAGTCCACAAAATACTGGTTCAGTTCTCTGTACTCCCTATCATCATCATCTGTGATGAGACCCACTATTGCAGAGTCATCAGAATACTTCTGTAGGTAGCAGCTGGATGAGTTGCACCTAAAATCTGCAGTGTACAGTGTGAAGAGGAAAGGGGCGAGAACCGTACCCTGAGGTGCCCCCATATTACAGATCACGGTACCTGACACACAGTCTTGGGCTCTCACGTATTGAGGTCGATTTGTGAGGTAGTCTAGGATCCAGTTGGAGAGGTGGTGGTCCACTCCAGCAAGGCCCAGCTTGTCCCTCAATAACCTGGGCTGTATGGTGTTAAAAGCACTGGAGAAGTCAAAGAACATTATTCTCATTGTGTTCCCTGGTTTCTCCAGGTGAGACAGAGCCCTGTGCAGAAGATGGATGATGGCATCATCTACCCCAATGCCAGGCTGATAAGCAAACTGGAGGGGGTCCATAGCGGGGCTCACTAGAGGGCGGAGATGTGTGAGAACCAATCTCTCCAAGATCTTCATCAGGTGGGATGTCAGTGCTACAGGTCTGTAGTCATTGAGGTCCATAGGATGGGGTTTCTTTGGAACTGGTACCACACAAGAAGATTTCCATAATTCAGGGACTATTTCCTGCCTCAGGCTCATATTATACATATATGTAATTATACCACACAGCTGGTCCCCGCAAGTCTTAATTAGCCTTGCACTGATGTCATCTGGCCCTGCGGCTTTCCTCGCCTTGATCTTTTTCATCTCCTTCCTCACCTGGGCCCATGTGAAGGTCAGACTGTGGCCAGATAAAGACAGATTTCTGGATTTACTGGTCTGTTGGGAAGTAGCCACATGGGGTGAATGGGGAGAAGTCACTGTGGTGGGGGGAGCTGAAGGACATACTGGGGTGGGAGGAGCTGGTGTGTGATCAAATCTGTTGAAGAATAGGTTTAGTTCATTAAGCCAATTAACATCTACCTCAATCTGGCAGAAAGACTGTTTATGACCCGAAATTGACTTAAGCCCCTCCCAGACCCCCCTTATGTCTTTTCTTTCCATTTGCTTTTCCATTTTTTCTTTATAACTGGCTTTTCCCTGCCTGATTTGATGCCTCAGCTCCTTTTGTACTTCCCTCAACCCCTCCTTATCTCTTGTCCTGAATGCCATCTTTTTCTCCTTAAGTAGTGTTTTTGTATCAGAGTTAATCCATGGTTTGTTATTGGAGAAGCACCTCACCACTTTTGTGGGTACTGTGTTGTCCACACAAAAATTAATGTAGTCCGTTATGCAGTGTGTGAGTCCTTCTATATCTTCTCCATAAGAATCCTGCAGAACTTCCCATGCGGTTGTGTCAAAACAATCCCTCAGAGCCTCATCACTCTCTTCGGACCATATCCTCACTGTGCGGGTGACAGCTGGTTCTCTACGTACAAGTGGCTTGTACACAGGCTGGAGATGTACTAGGTTGTGATCCGATCTCCCCAGGGGCGGTAGGGCTGATGAGTTATATGCCTCCCTCACGTTGGCAAAGAACAAGTCCAGTGTTTTGTTGTCTCTTGTGTGGCAGGTTACATACTGTGTGAAACTGGGCAGTGTGGATGATGGAGAGACATGGTTGAAGTCACCCGACAGAAGAAAGAGGGCCTGGGGATGTTTTAACTGTAAAAGGCTCAGCGTGGCTTGTAGGACCTCGCAGGCAGTGTCAGCTTTCGCAGAGGGGGGACATATGCAGCTATCACGATGACATGCGATAGTTCCCTTGGTAGGTAGAAAGGTCTCATGCTCACAGCTAATAGTTCAATGTCCTCACAGCAAGTTTGCTCCTTAAACACAATGTGCCTAGGATTGCACCATCTATTATTCACAAACATTGCCAGCCCCCCTCCTTTCCTCTTACCGCTCTCCCTTGTCCTGTCTGCCCGAAGGAGTTTAAAACCATCCAAGGAGACCAGAGGGTCAGGAGTAACTTCAGTGAGCCAAGTCTCTGTAAGTAGCATCATGCTGATCGCCCGAAACTCCTGATGATGCCTGGTGAGCGCTGTTAGTTCATCCATCTTGTTTTCAAGAGATCTCACATTGCCCATGATGATGGAGGGAACAGCTGGTCGATAACGCCTCTTTTTAATCCTCTGAAGAGTACCAGCTCTGCAGCCCCTCCCCCCGCTTTTTCTTTCTCCAAAGCTCGCGGGGGATGTGTGGGCAGATGGTATGCAATCCTGCTGTGTCTCTAAGCTTCAAAAGTTCCTCTCTTGGATAGACAAAGGAATTGTCTGCATACACAAAAGATCCCATTTTCAAGCAGAACAAAAAGACAGATAAAAACAAAAAAAATTATCACAAGGGTCCAAGTCTTTGTGTGTGTTTCTTCATAGTGCAAAGTCCTTAAGTAGAGAGGTAAAAAACGAGACAAAGAAAGAAAAATAAGATAGAGAGTCTCAGAGCTACTGTGACAGGCAGCCACTCCAGCGGCGCCATCTTGGGAAAAAAAAAAAAAAAAAGATTAAACGTGGCTGGGTCTTTCAGCATGACAATGATCCCAAGCACACTGCCAGGGCAACGAAGGAGTGGCTTCGTAAGAAGCATTTCAAGGTCCTGGAGTGGCCTAGCCAGTCTCCAGATCTCAACCCCATAGAAAACCTTTGGAGGGAGTTGAGAGTCCGTGTTGCCCAGCGACTGCCCCAAAACATCACTGCTCTAGAGGAGATCTGCATGGAGGAATGGGCCAACATACCAACAATAGTGTGTGCCAACCTTGTGAAGACTTACAGAATACGTTTGACCTCTGCCATTGCCAACAAAGGATATATAACAAAGTATTGAGATGAACTTTTGTTATTGACCAAATACTTATTTTCCACCATAATTTGCAAATAAATTCTTTAAAAATCAGACAGTGTGATTTTCTGGATTTGTCTTCTCATTTTGTCTCTCATAGTTGAGGTCTACCTATGATGTCAATAACAGGCCTCTCTCATCTTTTTAAGTGGGAGAACTTGCACAATTGGTGGCTGACTAAATACTTTTTTTCCTCACTGTAAATGCCAGAAACCTAACCATGTGATTGCATGTGTTGTGATTTACAGAGTCTTCGTACAGTGTCCTACAGACACTACATTAATAAGTGATAAATCATACATTTAACCCATTACCTTCTCATGTACATTTACAGTGCTGGCCAAAAGTATTGGCACCCCTGCAATTCTGTCAGATAATACTCAATTTCTTCCAGAAAATGATTGCAATCACAAATGCTTTGGTAATAATATCTTCATTTAATTTGTCTTCAATGGAAAACCACAAAAAGAATTGTCAAAAAGCCAAATTGGATATAATTCTACACCAAACATAAAAAAGGAGGTGGACAAAAGTATTGGCACCCTTTGAAAAATCATGTGATGCTTCTCTAATTTGTGTAATTAACAGCACCTGTTACTTACCTGTGGCACATAACAGGTGGTGGCAATAACTAAATCACACTTGCAGCCAGTTGAAATGGATTAAAGTTGACTCAACCTCTGTCCTGTGTCCTTGTGTGTACCACATTGAGCATGGAGAAAAGAAAGAAGACCAAAGAACTGTCTGAGGACTTGTGAAGCAAAATTGTGAGGAAGCATGAGCAATCTCAAGCCTACAAGTCCATCTCCAAAGACCTGAATGTTCCTGTGTCTACCGTGCGCAGTGTCATCAAGAAGTTTAAAGCCCATGGCACTGTGGCTAACCTCCCTAGATGTGGACGGAAAAGAAAAATTGACGAGAGATTTCAACGAAAGATTGTGCGGATGGTGGCTAAAGAACCTCGACTAACATCCAAACAAGTTCTAGCTGCCCTGCAGTCCGAGAGTACAACAGTGTCAACCCGTACTATCCGTCGGCGTCTGAATGAAAAGGGACTCTATGGTAGGATACCCAGGAAGACCCCACTTCTGACCCAGAGACATAAAAAAAAGCCAGGCTGGAGTTTGCCAAAACTTACCTGAGAAAGCCAAAAACTTTTTGGAAGAATGTTCTCTGGTCAGATGAGACAAAAGTAGAGCTTTTTGGGAAAAGGCATCAACATAGAGTTTACAGGAAAAAAAAAAGAGGCCTTCAAAGAAAAGAACACGGTCCCTACAGTCAAACATGGCGGAGGTTCCCTGATGTTTTGGGGTTGCTTTGCTGCCTTTGGCACTGGACTGCTTGACCGTGTGCATGGCATTATGAAGTCTGAAGACTACCAACAAATTTTGCAGCATAATGTAGGGCCCAGTGTGAGAAAGCTGGGTCTCCCTCAGAGGTCATGGGTCTTCCAGCAGGACAATGACCCAAAACACACTTCAAAAAGCACTAGAAAATGGTTTGAGAGAAAGCACTGGAGACTTCTAAAGTGGCCAGCAATGAGTCCAGACCTGAATCCCATAGAACACCTGTGGAGAGATCTCAAAATGGCAGTTTGGAGAAGGCACCCTTCAAATCTCAGGGACCTGGAGAAATTTGCCAAAGAAGAATGGTCTAAAATTCCAGCAGAGCATTGTAAGAAACTCATTGATGGTTACCGGAAGTGGTTGTTCGCAGTTATTTTGTCTAAAGGTTGTGCTACCAAGTATTAGGCTGAGGGTGCCAATACTTTTGTCCGGCCCATTTTTGGAGTTTTGTGTAAAATGATCAATGATTTGACTTTTTTTTTCATTCTCTTTTGTGTTTTTTCATTGCAAGCAAAATAAATGAAGATATTATTACCAAAGCATTTGTGATTGCAATCATTTTCTGGAAGAAATTGAGTATTATCTGACAGAATTGCAGGGGTGCCAATACTTTTGGCCAGCACTGTATGTCATGGGTGGGAAGCAGCTAGTTCAAAATGCAGTACATTTACAGCATAACAATGGCACAGGCCCAACAGCTGCAATAGCTGAGTTTAGAGGCAGGGTCTAAAACTCTACAGTAAATGACAGTGTAAAATTTACAGGTATAATACATTGTAATATAAATAAAATACAGAATTATTCTGGTGCATTAAATAAGCAATTAGGAGATCAGACAGCACACTGACATCATCTACAGTGTGGAAAAAAAAGTATTTAGTCAGCCACCAATTGTGCAAGTTCTCCCACTCTATTCTACAACTTTAGAATAGAACATCTCCGGATAAAGCATGTAGATTGATTGGTTCATGTCACAATGAGAGAATCTGGACCAGAAAAGATCTGGACCTGCACACCATTGATTCTGTGGGAATACTGCTATTACAAGTTCTAGAAGCTCGGCAGTATCCAAATCTGCCTGTGATTATTGGTGTCTAGTTTGGGTGCCCTTCTAGGAACCTGATTAACCTGCTAGATCCACTGATCACTGTATTCCAGCAGCTTAAGGATATGCAGGTCTATCATTAATAGGTCTTCAAGTAGACACCCAGGACACAGGTAAGTACTTACAGTGACAGGCATACTCCCCAAAACTGTTAAAGAGGACCTTTCAAGTCCTCATATATATGCGGTTTTACATACCGCTAGAAAGCTGACAGCGCACTTAATTCAGCACACTGTCGGCTTTCCCGGTATGTGCCCTGGGGCTGGAGATATCGGGGGTCTAAATTTCACCGTTCACTGTCAGAAGGGCGTTCCTGACAGTCTAGCTACACTGTGAGGAACACCCTCCCTGACAGTGCTCGTCCATAGCCCTGTACTGGGGGGGCATTACTCACAGCTCAGCATCATCACTGGGCTGTAAGGAAATCCCCCTCTGACAGTACAGGGCTATGGATGAGGACAGAGAGAGGGGGCATTCCTTACCGCCCAGTGATGACGCTCAGCTGTGAGGAACGCCCCCTCAGTACATGCTATGGAGGAATACTGTCAGGGAGGGCATTCCTCACAGTGCAGCTAGACTGTCAGGAACGCCCTTCTGACAGTGAATGGTGAAAATTAGACCCCCGATATCTCCAGCCCCGGGGCAAATAACGGGAAAGCCGGCAGTGCGCTGAATTCAGCGCGCTGTCAGCTTTCTAGCGGTATGTAAAACCGCATATACATGAGGATGTGAAAGGTCCTCTTTAGGTTTTAGTGCACTTGCAACAGAGCATTTTGCTGTTTTAGCTCAGGTTTCTAGGATACATGTGGTCTCTCTGGCTCCCAGTTGTCCATTGTTGTCCATCATACTATCCTATTCTCCCACTACACACCAGCTGAGAGTTCTCCACACACTACATTTGGTCAAAAAAGTAGTGTTATACTACAGTATGTGGAGACTTTAATGTGAATACTGTCCTCCCTTTAAAGAGTACCTTTCATGTCCTCATGAAAGTGTGGTTTTATATACTGCTAGAAAGCCAACAGCGCGCTGTTGGATTTCTAGTGGTATATAAAACCACACTTTCATGAGGTCATGAAAGGTCCTCTTTAAACTCTACAGCAGTACCAAAACAACCACACTAATTGCGTGTGTTACACGAGATTCTGTATGACATATGATGAATCCAACATCTTATTACTGTATCAAACATTTTCTTGCTTGCAGCTTTTATATAGCATTTTTTTCCCACTATGTTTGGATGAGATTACCCAAAATTTCATTCACTTTGCTGGTTCTGTAAAACGCAGTGTTTTTTTTTCCCCGTTATGTTTCCACAGCAAATGAAAATGATGCGTTTCTGCAACGTGGGGCCTTAGCATTAGATAGAACACAACTACATAAAGCCCAGGGTTCCAGGATAGAACAGCAATTTGGTTGGGCCATGCTACAAATATGCTATCTCTAGAAGTGTTTAATGATATTCCTTCCTCTCCCTGGAAACTAAATAATTACCTTTTACAAAGTCCATGTCTAGCTGCAGAGATTGAGCTGACTCTCAAAGAATTTTTTTCTTCTTATCAAAGAATCTGTCTTCAGCTCAATTACTTTTTGGAATGCCCATAAAAGGCAAATGTATAAAATTTAGGGTTAGAAAATAAAAAAATAAATAAAAAATTCTCTCTCAAAGTGGCCCCTTCTCAAACAATAAATGAAGAATTAAGATTACTCAGGACTCAACTAAAAGACTGTCTATTATATAAATATGAAAAAAAGGATGAAATGTTATATATTATTACCAAGATAGAAAAGCAGGAAAACTCTTGACTCAGGTTGAAAGCTACTGCTAGATCAAAAATTCCCTTCCCTCTCAAACCTGTTACTTAAAATAAAATATATGAACCAGGAGAAATCTCCAACCAGTTCAAAAAATACTATTTGACATTGTATGAACTTAAAACAGATCCCCTGTATGCCAACATTAATAACCGCGGAATAAAACATTTTCTGTAAACCGCAACTTGCTGCTTTAACAATGTCACAGTTACAATGGTTAAATTTCCTCATTTCCATGGAGGAGATCAACAATACTACTGTATTTCCTAACTCCCTTTAAACAAAGCCTCAGGTCTAGATGGGCTTTCAGATAAGCTATTACAAACATTGTCTTCCCACTCTACAACCTTTTTTAAAATCAAAATTTTATCATGTTCTCATCCATTCCCCAAGAATTGTTATCGGGGATAATCGTACTATTGCCAAAGACAGGTGAAAATTTTTCTCTTAACTTTTGATATCAAGATATGCACAAAAAATTAGCACTGAGACTCAATCCTTCCGACCCTTGCTGAATATGATAAAGTGGGCTTAAGGCTAATGCCCCATGTTACAGAAACACAGTGTTTTTGGCTGCAGCGAAAACACAGTGGAAAATAATGTTGCATGATAATTTTATCTGTGGAATTGCAAGCATTTCCCCTATAGATTTAATAGGGGGAGGAAAAAAGCAGAGAAAAATGCAGCAAAAACTCGCTTCTGCTGAGTTTTTTTTCACAGTTTTTCCTGCAGAGCTTTTAACAGAAAGTCCACAGAGGTTTCCTCTGCGGACTTTGTGCTTTCATTATACTTATAGGAAACCTCCAGTGTTTCCGACTGTAAAATGGGTTTTTTGCTGTGGCATACAGTATATGCCGTGTAGGGCTCCGGCCTTAGCAACATTTCGCTACATGGGGACTTAGCCTAAAGGACATGTTCCATATCATGCCTATGGTATTTAACCCCTTCCTAGATTATCTAGTAATCTAATGTGGTTAGAGTATAGATGTGTCCTAATCGAATGCATGTTACAGTTCTATACACTGCAGGACACTAAAAGGCCACTTATTTTCAGCTCCTAAAATTTCAATGGCAAGAAACTTGAAAAAGTTCTAAAGGGTTATCTACTATTTCATAACGGATATTCTTTTTATTAATTTTAAATCAGTGGGGGTCCAACTGTCAGGGCTCCTGCACAGCAGCAGTTTCGCCTGTGACAGTGTGGCATCTAATTGGTTAAATAGCTGGGATCATAGTTAACTCTGATACTGCCCAAAGCAACAGTGTGTCAATCATTGTTACAGCGGACACCCACCACTAATGGCATGGGTTCAGCTCCATCTGTACGGTGCAGTACGGTAAGGTACTGAAATAAATCCTTTAATCTAGTTCACTTCCATTTATAGCCAGTAACAAAACAGGCAATTGCAATGCTAAACCAGAATTGTGGATTCCCCTTTATAATAATCCATTTAAATAATCCCTCCTATGGATTTGTATGTTTTAGGGGAAATATTTTGGATTATATAGATTTTCTATTACTGTAGTATAGCCTTGCATAGTGTGGTATTTGGCAACATTTCAGAAGGCGAATTAATTAGATTTTTATTCTGTTCCTATTGACTCTGTAAAGCTCTGAGTCTGATCCAGATTGTTGAAGCGAATGCATCCAGTACAGTAATAGAAGCTTTGTAGATACAGCAGACGGACAGCAAATGTTACGTCTTGTACTCCTGTCCTGACTTGTGCTCGCCTCTGTCTTTTTTAATGAGTGTTAAATAAATCTGTGTTTTCTGTGCGGTGACATATAATGTTACTGCGGCAAATAATTAACATCAATGGAAAATAAAACCTGATTAGTGATGTTGTTCTACCTGACCCAGAGAGAAAATGAAATAAGGGCCAGGGAAGCAGAAGCATCATTCTACCATCTGGTGGGGTGAGAATGAATGTCTCTCCATGTTTTCGTGCATTGAACTTGCAACTCGGCACGTTGGCACAAGCTGATTGAGAACAGCACTTCGCAATTGTTATAAAGAGAAAAAAATCATAGAATGGTGACTCTGAATATGTTTTCCTGGAATTCAAATGGCAGTCAGGAACATTTAATAGATTGTCTATTAAGTTGAACAAACAATAGTTAATAGAAAATATGATTACAGATATTCAGTGCACTAAAGTAGGTGTTATCAAAATAATTACCTCCGCCTTTGTGTGTCCGAGGGGTATTTATGCCCACTCATCAGTTTTTAAATGGTTTCCTAAATACTTTATGAATTAAGTAGATGGGCATAAAAGTTCTGTTACTGGGATAAGGAGCAAAAATAATTGTCAGTGGTTTCAAAGGTACAGTATAGACCCCTGTTTAAAGTAGTAAACTTTTATTTTTTATTTTTTTTCACAAAAGGGACAAACTTTGCAAAATACTTTACAAAAAAAAAATGTTGTTTTCCAGGCAAAAAATATATATTTTTTAAAAAAGTCTGTTAGTGCTATTAATGGGTTAATAAGTACTTCTATATACCTTTAGCAGTGTTTTGAGTGATTTCTGGGTTTCTCTGGGAGCTCCTGGCATCTTCTGCATTTGTTTACATGGTGTAGCTTTCTGCTGTGTAGCTTCCTATGTACCTTCCACTCTACCTCCCTCTCACTGCCCCCTCCTCACTCACTCCGTCCCCCCTCCCTGTCTCCCTAGCTATCCTGCCCACTACTAGCCCTTCCCAACTAACTAACTTAGCCCACCCCCACTGCATCATACTTACCTGTCTTCCTCTCTGGGAAATGGCACCTCCTTTTCTTTCACTGCGCAAGCGCTGGCAGAGACGAAGAGGGGAGGAGCAGTTCCTGGAGAGGAAGATATGCAAGTATGATGGGGTTGGGGGGGGAGTAATGGTGATGTTTCATTTCAGAAACTGTGAAACGGAACGTCACCAGATTAACAGAAAGTGTGCCTGGGGAAGTCACATGACCGCCCCAGCCATATGGGTAATTATAGATTTTTTTTTTTTTTTTTTTTAATACAAGTAAATTAGAAGTCTCTCTATTGTAAACATTTGATCAGAGGCAGAAAAAGGCAAATAAATGAAGAATCAGGCAATTTTCTTTAATAAGGTATATAACAAACTTTGTTATGCTTACCTGCACAATACATTTCTGAAAAAAATAAAATTTTACTTACACTTTAATGCCAACCACCAGCTAAGTATGCTGCTATATAAAAACACCTTCTGCTCCTTCTTCACCCTCACCTACTGTTTTGTGTGTGTCACATACCTGCCATTCATTTCATTGGTAGGCAGACACTTCTTTTTCCTCCAGCTGCAACAATCACCTAGCAGAAAAAAATAAGATTTTGCTTGAACCTTCCATTACAGTGAATGGTAGTAGAAAATCTTTTTGCTGCCAGCAGGTGTCACTTAGCAAAAACTAGAGATGAGCAAATTTCTCAAAAGTTCGATTTGGCAGTTCGATTCAAAGTTCCAAAAAAATTGATTCAATCCGAATTACTTTGCGGCGAATAAACAGCTATTTCCGGGCTGCAGAAAGCCGGGGTGGGTGGCAAAATGGCGGAAGCCCTTGGATGCCGTGGTCATGTCTCTCTCTCTCTCTCTCTCTCTTCAGCACGGACAACTTTTATTCATGTGGAAGGATCTGCTAACAAGCAAAGACATGTCTATCCAATCACATCACTAGAGAATTTCTTGTGACCGTCTGATGTCACAAAGGTCCTTACTAAATATTCATTACCACAAAGCATCAGGAAATCCGGAATCGTGGCAAATCTAAGATTTCCTGAAATTCAGATCAAATTCCACTTCTGCAGAATCAATTTGCTTATCTCTAGTCATCAGCTATCCCATTTGAAACATAGTGTGGAGATAGTCTATATATTGTGAAAAACTATATTTTTAATAAATAACTACATTTTCCACTAGAATTTGAGAGGTTTTTTTTTTTGTTCAAAAATTTTCTGGTGAAGCTTATATAATACATGAAAATTTTTGGTTTATTATTATAAAGGGAAGGAGATGTCACATTCCCAGTATAAATGAACAGACTGATGAAGAAAATACTCTGACCCTACGTTTATTTAAAAAAAAAAAAATCTACTTTGGTGAGCACTAACTGGCGCTTTCACTGCACTCTTTAAGAATATTGTAATAATTTTTATACTACGTGAGGTTTTTTTTTTCTAATACAAAAGACAGTTGATCTCATTCCACTTTCATTTCTACATCTTAAACAAAATGGCTGCTTATGTCCCTATTCATCTCTCTTAGAATATTTTATTTAGCAGCTTTGTTTATGAACTGAGAACTGAATCACACAACTCACATGTACTACACAACAACCCTAAAGATCAAGACTCCCTCATAGACAGGAAAATTCTTTAGGGTCATTCACAAGTACTTGTCAAGTACTTTTTTTTTTTTAATGGCTAGGGGACTTTAAAAAAATATATAATTTTTCTATGAGATTATAATGTAACATAATATTGACTGTAAGAGAAAATTGGCAGCAGACATTTATTAATTGAAAACGTGAACATTTACTTGCAAATAACTACAAAATTGAAGCCACTTTATTTAATATAAAAAGGGTAAACGTTCTAAAAAAAAAAATATTTACAGTAATATTAGGCTGTGAATGAACATACAAGAACAATCCTAAATGGCATCCAATAGTAATGCATTCTATTTATGTCACAGATTGAAAAACAACCTGAATTGTCTGTACAGAGTATTCAAGTTTAACCTATTATTCAAAAATGCAGAGTACTTTGTATGTGACTAGATGGAAAACACCAAAATGCTCTGTGTACAGAGGGTTAAATGTACACTTGAATGTCTTTGTCACAGATGAAAAAATGCTGTGTATAGATCAGCAAGTTTACAATTACTTGGTAATGCATCACACTCTGTCTACACTATAAAGCACTGCATATATAAAGCAACAAAACAAGTAATATTTTTGCCAGTGCATTCTGCTTGTTTCATATACAGTATGTCAAAAGATCCTAGAATTATCCAAAAACAGTGAATCTTAATGTATGATTCCGATAATATATTTATGTACTTCGTTGGCTGGCAGCCTGAGATTGTTAGTTTGTTGTGTTGCAATTTAGCTTTATTCTCTGCAAAGTTTTTTACCAGCAGAGCGGCGCTTTCAGCCACTGGTCGTGAATTACAGCACTATGCAGGAATAGCAATAGGAAGCTGCAACACTAAAGCAGTGCTGCTGCCCCTTAACTTTCTTGATCCTAATGGTCCCACATGTAAGACAAAAACATAAAGTGATGGCACATTCTAGAAATATGGGAATAACCATTTCATGTCTACAGGAACATAATACAGTATCTAAAACCAACAACCAGGAGAATGCTATTATATGCTTCTCTGCTCTCCACATGGATAAAATAGCGGTGAAAATATGGCAAATTAATAGGAATAGTCCAGAAACAATCATGTTTTTGTCTTCTCTGGCAAGGATGAGAGTGCACTTAACACCCCAGGTTAACTTTTTTATGTTACACCAGTGAAGGACATTGAAGAGTAGTCTATCAGTTTAATCTGTGGAGTCATAGTGAAACAACAAAAGGGCTGCCTTGTATTAAAGGTGAGCAATTCTCAACAGGCACAAGTAGATTTGATATGAAACCAGTCTTCACTTTACTCTCCAAGACGTGTGGGCACTGTGAGTAATATTTACTTAGTAGATTGATAAAACATATTTGTTTTGTATTTAACTTGGCTATCATATTCTGTTGACCTCATAATAGCAACAAGATTCCATAAGCCTGAAAAATAATAGCCTATTATATTATCTCATATATAATTATCATTTAGCTTTGAACTCAAATTATATTAGAAATTGGAAGACAAAATGATTAATCTAAGGAATAACCAGTATAGACTAAGCCAGGACAAGCAAAACTTCTTCACCTGACAGTCAAAACTGTTCACTTCTGGTCCAATGTTGTTGTCTCACTGCAGGTGACAGAACTGTGTATGGTAAAGTCATGTACATTAACTTTGGCTAAAAACCACATAGATGTACTAGTGGAAAAATTATACTCTAGCTTGTAAAACAAGAGATTTACTAAGCACAATGCTATAAAATTGCACCTCAAATTATGCCAAAATAGGAAAGTCATTTCTTCACCTATTTCAGAAGTTAACATAAAATTTCCAGGCATGGCTTAGATTTTTGTTTTTTGTGAAGATAGGTTCAGTGATGTTGTTTACCTTAGTGTCAATGGTAATGGACACAGAATCAGTCTGTGACCATCCTTTACAAAAGTTTAATGTCCGTTGCTGTCATCCTATGACAGAAGACAGCAACGAACATTTAGAACGGTAGTGTGAACTCCCCCTTAGTTTTAGTGCCATTTGAAACCCAATATTTTTGAATTGCTAGCTTGTAGTATGACACCGAGAAAGATTTCAGAAAAGCCATAGGTATGAATACTGGTTGAAATTCTATCCACATATGACCAGTGGATGCCAATAGCTGGGGAGTCCAATGAATTTTTACATAACAGTTGAGGACTTTTCTTTACTACATCTTTGCCAAATAACAATGTTTTGAGAAAATATCCATAAACCATAAATATTTGTCTTTTTTATTATGCTTTGAGAGTCCCATGTACTAATGAGGTTCTAAATCAATTTACTGTAAATACTACAGGGCAAATTGTTTCTAAATTGTTCTTAATACAAAATAATAGGCTTAAAGATTCCTGAAATGTTGATTACTGGTGTGACCTTACATATTGATTAAGTGACACGTGCTGTCTACTTCACTATAAGCAGTAATAAAGGCATTAACATCTTAATGACACTATATAGTGTACATATATTGTATTAAACACCTTCATGACACATCCATTTTTCTTTTTTTTTTTTTGCCTTTTTGATTCTACCATTTCCATCATTGTGCAGAGTTTATTTTTTGTGAACTAAATTCACAATGGGGTGAAATTGGAAAAAATGCAGTTGGCTCATTATCTTACAGGTCTCATTTTTATACACGCAAAACAACAGGTTTTGTTTTCGGCATTCCAGTAAAAATAACATGGTTCCAATATTCTGTATGCAAGCATGATCACAGCAATACCAAATTTATAAAGATTTTTCATGTTTTAACACACTTTAAAAATCTTTGAAAGAGCCACAAAAATTGTTTGTATCACCATATTGTGGCACTTGTAATTTTAAAAATATTTTTGTGCTGTTTTTATTATTATGAAAATTTTTATTCAAAATTTTTAGGGAGGCAGAGCAGAAAAAAATATCCATTTGGTCATTTGAATTTTTACCACTTTGGAGTTCAGCATATGGGATTAATAATATAGTTCAATATTATAGTTTAATATTCCAGGCATTTTTGTCAAGATGCCTAATGTGTTTATGCTTATTTTTGTTTATTTTTTATGTATTTGAGGAAAGGGGGTAATTTGAACATTTTTAATTTTATCATTTTATATATTTTTTAAAAACTTTTTAAAATTACTAATATATTGCTGTCTGCAGTAAAATCATTGTGTTGCCATTGAGCTGTACCATAGGCATTGCTCAATAGCAATGTTACTGTTGGGAATCTTAGTTTTGCTATTGCTTTACGGTTACCTTGCCTATCTGGGATGCTCTGCAGTACCTGAATTATCTTAGACTTATCCATTTAGCAGCTGAGAAGGCATATTTAAATTCTCTTCCTCCTCAGCAAGGTGCCTGTAATTGGTTTATCTTGTCTGGCTTTCATACCTGATTCTGATATGATCTCTAAGAACCAACCCTTGGCTTGGTATCGTAAAAACCGCTTGTCTCCTGATTCTCACTCCAATGTGATCTCTAGGAACTATTACTGGCCTGGACATTCACTCTCTGGTTTTGTCCTCCTGATTCTAATCAGCCTTGTAAGTTTATTGTGGGTTTTGGTTTGATTTTTAATTGTGCAGTGTTTTCTTTCTTGTACAGTTTTTGTGGTGATAACTTGGACCCCAAATTCTATAAAGTCCATCCGGTTTTGCGGCTGGAGTTGATGAAGGTGTTTGGATGTCTGGGATCTGAGGGATCTCTCAGCCTCAGCACTTTATAGGATTTAAACAGCTAGTTCTACTGCTCTCTGTTATCAGTCAGATACTGCTATTTTCTCATATTTGCTCCAGGGACTCTTGCATAGCAGTTACTATAGTAGGCCTTGGAGTTTTCAGAAGGTTCCTAGCTGCCATAGCAAACAAACTGCTCCAACAACAATAATAATAATAATAGTCCTTTAATAGTCCCACAATGGGGAAATTCAGTGTGTTACAGCAGCAAAGATAAGCAGATACAAATACAAATACAACATGTACAGGAATGTTCCAAGGTGAGAGGCATTACAATAATAGCAGACAGACAGATAGGACGTAGCAGAGGGGGGGGGGGGGGGATTTAACAGACAGAGAGATATTTCAGTTCTCTGTGTGTAATGATCTCCGCTTAGGTCGGTGTTGGTTGTACAGCCTAACCGCGGTGGGGAGGAAAGACTTCCGATAGCGCTCCTTCTCACACCTAGGGTGGAGCAGTCGGTCACTGACAGTACTGCCCAGCGCGATCACAGTCTCATGCATGGGATGGGACTTCTTCTTCTGCATGGAGCTCACCACGGACAGTATCCTTCTGTCACCCACCACCTGCACTGGGTCAAGTGGGCTCCCCAGGACAGAGCTGGCCTTTCTAATCAGCTTGTCAAGTTTATTTCTGTCCCTGGTTGATATACTGCTCCCCCAGCAGGCCACTCCAAAGAAGATGGCTGATGCCACTACCGAGTTGGAGAAAGTTCTAAGAAGTGCCCCCCGGATTCCAAAGGCTCTCAGCTTCCTAAGCAGGTAGAGCCTGCTGTGGCCCTTCCTGTACAGGGCCTCCATATGATCTGCCCAGTCCAGCTTATTATTAAGGAGCAAACCCAGGTACTTATAGGTGTTCACAATCTCGATGTCCGTCCCCAGGATGTCCACTGGTTTAGGAGGGCTTCTGCCTTTACGGAAGTCCACCACCATCTCCTTGGTCTTCCCCGCGTTAATCTTCAGGTGGTTCCGGGGGCACCAGTCCACAAAATCCTGGTTCAGTTCTCTGTACTTCCTATCATCATCATCTGTGATGAGACCCACTATTGCAGAGTCGTCAGAATACTTCTGTAGGTAGCAGCTGGATGAGTTGCACCTAAAATCTTACAAAATCAAAACAATATTGCTGTGTGGGAGCCATTTGCTACCTGAAAATGAGAGTGAGCTAAGGCACTGTCGCTGAGTTTCTACTGCAAAAAACAACAGAGACCACATGGCTATGGCATGCACTCAGCTACTGTATTGTACTACGTAGCTGCCATATTTAGACACTAGATATCTATCCTATATATGGCTGATGTTGACAAGGGATACTAATTATACTCAAAACATAAAGATTCTGTAATGATATAAAACTCAATATCCAAGGCTCTCACGTGCTGTTGGTGTTTCCTCAATGTGGAAGGTATTTCATTTTGCTTATTTACATTGCAAAGGGTCACTACTGGAGTTTGGATTGCTGAGTAAACCACTGGATAACAGGCATAAAAAATGACCACTGCCTTTAACCACCTGGACCTCCAGCGATGCATTAACATTGACCCATTCACTGTATTTTAAAATATTGAATAGGTTGAAAATACAGTGAATGGGTTAATGTCATATTCAAAATGCAACAGTCATGAGTACTGCTTACATCACATTCAGTAACTCAAAGTCTATTTGAATTTTCCATTGCTTACACAGTGACAAATACAAATAACCATGCAAATTGTTTACTTTACTTAAATACTAAACTCATTTATTTAGATACCTATTTGCGCAACTGTGAATTTTGTTTATTTACAAAAACTTCTTGCCCGATAATATTTGCTAATAGAAAGATGGTAAAGGTGAAGGGTTGTAGAATAATGTCAACAGGTGTTTTATTGTTCTTGTGTATGCATATCCTATAACACTCATTGTCAGAACATAATGCGGAAGTCTAAGTTTTCAGGACCTATTTATTATTTAGGTTCCATTACCTATAGATGATTATATTGTCAATATTTAATAAAGTGTAGCTTTTATAATTAAAAAGAATAATTTTTTCCACCACTTTGTACATTTTTGCCAGACAAATGTCCATTTTTGATTTGCTGTGATTGATAACTATGTATTATATTGTGTGGGTTTCTCGCTCGCATCATTGAATATAATTGCTTCAATATAATTTTTGATTACAAAAATAAAACTGCACTGAAACCTATTGTGACATTCTGTCAGATCATTGAAATGTCTATTTCAATTTCTTGGCTTTAAATAAACTACTGGAAAGTACATATAAATGTTTGGTTACCATTGAAACATTACCCAGTTCCTGCAAGTAGATCTTTAATCCTTTGACATAAAGTACAGTAAATACTTACTGGGGGAAGATTCATTCTGATTGTGAAAATCCCTGGGCTGATGGAGGATTGTGTAGGCCTTGGCATTAATAAGACGCATTCTCCTGCGGACTGTTGCACCTATACTGAAATCTATGCCAGATGGTACCTGATGTAGATTTCAGGCATCAGTGATGATAAATTTGGTGGGGTTGATGGTCCTGCCCACAGCACACCCTTGCCATGCTCACTTTTTATAAAGTGGTGATAAAAACAACACTCATGACTTTTTATTCCACAAACAAGGTGTAGGAGATTAATAAATCTCCCTATCGAGTATTGTCTTTTTAACAAGTTACGATTTGTTTAGATGACTAATTTGTGTATTGGAAAATAATGGTGTGCTATGAAGAATTTTTTTCAATTTTCTGGTGACTATCATATGATCTTCTACATCCTGTGTTGTGCAAAAAAAGTCACCTTGTATTATGTGTGACATTTACAAGGAGAGGCCAGCATGGCGATATCAAACAGAGGCAGCTTTCCTAGAGAAATAACGGTGGCTAGTTGATCTCCATCGAGACTGTCTGCATGTCATTTGTTGGTGAAGTGCAGTGGATTCCACTAAGTGACACGGCAGTGACTGCATTGCCAGCAGCTTGGCCAGGTGCGAGTTAAAGTTGCAGACCAGCTGGATGACTGGGCACAGATTGCTGTTTACTGAATACACATTCCTTTATGGATGGTTACCAGTGGCGTAACGATCGCAGTTGCAGGGGGTGCGACTGCAACCGGGCCAGGCGGGGTACGGGGCCCGCGGCCAGCCGGAGATGGCTGGGGCCCCGAACCACTATGATCGCGGTCAGGGAAAGCCTGGTTCCCCAACCGTTACACATATTGTTAATGGAAAGGGGCCTTGGCATGTCACCGAGCCCATTTCCAATAGATGCCTGCCAGGGGAGGGTACTTAAAATAATAAATACTTATACTCACCTCTCGCATCCTTTCTGGGACCCTTCTGTCATGTGACTGAGGTCACGCTGAGGCCTGTGATTAGGCCGCAGCAGTCACATGGGGCGTGGCGATGTAATGACATCAGTATGCCTCGTGTGACCGCTGAGGGCCAATCACAAGTCTCAGCAGTGACGTCTGAAGAGGGCCAAAGATGCTGAAGACATCAGGACTGAACAAGGATGCCCAGAAAAGGTGAGTATGAGTGTTTGTTATTTTTAATCACCTTCCCTGGGCCTCTACCCCAGAGTATAATAATAGCACCTGAGCGGAGAGGGACTGTTGGGAGCATATAATACTGTGTGGGGGCCACTGTGGGCATGTAATACTGTATGGGGGCCACTGTGTAGCATATAATACTGTGTGGGGCCCACTGTGGAGCATATAATACTGTGTGGGGGAACACTGTGGAGCATATAATGCTGTATAGGGGCCACTGTGGAGCATATAATACTGTGTAGGGGCCACTGTGGAGCATATTATACTGTGTGGGGCCCCTTCACTATTCACATCACATGCCATCTGTTTTATAGCAGCCGTGCACTATTATTACAGGCTGTAAAAATATTAAATGGTGATTTTAAAATTATTGCTGTGCAATGTAAATAGTAAAGGATTCATGGAGCTCACAAAAGCACCACAGTTACTTCATTTAATTGATCAGCAGGTGCCCCAGGTGTTGGACCCCCACTGATCTCTTACATCTCTTAGACTGTTAGGACCCTGCAAATCAGCTGTTTCCCACAGCACACAGCTCAGTATTGTTTACATGCTAGTGCTGCGCTGCTCACTCATCATATTCTTTATGACCACAGTTGTGGGTACTAAAGCTGTATCCCTTTCAAGTATCTGAGATGACGCTGCAGCACCCGTAACCATCACTATTAAGAATTTGCTGTAGGGAGGTGCCCTGGACAAAAGTTTGCATCGAGGCCCACAAGACTTTAGTTACGCCACTGATGGTGACTGATGTTGGTGTGGAGAAGGAGGAGGAGAAGCAGGCAGAGATGATAATGATAACAACGATGACCATGTGCTAGGTGTGGATGCTGCCTACAAAGATGATCATGGGAAGAAAGAATAGAACAGTTTTACTCACTTGGTGCCACTGTCAATTCCATTTTGCCAAATAAGCTGGTGACACCATTTCATGTGATTACGGTGAGACTTACACCATATTCACATGTGATTACGGTGAGTTCCTACATGTGTGCCCGCTTGCCCATGGCTAATAACCTGCTAGCAGATGTTGCACCTTGCCATTGATTTGTCACTTGGTAATTCACAAAAAAAATTCCCATATGGGAGATGACATGCATTATTATATTACTACATACAAATATGTGGGATGTCATTAAAGAGATACTATAAAGGACTGTATTGGAGATATCTGGAGATATAGAAAGATGAAGATATCAAATATCAACAACAAAGGATTATAGTAAAAATTCACAAATAAAACCAGACATGAAATCACAGGAGTGTACTACTTACAGAAAAGGTCCCATATTGTAAATTATATATGAATTGTCTACTGAAGACTTCTTTTATTAAAAGGAAAAAAACACCATTTATTGTTGTGACACTAAAATGGTTTCTTTGCATTGACAAGGAAATAATATAATATTAATTCACTTAGGTCACAAGTGTAAGCAGTTGGATAGCTAAGGTACAGTATCAAGTCACAGTTTGATATGCAGAACTATTTGGCTCATTAACATGACTCTTAATGGGAGACGGATTATGCAGTTTGCGGTATTACAGTGATCGTCATGCTCACCTTATGTCAGTGTGGTTTTCATTCTCATTCAGTCAACCATATGTGGGACCATATCCTCAGGGTCTAAGATAATACTCCTTAGCGGGAACAGTTTGCTTTCTGCATCTGCCTCTGGTACTGGTATCTCAGTTTTGGAGAGATGACAGATTTCTACATAGGAGAACAGAAAGACCCTATATAATAGAATAAGTTTGAATTTAATAGCAGTGATTATATGGATGGCTGAATCTGACCTTGGGGAAAAAAATTGATGTAAACTTTCCTAATTTCTTCAGGGTAAACCAGTTTACGTTAGTGAATTCACCAGACACTGCAATTATTCTAATGTAACTTAATGAAATTACATGCGCTTTATGTTTGCTACAAAAATGTAGGCAAAGAGTAACATTCACTAGGAGAAAGAGTAAAGTCGATTTTACAACATGATTTATAGCTGCTGAAATAGCTACATTCTTTGTGCAAAACAGTATGGTACAAAACAGTCATCCAACCATGCCTAGAATTCAGTAAAATGTACAGTAATCTGTCACCAAATAAGTGGGTCAGCAGCTCAATATACAGCTCAGTACACATTAGCAAGCACTGACAAAAAATGTTCTTTTAAAAGAAAAATATCATAAAATAGTTAGGATGGATAAGTATGATCAAGTTGAAGTCATGGCGTGATGCCATCATAGTTCCTGCATTGTCAGAAGACCTGTCACAAAAATGTCTTAAATTGCTATCAATAATCTACTTGTGGTTACTTTAGAAGCAAGTCAATCTACTGCAACCAGTTTTAACAGAAATACACCACAGTTCTGCATCTTTCCACTTGTCAGGAATGAAAGCTGCCAACTCTTTATCTGTATAGGAGGCATGAGAGATAACTTGAATTACCCATTGCAGCTGAACCAAGATGTTTTCAATATTTTCTTGTGACCAATACACTGGTCATAGGTTCGAATTTATATATATGTATATATATATATATATATATATATATATATATATATATATATATACAGTGCTGCCAAAAGTATTGGCACCCTTGCAATTCTGTCAGATAATACTCAATTTCTTCCAGAAAATTATTGCAATCACAAATGCTTTGGTAATAATATCTTCATTTATTTTGCTTGCAATGAAAAAACACAAAAGAGAATGAAAAAAAAGTCAAATCATTGATCATTTTACACAAAACTCCAAAAATGGGCCGGACAAAAGTATTGGCACCCTCAGCCTAATACTTGGTAGCACAACCTTTAGACAAAATAACTGCGAACAACCGCTTCCGGTAACCATCAATGAGTTTCTTACAATGCTCTGCTGGAATTTTAGACCATTCTTCTTTGGCAAATTTCTCCAGGTCCCTGAGATTTGAAGGGTGCCTTCTCCAAACTGCCATTTTGAGATCTCTCCACAGGTGTTCTATGGGATTCAGGTCTGGACTCATTGCTGGCCACTTTAGAAGTCTCCAGTGCTTTCTCTCAAACAATTTTCTAGTGCTTTTTGAAGTGTGTTTTGGGTCATTGTCCTGCTAGAAGACCCATGACCTCTGAGGGAGACCCAGCTTTCTCACACTGGGCCCTACATTATGCTGCAAAATTTGTTGGTAGTCTTCAGACTTCATAATGCCATGCACATGGTCAAGCAGTCCAGTGCCAGAGGCAGCAAAGCAACCCCAAAACATCAGGGAACCTCCGCCATGTTTGACTGTAGGCACCGTGTTCTTTTCTTTGAAGGCCTCTTTTTTTTTTCCTGTAAACTCTATGTTGATGCCTTTTCCCAAAAAGCTCTACTTTTGTCTCATCTGACCAGAGAACATTCTTCCAAAAAGTTTTTGGCTCTCTCATGTAAGTTTTGGCAAACTCCAGCCTGGCTTTTTTATGTCTCTAGGTCAGAAGTGGGGTCTTCCTGGGTATCCTACCATAGAGTCCCTTTTCATTCAGACGCCGACGGATAGTACGGGTTGACACTGTTGTACCCTCGGACTGCAGGGCAGCTAGAACTTGTTTGGATGTTAGTCGAGGTTCTTTAGCCACCATCCGCACAATCTTTCGTTGAAATCTCTCGTCAATTTTTCTTTTCCGTCCACATCTAGGGAGGTTAGCCACAGTGCCATGGGCTTTAAACTTCTTGATGACACTGCGCACGGTAGACACAGGAACATTCAAGTCTTTGGAGATGGACTTGTAGCCTTGAGATTGCTCATGCTTCCTCACAATTTTGCTTCTCAAGTCCTCAGACAGTTCTTTGGTCTTCTTTCTTTTCTCAATGCTCAATGTGGTACACACAAGGACACAGGACAGAGGTTGAGTCAACTTTAATCCATTTCAACTGGCTGTAAGTGTGATTTAGTTATTGCCACCACCTGTTATGTGCTACAGGTAAGTAACAGGTGCTGTTAATTACACAAATTAGAGAAGCATCACATGATTTTTCAAAGGGTGCCAATACTTTTGTCCACCCCCTTTTTTATGTTTGGTGTGGAATTATATCCAATTTGGCTTTTTGACAATTCTTTTTGTGGTTTTCCATTGAAGACAAATTAAATGAAGATATTATTACCAAAGCATTTGTGATTGCAATCATTTTCTTGAAGAAATTGAGTATTATCTGACAGAATTGCAGGGGTGCCAATACTTTTGGCCAGCACTGCATATATATATATATATATATATATATATATATATATATTGATATAGTGACAAGGGGTAGATTTACTTACTAAATACACCACAATTCCAACTAAAAATTGTGCAAAGAACTTACGCACATTCTGGGGTGGTTTGAGAACTTAGTCGCCCTGGAAAACTCTAAAAGTGGCCCCATGTTATCGATAGGTTAAATTGGCAGAAGACAAGGCCAACATAAGTAGATATGTAGGGTGGTGGATAGAGTAAAATGACTTCAACCATTGACGGCATGGGCCACTTATGTAAGATGATGAGAAACTGTAATTATCAATCTTTGTTTTCACACTAAGAGACTGGTGTCTTGTACTGAAAACAACTTTGAGTTAAACTTTTGGTCTTTGGTTGGAGTCAAGTTAATATTCAAAGTCACAGCTACTGTACAGGACTGCAAGAGTAGAAAACAGGGTGTGGTCTTGTGAGTGGGACTTTACATGTGATTTGGAATTTAAGCGTTAGATAGAAATAGCTAATAAAGAAGTAATATATGTTCAAATCCTCAAGGGATCTCAAACAAATAAATTCAAATACAGCAATGAGAATCCTATCTTAAAATAATGTATAATGTTATCACAATAATGCGAAATATAAAAGTAGAACCAGCCTTCAACTTAGTAGGTCAAAGTGTGGTCGGGGGGATATATTGAGTCTAACCAAGGGGGAGAGGGAACTCAGGGTCCAAAACTTAGGGAAGAAGGAACTGTAACCCTATATTACCCTCAAACCCGGATCAAAGACTCCCACCCTGACAAGGGTAGTCCCGCAACTGTTCCTAAACCAACCCTAATAATTCTCCATCCTGACACATTTTGACCCTATTATCAGGGTGCTCATCAGGAGATCTAAAAGGAATTAATAGGGGAAGGCTAGTTATTACATCATAGCACATAGAAACCAACTTTAATGCATTTGTGGACACCCAAAAAGCAACCACTGCACCACCAAACAAAAACCACCTAAAGTGAGTATCTAAATAATTACATAGGTACATAATAATATATTCTGTCAAACTATGCCCATATATATATATATATATATATATATATATATATATTTATTTTTTTATTTTTTTTTCTAAGGTAGTCAAGAGGCACTAATAAAATTAGACCTTACAAGTTATAATCCAACATTTAGAACTCACTTATGTAATACGTGAGGGACAGTTAGAAACTTATTACAAACGGAGTATCTAAACCTTATTAGTAAAGGAGACCGGCTATATAGTTATTACAATTATTCTATTGGTTAGAGCCCTGTTTAAAAGGCTACTAACTGACATATACTAAAAAGCAGAAGGAAAAACCATCAACTAAGGTTATCCTGTTCCAAATCATGGAGGAGCGATGACCTCGCCAATATCCACGATTAGTCTATAAATACAGGATGATTAAACCAGGATAACATACAGTAGATAAAGTGTATGGGACCGAAATAAAGCAACCGGTATGGAAACATAGGGCCAAAGTGGTGAATGGGTATTCAATCAGAGCCTGTATAATAAAGTTTATATACCTGAGTTACAGACACGATTTAAACATATGACCCTACTGTAGTGATACAACTCACATATTCACCAGTGAGATGAACCTTGTGTTGACATAAAGGTTAAGGGAAAATACAGCCAACACATGAAATCACCATCGCACGTGAACTGGTAAGGGTGTAGCAGAGCAGGGGCAAACACGACAGTAGGAATACACCACCTGGTGTGGGAGGAGGCAGATTGAGTTGAGCGCCATCAGACAAAACACCCAAAAAACAATTGTTAATTTAACCCAAGTGGACTACAGGTTTCCATCTCAAAGATCTACTTTGTTTCTCGTTAGAGTATGGCCCGATCCCAGTCTCGCCTCCACCGCAGGGATAGACTAGATACACAAAATGTAATTTGGAGAGGAGTTTGAGGTGTTCTTCCATCTTGATTTCTTTCCAAATACCGGTCCTGTGTAATCTATGCGCTTGCTTACTGAATAACCTCATAGACAAAGGGTCTATTAATCCTGAGCGTATTGCTGCTGATTCTGTGGTTGAACCAGCCTCAGAATCCTCAGTAAGATTGAGCACGATGCTTCTTTTTTCCACATCCTGAAAAAAGAAACTTCCATCACTGCCTCCCATCGACAACAGTGGGAGACAGACTATAGCCGATTCTTGCTCTGTTTTCCAGATACAGCTGAGTATGCCTCTTCATTGTTTACAGTCTTGGACAAAAGTTTTGAGACTGACACAAATTTCAAAAGTTTCCAGATGATCTTCCAGATGTCCCAAACAGTCTTATGGGGGCTATATCAGAGAAAATAATAACACCTTGAGTCCTGTGTCATGCCAACAGTAAAGCATCCTGAGATCATTCATGTATAGGGTTGCTTTTCATTCAAGGTAGTGAACTCACTCACAACTTTATCTGAGAACACTACCATAAATAAAGAATGGTATCTAAACATTTTCCAAGAGCAACTTCTCCCAATGATCCAGGAGCAATTTGGTGATGAGCAATGCTTTTTTCAGCATGATGGAGCACCACGTCACAAGTCAAATTGATAACTAAGTAGTTCAGTGAACTGGGTCCATGGGTCTATGGCTAAGTGTGATGATTCTGCTTAAATATGGCTATAACTCAGAGATGTATTTTGATCTCTGGGTATAGTATCTCCCTTCTTACCTGCATTTACTCATAAGGTGCGCAGCTATAATCCTAGTTGTATGTTATCAGTAGAAGCAACATTGTAGATCATATGGAGGCCCTGTACAGGAAGGGCCACAGCAGGCTCTACCTGCTTAGGAAGCTGAGAGCCTTTGGAATCCGGGGGGCACTTCTTAGGACTTTCTTCAACTCGGTAGTGGCATCAGCCATCTTCTTTGGAGTGGCCTGCTGGGGGAGCAGTATATCAACCAGGGACAGAAATAAACTTGACAAGCTGATTAGAAGGGCCAGCTCTGTCCTGGGGAGCCCACTGGACCCAGTGCAGGTGGTGGGTGACAGAAGGATACAGTCCGTGGTGAGCTGCATGCGGGAGAATAACTCCCATCCCATGCATGAGACTGTGATTGCGCTGGGCAGTACTGTCAGTGACCGACTGCTCCACCCTAGGTGTGAGAAGGAGCGCTATCGGAAGTCTTTCCTCCCCACCGCGGTTAGGCTGTACAACCAACACCGACCTAAGCGGAGATCATTACATACAGAGAACTGAAATATCTCTCTGCCTGTTAAATCCCCCCCCCCCCTCTGCTACGTCCTATCTGTCTGTCTGCTATTAATGTAATGCCTCTCACCTTGGAACATTCCTGTACATGTTGTATTTGTATTTGTATCTGCTTATCTTATCTTTGCTGCTGTAACACACTGAATTTCCCCACTGTGGGACTATTAAAGGACTATTATTATTATTATTATTATTATTATTATTATTATTGTAACAATAGGGCTTTGTATCCATCCCAGCAGGGATCCATTGTACTCATACACAGCCCTGAGTGATCAAACAAACACCTGCATTGTCCAGTCTGCACTGATAGATCAGATATGGCTGATAACATTGTATCATTTCGCTTGGTCTCAGCTCTTTGCAAAGAATCTGGACTTGAGTGGATTAATCCATCAGACTTGCTGCCGCCGATGACCTCATTCTGGGAGGTGGCATAAAGGGTATAAAAGATGAGGTAAGAGGTCCGTGGGGGGATATTATGCTATGGAGATTGGGCTGAGACTACAAGAGTTTACTGAGAGACTGTGAGAGCATGCAGGCAGGCATGCTGCTGCTAGTAGCCTCCACTGGGTTACTCACACATACCAGAGCATGTGTGAGTGTTGGATTATAGAGCCACATCAAGGAGATGCGTGGTAAAGTAATCATTTCACCTTTATTCCTTTTTATTTTAAGTACTGTATATTGTAACTAGTAACTGTTAATGCTTGCATACATCTGCATATCTGTTCTGAACTGCATGTGTTAGATGTTAATACCGACCCATTTAGGGGTTAATAAATATATAAAATTTAGAAAGCTTGTCTTGTATTTATCTTGTGAACCCGACACTCACTGGCAGTGAGTGCGGTTTATATGAAAGAAGACTCAGGTGTGAGCCACAGCGGTGTTGGCGCACTGAGGATCTTTCACACCAAGAAACACCTCAAACCTCAATTTTATTGTTAACCTGCGATCAATCCTCAAAAAGTGGGTGGACAAACAAAAACACAGATACAGGTGCATCTCAATAAATTAGAATATCTTTGAAACGTTCATTCATTTCAGTGATTCAGTAATTCAATTCATAATCAGCGTCTTCCATGATTGTGTGTCCTACTGAACCAGACTGAGGGACCATGTAAAGGCTTAGGAAACCTTGGCAGGTGACACACTGAATTTACAATACTGAACTTTTTTACAATATTCAAATTTTCTTAGATTTTGGTTTTCATTACCTGTAATCCATAATCAAAATTTACAGAAATAAAACACTTGAAATAGAACACTCTGTGTGTAAAGAATCTAGAAAATATAGGAGGTCACTTTTTTAATTTAATTACTGAAAGAAAATAATGTTTTAAAGATATTCTAATTTATTGAGATGCACCTGTATTATGATAAACTCCAAGCACTGATTAGGCAAGAATGGGTTGCCATCATTCAGGATTTGTTCCAGATGCTGGTATGTAACATGCCAGAGCAAGTTTTATGCCTAGAAAAATGAGGGTCAATATTGTAAATATTGGGTCTTCGCATAAACTTGACTGTACAGCTCATCTAGGTTTCAGACCACCTCTCATCTAGCTCTAGTGGTTGGACTGATAACTCAGTCCCTGTTCCTAGTTACCTATATTCTATTCTATTTTGCCTCTATTAAAAGGGCACTCAGTTGCTGAGCATTAATAGGGGCCAGGACAGTGCTTTGATCAATACATCTGTTATTTTTGTATGCAAAGCAAGAAATAACTGCAATTTAGAGTGAACAAACTGTTCATCTTAGAAGTATGCTGCTGGCCTGAGCTAAAAACCAGGAAATTGAGGGAAGTACAGATAGGAGAGAAGGAGAAACCTTGGGATGGGAAAAACCCCTTTAAATCTGTATATGACTGTACTTAGTCTGTGCAACATACCGGATATCTGTACAGTCTCTGGTGTTACTCGCATGTCTACATGCAGGGGTCGGTTCAGTTTAGTTCACCCCTTTCGTTTCGTTTCGTGTATATGTTAATGTCATAAGACTTTGTTATTAAACAGGTGTATCCAATTGAACAAATTAAATGTATTAATTGGTATAAAGGACAGACCTTGCTAATAATATATATATATATATATATATATATATATATATATATATTGTGACAACTTGGGGGAATTAGACTCAAATGGCGGCAGACTCCCGGACCTGACAGCGGTGGTTCGTGGTACTGGGCGCCGGAAAGATAGCTTTCAGACGGTCCAAGCATAAAATAAAAGTGGCTTTATTCAGCTTAACTGCAACAGAGCAAAACAACAAAAAACCTAGACCACAGTTAGGGTCCTAACTCACTCCTTGAGCCCCTAACTGTCCTGACTATTGCTCAGCTTCCAGCAACAGTCCTCCTTGGACCCAGCCCTCTGGCACAGACCGTCTATCTGTCCAGCTGGTCCACTACTTCCTGCTTCCTGCAGGATACTCCAGCCCTCCTGGAGTTACACGCCACCACCCAAAGGCGTGGCTGAGGGCCTTTTCAGGGCTGGCCTGGGTCACTCCCTAGCGCCCTCTAGGTTCACATCCTCACAACATATATATATATATATATATATATATATATATATTTACATGATTAATTATCTGTGCCTGTTTGACCCTGACTGGGGGAATTCTGGTGCCACACTTAAAATGTTGGACCCAACTCCAAAACACCTTCTCTAGATTTCTTTGATGGGGTGCCACAGCTTCTACCTCTATCTCTGTTTTTTACTAGAGGTATCTGAACCTAATACCTCAATTTTTTGTAGCTGATAGGTCTGTGTGAATGTTAATCCTGTTGCTTCTATCCCCCAAGTGTTTTCTTTGAAGTCAATTAAATCCCTAGCAAAATGTGTATGTGTGTGCTTTTTTTTTTTTTTTTTTTTTGCTTGAGGCAATATCGTAACATCTCTAGGGTGTTTTATAATTGTTTTTTCTTTGTTAGCCTTTAGCAAACTTAGGTTCTTGGTTGAATTTTTGTATAATCTCAGTCTGTTCCTTAAATCTATAACACATATTCTAAATTGACCATTTCCTATTCCAGCCTGCCTCAATTTAGATACAAAGCCCTGAGTGTATAGCAATAGCTGAACCATTTTCACCCCCCCCATCCCTATACTTTTAGCCCCACCTATAGCTATTGATGACTACCATACCCTATTCCTCTGAAAAGTCTATAGCATATAAAGGAATATCTCAATAAATTAGAATATCTTTGAAAAGTTAATCTATTACAGTAATTTGATTCAAAAAGTGAAACTCCTATATTATAGATTTATTACACACAGAGTGATCTATTTCAAGCATTTATTTATGTTTATGTTGATTATAGCTAGAGATGAGCGAAGTTTTCAAAAATTCGATTGGGCAACTTCGCCGAATTTTCTGTTATGATTCTATTCGATCCGAATTAATTTGTGGCGAATAAACAGCTATTTTCTGTCTGCAGAGAGCCTGGGTGGGCGGAAAAATGGCGGAAGCCCTTGGATGCCGTGGTCATGTCTCTCTCTCTCTCCAGCACGGACAACTTTTTTTCATGTGGAAGGATCTGCTAACAAGCAAATACAAGCCTACCCAATCACATCACTAGAGAATATCATGTGAGTATCTGATGTCACAAAGGTCCTTACTAAATATTCGTTACCGCGAAGAATCAGGAAATCCGGATTCCATGCAAATCGAAGATTTCCTGAAATTTGGATTGAATTCCACTTCTGCAGCTTCAATTCACTCATCTCTAATTATAGCTTAAAGTTAATGGAAACCCAAAACTTACTATCTCAGAAAATTAGAATATTGTGAAAAAAATGCAATACTGTTGACTCTTGGCCAAAGCTTGTGAAGCCTTTAAATGGTCCCTCAGTCTGATTCAGTAGGCTACACAATCATGGGGAAGACTGCTGACTTTACAGTTGTCCAGAACACAGTCATTGACACCCTTAAGCCACAAAAAGTCATAGCTGAAGAAGCTGGCTGTTCACATGGTGCTGTATCCAACTATATTAATAGAAAGTTGAGTGAAAGGAAAAAGTATGGTAAAAAAAAAAAGTGCACAGGCAACCGGGATAACCACAGCCTTGAGAGGATTGTCAAAAAAAGGTCATTCAAGAATTCAGGGGAGATTGGACTGTGGCTGTAGACAATACTTCAAGAGCCACCACACACACACACACACACACAGATGTATCTAGGACATGGGTTACAACTGTCACACTCCTTGTGTCAAGCCACTCATGACCCAGAGATAACATTAGAAGCATCTTACCTTGGCTAAGGAGAAAAAGGACTGGACTGTTGCTCAGTTTCCCAAAGTCCTGTTTTCAGATGAAAGTAAATGTTATTTGTAAATCAAGTTCCCAGAGTCTGAAGGAAGAGTGAAGAGGCACACAATCCAAGCTGCTTGAGGTCTAGTGTGACATTTCCACAGTCAGTGATGGTTTGGGGAACCATATCTTCTGCTGGTATTGGTCCACTGTGTTATAACAGGACATTCTAGAGCACTTCCTGCTTCCCTCTGCTGACAAGTTTTATAGGAATATGGATTTCATTTTCCAGCAGGATGTGGCACCTGCCCACACAGGCAAAAGTAACAATACCTGTTTTAATAAAAACGGTATCACTATGTTTCATTGGCCAGCAAACTTTGCAAAGACCCAAAAATACAGACGAACTGGAGGCCACTATCAAAGCAACCTCAGCTTCAATGACACCTCAGCAGTGCAACAGAATGATCACCTCCATGCTATGCCTCATTGATGCAACAATTCATGCAAAATGATCCCTGACCAGGTATTGAGTGCATATTATGCACATAATTTTCAGTAGGCCAACATTTCTATACTGGAAATAATTTTTTAATTAGTCTTACAAAATATTCAAATTTCTTGAGCTAATAACTTTTGGGTTTTCATTAGCTGCAAGCCATAATCCTCAACATTCACAGAAATAGACCACTTACTTTGTAATGAATCTATCAAATACATGTGGGTTAGTGGATTACTGAAATAAATTAAGTTTTCAAAGATATTCTAATTTATTGAGATGCACCTGTAGGTATATTAGTATACAACACCCTGACTAAAAATTAATAGGTTCAGTTACCATCTCAACCCCAAGCCATGATCCTGAACCATATGGATCTATTACTGGACTTCCATTCTACAGTGTCAGACATGGTAAGCCTATGGTTCACACCAGCACTTGGATTCCGTTCAGGGTTTCCGTCCCCGAAAACTCTTGAAAAATGCAGGGGAAAAAGTGCTGCATTTTTTGGGTGGAAACCTGGCAGACCCCATTATAATCTATGGGGTCCGTGGGTTTTCGTGGGTAACCGCTTTGTAAGTGGATTGGCTTTCCGCTTCTGGAAACCCGAGCGCAATTGTGAACCTAGAGTAAGACCATTTCTGATATTTTCAGGTCTGCTATTTGTGAAATACTGGAGATATTGTTGCACATGGTTCATTACTGTAAATGTTCTCTCTTTTGTACTGAAGTATTTAGCATGCAGTACATATTACAATAATGACTGGAGATTGCACTGTATGTGTGTATGTGATAAGGATGATGCCATACCTTTGCTTCTGAATACAGAATAGATACATAATAATATATGTTATGAAGTGGAAATTAGATATAAAACTGTTATTTACCTTGGTAAGTGGCAAAATTCCATTGGCATAAAATAATTCGAGTGAGAGAAATTTTGATTTGATTTCATAAATAATGTATTACTTCGTAAAAAAAAAGAAAATATTAAGAAGTCGATGAATTCTGTATATTAAATAGTTCTGAATTAAATTTTTATATTACTAGTATTGTCATTATTAAAGTTGCATTTATCATTACAATTTATTTGAATAAAAAGTGTGTAAAAAATGATGTGGGGTTATGCCCTTATTTCATAAGGAACCAAAGTAAAAACTAGCAGACACAGCCTTTCCAGACTAAAAATACAAGCCAGCTGTCCTGAAACAGATAATAAATGTAGATGGTCCAAGTCTGATGGTAACTAGCTTTTCCCTACAGCCCTGGTTTGTTGGGTACCTGGGTAACAGTGTGGGGAAAATTTATTGTTAGCCTTTTGCCTGGCTAACATTAAACCCCAACCTTAGTAATAGCTGTCAGACAACCTAGTTTAAAATAAAAAAAAAAAAAAAAGTTTCTTAAAATAATCTCTCCGTAACCCTCTTTAACCATTTAAAAAGAAAAACCAAAAACACTAGTCCGAATCCAAGTCCACAGGATACTTGAAGCCTGCAGAAAGAAAAACAAACACACACAAATAAAAAAGGGTTACTAGCATGGTTAAAATCAGTTTTTATACACACTGTTTTTATACACAATCTTCTTGTACTATGTGCTTGATATATTTTTTGCATTTCAATCAGTGATTTTTTTTCTTCCCTTTCTACTCCACTTAGAGACTGGATTAAAATTCTAACAATTTTTGTGATTTTTTTTAAAGTTGCAAATCATAAACACACTCATGACATCTAGCTTGTAAATCTAACACGCTCCTGATACCTAAAGGTACACTCACAATGTCTACCAGAAAGGAAAAATTCTGGGTTTGGTGCACCTGAGGCCATGGATCATGCAAATGCATGATAAAAGATTCTGGCAGCACTAATACATAAGAAAATATCACAAATAACTGCAGTTTTCTGGTGCAAATAACTTAATATTATGTAGGCTTAGAAGGAATGTGTTAACTAATTGATGACACATTCATTTGCCAACCAGTGATATTCTGTGAACACAATTAAAGATCCTCAGAGAAGATTATGGTTAGATTGGGGTTCACCTCTTTTTATAACAGGTGAATTTAACCAAGACATGCAGATAACAGTTTTGATTAAGGGGTTTTCCACGGGTGGCCTATCCTAAGAACAGGTCATCAATATCAGATTAGAGGGGATCAGACATCTGGCATCCCCACCAATCAGTTGCTCTGGCTCCGTGATCTCTGCCTTGTGGGTCCATCTCTTTTAACGCAGGTAATCTTTACCAAGATATGAAGATAACAGACGTGTTAAATACCCAGCATCTGCTATAATAGTATGACGGATGTGTCACAGCTAAATGACCTATTTTTTATAAACATATTTTTGGTGAGATTTTAAATGTTTTCCATGTTATTATCTATATTTTTTAAACAAATCCAGCAGTTCTGGGTTGGGCCAATAGGCTATATAATAGGCTGAGATTTCCTGTTTTCTGTAGAAGAATTCTTTGCAGCAACCCCCTTACTTATCAGAACACTGATGACCAAAGGTATTATGTATACATAGATAAGACACAAATTCCACCAGTCACAATAGAGGATTTTACAGCTTATCTACTTCCCCTCTGTGCAATGACCTCTGCACAGGTCACAAAACATGCCTAGAAAATTCTCCCACAGAAGTCAATAGGGTCTGCTTATGATCAGTGTTAATGGCCCATGGTCTTTCTCCAAGAAGTCACAAACTATTTTAGGCTTAGTGGCAAGCAATGAAATTGCAAGATTTTTAGGATTTTTTAAAAAAATATATAGATAAGGTTATGGAAAACTCAAACATCGAAACTTCTTAAAAGTACGTTTAATATAAAAATGTGATTTAAACAATAGGTAATTTCCTGGCAACTCTTTTCCTTTAAGTTTTTAAGAATAAAAAAGGAGGATAAACATAAGAAATGTTTTTCATTACTGTGGGACAACAGTACAACACTGGTACACTACTGCACACAGGAACAAAGTGCCAAACACCACATTCTTTATTGCTTGACCAAAGTGAGAATATGCTTGACTGGAGCAGCAGATAAGCATGCATCTTGTGGCTCCATTCAAAGTCTATGTGACTTACAGAGATAGAAGAGTACTCTTAAGTAGTCTTTTGAATAGTCTTTATAAAAAAACAAAAAAAAAAGAAAACTGATTTTAGAAGTCTAATATATAAATAATAACAGATATGACCAAAGGTCACACTTCAGTCTCTTCTGTTTACTATTTAAGGCAAAGGCCCCACGTTGCAGAAACAACATTTTTTGTTGCAGATTTTGCTGTGGTTTTTTTGAGCCAAAGCCAGGAATGGATTGATCATAAGGTAGAAATATAAGAACTTCCTATATATTTCCCATTCCTTTTGTAGCTATTCTTGGTTTTGGCTGAAAAAAACGCAGCAAAATCGAAAGGTGGGACCACAGCTTAAAGGAGACATTTCCACTCCTTGGTCTTATAACCTTGTTTTGTGCTACTAGGACAAATGTATAATCCTAATAATATTACTTTACTGTCACTTGCTAACAATCAGCCCCAATAACGTGATACCAACCGATGATACAACATTGGCATGTTGCTTTGGTAGATAATTTGCAGAATGTTTCCTTGACTCACTCTGTTGTAAATAGGAGATTTCTTTGCTTTTACACACGGAGTTATTTTTGATTGTGTTTGTTGAACTTTGTGCACAGATTTGCCTCACTGAGCACCCGATGATATGCCTCATTGAATATTAGGTTATAAATAGAATAGTTTGACTCTTTGTTCTTAATGATTTAAGACTTTTTAAGGCGGAAGCAATACCGACCAATACTAAAAAGTGTAATCTGAAAAAAATAGGTAACATAATTATATAATTAAATTATTATTAATACAAAAATATAATGATGGCAGACCAATGCTGTTGTGCATCAGCCATGCTTAAAATTTTTGGGCAATAGTTATATTTCATATTTAATGATTTCATGAAAAAATGTTTCCAGAAAGATTGTTTGTCCTTTGTCCATTGTCATCTTTGAAAATGTCTTTTCAGTTTGAATAACTGTAACTGCGAATGAAGGCTAAAATGTGTATGGCTGTGTCCAAGTAAAAGTGTCACAAGACTTGTTTGGTGAAAAACACAGAGAGGAAGATTTAGTGCTGTTGCCTAATGTCAGACAACATAAACCTGACCAGGAAAACTGGAAAACTAAAATTGTGTTAAATTGTTATTTATTAAACTGGGTACATCTTTAAACACCTAACCTAGCCAACTAAACATTTGCCTTGTACCACATTTATTATGTTTTTAAGATGCCCTTTAAGCAGATCTAAACAATGGGGCATGAATTAAAATGTGCCATTGAGCACCAAAATTTGGCACGTGACAGTATGTCGCAGAGAGGTAGCATAGATAACTATAATGCTAGGAGTCCTTCTCCTGGCATACTGTTCAGGCTCTTAAATCTAGCCAACAAATGGACCAAGTTTCACAGCTGAAACTCAGTTGTGTAAATGTGGGGTAAGGATAGCACAAGACCATCTGTTAGAAGATTGAAACTCAGCTGTGAGGATATGTAACTGAAAAAAACAACTGAAAAAAATCTCCATGGGGTAAAAATTCTTCTAGTTGACATCAGAGACTGATAGACTGTTATAAGAAATGTCTTCTTGCTGTTGCTGCTGGAAGAAAATGGAAAAATCTACATTTTCGGTAAATAATTGTAAAGACAATTTTCTATTTTTTCAAGTTTAGCAATTCATTTACATCCATCACCATAAAATGAAACAATATGAAATAATTAAGTATGGATTTGTTTTTATTAGCAAAAATGTAACTTTTTTCCCAAAGGGTGTAAAGTACTTTTCAGACTACTACTATATATACAGTGGTCCCTCATGTCACATTCATTGGTTCTGAGTCATAGTGTAAGTTAACTTTATGGAAAACTAGAAATTGGTTGCAAGCATTCCTAAATATCACCAAAATATGAAAAAAAGGAGATTAATGTGGAACTAAACTGGCAGATTTGTGGAATTGACACATATTGTAATATACTTAATTACCAAATGTTGGCTTCTTTCTGTTAAATTTTTTGCTGAAATCAACTTTGTTTCCCTTCTTATTGCTAGCGGAAATCTGTACACTGCTTGTAACTGGAATAGGGGTGGATGAGGTCATATATAGGAAAGCTGAGGCTGCGGGGGTCACATAACACAGTTATATCTTGGATATTTTATAACATAGAACAGTGATTCTGGTGTCATATGAAAGAGGAGATTCACAGTTTTTTTTAATATATCATTTCCATCTGTATGATTTCTAGAAATATTGCCAGATGAAAGCATAATCCAAATTGACATTTATATGCAATTGCAGATGCTCTCAATCCCAACTGTTTTTCAACAGATGATATTTTTTCTGAAATATCTAATTTAGATATAATGAATCCATGTATATCACAGCCATAAAGTAAATCACTTTCTATAATGGTGACAGTCTATTAGGGGGGTAATTATAGGGGTTGCTGAGGTAGCACTGGTAAGGGAGAAGTATAGGGCATGTAGTACTGACCTATGCTGTAGAGAGGCGACACTAGTCAATCAGTGCATGCACTTTACTAATACAGGGAAAATACCAGTGAAATGATTGTGATCTGTGGGAACCTCCAGCCAAGTAGTGTATGTTGAGTCTGGTTTCAAGTTACAATGGTCCAGAAAAGGGCACTGTATGTTGAAAAAGGTCAATGAACCTTGAGGGACCACTATATTTTATAACTATGTATGGAGGCAAATACTGCTGGGTGTTTTGTACTCTTACCAGTACATTGCACAATATCGATGGTATATGTTCGATTTACAAAATTTCAGACAAAAATAGACATTTTTGGGTAACACATAAGGTGCTGTATAGTAAAGGGTTTCTTCTTTAAAGAATTTTATGAGACATCAACTGGATGTGCCATAAAAGCATCACGTGAGAGTATCTGACTGCTGAGATCTCCACCACTCTTGGAAATAGAGGCTAATAGGGAAGGTCTCCTTTCCTGTATGCAAGCAATAATTTTTCACAAATTCATTTTCAGTGGTGCAAATGAAAACCATATAAACGTACTAAAATAGCTTCATTTTCTAAACTTCTCTGATGGTCCAATTTCAGTCCCTCTTGCCTGACCAGGAAGTGGAGCTTCCATTGTAAGTGATGGCAGTTCCTTGTGTGTCAGTGAAGTAATGAAGGAGCCCAGAATAGGGACCAGGTACCCCAGAATTATTATACCATAAAAGTTTCCAGTAAACCCATTCATTCAGCGTGAGCATAGGCATAGCCATAGCCAGACCAGTTTCAAATAAAAGGCAGAGATTGCAGAAGTCTTCACATGATATATTTTACAAAGTACTATGCTATAAAGTACTATATTTGCCAACCAAGTCCTTTTATGACTAGTGCACAACCTCTAATCCATAATCTGTGCATATGCTACAGGGAAATAGATCCAAAAGTCAAGCAGAGTCAAGAAAGTCATGTCTGAAAGCAAATATTTTGACAAAATTAAGCTACAATATCCTTGCTGAGGTTATTGAGCTTAATGACATCTGGTTACATTTAGCAAAAGCGTATGACATAAGTAAGAAAAAAACAAGACCACAATTTCCTTTTTTTTCTTTGTTCGTTTCCGACAAAGTTGCTGGTTAATCTGTTCCCTTTTGTACTCTCTTAAATTTTCCATGTTGACTCAAGATATGTGAGCAGAGAGATAAATATGGTAAGCCTACTTTTTCCACTTTCCTTGCCTGTAGCACAATCATTTTGTCACATAGCACCTCCTAGACATACGCCCTGGGCATACATTTACATAAAGGACTATAGCTGAAAATGTTAGCTATCTTGAAACTGCAGTACATTAACACATGGTGGTGTTGTTATAGCTGTATAAAGAAGTTACAAATATCATTATTGCAAAAGGAGACAGTTAATTGGTGACCCCACAAACATCCGTTCTGGTTGAAATTGTAATGTAATTATTAATCCGGGTTTAAGTGTATTTCCAGTTCTAAACACCTTTTCATAAATTAATAGTGTATGTAAATATAAGAAACTTTGTAATATATCTTATTAAGGATGTTGGTTTCCTTCTCCACCTCTTAAGCTGTTCTCCTGCTCCTTATCTTCAATCTTACTTCTTGTTTATAATATTTCCATCTCCATCTTCAGCCTCACGCATACATGACTATGAATCATAGAAAGATTGAGTAGGATTTCCCTGTTGGCTGGTTAACTGATTTATTGCCTCATTCTGTGTACTGGCAGCCTCTTATCTACAACCTGGCAGTGTTAAAAGACCACAGAATAGCAGAGTGTAACAGCAGCAATTATTTGAGTGTCTTTTATTGCAGTCATCTCTTCACCCTCCCCTTTTCATAGACTAACACACTAATGAGCAAAAGGGTAACAATGTTTTGAACTTTTGAGTTTCAGGCTCCATGTCTCACCATCCACTACAGCTTTGAACGTGAGACTATCATTTTATAGACAATCATCTTGGCTCTCTCATCCATCTCATACATAAATTTAACTTGCAACTATTTATATATGACTAGTTGTGCAGATTCTTGTCATGTAACTGCATTGTTACTGTTTTGCTCCTGGAGGTGGAAAAATATTTTTCTTGTTGCATACTACAAATTACAACCTGTTCTCACATTCCCTAATAGCGCAGTGCTTTATTAGGTTAATTCCCAAGCGAAAAGTCATTGGTTGAAATCGAGAATCAGCCATGTAGAAGAAAATTGCCAAACTGCCATTGCCGCAATCCAATGGAGGAAACCGGAGGATGGGAGTAGTAGTGATGGGGGCGATGTCATAGGGTAGAACGAGTACACTCAATCAAACTCCTCCAGCCCACCTCCCAGGCCGGACACTGATGAGGGGAGCCTGAGTGGTACCTGATGGTGATGTTAGCTGTTCCCCCTGGGGTGTTTCCAGTTCGAGAGGGGTCCTCTCTCACTCTGAGCCATGTGGGGGTGTTCGGAAGGGCCCTGATGGTAAGTGCAGGAACAGCTCAGGAGGCAGTGGTCTAGTTTAACCACAGTGAACTTTACTCTGAGAGCAACATAACAATCAACTTGAGCAGCTTCCCAATGAGGGTAGTAGTCTCCACCTGGATGGCTATTCTCAGGCTTGGGATGAGGGATACCCAGTTTATGATGTTATATGGTGCCTTTAATCCATTCCAGACAATATATGATACTCTGCCTCACCCACTATGAGATATGCGAGCTGAGTAAACTGAAGTCTCAGGGTCCCAGATACCTGGATACAAATGGGTTCTGGTTGGTGGCTTCCTGAGAAGAATAACTTCTCTCTCCTCTCTACCACACTTGTTCTCTCTTTGGAGTAGACAGCAATGTCTTCCCTGTCTCAGGGATGTCTTAGGTAGTTGATGGGTTTTAACACTCACTTCTCCCTCAGGGACTGCTAAGGACTCACTTAGGGTATGTTCACACGGCGGAAAATGAAGAGGAATTCCTCTTCATTTTCCACCACCGGCATTTTCGCTGTGGTCTAGCCACGACGGGATACTGATGCAGTGCATCAGCCTTCCGTTGCAGCATCCCACTCCTGATTAGGCTTGGATGAATGGACCTAATCAGAAGGGAGTCTCGAGTCGCGGACCCTGCGGCTGAATTGGTCGTGGAATCCACGGCAAGATCGAGCAGGACGCTTCTTTTTTCCACATCCGGCTTCAATCTCTGCCTCCCATTGAAAACAATGGGAGGCAGATTCCAGGAGGAATCTGCTCCGGAGATTCGGGGGCAAAATCCACCCCCAAATCCACGGCAAATTTCTCAGTGTGAACACACTCTTAGAGGTTCAGTCACAATGTCAGCACACACTCAACTGACTCTGAATAAAGGACCTCTGGAGACTCTACCTCCACCCCAGTAGCCTGTGATAGGCCAGGGCTGTATGAAGCCCACTAACACAGAGGGGTAGCCAACCAGTGGGATAACCCAACAGGAACATACAAATGGGAAGCTGCAGGCATACAAAATAATAGGAGAAAACACGTGAAATACAATAATAAAACAATATATAAAACCAGTTGCACAGAAACACGAGATAAAATAAAGACAATTTAAGCAGTGTCCTCTGGGATGCTGCAACATAACAGTAGGAAGAATACGAAATGAAGTCCATCCATCCATTCAAAAGCCAAGAAGTGGACATCCAGGCAAAATATCAAAGACAAGGTGGCTCATCGCAAGGTCTATCAGATCACAGACGTATATGCATGCACCATGTGACGTACATTACACAAGTCTGGAATGATTGCCTAAAAAAAGGTGAAGAAGTCTCGGCTTCAATATCGTCATAAGAAGCAAGTTCAAGTTTGCAAAAAAGAACGAAAAGTGGACAGTAAAAGATTGGAATCGGGTTATTTGGAGCAATGAGATGAAAGTCAATAGACTGGGCTGTGATGGGTGCAAATGGGTCTGGAAGAAACAAGGTAAAAGGGGGTTAACACATGAAGAAATTGAAGGAATCAGTGGCATAGCTAGCAGGGGGGCAGAGGGGGCGGCTGCTCTGTACCCACTGACTCTGTGTGGCCCACAGAGACACTGATCTAGTTAAAACACTTCCTGCAACTTGACTATCTTGTAAACCGCAAGCCACTTCAGGTCTGCGGGGTAACAAAATTACGAGACCACACACAGGCGTCTGCTTCTCGGCACAGGCAGGCGTGATGACGTCACAACATCACGCCTCCTGTGCTGAGACACAGATGACAATATAAGGAGTTGTTAGGAGGGGGGAATTATAACTATAATGGAGGATTCATTAGGGGGGATTATGAACATAAGGGGGGGTCGGTCATTTTTATAAGGGCTATTAGGGGACATTATGAATACAAGGGGGGAGGTTATTTATATAAGAGGCCATTAGGGGGCATCATTTATATTAGGAGGCATTATGATCATAAGGGGGTGGTCATTGATATAAGGGGTCATTAGAGGTGCAGTATTTATGTCAGGGGTAATCAGGGGCATAATATAAGGGGGCAATTAATTGAATTAAGGTGGCACTTGGACTTTATTAAGACTAAGGCCCCACGTAGCAGGCTGCAGCAAAAAAGCGCTGTGGGAAAAACCGTGGTTTTTCCCGCAGTGCTTTTCACAGAAGGTCCGCAGAGGAAACTCTGCAGACTTTCTGCTTCCATTATAATTATAGGGAAACCGCCAGTGTTTCTGTAGGTATAATTGTCTGCTGCACGTATTTTTCTGCAGTCTGTGGATGGGATTTACCAGAATCATGGTTTTGGAAATCGTAGCATACCTACAGAAACGCCGGTGGTTTCCCTATAGATATAATTGAAGCAGAAAGTCCGCAGAGGAAACCTCTACAAACTTTCTGTGCAAATCGCTGCAGGAAGAATCGCGATGCATCGTCTCCACGGTTTTTCCCGCAGTGCTTTTTTACTGCGAGAGGCCACGTGGGGCCTTAGCCTTAAGGAGTTTTCCAGCTCATTTTTATTGATTATCTATCCTCAGAATAGATCATCAATAAGAGATAAGTGATTCCCCACTGATCAGCTGTATGAAGGGGCTATGGCGCCTGTTTATATCACACGCTGTCTGTTGAGAGTGACTGTGTGATGTAATTACAGTCTTGTCACATAATCAATTCTCTGAGGGTCCACAAACCAGTAATCAAACATGAACTTCACAGTATCTTTTGGTCTTGTGACAGAAAAGAAAAATATAAAACTTAGCTTTTGTTGAATAAAAATAAAATAGATGTTAGGACGTCCACTAGGTACACATATACAGAATCCTAGGTAACTGTGTAGAGACAGTTAATACGATTAGCCGTACATTAGAGCAGGTCCATAGGTAGTGACCAACTTCAGATTATTCCTCCAAGGGGCACTGCAATGCCTCAGAGGTAGGTGTTGCAGATACAGTACTATTAATAGCCCTCTTGAGAGTGTATCATCACACCTATCTGCAAATTTTATATTTTTCTTATCTGTCACAAGACCAAAAGATACTGTGAAGTACAGTCTTGTCACATGAACGTGTATAGGACGAGGCTCTAGTTACATTACATGGCCGCTGATGAATGACACTAGGTAAACAGAGAAGGGGTGACTGCGCTTACACAGGTACCACAGTTCATTCAAACAGGTGGAACTGGGGGTCCCAGGTATTGGAACCCCACTAATTTTTTTTACCTTTTGTTCACTTTTTAATTAGGAAAATCCTGGGGCATTATAAATAAGGGGCACTATTTAAGGGGAGTACACAGGGAAGTTATTAACTTAAAGATGCACTTGGGGGTATTATTCATTATGGGGGTTATATTATATATTTTATAATTGGGGGTAGCAGCAGGATGGGTGTGCAGGTAAGGACAATGTGGGTCAGGTGCCTGGAAAAGTAAGGAGCCAAAAATGTCTGTGCTGCAAACCTTAGAGACTGGAAGAAATGGTCATGGTAGTCCAGATGGAAGAGATGAGGAATATGAACGATTAGTCAGAGACATCACCTGTAAGTCACTAAATCTTACTTCCCTGTATTCACCCAAATCGTCTGCAGAGCCCTGTGTAGAGCCAATATCTACCACTTTACGGTCACCGTATAGTGATAATATCGGTATACCTAAGTTGGGGGCCCACTTGGACATGTTGGCCCCCCCTTGTGCTGAACACCTAGCTACGCCTCTGGAAGGAACTGTAAAGTTTGGTGGCAATAGCCTGATGATATGGGGTTGTTTGACAGCCAAAGGTGTTGGATACTTGACCAGGATCAATCGTGGTTTCAATGCTGGGCTATATGTGAGTATCCTACAGGACAACTTACTTTGTACACTCGAGTACTATGTGTATAAAAAGGATGACATAGTGTTCCAAGCAGGACAATGACCTGAAGAATACGTGAAAATTAGTGAAGAAATGGTTCAATGACAATGAAGTAGAGGTGCTGGATTGGCCCACCACTGTCCTTAGACCTTAACCCAATCAAACACTTGTGAGTAGTGTTGAAGAAAAAGCTGTATTTGTACCCAAGTGGGTCGACCAGTATGCAGCAACATTGAGAACATGTAGAAGAGACCTGGGATCAGATTTCGGTCGAGACATGCTTTAATTTGATCATGCCCAGAAGGATTCAGGCAATATTGAAAGCCAAAAGATGCATTTACAAAATACTAATAAAATAATAAAAATTTGAATTTAGATTTTTAGGAGCAAAACAGTAACAATGCAGTTACATGACAAGAATCTGCCTAACTAATCACATGCTAAATAGTTGCAAGTGAAATTTATATATGAGATAGCCAAGATGATAGTCTATGAAATGATGGTAGTCTCATGTTCGAAGCTGTAGTGGATGGTGAGATATGGAGCCTGAAACTCAAAAGTTCAAAACATTGTTACCTTTTTGCTTGCCAGTATATGTAGAAAGTAACTCTGCCTGAAGAGTGGAGTAGAAAAATATTTCTTTAATAAGATATATTACAAGGTCTCTTATTTTCACCCATACTATTACATTTATGAAAAGTATATCAAAATATTTTTTCCATCTTTTCATAAAAAACTATGACAGGATCTGTTAAAATATTGAGAAAAGTTTGATGAGATTATGGGGTTGTAAATTGGTCTCTCCTTAATTTTTCTCATCCAAAAAAAATAAAAAAATAGAGTTCTCAAACTGGGAAGGGATAAGAGTTTTACAAACAAAAAAAAATTAGATAAAAATATATGGAAAAGGAGCAGTATTACTTAATAATGTAGATTCGATAAAGCTCGGTCAACCAAAAAGATGATTTTTGAAGAGTGAGGTGCCATAGACCTTCATATTTCAGTGCTAAAATCAGTAGCAACCGATAAGGTAGGTGGAGATAGTCATGCGTCAAATTGTCTGTTATAAGTGTCAAGGTGCTTTTTGTATATGGCGATAATTGAATCTAATGTTATATGTAATTGTAATAAAGTAATAAATAAAGTAATAAAGTTCCCATAGAGTTCCATAAGTCCTCCATCATACCTCCATATGTCTAATTTTAAAAAAAAGGCAAAAAAAAATATTACATATGAAAGTATTCTTTCCTAAAATGCATGTAGGGAATTGCTTGCCAGGGAACGCTGTTGGCACATGCTGTACAGACTCTGCACTGCTGTACAGGCTCTGTACCTGTGTACATAAAGCACTGTTGACAGCTGACAGTTTATGAAATATTCTCAATATTTTGGACATTGATCTTTTACAGGTGTAACAACCCCTCTTTTGGAGTCCACTGGGAGGTGTTTAGGATTACAGAAATGGTTATAACTCTGACCTCTAGCTTTGGTTGAGTCCGATGGCCAAACGACTCCCCATCTTCTCACCAAATCTTGTGACATCCGGATCACACTCTCTCTAAAATGGGAAAGCAGAGTTAATGAGCACTGCATCTGGTTTATCACCTTCTAATTGTTGATGATCAATCACTTCAACTTTCTCAACAGCATAAACAGTACATAGAACTCTAATAACTTCAGCATCTGGTACATCACGAATCACCCCTAGTAGGACAAGCCCTTTTCCTTCGGGCAGAAAAAATTCTTCACACCAGGCCAAGACATCTCTCCTGGACAATCCAACCATAATGCTGCTTTCTCCCCTGAGGGAATGTTTCGATCTCAGCAGTGCCTCCAATGTAACACCCCCTCTGAGGGAGTCCACTGGGGGGGGGTTAAGAACTACAAAAATGGTTATAACTCTGACCTTTTCACCAGATTGATCACGCAGTGCCTCCACCCGAATCTTCACCAGGCTTGTGAATACGGTGTTGGTTAGACTCCTCCACCAGGGGTCGATTCGGGAGAACCCCTATAGCCTACCTGTAGTTTCACTTTTATGAATGACCATAGTAAGTCAAAACAAACCACACCAAGAAGATGTAACCTTTTCTTAAAGGAGTATTCCCATGAACATGAATATACATAAATTCATAGACAATGAGCAGTTAAACATTTTTGCAAATATAATAAATTAAACATTTTGCAGAGTTTTAAAGATTTTCTCTAACAATTTCAATGGTGACAGTCAGTTGTCTTGATCGGTTACCAAATGGATATGAACATGAATGCAGGAACTTTCTGTTGTCTGGTACTTGTCAGAAACCCAGCCATGATTTCCTTATTGTGTCCATGTTATCAAGGAAAGACATTACATGCACAAGAAGATACAGTCATATGAAAAAGTTTGGGCACCCCTATTAATCTTAATCATTTTTAGTTCTAAATATTTGGGTGTTTGCAACAGCCATTTCAATTTGATATATCTAATAACTGATGGACACAGTAATATTTCAGAATTGAAATGAGGTTTATTGTACTAACAGAAAATGTGCAATATGCATTAAACCAAAATTTGACCGATGCAAAAATTTGGGTACCCTTATTTTATTGATTTGAATACTCCTAACTACTTTTTACTGACTTACTGAAGCACAAAATTGGTTTTGTAACCTCACTGAGCTTTGAACTTCATAGCCAGGTGTATTTAAGGTGGCCAATTGCAAGTTGTTCTCCTATTTGAATCTCCTCTGAAGAGTGGCATCATGGGCTCCTCAAAACAACTCTCAAATGATCTGAAAACAAAGATTGTTCAACATAGTTGTTCAGGGGAAGGATACAAAAAGTTGTCTCAGAGATTTAACCTGTCAGTTTCCACTGTGAGGAACATAGTAAGGAAATGGAAGACCACAGGGACAGTTCTTGTTAAGCCCAGAAGTGGCAGGCCAAGAAAAATATCAGAAAGGCAGAGAAGAAGAATGGTGAGAACAGTCAAGGACAATCCACAGACCACCTCCAAAGAGCTGCAGCATCATCTTGCTGCAGATGGTGTCACTGTGCATCGGTCAACAATACAGCACACTTTGCACAAGGAGAAGCTGTATGGGAGAGTGATGCGAAAGAAGCCGTTTCTGAAAGCACGCCACAAACAGAGTCGCCTGAGGTATGCAAAAGCACATTTGGACAAGCCAGCTTCATTTTGGAAGAAGGTCCTGTGGACTGATGAAACAAAGATTGAGTTGTTTGGTCATACCAAAAAGGCGTTATGCAAGGCGTCAAAAAAAACACAGCATTCCAAGAAAAACACTTGCTACCCACTGTAAAATTTGGTGGAGGTTCCATCATGCTTTGGGGCTGTGTGGCCAATGCCGGCACCGGGAATCTTGTTAAAGTTGAGAGTCGCATGGATTCAACTCAGTATCAGCAGATTCTTGAGAATAATGTACAAGAATCAGTGATTAATTTGAAGTTACGCCGGGGATGGATATTTCAGCAAGACAATGATCCAAAACACAGCTCCAAATCTACTCAGGCATTCATGCAGAGGAACAATTACAATGTTCTGGAATGGCCATCCCAGTCCCCAGACCTGAATATCATTGAACATCTGTGGGATAATTTGAAGCGGGATGTCCATGCTCGGCGACCATCAAACTTAACTGAACTGGAATTGTTTTGTAAAGAGGAATGGTCAAAAATACCTTCATCCAGGATCCAGGAACTGATTAAAAGCTACAGGAAGCGACTAGAGGCTGTTATTTTTGCAAAAGGAGGATCTACTAAATATTAATGTCACTTTTCTGTTGAGGTGCCCATACTTTTGCACCGGTCAAATTTTGGTTTAATGCATATTGCACATTTTCTGTTAGTACAATAAACCTCATTTCAATTCTGAAATATTACTGTGTCCATCAGTTATTAGATATATCAAATTGAAATGGCTGTTGCAAACACCCAAATATTTAGAACTAAAAATGATTAAGATGAATAGGGGTGCCCAAACTTTTTCATATGACTGTAATTCAACTACAATAAGGAAATCATGGATGGATTGCAGACTATAGAAAGTTCTTGCACTCATGGTCATATCCATTGGCGGTCGTATCCATTGGCAGCCGATCCAGACAACAGACTGTCACCGCTAATATGGTTAGAGAAAATCTGTAAAACTCTGCAAAATTTTTAATTATTTTTAATTGCAAAAATGTTTAACTTTTCATTATCTTTAAATTTAAATATGGTTATGTTAGTGGGAATACCCCTATAAGATGTGTATTAATAACTGGAACCAAGGATGCAATGCATATAATACTGCAATGGACAGTATTTATGGCATACACAGTATTAATTGCCTCTGACTCTATAAGGGCAATGTAAAACTATAGGAGACTAGCAATGCAAGAAAAAAACTTGTTACATTCAATGTTTAGATGATTCAACTTACACACAGGCGCCCATTCACATTATGACCTTTGCTAATTCTCATAATGGCAGTACAAGATAAACAAATTAACACTTTTCACAAGCACCCATCACTGACCAGGACGGATTTTTAGGAAACCTAAAGGAGCAGGTCTTCAGTTATAACAGGATTCACCAGTTGCAATGTCCTACTTAATGTTAATAAAGAAGTGTGATAGCAAAGCTTTGCTCTGGGAGTTATCCACACATATAAAATAATTCAGATATCCAGCAAGTAACTTCTCTTAGTGCTTAGCTCACTGTTATATTAGCTCTGGTCAGAGCAGGTTAGTCTTTTCACCTCTGAGGGGAGATCTCTGTGGCTTAATAGCAAGTGTCTCAAAAACAAAATGGAGGAGGTTCTATCTGCTAGTTTATTCCAAGTGAACATTTTTGCAAATAAAGTTCTTTTTCTTTATAGACTGTTTATGGCAGGATTTCACTCACATATGGATTGCTGTAACAGTTTCTATACCCAAGATTGCAATTTTCAACCTCTCTGCTAAACCTGCTATAGTCTGGGAGGTTAACAATGGGGGTTACACAGGGTATTGCTGACAGATGTAGTTCCAATATTAATAATTGATTTTGCTTACATTCTTTAAATTGGAGGGGCAGTCCATGTTACAGATGTGTTCATTATTCCGTATCTTTTCTCTTGGCTAGGCATGTCCAGATATCTGTGTTTGAAATATTGCATCAAAACGTGATATGCTATATGTGTCTCTAGATTCTTAATAGATTGTTATCGGGGCCTCTGGAATGAGGTCTACATAGACTTCATCATATGAAAGGCTCATTCATAGAGCTTTTGTATGCAAGGAAATAACAGTCTATGTTAAGTCGGGGCCCCACGTGACATAAACGCTGTGGTTTTTACAGTTCCACAGAACGGAAATGTAGCAATTTTCAAAAGCGTTGTGTTTCCCTATAGGTATGATTGAAACAGAAATTCCGCAGAGGAAACCTCTGTGAAAAGCGCTGTGGGAAAAACTGCGATGCATTTCCACCACAGGTTTTTCCTGCAGTGCTTTTTGTCTGTAGCCCACTATGTGGCACCTTAGTCTTACTGTGGTCCCTGAGATCACCTTTCTAACTTTCTTTACAATAAACTGGACAATCATTGTTTTTCTGTTATTTTTTATCTTCATAGTTCCCCCATATTTTTTCAGTGCCTGACTTGGAAAGGACTACTTTAGAGTATTTAAAATGAGGACTTCACTTTACGCACTCCCCAAATACATTTGATAATAAGTTTATATAAGTATACCCAAATATAAGGAAAAAATGGTTGTCTACATTTAAGAAAGAAAAAATTGGGCAAACTACTGTAATCCTGCTGGATATTCAACTTACCATGTTTAGCACTGTGATCTGCTGTAAGAAGTGTGGGCATCTATTTTTAGCAAACCAATTTAAAGTAGTTCTGTAACACTTCACACTCTCACCGGTAAGGCATGAAAGATCCATATTTACTGAATGTAAAGCAGCAGAAAATTACCTTGCAACCAGATAATTCAGCATTGATTTTATACCACCATGCCAAACTCTCACTGATGGACAATGGAGAAACAGACACTACAGTTTCTTTGTCAAAATAAGTGCATCAAATAGAGAGAAGCAAATGCAAGGGAAGTCAATTAATATTGTCAGGTGAACAATTACCATTGATAGGTCATCAATATTAAAGTCCTGGAATACCCCTTCAGCTGATTTTAATGAGCTCAGGGCCATGATCTACAAAATCCTGAAGCTTAACTCAATATACTACCACCAGTCTTCCATATTCACATGCAAGCACTAGGAAGACGTTACTGGATTCCTCCTCAAAACACCTGCCCAATAATTTTAGCCAATAAGGATGTGACAAAATAGGTCTCCTACTTTTACTGTACAGCCAATCCGCTCACTAGAGTCAGTAAAACAACAGATTACTCTGATCTAACCACTATAAATTAGGAAGGGATGTCAGGTAGAGGAGTTTACAAAATGTCTCCCATTTTTACCTCTTACACACACTTTTTTTGAGGCCTCTGTTACCCCCTCTTTCAGTCCTAATATTAGAGAGCTATACAGTGAAAAGAAAAGGCAAATAAGTCCTCCTTGGTAGGAAGGGAGAACTTGCTTTTGGAAGGTAGCTCCTTATAGATCAATTCTTAGTTTTCCTGAAACCTAGTAGCATAATCTGGGAATATAGCCAAGTCAGAATACCTCCTCCAAAAGGAAGAGTTATAAAGAATCAGGCATATTGAAATCCAACATGATGATCCTTTTTGCTAACAAGAGCTGAATCACTTCAGAGCCATAGATTGAAGTTTACAGCGGATCCATGGTTTACCGATCCTGCTATTTTCAGGGAATCTTCTAATGATTAAAGGGGTTGTTTCACGAAGTGATACACAAATTGAAATTATATACATATAAAACTTTGATATGCAAATCTATTTGAATTTCCTAAAACATACTGTGACCTCTTGGGGGTTATTTTAGCTCACAAGATCTCCATCTCTTGATCAAGATGGTTGGCAAATCAGAAATTTCTAAAAAATTCTCACACCAACACAGAAGATGCACTTCAAAATTGTCCACAACCAGCTTTATTCTTTTTTTCACAGCAAACAACATCACAGCACAAAAATAAATCTTAAGCTGTCCAGCTACTACTTAGACATTCCATGTCCCTCACTATGAGACTCTGCACCTATTACCCAGTATCTCCACAAGCACAGCATTTCATACCAGCTCATATGGTTCTGGATCCCACAGGTCCTGGTACAGCCTGCTACTTCCCCAGACAGGGTGCATTATGGGAAGGGTTGACACAATACTGAAGAGTCTTCGAAGTACAAACTTTTTATAAATATGCCACTTCAGAAGTCACATTGCCACAATACATACAACAAAAAGTATGTCTGCTGTTTAATTCACATCATATGTTCATCTTTAGACAGGTTGGAGTGAATAAGATATACTGGGGCACGAATGGGGAAAGTATGTATAGAAGATGAGGTATGCTGGAAAATTAAAGAGCTAAAGATGTCTCGGGAGCAAACTCCACAGAAAGGAGAGAAGTTGTCATTGGTGATCTATGTCAGATGGAGAAGAAAAGGGAAAGTAAATGGTATTAAACACAATGTGATTCAATAGGGCAGATTTACTAACGGTTTTCAACACCATTGTTGTTCCTATCTCCTGCACTAGTGGAGGATGAGCCTCATTTATGAAGAGATGCATGCATCTTCAAAAATCAGACGCACCCTCCGCCAGGCCAAGCGCCTGCACTGAAATCTATGCCAATTCATAGCTGGTGCAGTTTACACCAGTAAACTATCTTAAATAATCATGAATCTGGTAGGTCTGGTGGTCTTGCATATGCCATATGCCTCACCATGCCCCCTTTCAGGAAAGTAATGAGGACAACTTAAAAGAGAAGAAAAGTGCATTTTTTTTTTGTTCAAAAAATCCAGCTTTTCCTAATATTGTTACTTTTTCATGCCTTGTAGAAAAGGCATGATAAATATTGATCTTTGTTAATAGTAAATGTTATGTGGTTATTATTTGGTCCTTTTATGGTGGTATTATTTTGAAAATATATGACTGTATTACGCTAGGATCACGCTAGTGCTGCCTCTCCGTTGTTCTAGTGCATCGGAAGACCAGAACAATGGAGAGGTGGACCACTAAAATAGTGGTTACACACAGAGCCAGCTGGACTATAATGGGGTCCGTCTGGCGTCCACTGAAAATCGTCTGGTTTCCATTTAAAAGCAATGGACACTGCTGCGGTTAATTGGTTACCATGTAGTGAATATTTGGTCATGATAGACTGCAATGGGATTATTTAGTATAAAAGTATGACAGTAATATTCAGTGATTATGTCTTGGTAAAATATGGTAATGATGTGGAGGTGCAGCATTACTTGGCACTTTTATAGTGGAGGTATACTATCATATATATACTATACTTATGTATTTATCTTCAGTAATTATTTGGGGACAGGACCGATGCATCTGTAGATAAAGTTCCCCGGCTCCATAGTGCTGTCTTTTGTTATAAAGGCATACCTAAGGACAATGTACTGATGTGGAGATGAAGATTACCATTTACTAGTGCCCCACTGACTATAAACAGTCCTCTCCATGGTCAGGTTTGGTAGGAGCTATCCTAAGGCTCAAAAGCACACAGTTCTCTCTAGCAATTGATCCTGCACCTGCATCCTCTCTCAGCAGGCTACAGTAAATGAGAAGAACCATCTTAGCAGAAGAAGAAAGAAATGGAAGACTCAGATCTAGGATGGTGAGAGGGGATTCCTTGCCTCTATCTGTTCTCCTTGCTCCCAATCCCAAAAGAGTCTGTGACACCTGTTCCCTCCTTTCCCACAGAGCTCCTGTCCCATTTTGTTTCCCCTTTCATCTCTTATCCCATACCTTCTACCATCTTCTGTCCCAAACACAAACTCCTATCTCCAACTTGAACCCTCAGGTGAGTAGGAGAGCCAAGGGCCTCAGAGTCTGGCTGTATGAAGGGATTCCTGGTGGTAACCCTCATATAAGTTTAATACTTCTATTGAGTTTTTGGTGTATTGTGTTGTAATCTTTCTATCGGTTATTTTCTATATTTTAATATATGGATGATCAGTTTAGCAAGCAAGAAGCAATGGTTTTATCCTATTTGTTCTGGCATTGTGGACACTTCTTTAATCAAGAATTACTTCAAGCAAGTGGATGTCTAGGCTATCTATTCATTTCCAACCAGTTCTTTTAATATTTCTTTTACAAGCAATTTCATCTAGATTGTTGCCAGCAACCCAAAATCTTTTTTCTGTCCACAATTTATAATGAAAGATATGGTGAAGCCACGGTTGACCAGATACACAGACACACCGCTGCTATGCACTTATGCGGAGGGTTGCCATTGCCGAATAATACAGTTTGCCTGTGAGATTACAGAGCATAAAATCCCTCCCACCTCTCTTTTCTGCCTGTGTGAGTCACTCTATATTCAGAACGGGGCTTGCATGTCTGTAAGAGCAGGAGCTGCAGTGAGCAGTATGAGAGCTGTGCACTCCTTCTGGGCGAAGTGACAAGTCTTTCGTATGGATGTGCCATTGTTTTCAAGGAGATTCTGGGGAAGAGAATTGGGAATTTCAATACCTGGAACATGTCCTAAAGCACTTTACAAGCAATCTACCCTCAGTATACTTACAATAAAGGTAGGAACTTTCCCTTTCTATGCTCTTCAACTATCCCACATGATTTCCTTCTTATTATATTCTTATCTATTGTTACAAAATAGTTTCTTTTATTTATATTAAGGAAGCGATTTTATTATCGCTTTCCAGAGTTACCTGCGAGGAAATCAATCTTGACCTCTATACTGTAACATGCTGTAACACATAAGTTGAGAAATCATCCTCAGCTGAATATCAATTGTGAGATTTTATTACAAATATGTTTTTAATAATTTCTTACATCAGTCTATAAAATTACAAATAAAATGAACAAAAAAAAATCTTTGCCAGTCCATAGTATTACATCACGTTGATAGAGAGCCTGGAGGAAACTCTTTATATAAAAATAACCATTTTTGGATCTTAAATGAGAAATTATGGTATTTAAGGACTTTGCAACCTGTTTTTCTTTACCTGAGACTGTATGATGTCAGTCACCCTCTGATCCAAAAAATAAACACCTTCCTTTCCAGTGGTGAAACATACTGTGACCTATCTATTTCATTCCATTAAACAGAAGTGTAAAAGTGACTGTAGTGTTTGTTCAATTGTGTTTAATGGATTGTGAAACTAACAACAGTTTAGTAGAGCAAACAGGTTAGTCATTATAGTACAGTGACGTTTTCACACATCAACCCATAATGTGCTTTTATTTTTGGATATCGCTCAGGTGTTGCATTGTTCCAGTGAAGCCACCTGTGCAGTGATCATAAGTAAGATTTCACATAGATTTCTCACACCGAACATATTACATACTTAACATGATTCATAACTATATTTTTGTTTATGGTGTTCAAAGAAGGACCAGATGTCTTCTGCACCAGACAGAGATATAATTTTCTAAACTAGTCCTTCAGTACCAGACAGGTTGGCTATAACAATTTTCATATGTACAAAAACTGATAGTAATCAGATAAAAAAAAATTCCATTGCCATGGACCTAAAGGCAACTTTAGGAAATAGGGTTTTATTTGTTCCTTAAGTTGTCTCAGCTGTAAAATCAAAAGAGGTAGGGTGTCAGGCATTACTGGATACTGCAAGGGCAACATATTGAGACCTATAGGAAAAATAACTATTAGAAATGTATTTCCCTTTTCAAGATACAGGTCCAACTTTTCACACAGCAGCATCCGAAATCAGGTACTTTCTGCTGTGAAAGTTGTTGTTGACTACACATTTCTTCTGCACCACCTGCAGGGACTTAGGTCTAAAATAGTGAGTGACAATGTTAGCTATTCTTCACTCTAGCTAATAGAAAGGATCTTCTGAGGGTTCCCCTCCTCATTGCACATATACCCTAATATGGATTTTGGAGAGGGGTTATTTTTGGGAGACAGCCATTTTAAAGAGACCATAAAATGGGACTTGAGCACAGAAAACCATATTATAGAAAATAATGAGTACATTACATGGAAGGACTTTTTTATTAAAAAAAAGTGGGCACCAAGAGTGAGTGCCAAAGTCACAAAACACCTGTATATATTCTTTATATGTTCATTAGACCACCAATATCCATGTAAACCTTTTTCTGAAGAAGAATAAACTAAGCACAAGAGCGGAGTTTTGGAATGGAGTCCAATATAGTAAGGTATGGAGAAGTCAACAATATAGCTAAAATGTATAACTCTAAACACAGTACTGCAAAAAACGCATAGTAAAGAAAAAAATCATACCCATCATACTGAGAAAACATGGAATGTCTGAAGGACTTTGACAGGCTTCTTCTACCAACGTAATCTATTGAATATTGTTAGGGTAAACATAAATATATCATTTGCCCCAATTTTGACCACTTGGACTCCACATTCACTAAAATGAATGTGCTGCTAAAATCAATTGATTGACATGTTGGTCATGCTCAATTTCTTTCTCCAGCATCAGTTGTTCTCCTTATAGTCTGCCCAACTAGTTTCACCATAGTACTGTAGAGCTCAGCTATTGTGTGCTAATAGGGTAAAGTACTTGGTATTTGTATGTCCTCTGCCTAGACATGCCTTAAATATCAACCTTTCTCATTTGTATACTGTATAATTTAGATTTAAGGCTTTCCTAAACATATAAAACATTAAAAAAAAAAAGACTTCTAAAGTACAAACATGGGGGTGTATATTACTGATGAAATAAGATGAAATGAAACATCATTGAGCGGAATTTATTTTACTAAAGAAATAATAGAGTTCACCTCTGTCTGTCTTCTGAAACTTCATTTAGACACGTCGTTGGTGTGAAGAATGACTTGTGGTAATCCCCCTTAATGAGAAAGAGGAAGGACATAACTGATCTGGTCCCGTATAGTAGAAGTCTTTGTATATTTCTCACAGTTTTGATTGCACGTAGATTATTTCCTCATCCTAAATGTCAAATGAAGTAAAAACAAGCCACTGCGTTTATCTTTTCACATGCTATTTTATGGACATAAATTCCATCAACTTCTGCCTTTCACTTTCTTCCTAGTTCTAAAATCAGTCGGGATCCAGCTGATGGGACTTGAACTTTTGCCAAGTGACCAGCTGTTTTCAACACTGCCATATAGTTTAAAAGGAGCAGCAGAATGTGTTCAGCTGCCATACCCCTTGTTTTCCAGGCTAAAAATATTGATGACTTATCCTATAGTTAGATTGGTGGGGTTTGACACCTAGCACCCCTACCGATCAGATTTCTCAGCATCTGATACACAGAGAATGGAGCAGGAACAGATAGCTGTGTTCCCTGTGCAATGGTCATCTCCCTTTCACTTGAATAGGAGCTAAGGTGCAGTGACTCTGTTCAGCTACTACACAGAGAACAGAACAGTCTGCTTCCTGCTCCTTTTACAGTGTATCAGATGCTGAAACTGCTAATCGGTGGAGGTGCTGGGTGTCAGTTACCACCAATCTGATATTCATTATCTATCCTTAGGATAGGTCATAAATCATTTTAGCCTATTTTTAGGATCACTCCTAGAGCATGAACTGTGATATTTGGAGATGCCAACATGGCGGTGAGAGGGAGTATTATTACTCTATAATTGATTTCTTTCTGGTTGATAGGCTGGGTCTTTTGAAAATGATATCCTCTACAATAGGTACCATCACATGGATGGACCATGCCCTCATTTCTCCAGTTGTATAAAAGCAATTCAGTTCAGCTTTCCCATCCCAGTGGGGACCCAATGAGTATGTTCTGGACCAACCAGCCCATAAACTTAATTTACATGAAGATGGTTGTCCTGCTTTTCTGTTTTAAATTCCCCTTCAGTTACTGATTCCCATTTATTGTGGAATGCCCATAAGGCATTTATGTGCAGACTGTTTATCCAATCGAGTTTCCATGAAAAAAAGAAAATAATGGACCTTACTATCAAAATTTCCATGTTAGAATCTAAAAACAAATTTAAACCCGCTCCTATTCTCTCTCAAGAACTGCAATCCATTCGCCTTAAACTCCAAGAACTCCTAAGAATATCAACATGACCTTAGTTTTAAAAGGTTTCAGCTACAAGTCTATACACACAATAACAAGGCTGGAGTATTTCTGGCTCATAAAGTTAGACAAGTCCAACCCAAAGATCGTATCACTTGTCTCAGATTATTGTTGAATAATTTCAGTCCTATTATAATTCTTTATATAATCTTCAGTCCAATTTGGATACCTATAAACCTTCCAAAAATTACATCAATGGATCTCTGCATACTGTAAAATTTGCCTTATCTAACTTACAGCTAAGCAATAACAAACAATAGCACGTCCTTTCACACTCATGGAGATTTTGATAGCCATCACTACCTTGAAGCCTTTCAAATCCCCAGGTCCAGATGGTGTCACAGATGGATACTATAAAAAGTATGCTTCCACCTTAGCAATGTTTTTACTAAAAGTCTTTTAAAAAATGGAGCATTTCCACAAGAAATGTTTCTCCAACAATTATAACCTTTCATAAACCTGAAAGGGGCCTACTATACCCACAAACTTTAGGCTCATTTCCCTACCAAATACTGACATTAAACTATATGTCAAAATCATTGCGGGCTGCCTTCTTCAGTCTATTCCTATCCTATTTAAATCTGATCAGGGGGGCTTTGTTACAGGAGAGCATGCCTCGGTTGGCACCCATAGGTTTATTAACATGATCCTTCTCTGCTCCTGGTATTGCACACACTGAGATGGTGTTTAGGAGGGTACATTGGGGATACCTTGCACACATTTTAGACAAATTTGGCATTTGAGGTTTTCTTAAGTCTCAGATGGGAAGCAGAGAGTCCAAATTGAGCAAGGAACACTGAACAATTATATGCTATCCTCCGTCCATACTTTTACTTCAGAAAAAATATAGTCTTGTGCAAAGCATGGAACCTCTAGTTGCCCTCTAGTGGACTGGTTTCAATCAGGTGTAATCCTTTACATTTCCAGCGTTAAGTATCACTAATACAGATTTCAGTAACTGGTTCACAAATGGCCTATGTTCAGTAAAACAATTGTTTGAAGATTCAGTTTTGCTCCCTTATGGTGTTTTGGCCTCATGCTATAATCTTCTGTATATTGATTTTTAAAAAATACTTACATACCAACCTCTTCTGGGCCACCTCACAACATCCAGTACATTCCCTGCATCCTCTTCTGACCTCTTCCAGCCTCTGGGTTGTTAAATGCACCTCGGGGTCATGCGGAGTCATGCGATTATGCTACTGAGGTGACCCTATGGGGGGGAATAGCGTCACCTAAGTTTCGACCGAAACAAACTGGAGAGTCGACTTGTCTGAACCTGAAACAAAGCAAATCTTCAGAGATTCACCCATCTTTAATTACTCTTGCTGCTAGATCAATGATTTTGCAAAATTGGAAAATCGACTCCTTGTTTATGGTATCAGAATTACAGAAAACCATTCCACTTTCCTGCACTTTAAGATTTAATATGTAATGGTCACTTTACTTCCAACATCTTCATCGACTTCACTATAGATGTTCCACTCAAACCAATTTCTGCCCCACTATGTGGGCCCCTGTCCTTTGACCTTTACACTGTACATTAAAGCTCCTGATTTTAGGTGCATGACTGTTGCCCTCTATGATTTTGGTTATGACAATGAATATAATGATGCTTATGAATTTATTTGTCTTTTAGACTAGCCATGAGTTATTACCTTACTGTTTTGTATTGTTGGTTTTTGCATTTTTGTAGTCAGAATTTTCCTACTCTTTTTCTCCTTTTAGACTGATGTTTTCTGGATACATTTGCAAATTTTAGTCTATATCAGTTTGTGTTTTCTTAAATGGTTACTAACTTTTCAGAAAATTTAGTCACCTTTAATAGAGCATGTGATTTTGGACCAAAATGGAATGCACATTAAACATGTTGCTGCTTTCGGCATGAAACATTTGCAGTCCATTCCCTGTTACTAGGGAAGACCTGTCCATAGATGCAAAACGTCTTCACAGTCAGTGAAAGCAGAAGGGACTGTTCTGTCTTCACACAGTGAATGCAGATGAAAGGGGTTGATTCTCCTCATAGCCTCCACACATGCATGCAAACTGCTTTCTCTGTTCACTGGACTAAACATTCTTCATAGATCACAGCTTACAATGTAAGAAAAGTCTACTATGTACTTGTATCTACTTCTTGCTGCTTGTGTGATTACAGATGGGATTCCGGACCTGTGCTCATAGATTGCTCTTTTGTGTCCAGGATCTATTTATCTGCATGCCTGCATGTGTACAATCATGGCCAAAAGTTTTGTGAATGATACAAATATTAATTTTTACAAAGTCTACTGCTTCAGTTTTTCTAATGGCAATTTGCATATACTCCAGAATGTTATAAAGAGTGATCAGCTTAACAGCAATTACTTGCAAAGTCAATATTTGCCTAGAAAATGAACTTTATCCCCCAAAACACATTTCAACATCATTGCAGCCCTGCCTTAAAAGGACCACCTAACATCGTTTCAGTGATTGCTCCATTAACACAGGTGTGGGTGTTGACGAGGACAGGGCTGGAGATCAATCTGTCATGATTAAGTAAGAATGACACCACTGGACACTTTAAAAGGAGGCTGGTGCTTGCCATCATTGTTTCTCTTCTGTTAACCATGGTTATCTCTAAAGAAACACGTGCAGTCATCATTGCACTGCACAAAAATGGCCTAACTGGGAAGAGTATTGCAGCTAGAAAGATTGCACCTCAGTCAACAATCTATCGCATCATCAAGAACTTCAAGGAGAGAGGTTCCATTGGTGCCAAAAAGGCTCCAGGGCGCCCAAGAAAGACCAGCAAGCGGCAGGACCGTCTCTTAAAAGTGTTTCAGCTGCGGGATCGGGCTACCAGCAGTGCAGAGCTTGCTGAGGAATGGCAGCAGGCAGGTGTGAGTGCATCTGCACTCCTTGAGACTCTTGGAGCAAGGCCTGGTCTCAAGGAGGGCAGCAAAGAAGCCACTTCTCTCCAGAAAAAAACATCAGGGACAGACTGATATTCTGCAAAAGGTACAGGGAGTGGACTGCTGAGGACTGGGGTAAAGTCATTTTCTCTGACGAATCCCCTTTTCGATTGTTTGGAACATCTGGAAAACAGCTTATTCGGAGAAGAAGAGGTCAGCGCTACCACCAGTCTTGTCTCATGCCAACTGTAAAGCATCCTGAAACCATTCATGTGTGGGGTTGCTTTTCAGCCAAGGGAATCGGCTCTCTCACAGTCTTGCCTAAAAACACAGCCATGAATAAAGAATGGTACCAGAATGTCCTCGAAGAGCAACTTCTCCCAACCGTCCAAGAGCAGTTTGGCGCTCAACAATGCCTTTTCCAGCATGATGGAGCACCTTGCCATAAAGCAAAGGTGATAACTAAATGGCTCAGGGAACAAAACATAGAGATTTTGGGTCCATGGCCTGGAAACTCCCCAGATCTTAATCCCATTGAGAACTTGTGGTCAATCATCAAGAGACGGGTGGACAAACAAAAACCAACAAATTCAGACAAAATTAAAGCATTGATTCTGCAAGAATGGACTGCTATCAGTCAGGATTTGGTCCAGAAGTTGATTGAGAGCATGCCAGGGAGAATTGCAGAGGTCCTGAAGAAGAAGGGTCAACACTGCAAATATTGACTTGCTGCATTAATTCATTCTAACTGTCAATATAAGCTTCTGTTACTCATAATATGAATGCAATTATATTTCTGTATGTGATAAAAACATCTGACAAACACACATAAAAACCAGAGGGCAGCAGATCATGTGAAAATATAATATTTGTGTCATTCTCAAAACTTTTGGCCATAACTGTATACTCTATATTTGCAGTTCAGTGTTCCTGGATCTCCTATAATATGCTCTTTTGGGTTTTTCTTAGCTATTTCTTTGCTATTGTACAGATAATCTTGGCAGAATTACATGTAAACAGTAGTAGTTATAATGAATTGTGGAGGGGCAGAATGCTCCTTATTTTACACACCCACTGCCTCAGAGACAATTGTAAAATGTGCTGCAACCATAATGGGGATATTAACAGTGGAAAAACTGATATGACACCATGTATTAAGGCACCAGTAAGCGAACAGACTGCCCAGCAAGACCCTGCAGCTATTTCAACTTTTCATGAAAAATGAGGTCTCTTATATGTGAGAACAATGTAGATTTAGAAATCAGCCACAATAACCATACCCTAGTGTAATCTAGTTGCAAGGTACCAAATGTCTAGACTGAAATCTTTAGTTTTTTTCATTGTCAGTATGTTAAAGATAAAAAAATATAAAAGGAACATATCAAAACAAACTATCCTCAAGTGTTACACTTTTTTTTTTTTTTATTCACTTTTTATTGTATTACATTTTCTTTACGATATATGATGCATATGGTATTTTTTTTAAATAGTTTACCCGTTTTACTATTACATAACCTGAAATCTTGGTGGCTTCCAAACTATTAATTATTTTTTTCCCTTTACTAAAACAGTATTTCACCAACAAACAATTCTTCATCATGCAGAGGTTGTCATCCCACAAGTCTCTATCATGCGCATACATGATCAAGCCATAGATAGTCAATTAAAATTGGAGAACTCAGTATAAAGCCATGCAAACATGTGGGGAACATACTAGCTACATTGAGAAGTTACAATTTGTCATAGTGAATACTGTATCATTTGCAGGTTTCCTATTATATCTGTTCCACTGAGAAACACTTTCAGACATACATTGGTTTCCATGAAATAAACATGGAAATCACTGTCCTACTTAGCCTGGACTGCTTTATTGAGTGCTTGGAAAGCAATTTGTGTATACTCATTACTATTTAAATAAGCTTATTTCGCAAAGTAAAACAGTTCTGCTTTATCTTTCAATAGGCACTTATCTTGAGACACTCCAAAAACTTATTTTAAAAGTGCTACATCCTCAGTGGAGCATTCTCACGTAGTTAGAAGTGCTTTGTACATAGCACCTTAACCACCTCAATGATTGTATAAACATCACACACAGTTGTATTTTTACTTCTATTTTTCATACACTTAAAGAGGATTTATCATCAGTTTGTACAATACAAGTTGCATACTTTATATTAAAGGGAATGTGCATACATTATATTAAAGAAGAAAATAACCTATTTTTTAATCAAGTTTTATGTTACACATATTTTAAAGCAATTTTGGTGAGGTTTTAAAAATGTTCCATATTATCTATATTTGAAAAAAATCCTAATATCCAGTAGCTCTGATTCTGGCCACTAAGCCAAATAATATGCTGACACTTCCTGTCTTCTGTAGTAGAATTCTAGCACATTGATGATAACAGCTATCATATATATTTAGATAAGTCACAGAATACATCAGTCATAATAGGTGATTTCACAGCTTATCTACTCCCCCCCCCCATTGCAATGACCTCTGTCCAGGTCATAGAGCATGCCTAGAACACTCTCACTCTCTCCCATAGAAGTCATTAGTAGTCTGCTCCATGATCATTGTGTCTACGGCCCATGGTCCATCTCCAGGAGACAGGAAGTCACAATATATTTTCAGGTGTCAGGAACAAGTTAATAGTTGGTCCAGGTGGCAAGGCTGGAGAGGTCAGGCTCAAGCCAAGGGTCAGGCATAAAGTATCACGTGGGAGAGGAGCAACAGACAGGAACATAGTTAATAACAAAGCAGGAGTCAATACACTGGTCAGATAATAGGCATACCTAAAACATGTTTAGGGTTAGGGTTAGACACTTATTGCTCAGACGCAGGTCAGGGGGCTGAGCAAATTCAAAAATGATAGTGCTAGGACCGGTCAAAGACACAAATACTGATGCTTGCATTGGCCCTTTAAGAGACCAAAAGAGTCAGTGTGCACACCCTATTAGCAGCATTGACAGCAGAGGGAGAAGAAGTAGATGTTAGATGGAAGCAGGGAGGAGGTGGGATGATGTGAAATAGGTGAGACGGCTGGTACAGGAGTTGGTAGAGACAGGACACAGGTGGGAACAAACCATCAGTGTTACATGAACTATATTACTTTAACCAGGTTGGATGCCAAGTAGCCATTTCTCCATAAGAAAACTACTGCATATGCAGTTGCCATGGTGTCGAAATTATTTCCCATTGCTAAACTTTTTCCACCTCAATGTACAGAAATTCTATTATCAGTTCTTATCCCCTATGGGGCTCACAAATTTCCCAGACACATACACCATAAAAGCTATTTAACCCACCTGATCATGAGGAATGTATATAGTGTGGGAGCACTAAGAGAACAGTATTAGGAAGCCCCAGACATAACTTTTCTAGGGGCCACAAAAATGCCAAATCCACCCCTGCCCATAACATACAGAAATACCAGTGATCTGACACTGGCATACTGTATGCTGTCAGTTTTCATAAAGGGTTTTAGACTCAACGCTGTTATGTTGCAAGTTCTGTTATTTATCTCTGAGAATTCAGCAAAGCCTTTGAGATGCTAATACTAATCTCATTGAGACTAGCGACTGAAAATCAGTAAGAAATGAGTCTGCCGTGTTATTTCATTTTTCAACGCCAGCAGGGAACTCAGAGTGTTTTCAATGTACAATACATGAAATAAAACAGCTGGCATTTTGTGCCTTAGAAAGCTGGGAGTGCTACTTACAGGTAATGTCTTTCATGTGAAGGAAATGTGTGCAAAGGATTTTCATTAACCTTGGATGTCCATGTGTCATGTCTTTACATCAGTGTTTATCATAGCTCCTATAGTCAACAGCAGGTGATATCACTGGATAGAACGTACCCTGGGACATGCAAACTATGCTGTAGCTAGTGCCTGACTCAGCTGTGATTATTAAATAACCACAAGACAGGGCAAACAATCAACTCGCGAGTCAATTCAAAAACCAACACACTTTGGGATGGTGCAACATCTGCTCAGTCTATTATTTATATGAATTTTTTATTAAAACTTCCAATTTGAATGCTATTATGATATATTGTGTGGCTGGGATTTAACTTAAAAAGAGTCACTGTTACCCACTATTTCGCATAAACTTCACGACCTTGATTCAACTTTAAGTCATTGGAATAAAGTTGCCATAGATATAATGATTATTACATTCACAAGGAAAAATTCAAGAAATAGTGCTGGAGATTTATCATTATCAAAGTCAGGTTTGCTGGATTCTGTTTGATAAATTAGATGCATCTATATGCATGACACATCTGTCCTAAAATTTTACTTCACTTTCTACGACACCCACTGACTGGAGTGAGTTTGTGACAATTTTGGCGACTTTTCAAACAGCTAGACAGGCTAACCATGCCCACTTTTTTCTGCTTTCTGACTTTTTTATTTTTTTTTTTTTTACACTAGAACTCTGGAGTGCTGCACAGTGGGGGGGGGGGGGGATTTTTTTTTTTTTTTTTTAGTATTAACCTGCTACCTAGTCCCTACTTTGGACTGTATCTGTTCTGTGACCATCTCGGTCATCTGCTGACTTGCTCTTGTCTTTGTCTAGGGCCCCCTTTGCTCTGTGTGCAAGATGATTGGTGAAGGGGGACCCACAGTGAAAGTAAGGAGACAGGACCCAGGAGGGACCCCTGCCTCTGTGCTTAGTTGTCACCTCAGCCACCCAATGCATCTATATATAATAAACTGGGTAGTGTGTTAAATATTCTACCCAGTCTATTATAAGGGCATTTAGGCTCTGTGTGAAATGCTGCCTTTCTGTATGTACTGCAGCGAGTATAACATGCCATGCACCACTCTTGGAGAGGTTGAGAGGATAGGGACTGTCTAGCCACCCTGGGTCAGGGGCCCCCCGGGGGATTCACCTGCCAAGCCTGGATACACGCTCGGCCAACTGTACATGTGTTCTTACTGGGGAAATGGACAAACACCTCTGGCAGAAACTTATCTCCTAGAACAAACGTTCAAGATTGACAAAATTCAACATGCCTTATCCTCTCTTTCCACAACATCGCCTATTGGAGAGAGTTGGTCCTGCCGATTGAAGGTCATAAAAAAAAAAAAAAAAAAAAACAACAATAAATCTGCTGTAAGAAATTGTATAATTTGATTATTGAAGATTATTTATTACATGCTTATTTTTATTGTTTCTGTAGCTACGGGGTAATATCAGAATATGCTTGAAAATTTCTGAATTTGTTACCCAAAATCAGAATTTCCATCTTGTAGTGATAAAGCAAACAGAAGCAGAATCAACCGTCTAGACCATTTTCTTAGGCCGTGTTTTGGATGGTCTACAAGTAAGACAGATAGCTCTGTAATTTACTGCTAACACACATAAAAGATGCATCTGTGTAAGAGGCTATCAGGAAGAGCTAGATGGGTAGAGATCAATGGATGGAGTTCATCTTTACAGCCAACACTCCTCCCTTGCCATGGTCCATTAAATCAGCTTTCTGTTATGGCTACTGATTTTTGACAGCATTAAAAAGAGTTAAACAGAAAAAACAACTGTAGTTATCTGTAATGATCATGTACTGTGTGTTCTCCTTTATGGAGATTAGTAATATAAATTCATTGTGTACACTAGGTCATTGGTATACAAAGCTCCTAGATGGACCCCTTTAAATCAAGGAATCTATTAGATAATTTTCTTTTTTTTCTTTTGTTGTTTTATATGGAACTTACAAAGATAAAAGGAAACAGATGTATCCATGTCCACACAGCATATATGCAGCTTAGATAAATAACTCACAGGCACCTCACAGGGTGTATGCATATACAATATAAAAAATAATAACAAATATGAACTTGGGTAAATATACAGATATAGCCAAGTTTGCCATGACTTTAAAGCGTTAAATCCAACATTGTTAATCACTTTAACTGAACCTTTTCCATTGTTTTATAGGCTATCACAGTGCAGCAAGCTATCAAATTCAATTGAAGATGCCTACGTGTGTGTGTGTGTGTGATTATATATATATACACATGCAGATATAGACATCTTCAACTTGAATCTGTTAACTTGATGTACTGTAAAAATGCCAACAAAAGCCAGTGAAAACAATGGAAAAAAGTTGAGTTAGATTGATTAGCAACTATTTACTTCACTTGCTAAAAGTCATGGTAAATTTGGCTACATCTGTTTTATAAAGTTTAATAAAGGTTTAACTATATTGAGTAAGGGCTCTATTAATTATGCACATGTGCCTGGACAGGCATCAAGATATTGCAGAGTCAAACAACAGTTACCTGTATAAATGAGAAATATCTAATTTACATGAATGGGTGTTATTGTGCCTTATGGGTTAACCTATTCATAATGAACTAGCCTCAAAACAAAATTCACAAAAGGTTTGGCTCCCTATGAAACAGAAACTTTTGTGATCCATTTTGGATAAACCAAAACTACCTCCATGTGAAACATGCAGAGGATCACATGATCTGTGACCTAGGTTGGCTTTCCAATAATCCTTTGCATCAGCCTCTTAGCCAATCATGAGGGACTACAGGTGGAGAGGGCACTGATGTCATAGGCACTTTTTAAGAGAATATCCACAGAGGAGCCATTTTGTGGAGATGGCGGCAGAGAGAGAGAGAAAGAGAGAGAGAGACAGACAGATGTGACCTAAGCCAGTAGGGACAGTACAAAAATAATGTATGACATGTATGAGCTAGTCATTACGCAGAAAGACCACACCCCACTCCTCTCTGTCTATATTTTGGAAAAAGTATTGAGAACAGTGGAAAACATTGAAAAGTCACATTTTATTGTGCAAAATTCACATGCACCAAGAAATATGATTTTCTATTGCCAGTAAACTGGCAAAAACTGATTTAGTAAATTCTCTAATGTATTTAAAACGTTGCTCAATATTTTATGTAGATGTCTTCTACGTAAACTGTAACATGGTGATAGGATGTGGATAGAAACTTTAAATTCATTTTTTAAGATAAAAATGAAACATTTGTGTACTCTCTAATCTCTCTGCAAGCTTCTAAAAATTCTTGCAAAATTCTGACAGTAAGAAATACATGTTGGGGTCCTAAAATGGGCAAAGTTTAACTAGCTTGGTCTTTAGTTGCAGAAAGGGCAGTAACAAAAATTCCTGCCTCAGTAGTCAGTTTTTCTTAATGAGAAAAGAATGATAATATGGACATATGAGCACATATAAAATATCTTATTTGACCATTGGATTTTCAATATTGGTCTGATCAGAATGAAAACCATGATGATATTGGTGCTAGTAGGTCTATTTCTGCATTTTATTTTACTTTGTATCCCTTTAAATATTGTTATCTGAGGATCAGATCTCTTATTTACTTTACGTTCTGATACACATGATGCCCTCGGAGAGAAAAGCTACACTACAGAGGCAATTTCATAGTGTAATAGCAGTATTGTGCTGGATGATATAATTGCGGAACATTATCCATTATTTACATTGTACATAATCTTATTGAAAACAATCTGATATATTAATGTTCAGAAGTGAGTTTTAGAAGAATGTATCATTAATATAATATTCATAGCAATAAAAATTCCTATACAAAGGAAAGTTAACTGCTGGTTCAGTAAATTTTTTACATTGCTTATTCAGCTCCTGATGTGTGTGATTATATCCTTATGGTCTTTTGCGCAGCACCTCTTCTACTATTTGTATTACTTGTTATATAAGACGTTGTGACTTGCATAAATTGTAATTACTACCCAAGTCATCTCATCATGAGGACATCAGTACAGAGCTTAAACCTGCAGAAGTCCAACATGGAGATTGGTGCCTTGATGTCCATCATGTCGCCATTGTGAGCAATATGAATCCCCCACTGGGCCCCTGGGTCAAGCGGGCCCCTAGCTCACCTTTGCATGGCACAGTACATTCATTGTACTTAATACAGATACTCATCATATAGTCTCTTAGCCAGGCTATGAGATGGTATAATATACTAAGCAGATTAAGAAAGTACACAGTTTAATTTTATATAACGATGATGACATGAAGATGCAGAGTCAGGCCAACCAGTATCCTTCCTCCCAGTCACACTGCAGGGGCCACAATCATCAATCATCTTGCAGCGTCATCTGCAGTCTGACACCTGCTGCTGTGTGGGCACATATGCCTGGCTGACAGAGCTAAGAGGGCCCTAGTTCAGCAAACTACTGACAGGATACCATGACAGAAACAGCCAGAGGCAAGGGCTAGACAAAGACTCCCTAGTCTGACATTAGGTAAAGTGTATATTTGATATACTGTAAATGTAACTGGAGTTCAGGCAAGTCACAAAGAGAGACAGAGACACAAGTGGCACAGTCACAGTCAGGTGCGGCAAGAAAAACAGTCATCTAATGAATATTGCAAATTATAACCATGTGGCCCATCTGGGAGCAAGTCCAGCTGCTAAAAGGAGTGCACACGGGCTTCTCTAATAGAGAGGGGTGGTTCTAAAATGTTGCTGGATCTATCAAACTTATACGTGGCAATTGTGGTTCTCACTTAGCAAAGTGTTTCTGGCATAGGAAAGTGTAATTCTTTCTAATACAGAGGTGTCTGGCTGTTAGGGGCAGAACCTCTTCTCAAACCTACTATGGTTTTCTATGCACCCCCAGCACCAGTCTCCAGCTTCCTTTCTTTATATGAAGGTCTGATCTGGCTTGACATACACACAGGTACTGTCACTGCTGGTAGCACACTGCCGACAGGGAAAACTTATGTATGGAAATTCTACACATTATAGTTGTATTCAATAAACCTATTTATTACAATAACTGCAGCTTGTTAACTGGGTAGTATTGGGAACAGCTGGGAAAATGGATCAATGTACTTTAGACTTAGCATTATGTCTACATAACTGAAGGAAGCTCTACACATCTTACATGTATGCAGGCAGTGTCAATACTGTTTGTTACTGGACCTGCAAAAGAATTCAAGATGCTGCAGGTCATAAAAAACTTGGTCACTGACTTGAGGTTAGCATAACCTGCACTTTTAATATAGGTACATGGTCTTTAACTAATGAAAACATTTCTTTATCATTTTCCTTTACAATTCACAAAGTGCTCAATTTGAGCAATTTTTAAGCTTGAGTTTCAGGTAATGTATTTTTTTGTTACTCTAGGTTAGGACTGAATGATCCCTTCCAGACACAGCTGTATGCACAGAACTAACCATAAGTCATCACATGAAATGGATTTAGCTGCAGTGTGGCATGCCATAGCCAACAAACTAAAGATGTATGAAGTAGAAACAATTTAACCTTCAAAAGTATAAAACTGCATGAAAAAATTTCATATACAGGAACAATAAACTTAGAAATGTGAAATGAAAAACATAAGAAAAATGTGTTCCGAGTGTTTATAAATCTGTTGGATTTTCTAAATATTCCTGAAATTGTCTTGTAGAAAGCACGAAGAGCATGGTCTCTTCCACTTTCGTCCGGCAAACTACTGCATGGGTGGGACATAATATGGGCATGCTGTGCCTATGATCTGTGTGTCCTATTGCAGGCAAAGCAGTGGAGGGAGCCTAATTGTTCCTTCTGCAGCCAGTTGTCTTACAACCAGTCATGGGGAGGAGAAGAAAGAACATTCCTAATCCATTTTAGTAGCATTATAAGCATTACTGAGATTATTCTAATTTGTGTATTATCTAGGTTTAGTGTTTCTTTAATTTATCTACATGTTATGCTAATGCAGAAGAAATGAAATCCAGGAAAGTATATATGTTGTCAATGACAAAAGGAAGAAAACGTAGCAACAGAAACAATGGCTTGGACAACAGTATAAAAACATGATAATAATCATAATAAGAGATTCTGGAAATGGTCGGAAGTCATGTTTCATTTTAAAATACTACTTGTACTCTAAGATGCTGAATTATTGCATTTTATTTGATTTTATGTCACTTGCCATAACTGTGTGAAATAGCTGATGTTATGCTGTCCTTATATATTGGTGACAAGTTCCCATCTCTCCTTGTGCAATAACACTGTCTGCCTTATATGTGATATAAATGAGGTGACTGTTGCAGAGAAAACCCTCACATTCAGTCTATTAGTGGTCAGAGGATTTAGTACTTTTTGTAAATGTAGATACTGAAAATCAAAATTCTTAAACATTATGTTTAACTTAAAAACCTGATTTATAAATATACCATTTTCTGGTGACATTTCCTTTAAAGATTATCATTTGATTTGATTTTTTGAAGAATCGTAATGGTATAGATCATAATCTAGTCAATCCATATTATTTCATGCATGACCAATATAAGTGCTCCAGTTATAAACTGTAATTATACACTTTTATTTATTTGCCTCTGTTAATCCCCTTTAGAGGTTTACGTAAAATCTTATACGATTTGCTCTTCCCTTACCTTTTCACCCTGTGCATTTGCAGCTTTAAATTACCATTGGTGCACTGGGATATAATACCACTTTAACAATATTCTTAAAGTGTAGCTATTGTTAGAACAGTTTTGCCATAAATGCAGTGATAAATACGTTTTTTTTTAAAAACATATTTTCTGGAGCTAGACTTCTGTCATGTGGATCTCTATAAATGTATAGATTGAATTAGTATAGATTGGTCTTCATTTTGTTGCCTTGAGGCGTCTACCAGCTGCTAGAAAATGCAATATGTATTGGTGAAAGGGGATTTGGAGATCCATAAGAAAAGCTCAGAGTAACAATTTCTAATACATTATATTAAGAGTTGTATTCTCCAATGGTCATTTATTTTTGCTAACAGTTTAATGATAGCTGCACTGTAAATGTATTGCCAAGGCTGGTCTGTATCACCAATGCACCTAGGTTGTGATATTACAGGGTCAGTCTTGTCAGCATTGGAACACCATATCTGAAGCTGACAATCGAGCTACTGTAATTACTTGGCATGCTGATGATATGACTTGTGTCAGTGAGTTTACTATGCAATCCACACGAAGGCTAAGGCCCCACGTTGCGGAAAAGCTACTTTTTTGAGTCAAACTGAAGAGTGGCTTGAAAAAAAAAAAAAGGGAAATATATAGGAAGCTCTTATACTTCTCTCTTCTGTTAAATTCACTCCTGGCTTTGGTTAAAAAAAAAAAAAAAAACACACCAAAATCTACAACAAAAAACGCAGCTTTTACGCAACATGAGGCCTTAGCCTAAAGGAGTTTTATTTGGACACTGGGTCCTATAGAAAGAGAAGCACAGGGAGCCACTCTCCATTCTAATAGTTGAGGGTCCAGAATGGGAATAGCTTCTTTATTAATAAGTCTTCTAATCATTTATTCCCTTGGTCCCAATGTAAACCAGTCTGATATTGCTTTTTCCTAGCTGTATCATAGACCTCTTTCACTTCTACAGCTGGCCTGTTCATTGTGACCATGAAAGATACTGTAGATATCTTTATATAATAAGGCATAATAAATACAGTAGTAAATTGCTTTGTCATGTCATTCTCATCTAGCAATGACAGCAATGGCAGATCTATTCTTTGGCGTTAGCCAATGGATCCATGCCTGATTCATTTTAACAAATGTAATGTTTTCTACACTTGTGGAGTACAGTTTTGGGAACCCTACATGGCGCTGGCACTGGCACTGGTTTCCCTTAAAGTTGCCGCAAGCTGGGTACAGATTGTACCCTGATAATACACCAACTGTGCGGTAAAAGTTAAATTAAAAGAAAAAAATTGTAAAAAAAAAAAAAAAAAAATGCTCAGAAGGAGTGACACTGGCAGACTTTATGTAAAAAAAAATACTGAGTGAAGTCACATAATTGTCACTTCTTTTACAACACAGAGCCTTCTGTCACTGACTTCTGTGAGCTCTCCCTATAACTGTCTGCTCTCTCTCTCTCTGCCAGCTTATTGATAAAGTGGCACCTCTCTGGGTATGAACCAATTCACCTATCTCTATTAGGAAGCTAGTATTATGCCTATAATTTTCTATACTATACACAGAAAACCCATTTAAAGGAAACAGTATGCTTGTATATAAAATCAATCAAGATTATATTTCTCTCCACGTACAGTATAAGACATTGCATTCTGTCTGTGTTTGAACCATATAAAAGACGTCAGTAAGATACAATAGGTCTGATACTTGGAATTTAATAATGAACGGTATTGTAACATCTAGTTAGAGCTTAATTGACAATCAGTCTGTGTTCAGTTTGAAGTGCCAACGTACTTGACATATGACTTGCTTAAAGATCACTGTCACACTTAACCACAGCAAAGAATCAAGACAGCAGCCTTAAAGCGTGAGGGCTCATAGGGCCATTCATCAAAGTCTAGTTAACCCAAGAACATATTCTGTGCTGGGACTTGCAAATATCCTCATAAGATACTGTAAGGGTCTTGCCAGACGTAGCAATACCCTGACACTACTGCAGGGGACTGGGAGGAAGGACAGAGACAAGTGAGCATAATCTCACCCCAGCCACTGTCCCTTCCTATTGCCTCAGTTTACCCTAAACGGTAAAAGGACAACCTGAAGACGAGCCCTATACTGAGTAAAGTGACAACACAAAACACAGACAGAACAAATGACAAAAAGGGAGGTCAGGAAGCCAAGGGTTCGGTAACAGACGAGCAATGCAGTACAGAATCAAAATCCAATAGTCAAAAGTCAAGGCCAGAGGTCAGGAATACGGATACAAGAAACAAAACAGCAAGGAATAATAGCCAGAACGCACAAAGCAATTACCAGCGACCATGTGAGGGCTGACAACCTGTTTATAGAAAGTCTGGGCCAGCCCCAGACTGGATTGGTAGACAGGCTGTCAATCACACAGGCAAGGCTGAGATTAACTATTAGTGGAACAGAGAAAACGAAGGTGAAGGAAACGGGCGTGGCAGAAAATCAATTACATTGTCTAGGACAGTGTTCAGACTGAGCAACAAGAAACCTACGCAAGGAATAAAACTGAACACGCCTCCTTCACCTCAGCGTGCGAGCGGAGGGTGGCGCAGAGACCCGAACAGACAGAGACGTTACAGATACCTTGTATATTTTGGTGGAATTCTGTGTATATCAGAGGCAGTGTAATACATTGGTGATAGCTGATTATAATCAAGTATTTAAAGAAGACCTACACCATCTCTGTCAAGTCCAGATCTTTGCATAATTTAATGGACAGTTTTCCACTGTAACATTTTCTCTAGCCCTCACCATTACCAAGCAATAAGTGTTGTTAGTACAGAGCCTAAATAGCATATCAGGCACCAAAACTGTCAGACAGGCGATGTCAGGCAGGAGCAATCAAGGGGGTGTGATTCGGAGCTCTGAAACCATCCACTTCTGATTGGATTTCAGAATCATACACCCTACTTGCCACTGCCTGACAGTTTGAAGCCTAAGTAGCAAATCAGGCACCAAAACTAACTGCTCTGATTGCTCAGGAATGATGGGGGCTAGAGAGAAAATACCAACTGTGCTGGAATCAGTGGAGCAGCGACTATTAAAAGATGCTAAGACTTGGTGGATGTGGTGAAAAGTACTCTTCAAACTGATCCCTATATAGCACATGTAACAAATTATTTGAGTATTATTGGGGATGTCTCCTTAAAGGTCAACATATAAAAATGAGAGGATGTGCTCATTACGTTTCTTATTATTGTCTTTATTGATATATAGGCTTCAAGGGGTTGTCTGAGATCAGAAAAAGTCCCCTTTGTTTCCCGGTATAACCTCTGCTTTCCATTGTTGCTGTACCGTTCTCCATTGGTTGTTATTTACATTACATGATATGTATAGTGATAACTGATGGTTAATGTTCATACAGTTTTGTGGGTACACAACTGTATAGGCATTAATAATCGATTTTACACTTGCACTGAGACAGGTGGTGACTATATGTAGTCTTAACCTAAGACTTTAAAGAGTGGTTTTCAAAAGAATTCCAATTGATTTTTTCATATTTCTCTCTGTAGGTAAAAAGAACTGTAGTAACTACTATTTTTTTTTTTTTTTTTTTCACATTTCTCAAAATCCCAGCAAGTAGAGATTAAAGTTAGAAATACCTAGCGACTCACTTGTGTAAAGCACCTTTTAAGAGAATTCCTAGCTATTAGATGCAATCCTATGGACAATAATACAAATGCAATTTTTTGTCGGGAGAGATAAAATATATACAGTGAAGGAAATAAGTATTTGATCCCTTGCTGATTTTGTAAGTTTGCCCACTGACAAAAACATGGACAGTCTATAATTTAATAGTAGGTTAATTTTAACAGTGAGAGATAGAATATCAAAAATAAAATCCAGAAAATCACATTGTATAAATTTTATACATTTATTTGCATTTTGCAGAGATAAATAAGTATTTGATCCCCTACCAACCATTAAGAGTTCGGGCTCCTACAGACCAGTTAGATGTTGATAATCAACTTGTTTCCTGTATTAAAGACAGTTCTCTTATATTGTCACCTGTATAAAAGACTCCTGTCCACAGACTCAATCAGTCAGATTCTAACCTCTACAACATGGGCAAGGCCAAAGAGCTTTCTAAGGATGTCAGGGACAAGATCATAGACCTGCACAAGGCTGGAATGGGCTACAAAACCATAAGTAAGACACTGGGTGAGAAGGAGACAACTGTTGGTGCAATAGTAAGAAAATGGAAGAAATACAAAATCGACATTGATCTGTGGCTCCATGCAAAATCTCACCTTGTGGGGTATCCTTGATCATGAGGAAGGTGAGAGATCAGCCTAAAACTACACAGGGGAAACTTGTTAATGATCTCAAGACAGCTGGGCCACAGTCACCAAGAAAACCATTGGAACACATGACGCCGTAATGGATTAAAATCCTGCAGTGCCCCCAAGGTCCCCCTGCTCAAGAAGGCCCATGTGCAGGCCCGTCTGAAGTTTTCCAATGAACACCTGGATGATTCTGCGAGTGAATGAGAGAAGGTGCTGTGGTCAGATGAGACAAAAATTGAGCTCTTTGACATTAACTCAACTTGCCGTGTTTGGAGGAAGAGAAATGCTGCCTATGACCCAAAGAACACCGTCCCCACTGTCAAGCATGAAGTTGGAAACATTATGTTTTGGGGGTATTTCTCTGCTAAGGGCGCAGGACTACTTCACCGCATCAATAGGAGAATGGATGGAGCCATGTACCGTAAAATCCTGAGTGACAACCTCCTTCCCTCCGCCAGGACATTAAAAATGGGTCGTGGCTGGGTCTTCCAGCAGGACAATGACCCAAAACATACAGCCAAGGCAACAAAGGAGTGGCTCAAAAAGAATCACATTAAGGTCACGGAGTGGCCTAGTCAGTCTCCAGACCTTAATCCCATAGAAAACTTATGGAGGGAGCTGAAGCTCCGAGTTGCCAAGCGACAGCCTCAAAATCTTAATGATTTAGAGATGATCTGCAAAGAGGAGTGGACCAAAATTCCTCCTGACATGTCCGAAACCTCATCATCAACTACAAAAAACATCTGACTGATGTGCTTGCCAACAAGGGTTTGTTTGCCAGAGTGATCAAATACTTATTTCTCTCTGCAAAATGCAAATAAATTTATAAAATTTATACAATGTGATTTTCTGGATTTTATTTTTGATATTCTCTCTCTCACTGTTAAAATTAACCTACCCTTAAAATTATAGACCGTTCATGTCTTTGTCAGTGGGCAAACTTACAAAATCAGCAAGGGATCAAATACGTATTTCCTTCACAGTAATCCTTTTTTGAATCTTTCTTAAACTGTAGTTTAAAGATTTTGTTTTTCAAAAAGTATAAATCCGTTTTCCCTGGTTTAAGGTAAGATAAAGATAATGGAATTTACATGTTCCGCTATTACAGAAACAGCTATCGTTCCCTGCTATAAAGGAATGTGGTTTCCACTATAAGAATATTTAGATAGGATGACCTCTGTGACACTCTGATTTAAAGGGAATGTATCACCATTGTTAATATTAAAACCAGACATTGAAATATATTACTCTTTCTAATCTGTTTTTTTATTTTCTGTTGGTAGATTTTTTTTTCTTACTTTAATTTCTGTACTTGATTATGGGGACAGCCATCCTTAAAGGGATTCTATCATTAAAAAAACAAAACAAAACATGTTTTTAAACTAAAAGCACGTAGGAATAGCCTTTATAAAGGCTATTCATCTCTTACCTTTATTTTGCAGATCTACTCCGCCATTTTCAAATTATTCATCTTTTCTTCATTATGCTAATTGTGCTCAGAGCACAGCATCATCATTGAATCCAGCCTCTGTCTTGTCTTCCTGACGCATCCTCTGTGTTTCCCCTCCTCTTCGTTGCATCAGCAGCCGACGAGCGTCATTTCAGGATCAAAATCCCGCACATGCGCACTCGGCTCTGCCGAACCCAAAGTGGCCGAGATAAGGGGTCGAGATATTTTTGCATCCATAACAAGCTGCATAGGTACAAATGTACCCTCATATATTTTGAATGAAGATAATGCAAGGAAAAAAGAATAATATTTTTTTTAATGATAATGCTATTTTATTATTATAAACAAGTAAAAAAAACTTAATTTACATTATAAAAGAAAATGTAAGAAACTTTTTTTATTGATTTTCTTCGCAAGTAATGCATGTTGTCTTTGCTACCGAGTGTTCATCGCAAATGGGTTTCACACAAACCACACAAGACTTTCTAGCCTTACGTTGTTTTCGCCTCAGGTCTCGGCAGACATAGCAACTACCAACAACAGGGGAGGGTCCACGACTACCATGAGGTATTTGAGGGCCAGCTGCTGCTTGCGATGCTACCAGAATGCATCGTCCAAGCACCATTTCTACTGCACCTCGAAGAAAATGGTTTCTCATCATCATTCGGTTTGTACTACGATCTTCAATTGCAGGCATACACAGCTGATTTGCAAGATCTTTCAGAAACTTTCTTCGTTGATCCTTTGTCCTGAAGCTTGGATTGTGTTCTCTGTAGATGATGTAGGATGCTAACCCAGTGACGTCAATCATATTGTAGAAAAATGCCAGAGGCCAACGTAATGTTCGTTGTTTCACAGTGTACTCTCCCAACATTTTATCCATAACATCAACTCCGCCTTTTGTTTTGTTGTAGTATTTTATTATCTCTGGCTTGGCTGCTAGTGTCTCTTCAACTTCTCCCGTAATGTGCATAGATGATAGAAGCACGACTGATTTGTTCTTCTTTGGTACATATGAACAGACTGTTGCATCATGATTGTAGGCAAAATTTGTCAAGTTTACAGGCCTTTCTTTGGCAGGCTGCATGTTGCTAGGTAGGAACCTTTTGTTTTTTCTCACTGTACCAACTAGTGTCATGTTCCAGGAGGTCAATACCTTAGCTAGTTCCATGGTTGTAAAGAAGTTATCGGTGGTGACATTTCTTCCAGAGCCTTTATACGAGCTCACTAGGTCCAATACTGTTCGTTCACCAATGTTTACTTGTCGAGGACCATCAGTTGGTTTCCCAGTGTAGAGCTGACCTTGTAATGGGTAGGCATTTGACGAGTCACAAGCCCAGAAAATCTTTATGCCATATTTAGCTGGTTTTGAAGATATATACTGGGTAAATTTAGTATGGCCTCTAAATGGAAATAATTGCTCGTCGAAGGTGATACATTTTCTTTTATAATGTAAATGAACAGTTTTTTTACTTGTTTATAATAATAAAATAGCATTATCATTAAAAAAAAATATTATTCTTTTTTCCTTGCATTATCTTCATTCAAAATATATGAAGGTACAATTGTACCTCTGCAGCCTGTTAACGTTGTAAAATTATGCAGCCTGACGAAGGTTAATGACCTAGTGTTATGCTTTACAGAATAGTCATGCCCATAGACTGAAGAAAATAGACAGAAGTTGATTTATTGAGATCTATGGGGAAATTCTTTAGGCATGTTTGGATCAGATAAGCTGTGACATTATTTATTGATAGTAGTGGATCTAATGTTGGGTCAGTGGTGTTATCTATAGAGGTCTTATCTTCTATTGTAATAATGTCATTCTTGTCTGTGATGAAAATTAGGTGACTGCTGCAAAGAAAACACCTACTGTACAGATTACTAGTCTACAAAATTACAAACTTTTAGTACTTTTTTAAAAATACAGATAGACAAATTTAAAATCTAAACATGACATGGAAATTTAAAAAACAAACCTTTAAAAACATATTTAATATAAAAACACGGTTTGATGACTCATTCTCTTTAATGTGGTCTCCATTAAAAAATATTATAATATTCATTTTACTAGTAAAAATGAGCAAATCTGATTAAAGAAAAATGCTTTGATCATACAACTTTCGCTAAGTTCGACTTTAGACAAAACTTCCATTTTCAATCTTTTTCTTTTTTTAAAAAACCCAATGTCTATTTATACAGAAAAACATCTGTGACAACTCTGCCATACATGTATATAAAAATACATAACTAAAAATGTGAATTCACTTGATTTATTTTATTTCTGTTATTGGCCAAATATCTTTATAAAGTTTTTTATTTTTTTTTTTAACTAATTTATGGTAGACACACAGACACCCTGGGAATATACCATAAGTGGCTAATAGATGCAGGTACCAGGTTTTGCACCTATATTAATAAGGGGACAGAAAAGTGACTGTGTATGTGAGCCTCTCTTACCATTTACTTACCAAAACAGCGAAGAAAGTGTACTGTGGGTCAGTATGCCCACTGTGCAGAGAAATTTTGTAAAGCAGACAGTCCTAGACATGGCTATACGCAGAAAGTTGCCTATACTGTATGTGATAAAGATATAGACACACACTCCAACCAAACCATGCCCACCCATGGTGACCAGTACTTGCAAAACTTTGTAGGCGATTGTGAGGTATTACCCTCAAAATTGTGCAACCAAGATTGCAGGGGTAGGGTTTTGGTGCTTCTGGTGACTGGAATGTGTGACCGAACCCTTACTATGATTGTAATGTTTAGAGTAAATGGAGTATTAGGCATTTTATAGATATTATATTAGGTGGCAGAATGTTACAGACTCTCAAGTTATGCTCAGTTCCCACTGGCATCCGTTGGAGGACCAGAACAATGGACAGGCGGACTGCTAAACTAGCTGTTACATATTTAGACCGGTGGACCTCATTGACTATAATGGGATCCGTCAGATGTCCATTGTTTTAAAACCAAATCAATCAGATGAAAAAGCCGTGAATGAAGTACTTTTTTATCCGCCCATTTTAGGCGGACATTGTAGTGGAATGGAGGTGGCTTTTATTATTAAGCCATTAAAATTCATGTATACAAGTAGACTAGCACAACATATTGAATCCATGCAGTACAACCCTGAGGAGCGCGCGATTTATGTGTTTCAGACCTACTGGTCCTTTGTCATAACCAAATCAACGACCAGAAGAACTGAAAAATGGTCCTCCAAATGATGAACAATGGATCCTGAGGAGCCCCATTGACTATAATGGAGTCCATTGGGTGCCTGTTATTTTTTAACAGACATCAGCGGACCCTGCAGAATTTTTCATCCAGGATTTCTGCCAGAGACTGCAAACAGAGATAATGTCACTGGTGTGAATGTAGCCTTAACACTTTGTGTTGCAAAGTAGTTTTTGCATTATTTGTGATATTGAACTTTGCTACATCTGTACATTCATTTGTGCCTCATATAAACAGTTTCAAAAGTCGGCTTGAGGTGAAAATACATTGTGGATTTAACCCTGGTGAATTGTGTGAAACCTGCCTACAGCATCAAGGAAACAACATCTACAAGAGACTATACTCATGGACTAGTAACACCAATAATAATAAAATATTTCATGTTTGTTTATAAATTTACTGTATATCAAGAACTGGGTAAATTCAATACAATGGACAGACAACACATAGACAAACAGTGGCTCGTGGTTATGTATACTAATATCCTGATGAAGCCTGCATCGCGAAACACGTGTAGAGGTATGTGCTGTGATTTGTGGGTATACTTTGTGGCAGCCATATCTTTAGGTAATACAAACCACAGCCTCAGTGACACAAAGATACTGTGACATGTTAAGTTTGCTCCAATGTATGAATTGACATTATTTTTTGGGGCTTGTGATATGGTAATGAGACGCTGCTCATACACCTACATTTGGCTTTAGTAGCCTTTGTGACTATATACTTCCTCTGGTCATCACTGCCGAATAATTTCTCTGGCTTGTCACTCATGTATTCAGTTTGTGTGTGTGTGTTTTTGCATTTGGACGTATAGTTTGAGATATTGCAATATATTTAATATTTATGTACTGGATAAAAAAAATTGTTATGTATTGTCATTTATTTTTATATAGCCTTATATGTATATATTCATCTATACATCCACCCTATATGTTTGTTTGTCTATATGTTTTCTGCCCATTGTATTTAACTCACCTTGTTCTTGATATAAATTTATAAATAAAAATGAAATGTTATTATTCTCATAGATTGTAAGCCCTTGCGGGCAGGGCCCTCTATCCCACTGTACCAGTTGGTCACTGTTAGTATTATCTGTTTTGTATATCTTGTGTACCGTATGTTAACCCTCAAATGTAAAGCACCTTGGAATTAATGGTGCTATATAAACAATAATTATTATTATTATTGGTGTTATTATTCCATGATTATAGTCTCTCCCAATTGTAGGTGTTTGATAGTGGTGAGAGATTTTTGCTATTTTGAGGTATTCATGTAGGTTTTTACATCAAGGGAAAGCAGTAGTGTGGTTATTCCAAGTGTGGATATTCCAAGTGTGTCTAAACATTGGATGATTGTGGCAAAACGCAAGTGTTTAGCTTTTGGAGAAAAATGGACATAGTCCCAGAAATTGCAGGCAGCATCCTGTGACTTTGTTTTACTATACTGTAATTTTAAGAAGATATGGTAAGTTTTAGAGGGATATTTTATAGCTTGAATCTTACTGTACACTGGGTATTTAAAACTGTAAAAAAAAAATTAAAAAAAAGCCCAATTAATCCTAGGCAAAATACCATAATATATACGAATGTATTTCATAGAATGTTCATTGGCAAAGTTCCTATAGTGAGTTTGGACCATACCAAATGAAGGAAGGAATGCAAAGTAATACTAAGAAGCAGAAAATGACGAAAACCACTGTTGATAATATAAACAGGCCATGTCATGTTTTTTGTTCCAAAAATGGTATGTAAAGAGACTATTTCAATGGGAAAGTAGTATTTTTTCTCTGTTATTTTAGCAGTAATGAAGGAAACAACTGGTAAAAGCTACATAAAAGCAATTCCTTTAATGGTTAATTGCCGTGCAAGGATGTGCAGTGGCCCCTGAGGTCACAATATTAACTCATTCTGGGATGATGAACTTCAGACCATACACTGTAACTCTATGGAACACTATTAATTGGTTCAATGTTAACCCAAAATAAGAAAAAAGTGAGGATGAAAGAAAATTAAGCAGATAACTAATACAGAAAAAAAAAGTTCTTATACACAAGACTGGAGTTTCCTACAGACATGTCTCATAATAAATACAGCAAATCTCTGGCTTTACATGTGCCACAAACTCAAACACATTGCAGCTAGAAGCTGTAGTAGATTCTAAGATAAATTATAGCCGCATCCAGCCCCTGGCAGCTGTTGTTTTAGCTTCTCTATAAGTCAAACACCAATGAATATCAGCTGCATTTACTTACTGGTTGTGCTGCTTTGCAGTTACTGCGCGAAATGTAATGATAGCTGAAATTCATCGGTTTTTAGCTTACATGTAAGTAAACTACCAGCAGCCGGGGACTAGATGTGTTCAAACGGTGTGTTTTTGCCAAAAAGAAAATTCATGCGATTTTTATATAAAACCCATGTTTATTCAACATAAATGCACTGTGTGAACACAGCCTTTATTATTTGCAGTAATGAGTAGCACATTTTTACTATGCCAGTAAATTAGAGGTATTCAAATTAACGGACATTACTTATAGCCAAAATGCACCATAAAATGTGCTACTCAATGGGGCACATTTATTAAGCTACTTGAAGCTATGATTTCAAAAATGCTTGCAAATTATACCTATGGAAATGCTGGCGTTTTTCCATATAGGTATAATTGGGGCAGAAAATCCACAGAGAAAAACTCAACGTTTTTTGGCTGCGGCTCGCTAGCCCGCAACATGGGGCCATTGGTTAAGGGGCTATTGATCCCACCTTATCCCATTCTGATGCCTCCTGGGTTGTATGCTGGTATTTACTTCCCGGTCCCTCTTGGCACACAAGAAATGACTTCCTAGCCAAACACTAGCCACAACAACGAGGCTGCTACATCTTTTGTTTTGGAAAATGTTGTATGTGAAACAACCCTGTTGCTAGTTCTGTGTGCTATTCGAGTTTTTCCCAGATAGCACACCGACTGATTTAATTGTATGGGCCCATGCACACGACAGTGATTTTCACTGTACTGTGTGTGGGGCGACAACCCGTGCTGCAAAACTCAGAACAGGTCCTATTCTTGTCCGGTTTTCCAGCCATGCTTGCTGGCCCCAATCAATAAGGCCATGGAAGAACATCCGGTGCACAGGCAGCACACAGAAAACAACCGTGACATTCAGTCATGTGCATGACTCCTTAGGCTGAGGCCCCATATTGCGAAAATGCTACTTTTTTTGCAGATTTTGCTGCATGGCTACAAAAGGAATGGGAAGGTCGTATACTTCTACTTTCTGCTCAATCCACTCCTGGCTTTGGCTCAAAAAACCGCAGAAAAGTCTGAAACAAAAAGCTGCATTTCCATAAAATGGGGCCTCAGCCTTACAAAGACAGTCAAAAGACCTTGCAAGTGAAATATTAGTAGCATGATAGTATGTAGAAATATGGTAAAATTTGGAAAATTATCCTTCGTTTTAACAAAAAAATTATTGTGTAGATATTACATGATTTGTATAAAAATTATATCTGCCACATTATACGTGTTATAAATTGAGATATGTTCATTGAAATAGCGTGTGTTAGTGGACTTTGGGTACCTCATTTGGCTGAGATACAGTTCCCCAACTGCATAAATGAAGGCATTTGGCACTATTACAATCCACCTGCTTGTCTGTAATAATGACATTGTGTTCCAGGCACACATGATTAAAGAGCTCGATTCCATTCGTGAAAAGCTTGGAAATAAGCTCATTAGAAAATCTTCCCTTCTTTCCATCGTACAATTGATTCTCCTTCCTCTACATCAAAAAAGGAAGAGCAGAGTGCTAGTTTGCAGAAGAAACAAAGCACATACCGGGAAATTTAAAAATACTGTCTTGCATTTAGTATGAAACTAAGAAAGGCAAAAATTGCACCAAATCTATTCACAATTGAATACATCTAGGTTGGTGCCACACAATGTATCGGGAAGCAGCTATAGCTGCATTCAGTCCCTGGGCTGCCAATGCTTTCTCTTGTCAGCAAGGCTGAGTTTGCACAGCGCTTTTCTGCTGAAGAACTGCATGTAGTTTTTAATTGCACTACTGTAATGAGTAGATTATATCACATATCTGGGATAAAAAGTTCCAAAGCTTGGGTTTGCAGCTCTTTAAACTCCAGTTTGTCGCATTTGCACTCTGGAATTCACTACCACGACACAAAAGACTGTCCCCCACAATCACAAGCTTCAAGAAAACCTTGAAGACTCACCTATTCAGGAAGGCCTACAACCTCCAGTAACGCTACTGTCACCACAACTGTAGTCTTTTTTCACACCAATTTCGTCCTGCACTTATTATTTACACCAATTTACTGGTCCAAATGATCACACTGGCATAGGTTACAGCAAAAAATATATTGGTATTTTTTGGTGAAATTTGTGTCAGAATTTTAGAGCATTTTGCTTACTTTGTCTCCCCATAGACAACTGTACTTAAAGGGAGTCTGTCAGCACAAAATAGCATATAAAAGATACACACAGTACCTTGCAGGGCTTGAGATACAGTTTAGAAAACCTTCAGCTAGCACAGTACATACTACTGCAAATGCCCGATGATGCCCAAGTGCACCCGAAAGCGTCGCAGTACAGTGCTTCCGGGTGCACTTTGATGTCTCCAGACATGCGCAGTAGTGTATACTGCAATTGCCAATGGTTTTTCAAAAGCCGAGCCAGAACGGAGGGATTTCCTTCACAGCTCAGCACTTCGGGTGCACTCTGACATCATCAGACATGTGCAGTATTGTGTATCATGCTTGCCAATGATTTTCCGAAAGGCAAGCCAGTACAGAGGACTGTCCTACATCTTCTGGTGGGTGTACCTTGGAGGGCTTTAGGGGCGTGTAATCTGCATCGCTTACCAAAGCCCAAACTGCAGATTAAATGCCTGTGAAGCCCTTTTCACCAAATTTGCTTATTTTTAAAATTCTGAATTTCTCTGCAACAGAGCTGTGGACAGCAAAAAAAATAATGGAGCCACAGAAGCAGGGCTGCAAAATATAGAATAGGTCCTATTCCTGTCCTATTTTGCGACCCAGACTGTCGACCCACAAACGGGACTGTGTAATTCACGGTCATGTGTATGGGCCCATAGAAATGAATGGGTCAGTGTGCTATCCATAAAAACATAATTAGCACACTGATCTCTGCCATGGTCTTCTGTAAGAGGCCTAAGGCTGAGGCCCCATGTTGCGGAAACTTAGCTTTTTTTTTCTTGCGTTTTTTTGAGCCAAAGTCAAGAATGGCTACAAAAGGAGTAGGAAATATATAGGAAGCTCTTATACTTCTATCTTCTGCTCAATCCACTTCTGGCTTTGACCAGCAAAATCTGCAGCAAAAAAAGCTACTCTTAAAATAATGATTATTAATGGCTGGGTGTTTTTGCTGGAAAAACTCATGCAGCAGCTGCTTCAGTAATTTTCCTTAAAGGGGTATTCCCATGAACATCATATCTATATTTGTAAATAACTAAAAGTTAAACATTTTTGCAAATATAAGTATTTTAAAATTCTGCAGAGTTTTAAAGATTTTCTCTAACTATCTTAATGGTAACATCTGTTGTCTTGATTGGTTGCCAATGGATACGACCACAAATGCAGAAACTTTCTATGGTCTGGGACTTGTCAGGAACCCAGCCATGATTTTCTTATTGTAGCTGGGTTATCAGGCAGGGACACTACATGTATCAGAAGATATCCCAGCCACTATAAGTAAATCATAGCTGATTTTCTGACCTTAGAAAGTTCCTGCATTCGTGGTTGTATCCAGTGGCAACCGATCAAGACAACAATTTGTGACCACAGGATATTTAGAGAAAATCTTTAAAACTCTGCAAAATGTTTAATTACTTATATTTGCAAAAAATTTTAACTTTTAATTATCTCCAAATTTAAAAATGGTTATGTTCATGGGAATACCCCTTTAAGTGTGCATCCACTCCAGATGACTTTGCTGATGAATTTCTGTCCTGAGTTTTTTGTGGGGATTTTTTTTAAGTTGCCTGAAATGGGGTGGTTTTTGTGGAAGCATTCCTGTAGGAATCACTGCAGATCTTCTGCTGCTTTCAACCCCTTTTTATTGCATGGGGTAAACCCGCAGCATCAACTGACAAGCTGCAAGTTGAAGACACTTAGGGAAGTTTGCACCCTCTGGTTTTACTCCTGGCATGTAGATGAGATTTGGTAAGATGGTACTCTACAGCTATGATTTCAATTTACAATGTAGTATCTTACTTGCTGCATGTAAATGGTATGCTACCACCAGGGGCGTAGCTACCGGGGTAGCAGTGGTAGCGACTGCCACAGGGCCCGGAACATTACGGGGCCCGGAGCCCTGTGGCAGTCGCTACCGCGAACCCCACAATCCCTGCTATCATTATACTCCGGGGTCTTTTGAGACCCCGGAGTATAACGATCGGGGGCCCAGGGGAGGTGAGCGAACATAAAAAACACTGTAACTCACCTCTCCGCCGCTCTGCAGGCTTTGGGCCTGTTTGGTGACGTCCCAGACGTCAGCCGACGTCATTATGCATCGCGACGCCGGCCTGGATCGCGCGAGATCCGGTCCAACATTGAAGATGGCCGAAGTAGCGCACGGGAGTGCACTGGAGTGAGGAAGAGGTAAGTTGCAGTGTTTTCTATGTTTCTCTCCTCCCCTGGGTCTCCGATCATTATACTCTGGGGTCTGAAAAGACCCCAGAGTATAATAATCGTCCATGGGTGGTCCACAATGGGGCATAATACTGTGTGCAGGGGCCACTATGGGGAATAATACTGTGTGCAGGGGCCACTATGGGGAATAATAGTGTGTGCAGGGGCCACTATGGGGCAAACTACTGTGTGCAGGGGCCACTATGGGGAATAATAGTGTGTGCAGGGGCCACTATGGGGAATAATACTGTGTGCAGGGGCTACTATGGGGCAAACTACTGTGTGCAGGGGCCACTATGGGGTAAACTACTGTGTGCAGGGGCCACTATGGGGCAAACTACTGTGTGCAGGGGCCACTATGGGACATAATACCGTGTGCAGGGGCCACTATGGGGCATAATAGTGTGCGCAGGAATGCGGTTTGTGTGTGGGGGGGGGGGGGGGGGCGGCGGCTTGGGGGGGGCCCCATGTCAAATGTTCGCCTTGGGGCCCAGCCATTCCTAGTTACGCCACTGGCTACCACTATGGTTTCCCTGTAAAATTGCACCGCCTAACTCACTTTGAGTAAGTCCCCTCTGGGCATAGCCTAAATGTGCTTCTTTTTAATTAAAGGATAATTTCTTCAGTCTTTTCGTTTCATGTTTGTTAATTGTAAGTAATTAGCTAAGAAACAACAGCATATTCGTACTAGTCAAACAGCGTGGCACTATACAGTGCACAGACATATGATGGATTACACTAATTGTGCTCTAATTGTGTTCTGAGAGATTTCTGTACTATATCTACTGTACATATATCTTCATCTGTACCACAGACAATATAGTCAATCCTTCTTTATACACATTATAATAGATATGCACTACTTAAAATACATATAAATTAAAGTCTGGAGAACCTGCCTGTCACGCTCTGTAATCCACATCTGCCGCTCTTACCCATGTGACTCCTTACAGAGAGAATGCAAATATAAGGTATTACTGGAAGCTTTAAATACGGAGGGAACTGTAGGAAGTTTATCTTGTAAGGGTAGTCATTACAGAAACACAGATGAAAGGAATATCAATAGAGTAATAATAGAAGAAGTAATAAAAGTAGCAATAAAGGACAGCAAATAAGAATAAGAATTATTATGCATAGTTCATTATGTATGAGGGAAAGTAGAATATTATTCATCTGGTAAGCATGGAAGCAGTAAGCTGAACAGCATACGTAATTATATCCCAGTAGACATCATGAACACTTCAGTACTGGATCAGTATTTTTCTAATCAAAAACTAGGAGTGAAACAAACACAGAATATATTTTATGGCTATATTTATATTTTCTTTATGGCTATGGATAAGCTACTTCTCTTTCTTAAGTCTACTCCTGATTTGTTCTTTAAAAATGTGGATATAAAAGAAGGGCTTAGACTAAGGCTACATGGTCTGTAGTGTAGACTGAATTACTGCTGTATTTGAGATACTGAAGCAGAAGACACTTTGGACTTTGGATTTTTTCTGCAGTGTATATAATGGAGTTTTTGAAATTCTGCCCATGATACTTGTAATGTACTTCACAGCAACCAAAGGTGATTCTGCCACAGCTAACCCAATGTGAACTCACAGCGCATGTGGCCTTAGGCTTTATTCACATAACTGTTACATTAGGTCCATGAAAATGCATTGGTCTGTTTTTGCCTTTATTCACATACCAGTGAAAAAGGAGCATGTGACTGCTGTTTTTTGAACTGAAATCGCAGAGCTATTTAAAACCTATAGAGTAGGGAGATATTTACACTGTTTTTGTATGCGGCAAAACAGACAAAAATAAAGCAAGTTTTTTTTGTTTTGTTTTTTGACCGATGCTTCCTAACGGTCCATCAAAAAAAAAAAAAAAATAGACATGTGAGTACACCCATTCACTGTAATTGCTTTAAAGACAGTCATGTGACAGCCATTCAGAAAAATGCTGTCACATGTCAATTTTTCACTGTTATAAGCCTAAAGATGTACAGTATTTACGTTTAAAAAAAATCTGTGCACATGCTGAAGAAACAACTTCATTTATGGTATATGTACAATATGGAATGGATTTTTAGCCACACATTTTCAGTTGAATCGGACATTCACATTTCTGCAATAATTCTGCAGCATGTGGACATATGCTAATTATTTCCTATTCCATTTTATCACTGGCATATGATCAATACCCATTGATTCTGACATATACTGAAATCTATCTATCTGTCTATATACTGCATGTAAAATACATAAGGCATGAGCTAATCAGCTATAAAAGAAAAACGTCCTTCCTGTCGACCAGACTGGATCAGCATTTTACACAGGAATCCTATATATTTCCATAAATATTCGAGAAACAATTGTCAACCTACAGATATGTCCTTCTTTATCTTTCCTGTTGACCCAAAATATCCTGAGAAGATTAGCACAAGATGAACAGTCTTAAAAAGACAAACTTCAGTTTACTCCTCAACATCCAACAGGGCAATGTTAATGTTTTTGTTTCTTTTTAAAGCTGATCATGTCGGGATATTTTGAGCCAAAAGGAAAGGTAAAGGAGGACACATCTGTACATAAGACTGGATGATAAAACATGACAGATGTGACATAACAGAAGTCACATGCACATGCTTAGACAATACTTCTTTCTATTTTAACTTTTTTACTCATTTTTTTCAGGTTGTTAAAGTCTTCGCACAACTGTCCTCCTAATGAAGAAAAATGCTGCAAACTGGAGACTTCTACAAGTGCAAAAAGAAATGTTGTTGCCGCCAGCTATGAATGATCTATGGTAGTGAGAGCTTCGGGATGGCAATACAAATGGTCAATACTACTAAACGTAGAAGAGTAAACAAAATCTTACGTTTTACAAATTGTCTTGACTTTAGCGAATAAAATACAGAGAAAAACAGATTTGCATCTACATGTCAGTAAATACTATCAGTCAAATAAATCCCAGAGGGGTCCAGCAATGCATAGCTGATATTGCATTGCTGGACCCCCAAACATATTCAGCAATGACCGATTAGGATCCTCTGTGCCAACATAAACCAACATCATAAAAACTATTTTGAGAACCACCAGATTCAAAGTAATGTGTTCTGACATGGGTGACGACGACGACGACCTGAAGAATTCACTTACTATCCTATATGAGGTACTCATTGGAGTTATACTGGTTCTAATTATAATCATTACCATATGTGGCAATGTGGTGGTATGTCTAGCGGTTGGATTTGATCGGCGGCTCCGAAGCATGACAAATTGTTTTATTGTCTCTTTGGCTATTACAGACCTTCTGTTGGGTATTCTGGTGCTGCCCTTTTCAGCCTTGAATGTGTTTCATGAAGAATGGCCATTTGGATCTACATTCTGCAATATTTATACAAGCTTGGATGTTATGCTGTGCACAGCCTCTATTCTAAATCTTTTCATGATCAGTCTGGATCGCTACTATGGAGTTACTGCCCCTCTTCGCTACTCCATGCTTGTGACTCCGTGTCGTGTAGCCATAGCTATGGGAGTGATATGGGTGGTATCTCTTATGGTCTCTTTCCTTCCAATCCACCTTGGCTGGAATACAAATGATACGTCTATCCAAAATATTAGAGAAGATGGAAATGAAAAATGTAAGCTTGAACTGAACAAAGAATATGTTTTAGTAGATGGCATACTAACTTTTTATCTTCCTTTGGTCATAATGTGTCTTATGTACTACAAGATCTTCAAGATCGCCAGAGAACAAGCCAAGAGAATAAATCATGCCAATTGCTGCAATGCTGTTAGTCCAACACTACCCACCGTTCGAGAACATAAAGCTACTGTTACTTTGGCAGCTGTAATGGGAGCCTTCATCATCTGTTGGTTCCCTTATTTCACTGTATTTACATATCAAGGAGTCAATGGCACTGAAATTGATGAAACAGCCTTCTTAATAGTTCTGTGGTTGGGCTATGTCAACTCAGCTCTTAACCCAATTTTGTATGCTGCTCTGAATAGAGACTTCCGTACAGCCTATCAACGCCTCCTCCACTGTAGGCGTGTGGGTCCACTTAGCAATGAAACCCCTCTTACCCTGCTTCACATCCGACGTCCAGGAGAACGAACTCTACAAGATATGCAGGGCATCCATGAGGACAAGCCACATAACCTACAAGAAAGTAATGGAAAAGAATGTAGTCCTTTCATCAAAAATGTTACAGAAAGGTAATTTTTTTAGTTTAAATAGTGACTGATTATTTTAAAATAATATTTTACATTGTTGTTTATACTTAAGTAACAAAGAAAAAATGAATTGCAAAACTATGGTTGACCTAAATCTATTATTTAGGGCTTAGTTTCCAATGAATAGCTTTAAATCTTTAAAGGAGTTTTTCTACTTATTGTAAATGTATTTTTGGAAAACTGGTAAAATTAAGTGTGTTTCATCACTACAAATTGTCACATTTGTTCACAGGATAGGTGACAAATACATAATCACTGGAGGGAAAAGACAGAACACTTGACCCCCCCACCATGGGGAACCCTGAGTGCCCTGTGTGACTACATCACTATTATATGGGGCACTTCTTGATATATATTTTACACTGGGGCCCAGAACTTTAACTTATGCCTCTGGAAATAAACTATAGAGGACATGCCCATTATTTTAGTCATTGATTTTCATTTATTATTGTGATTTTGCTTTTCATTTAAAACCCCCCCAAAACAGTTCATGATCTATGTGAAATAGCTGTTGTTGTATATGCAAGAACATATTCTCTTCTTAGCTTGTGGGTATTTTATCAAGTGAAAAATAAATAGGGTTTCTGAACTTTAACAGTTAGTCTTATCCTACCCTTCGTCTTATCTGCTCACATGGTACAGCTTTCCATTCTGGTATCAGAATAATCATTTTCCTTCAGATCTCAGCCTGCAAACATTTCTATCCTTCCTGCAGCAACAAAACTATGAACTCTGAAGATTCAAGTCTAAAAACCTATCAACATTCTGATAGATTTTTTTCAATAGTGGTACCATTAAAGGCAAATGATCTAATGCACACTGTCAAAAGTTAAAAAAGCCTTTATATGATGTGGGCAGTTTAATACATTCATGGTTTAGTTGCTGCTTGGGGATTCTTCTATACAGGTATTACTATATAGACCATCAGAATTATTATCTTCATAGCAATATTTACTATAGGGAACACTGGAAAACATGTGACAAAATATCTATTTACTGATAAGGTTGTGTTCACACGGCAGAAAATTTTCCGCCCCCGGAGTCTTCGCTGCGGTCAACCGTGACGGGATTCCGATGCCGTGCATCAGCATTCTGTCGCGGCTAACTGCTCCTGACTAAGCCCGAATGAATGGGCTTAATCAGGAGCGCGGCTCGAGCCGGGCAAGATAGGTCATGTAACTTTTTTTTCCACTAGCGGAAAAAAGCTGCTAGAGGAAAAAAAACGCCACTGACTCCCATTGAAATGAATGGGAGGATTTTTTTCAGGTGGATTTTGAGGCGGATTCCACGTCAAAATCCGCTGCCAAAAAACTCTGTGTGAACACAGCCTAATTAGGATTTATTTTGTTTTTTGTTTATTATATGTTATACAGACAGGAAATTCATCTAATAATTTTTCATACAATATCAGGGAGAGCATACTTGGACCTATGGATAGAATAACTGAGAAGTACACAGAGAATCCCCCAGTGGGTCCCATGCCAGTAGGGGGCTCTACCGGACCGCCACTGCTTTTTTTTTTATAATAGGCAGTGGAGGTGTGGTAAGGTCCCTAATCACTTACCTATCCCTGCTCCTGGCCAGGGGGCCCCCTGTACGCCATGCATTACGTCATCGCAATGCACAGGGCCCAGGCTGAAGCGGGAAGAGGAGAAGCTGCGAGCAGGAGCGGGGAGAGATAAGTGATGCAGCCAGGTTCTCCCCAGTTTTGCAATCCGGTTTTAAGAACCGGATTGCAAAACCGGGGAGAAGCGGCAGCGCCAACCTGGTCCTGCTACTAGAATCCAGACAGGACCTGTGTTGTGTACAGAACGGGCGCCGGAAGTGGCTCCGTACAGCTGATGGGGCCATGTGTCAGCCCCTAGCGATCAGGTATTTATGGCGTATCCTGAGTATAGGCCATAAAAAAGATTAACCCTGGACAACCCCTTTAATATGCCCCACACAGTTTAAATCTCCCCACCACAGGATGTTAGCCCCCATCACTGCTCCCACACAATATAAGGGCTCCATCACTGTTCCCCATACAGTATAGGGGACCAGTGAAGAGATCATAAAAAAATTTGGCCCAGACAACCCCTTAAAAGAGGTTGTTCATAAACTGGAGCAACCACTGTGGCGTCCACCAGGGAGGTGTAAAAATAAAAAAAGCATACTCACCTGTCCCCAACACCCTGTTGTCCCCTGCCTGTGTCTGTTCGGTCTCATGGCGGCGCCTCATTTCTAGAAATCCTAATTGGTCTCAGCGGTCACATGAGGTGCAGGACTCCCAGGAAAGAGGCGCCGGCACGAGACTGAATGGACACTGGCGGCAGACAACAGAGCGCTGGGGACAGGTGAGTATTCTTTTTTATTTATTTTTTATTTTACACCTCCTGCACGGCATATGGGTTGCTCCAATTCCTGGACAACCGCTTTTAAGGATTTATCCATCTTTATAATATTGATGGCCTGTCCTTTGGATAGGCCATCAATATTACATCTGCAGGGATACAACAGCCAGAACCTCTGCAGATCAGCTTTTCCAGGACAGAGTGGCAACAGGTAATGGTAACAATTCTAGGAGCTATGCTGTTCACTTGCCATACAGGGTGTACCAGTGGGTTTAGGTAGTGCAGTGGTGCTCATCGTATGGCAGGTGAGCAGCATGGCTCCCGACATGTTATTACCTTTAGCCGCCCTGTCTTGTTACCATTGATCTGTAGGGGTCCTGGTACCACTGGTGGGCCCCTTGAAACAATTCCACTGGTGGGCCCCTTGAAACAATTCCACTGGTGGGCCCTAGACATCCCAGTCCAACACTGCCTGTGCATTTCTCTGTTGTCATGGAATCTATTCAGAAAGCTATTGTCTTATAGTTGGAAAGAGTCTCTTGTGATGACATGAATAGCCCATCCATACTATGGCCTCCTTCACATGGAAGTGTGCAGTATATAGGTCTGTGAAAATGGCACTGATGACACACGGATTGGTATCCATGTATCATCCATGCTTTTCACTAACCTATACATTGAAGTGAGTGGAACAAGTACAAATAGGGGCGGGTATAGACTTGCTATATATTTTACAGCTCTTCACTATAGCCCGTCCACACAGCTGCAAAAACTACATCTGCGTGTATGGGCCCATAGAAATTAATGTGTCCGTACCACAATTGTGGCTCAAAAGTTCAGTTGTGTGAAGGAGGTCTAACCAGTACATAGGTGCTTAGGGTAAACCCAGTTTATCAGCTGGCACGGATGTAACTGAAAAGAAATTGTCAAGGTCTGGACCTGTGGGGTTAAGCAGGTGGAGGACACTGTAATGGAGGACTCTTTCAGCTGTATACCTTTCTCTCTGCCTATTAGTACTATACTCTATACTGCACATTTTGCTCTTCTATACCTTCTCTCACAGATTATTTTGCGGCTGCTTGTATTCTAACTTGTCTCTCACAGCAGTCTCCCTAGAGATCTCGCTGCACTTGTCACGCTGCAGTCTGCCTCACCTGTTCTATCACTCTGCCTGGCGTCTTCCTGTACCCTCTGCTGTGTCACTACCACTTTGATGCCAAAAACCATCCTACTTTTATACGCTGGGCACCTGACTGCATCTGATGTCAATCACCTGATAAATGTCTCACCCGGGACTCACTCTCAAGGCCTTTAAGTCACAAGAACATTTCTTGCTCTGAAATCTCCATGATGCAGCCTTGTCCTACAAAAGAAATCTCATTAATCACAAATCAAGCACCATAATATAAGACTATAAAGATAATAACAGTATAAGACAGTACATGAATATACTTTAACCCTTTGATGTACAAACATGCCACATTACCAGCTTCTAATAAAAATTCACAAATACATACTTCGATAGGCTACACTTGGATTGGGGACCACACCCTTACAGACACATGGACTGTATTTCTTAGCTGGAATATGTTCATGAGCAAGAGCCTTAAAGGGCATTTGGGGAATAGGCCATAAAATAAAAACTAAAAAGAAATCAGGGTACCTGCCCTGATACCTAGTAAGATGCAGGAGGTTGGTTTGCCTCTAAGGGCACGATTGTGGGAAAAAATGTCTGCCACTACTCTTCTCTATATAAAACCTGGACAGGTCCCTTGCTGCTGGAGAGGATGGAGTTTAGGATGGGGCCGGGCTGATTAAGGCAGGGCTTAATGGTATTCAGCCTGTACATCAGTCTGCCAGGATTTCAGAGGTACTGACCATGGCTGCACTATTACCAGAAGATGGTGGAGCAGCACAACCTTTCTTCCTGGCTACTCCACCATCTTCTTAGTGCAGTCATGCTCACTGCCTCAGAAATCCTCTCAGGCTGATACACAGCATTAATAAAAACAGTGTTAAACCTCACCCAACCCTGGTGTGGCCCTGACCCTAACTCCAAGAGCAGGGAACCCATCCAGGATGGATTTTATATTAAGAAGAGTCGTGGTAGCCATTTTTTCACAATCATGCCCCTTTAGGCAAACCAAGGTCCTACATCTTACTAAGAGGATGCAGGTAGATATCAAGTCATTTTACTATGTTTTTATTTTTTAGCCTATACTTAGATTTGTGATTAGTTTTGTCTTGCAAAACATTACTAGCCGATCATCTTACTTGTAAATGTTTGGCATTACCCATAATTCAGAAATTATATACTATTCATTATTATATACTATTAATATATTTTTAAAGTAAAATGTAGAGCCCTTTTTGCAAATATAAGAAATTTAAAATTATGCAGAATTTTAAAGATTTTCTCTACCTATCTTAGTGGTGGCAGTCTTAACTTGATCGGTTGTCAATGGATATGACCATAGAAAATTTTTGTATTCATGGTCGTATTCATTGGCAACCAATCAAGACAACAGACTGTCACCACTAAGATGGGTAAAGAAAATCGTTAAAAATCTGCAAAATTTTGAATTATTTGTAGAGGCAAAAATGTTTAACATTTAATAGTCTACTCATTTAAATCTGGTTATGTTCATGGGAAAACCACTTAAACTTATCCCAGCTGCTTTTCATGGTTGGCTGTCTTACCTTGATTTCAATATTTTTGGAAAGAAAGATCATAATTAGGGAGTGAACAAAGCTTATATGATGCCTTAGTGCAGAGCTATACATCCTTCTTCCCTTCTCATATAGGCCATATAAATGGAGAAATTCTGCTTTTGAAGCAATAAACATACACAGAGTATGATGAAGCATGCCATGTTTTCAAATGTATATAGGTACATATAGAACCACACAGATATCTATTTATAAACACATATATACAGAGCCACAGTAGAAGCCACACGGATACCTTTGAAAGTTCTATTAGGACTTAACACAAAATGGAGCTGTAAGGGTGAGTTCACAAATACTGTTTTTGGAAAAACATTTTTTTTGCTTGGCTGTCTTACCTTAATGTGATTATTTTTGGAAAAAAGGATAATCACAATTAGGGAATGCACAGAGCTTGTAAGATTCCTTTGTGCAGAGATGTACATCCTCTGTGTGTTGCCATACAGGCCATATATATGGAGAAATTCTTTAGAAGCAATATACTTACGGAGTCTGAAGAAGCATGCCATGTATAAGGTCATATGTATAAGGTCATATAAAGACACAGTAGAGGCCACACACATACCTTTAAAGTGGTATTCCCATGAACATAACCTTATATATATATATATATATATTAGTAGATAAGTAAAAGTTAAACATTTTGGAAAATATAAGTACTTCAAAATTTTGCAGAGTTTTAAAGATTTTCTCTAACCATCTTAGTAGTGACAGTCTGTTTTCCTGATCGGTTGCCAATGGATACCACCACAAATGCAGAAACTTTCTATGGTCTGGGACTTGTCAGGAACCCAGCCATGATTTTCTTATTGTAACTGGGTTATCAGGCAGGGGCACTACATGTATCAGAAGATATCCCGGCCACAATAAGGAAGTCATGGCTGATTTTCTGAGCTTAGAAAGGTCCTGTATTCATGGTCGTATCCACTGGCAACCAATCAAGACAACAACTTGTGACCACAAGATATTTAGAGAAAATCTTTAAAACTCTGCAAAATGTTATTTACTTATATTTGCAAAAATGTTTAACTTTTAATTAACTACAAATTTAAAAATGGTTATGTTCATGGCAATACCCCTTTAAAAATCCTATTAGTACTTCATAAAATGGAGCTCCAAGGCTAAGACCCCACGTAGCGTACTGCAGCAAAAAAGCACTGCGGGAAAAACCGTGACAGCATTTTCAGAAATTTTCTGCTTCCATTATATCTATAGGGAAACCAACGGCGTTTCTGTAGGTATAATTGACATTCTGCGATTTCCAAAACAGGAATGGTTTTTAAAATCGCAGCATGTCTGCTGCGTGTATTTTTCCACAATGTGTGAATGTGATTCACCAGAAACCCATCCACTTTGCAGGGCCAGTAAAACACCATGGTGACGTTTATCCCATATGGGACCCCGCCCTTAGGGTGATTTAGCTCATATTGTTTTTTTGTTTTTGTTTTTTTTAAAAAAAGAGCAAGTTTTAGGCTTTTTTTTTTTTTTTTTTTTTTCATATCTTGCTCTACACTACATTTTTCCTGTCAGTTGTTCTGATACTTCAGAGGATCAGAACAATGGACTGTACAACTGGATATGGGCCAGAAGGCAGCGTGGCCAACCACAATGAGGCAGAGTTGAGTAAAATTAAACTCCCCAAAGTGGGGAATTTGTGGCAGTTTCTGGGTGTAAAAGAGACATTCCCAGTTGAGTTATGGGTGAGGCCAGGGGAGGGACAAATCTCTCCCGGAAATTTGTTGGCAACTATGAGAATGACGGATGCAGGCTGAATACTTTCCATTTGCATCAGTCATCATTGACTGCAATGTTAAAAACAACTGAACACTCCCTTTCATCTGTTTTCAGGATCAAAATAACTAGTTTTGGAAAACTGTAGTGTGAAACTAGCCTAACAGTATTAAAAAAAAAGTTACTGTAGCCTGATTTTAGCTGTAAGGAAAAAGGGAAATATTAAAGGGAATTTTCTGGATTTTATTTATTAATTACCTATCCTTAGGAACAGATCACCAGATCGGTGGGGACTGGGTGAGTTGTGCCCTGCATTTATACCTTTATATATGATCAGTTAGGGTGTATGAAAGTCACAGATGAAGGTCCATCCACTTAGAACCTTCCTCCTTTAGTCAGTGTGATATTTCAATGCTGAAAATGTTCTACTTAGGATTAGTGTTAGTCGAACCCGAACTGCACAGTTCGGGTCCGTGCCGAACTTTGTGCGTTCGGGTACCCAACCATGACCATCAGCGCTGAAGTTCGGGTCCGGGTCTGGGTTCGGCTCAACCCTAAAGCTGGTTGATTGACTGCTGAGCAGCCAATCAACCATCTTTAACCCCGTGCGATCACCGTGGGAGCCCAGCTGTATCTGACAGCCAGGCTCCAGCTGCAACACCAATCCCCGCTGTTTAACCCTTAAGATGCCGCAGTCAATAGCAACTGCGGTATCTTAGGCGTTTGTCAGAGAACTGAATGCCGTGAGCGGCATCGGGAGCGGGTATTAGCTGTAATTGACAGCTAACACCCAGCTCCTTAACCCCTGATCAGAGCTGACCCCCAATCGGGGGTTTCAGCCATTTTTTTGCCACAAAGTTCAGGTCTCTATTGATTTCAATAGGGTTCGGGTTAAGTTCAGGTACTCGAACCGAACTTTTGGGCAAGGTTTCGGCAGAACTTGTCGAACCCGAACTTCGACGAGTTCACTCAAGACTACTTATGAACTTTTACTTCCTCCACCAACTCCACCATGTTATTAATGTGCTCTGTAACACGTTGCTAGCAGTTGAATATTCTTAGGGGAGGTAGTAAATTCCCAGGGTACTGTATGTTTTAGACATTGTAGTCAGAGTAAAGAAACTGCACTACTTTTTAAGTAGACACAGAAATGGCATCTGCATGTGTATATATATATATATATATATATATATATATATATATATATATATATTTATAATTTTGGATGCAATGATCTGCCACATTTTTCTTTTACAAAGCACTAGGGTCTCCCATTAAGCCAATTGTATTCTTCTATCCTCAAGATCCCTTTCTAAACAAAATACTTTGCTTTGGAATTTCTCTAATGTCTGCTGTTTACATAACTAGCAGGGATATTGAACTAATTGTTCTATTTCAGCCAAACCATTATATAACAAATCCAAAACATGTCTGTATCCATTTCAGTAAAAAGAACAACTTTAAATTTTGCCGTGTACTTATTCAGATTATATAGGAGCTTGCCATGTCTGATGATTTGGATCCAGCACGTTTCTTAAACAATACTGCCATGTGGACACTATAGGGCAAGGGTAGGCAACCTTCGGCACTCCAGCTGTTGCAAAACTACAACTCCCAGCATGCATACTTACTCTACTGTTCTTGAAACACCCATGGAAGTGAATGGAGCATGTTGGGAGTTGTAGTTTCACAGCAGCTGGAGTGCCGAAGGTTGCTGACCCCTGCTATAGGGCTTCTATTTATTTTCAAACGCTAGGTTCACACTAGCATTCGAGTTTCCATACAAGACTCCATCCCCCATTCCGCTTAAAATCAGTGGAGAGAAAAGTCCATGGGTTTCCCCATGTAAACGCTTTTTAAGCGGAAGGACGGAAAGACGGAAACCTGAACACTAGTGTGAACCTAGCATTACTTTGTTTTTTAATTTATACAGTCTTCATTTCCGAGACCTGAATTGCTTAGTATGTCCATTCCAGTACTTTCTCTATCAGCTAGGAGAAATGCGGGGAGCGGATCTCCTAGCATCATAGTTATTTATGATGCTAGAAGTCCCTGCCTCCCAGCAACATACTGTCCCATACTGATTCTTCAGCTTGATGCTTATCTAAATTCCACCTAGTAAGGCCTCCTGCACACTCCTGTAGTATTTTTACTGTCTGCAAATACAGATCCGCAATCCGCCAAAAACATGTCAGTATGTCATCCACAAACATGGATCCGCAAAAAGACTTCTGTAACCCCCTAAACTTGCCTGTGCTGCAAATGCGGACAAAAATAGAACATGCTTCATAATTTGAAGTCCTTCAATATGGCACAGACACACCCGCAAAAAATACACTTGTGTGTCTGGGCCCATAGAAATGCATATGTCTGTACTTTGATCTGCAATTGTGGATCCGCAATTGCAGATCATAAGCACGGCCATGTACGGGAGGCCTAACTGTGGAAAATGTCTCTGCACTTCTCTGCCTACTTAAAGAGGACCTTTCACGTCCTCATGTATATGTGGTTTTACGTACCGCTAGAAAGCCGACAGCGCGCTGAATTCAGCGCACTGTCGGCTTTCCCATAATATGCCCCGGGGCTGGAGATATCGGGGGTCTAAATTTCACCGTTCACTGTCAGAAGGGCATTCCTGACAGTCTAGCTGCGCTGTGAGGAACGCCCTCCCTGACAGTATTCCTCCAGGGCACTGTATTGAGGGGGCGTTCCTCACAGCTCAGTGTCATCACTGGGCGGTAAGTAACGTCCCCTCTGACAGCACACGGCTATGGGACGAGTACAGAGAGAGGGGGCGTTCCTTACAGCCCAGTGATGACGCTGAGCTGTGAGGAATGCCCCCCCAGTATGGGCGAGTACAGTCAGGGAGGGCGTTCCTCACAACCCAGCTACAACGCCCTTCCGACAGTGAACCGTGAAATTTAGACCCCAGATATCTCCAGCCCCCAGGCACATACTGGGAAACCCGGCAGTGCACTGAATTCAGCGTGCTGTCGGCTTTCTAGCGGTATGTAAAACCGCATATACATGAGAACGTGAAAGGTCCTCTTTAATGTCTGGCCTCTCCATCTCATTCACAGACTTCTTGTCCATTCTATGTTAACTGCTCTCATTCCAGACTTGACCAAAATTTTTATTATTTTTTTTTTCATCTTTTAAATATACTTTAGCCAAGACAATGCTCAGGAACCCAACTTTTTATCCTCCTCCTTGTTGTGACACACAGTTTCTAACCTTCCCATTGATACCAATCTTCTAGAAAGTCTTTGGTAGTCTTGTCCTGTCTACTGGACCACTCACAATTTGGTCCTAAACCTGCATTAACACCATTCCATTACACAGACTGTCTTCGCTTCAATCCTTTATGAACACAGGCAGGTTGATATAGTTGTCTAGCAGTTATAATGACGCTTCTACTCTCTGTTTCTCTGGTTACCTGTTTCTTGTAAAATTGGTGTACAAAGATCTTAACAATGCTGCAACGTTATACATCTCTACTCTCAACTCTATCCAATTATTTGTCAGTCAGTCGATAACCTACAATTGTAATTTTGTCTTAAGACATCCTCTAACTCCCATCTGCATGACTTCTCACAAGCTGCAGTGATTTTATGGAACTGACTACCATGGATCACTAATCCTACTCTTAACATTTCCAGTTTTAACCGCTCCTGACGCAGTCATTCTTTCATGTTTTTTTTTCTGTCCACCTTCCAAGAGCAATAATTTTGTTATACTTCTGTCTAAAAGCCCTACGAGAGTAGGTTTTTTCAGGAGAGCTCTTAAAAAAAAAAAAAAAAGATACATGTGACTTCTTTATTAACTACTTCCCTGTCGGTAATTCAATCCATATAGGCACCAAAATACTATATATCAAAATAATTTCAGAAAAACAATAGCTTTGTGTTTCACATCCTGACCTATAGCGCTGTTTTTATGGTTGAAGCTGTTCGATGGCTTGTTTTCTTGCAGGGTGAACTGCATTGGTAGTATTTTTATCACTTTATTTCAATTTTTGAAGAGGCAAGATGACCAGTACAGTTCATGGGTGCTCAGAATTTTGTTCCGTTACAGTATTTACAATACAGGATCAAAGTTATTGCCAATCCCAGGAGCTGCCTCCATGTATCAGCTGTGTAACACAGCTGTGGGCTTAGTTCCTGAGCCAGAACCATATTTCCTCTTCCAACTTTCGCTATACATGACCATCAGATTTCAGGAAGGGGTTAAGCATGCCTTGAAAATTGATTTCCTCAAGGCCACAGATATCTCAATTCTACCTTGTCCTCTACTACTGTAAGCTACCCTTATCACATCATGTTGCACTTTATATCCATGCTGGCTTAGATACTTTGCATGTGACAGACTCATGTAGCTTTATTTATATTCCCTTGCTAACACATGGAGTTGTTCCCCTAGACTAAATAAGCAGTGCTGTGAAACAACATTTTTCTACATCATTCTTATTGAATTGAAAAATAGCTTACAGTGTAACAAGGTAGCATACAGACATTAATATTATTAATCATATATAGTTAGTGACATATCCACAAGTGACACTATTGTCCATACTTCCAGAATCTGTGTCTGAGATTTAGTCCCCATGCACACCATGCACTTTATCAGTGTGCTAGCCTTGTTTTAAACGGTTTGCACACTGACCCATTATTTTCTTGTGGCTCCATAGACACAATCATGTATTATCATGGGTCTGTGCAGGGGGACATGAGCAAAACTCAGTAGAGGTCCTATTCCCAGGTCTGTTTTGCGACCTGGGCTCATTAATGAAAAGTATGGGCTCATGAAGGTCTGGGACGGGCTCATATAGGCTAAGAAGGTCCTGTTCCACCACCTCCTGGCAGTTGCTCATGTGGTCAACTTGTGACACTAGCAGAGAACCAAACCCCGAACCATGAATTCAAGAGGTTAACCTGATTATGAGAACGGAGGAATATATAGACGAGGATACCCTTCCTACCAGTAAATTCCTCACTCCTTGGCAAGCTTGGATTATGTTCCAGGACTCCACCGATCATCACTGATGATCTACTTGGTAGGGCATTGGAGCCTAAGGCACTTTACTCACCCTCCTTCCCCCACTTTATTTTTCGCTTGCTTTTTCTATTGTTGGCTTGAATGTTATATCAGGCTTTATTTAAAGAGGACCTTTCACGTCCTCATGTACAGTGCTGGCCAAAAGTATTGGCACCCCCTGCAATTCTGTCAGATAATACTCAATTTCTTCCAGAAAATGATTGCAATCACAAATGCTTTGGTAATAATATCTTCATTTATTTTGCTTGCATTGAAAAAACACAAAAGAGAATGAAAAAAAAAAGTCAAATCATTGATCATTTTACACAAAACTCCAAAAATGGGCCGGACAAAAGTATTAGCACCCTCAGCCTAATACTTGGTAGCACAACCTTTAGACAAAATAACTGCGAACAACAGCTTCCGGTAACCATCAATGAGTTTCTTACAATGCTCTGCTGGAATTTTAGACCATTCTTCTTTGGCAAATTTCTCCAGGTCCCTGAGATTTGAAGGGTGCCTTCTCCAAACTGTCATTTTGAGATCTCTAAACGGGTGTTCTATGGGATTCAGGTCTGGACTCATTGCTGGCCACTTTAGAAGTCTCCAGTGCTTTCTCTCAAACCATTTTCTAGTGCTTTTTGAAGTGTGTTTTGGGTCATTGTCCTGCTGGAAGACTCATGACCTCTGAGGGAGACCCAGCTTTCTCACACTGGGCCCTACATTATACTGCAAAATTTGTTGGTAGTCTTCAGACTTCATAATGCCATGCACACGGTCAAGCAGTCCAGTGCCAGAGGCAGCAAAGCAACCCCAAAACATCAGGGAACCTCCGCCATGTTTGACTGTAGGGACCGTGTTCTTTTCTTTGAAGGCCTCTTTTTTTTTCCTGTAAACTCTATGTTGATGCCTTTTCCCAAAAAGATCTACTTTTGTCTCATCTGACCATAGAACATTCTTCCAAAAAGTTTTTGGCTTTCTCGGGTAAGTTTTGGCAAACTCCAGCCTGGCTTTTTTATGTCTCTGGTTCAGAAGTGGGGTCTTCCTGGGTATCCTACCATAGAGTCCCTTTTCATTCAGACGCCGACGGATAGTACGGGTTGACACTGTTGTACCCTTGGACTGCAGGGCAGCTAGAACTTGTTTGGATGCTAGTCGAGGTTCTTTAGCCACCATCCGCACAATCTTTCGTTGAAATCTCTCGTCAATTTTTCTTTTCCGTTCACATCTAGGGAGGTTAGCCACAGTGCCATGGGCTTTAAACTTCTTGATGACACTGCGCACGGTAGACACAGGAACATTCAGGTCTTTGGAGATGGACTTGTAGCCTTGAGATTGCTCATGCTTCCTCACAATTTTGCTTCTCAAGTCCTCAGACAGTTCTTTGGTCTTCTTTCTTTTCTCCATGCTCAATGTGGTACACACAAGGACACAGGACAGAGGTTGAGTCAACTTTAATCCATTTCAACTGGCTGCAAGTGTGATTTAGTTATTGTCACCACCTGTTATGTGCCACAGGTAAGTAACAGGTGCTGTTAATTACACAAATTAGAGAAGCATCACATGATTTTTCAAAGGGTGCCAATACTTTTGTCCACCCTCTTTTTTATGTTTGGTGTGGAATTATATGCAATTTGGCTTTTTGACAATTCTTTTTGTGGTTTTCCATTGACGACAAATTAAATGAAGATATTATTACCAAAGCATTTGTGATTGCAATCATTTTCTGGAAGAAATTGAGTATTATCTGACAGAATTGCAGGGGTGCCAATACTTTTGGCCAGCACTGTATATGCTGTTTTACATACCGCTAGAAAGCCGACAGTGCACTGAATTCAGCACCCTGGGACTGGAGATATTGGCGGCCGTAGTTTCACCGTCAGAAGGGTGTTCCTGACAGTCTAGCTGTGCTGTGAGGAACGCCCTCCATGACAGTATTCCTCCATAGCCCTGTACTGGGGAGGGGGGGTGTTCCTCCTAGCTCAGCGTCATCACTGGGCTGTAAGGAACGCCCCTTCTCCCTGTACTCACCCATAGCACTGTACTGTCAGAGGGGGCGTTCCTTACAGCCCGGCGATGATGCTGAGCTGTGAGGAACGCCTCCCCAGTACAAGTCTATGGGTGAGTACTGTCAGGGAGTCACAGCGCAGCTAGACTGTCAGGAACGCCCTTCTGACAGTGAATGGTGAAACTACGACCGCAGATATCTCCAGCCCCGGGGCACATACCAGGAAAGCAGGCAGTGCACTGAATTCAGCACACTGTTGGCTTTCTAGCGGTATGCAAAACAGCATATACATGAGGACGTGAAAGGTCCTCTTTAATTGTGGTTGTTATATTATTGTACCGGGCACATTTGACTACTGTTCATTTGACAACCCCAACAAGAGCTGACTCTGTCTACTACTATTTTCTTTGGATCATGATGGGTCTTGAATGCTGTTAATGTGTCCAAAGTTCATTCTCTTGTTACCTTCTCCCTGTTAGACTAAAAACTTGTTGAAAATTCTTGATAAAATCAGATTAAAACATATACAAAACAGGAATACATCAGGATCCAGTAAAAAGAAACATTGCTACGGTGTTAAGGAGATTGTAAATTTGCAGATTGCAGACAGTACACTTTCATAGTGTTGCTCTCTTTATACATGCGTTAGGTTTTTTCTTTGTTTCTTTACAAATTAACAGAGATCACTTTGCTGTTCTGCTCATAAGGACTGTTTACTTAATGTAGGCAGTGTATATACAATGAGAAAGCATTCCTAAGATAGGGCAATGATAAGCAAGTGAGAGAAGGTGAAGTGCTAGAGGACAAAGCAGACACAAGCACAAGCACTTAGAGTAAAAAGGTTTACATAGCAAGCTAAAGCAAACAAAAACCTTCACAAGCTGTAACTGAGATGCTATACAACTGAGAAAGAGAAATAAAATAATAACTATGCCCACTGGAGACAGCATACCTAATAAACGACATTTTGGAAGCAAGGAATCAATAGAGGTAAGATGCATGTTATAGCTGTAGCTGTACTGTATCCTATGGAATGTGATTTCATCATGACTAATAATGGCCATAGTTTCCGTATGATAGCATGACCTTCTGAATGCTCAAACTCAGAATAAAGAATTGTTTCATTATGAAACAATTATGCCAGATAGTGTTAGGGATGAAGAATGGCAATGGTAATCTCATTGGTACCTGTCGTAATTCTTTAAGATCAGTAAGTAACATAAGAAATGACAGTATGCACACTGGGTTGAATACAGGAGCAGGGATGGTTCCTTACTACATAGCTGTACAGTCTCCATCAGCTTTATGGAGATGGTTTCAATTATAAAACCATACAGAGTTGATTGGGCATTTCAGAATTATGTGTATAATCAGATTTGCATGGAACCAGTCAGAAAAAATACTGTATAGAATCAGAAGTAGAGGTGGGCAAATTGGTTTGTCTGGAACCTGATTCAACCTGAATATTCCAAATTGTTTGGTTTTTAATGAAATGTAACAATTTGGGACTCATCTCGGAAGAACTAAAATGGCAGCCAAGCCATGTATTGCAGTAATTTATTATACTCTGGGGTCTCTTCAGACCCCAGAGTATAAATAGATGGAGACCCAGGGGAGGTAACAAAAATAAAAAAACATTCATTTTATCACCTTCCATTACCTCTTTTGGGCCTCTTTGCAGCATCCAGTGCTTTATCTCTGCCTCATTGCGGCGTCCGGCCCTCTCCTGTGACGCCATGCGCCCGCGGTCACAAATGAGGCCTGTTATTAGCCACAGTGGTGACATGGGCAAACCGACCCTGGTTACAAGTTACAATAATCCAGAAAAGACCATTGTATGCTGAAAATATTTTATCCTGAGCCCACTGTAACTTGTTCCTTGGTTTTTTTGCTGACAGGAAAACCATATCAAGAGCCATGCATTTTCTACAGATGGTTGTAAATTTATTTAAGAGACTCAATTTCTTTTACTATAAACAGCACTACTCTTGTCCATAGGCTATGTCTAGTATTGCAGCTGGGTCCTTTTCAGTTTACAGGGATGAGTTGCGCTACAGGACACAGCCCATGGCCAGGAGTAACTCTGTCTCTGGAACACACACAGAGTTTTTTCTGAAACCTCTTTACACAAACATAGGTTACCTATAAGCTGTCTACTTTAGATAATCATTTTTATTAGAAGGATCCCCCAGCAGACTGTCTGTGTAATGCATGAACATGTCCTCCAAAGTTAGAGATGCCACTTTTCAATCTGGCTATCAGATTAAGGTCCTATAAGGGGCAATTCCTTCTCTTATCTCAAAATTCCCTAAAACGGTGTTTGAAAATCTGATTTCTAAGCAAGAATATCCCTTTAAAAGCTATTAACACCTTTGCATTTTTTTGATTTGCTGAAATGAAAATTTAAGCAATTTTCTAAATAGTCTTCATCAAAAAAAATGTCCTTCCCTTGCTCCACTGTTGTAGAGTATGTGTGACTTCTATGCATAGCTAGTTGTCTTGCTGCTTCTGGCATAGATCTGACAGAACAGTACTTCTGGCTTCTGTGAGCTCTCTTTCCTCTCCCCCTCCTTTCTTTTAGTGTTAGATTTACAGTACCAGCGTGGAAGAAGGTGGAGGCTAGGGATGGATCACACAGGCTGTGTATCAGTGAAAAGAGGGAAGAAATCAACTTTGGCAAGGGGGGGGGTGGAGGGATGGAATCACACACTCCTTAGCACCAGTTTGTATCAGCATAAGGATAGAAGATGCTGTATGGGCTGCAGTCTAGGAACACAACTGTGCTGAAACACAAAATATAGTTAAGGCAGCAGAATTGTTGACACATAGAACCCACATCCAGCATGCATTATCAGGACGGACATGACCACATGAGAAATGTCTAACATTAGAAGTTGCAGTCTGAGTCTGAAAATTAATGAAGTAATGCAAATTCCAGACTATAAGTTGGTATAGAGCACTTTTTTAATGTAATCACTAACTAGGGGGTATAGCTATTGGTGATACAGCAGTAGCAGTCACTACTGGGCCCTGGACCCTGAGGGGGCCCCCAAAGACCCTCTGCCACATAAAATATACCACTGTTCTAAATAGCACATGGTCGGTATGGGCCTCATTACAGATTTTGCATTGGTGCCTATGAGTTTCAAGCTACACCTCTGCCACTTACATATGTAAAATCATTTTTCTAGTCAAAAGTGTCTATAGCCTTTCATTTTTGCAAATTCTGTCTTTGATACATATTGTTCTAATAATTTCATACGCAAAAGTGAAGCAGACACAATCGTGATGGGGAACAGTCGGACATAATGAATGAATGTGCTGGATTTCAGAAGACGAGGGCTCGGGTTTCCCTAATTGTCTACCCCAACCTACTGGTTAAGCTCTGCTACTACTGAAATCACATTTACATAATGCAGAGAATGTCGTTTGTTTTATACTGAAAATATAGATATTTTCACTTCCCAAATTGCAGCAAAGACTCTCTCTATCACATTATCTGCTCTTATTGTTCCTTTTCTCCAAGTTAAAATCTTACAGTACGTAGTTCCTGGTCCCAACAATTCGGTTCACATCATGAGATCATATTTATCTTTCTGTAGAAAAAAGGAAGGAAAGGCACCAAATTCTACACAGACCCAAATGTATCAATATTATTGTTCTATTAATGTTACACAGATGCAGAAGAGCTGGTTTTGATGGTTTAGCATGGTATCATAAGACATAAAACAGATACAATTTTTTGGTCCATTGCTATATTTTGTTTCTGAGTGTTAAATGTATGGACTGGAACACGGTTTTCAGTTAAATGCCTTTAGCCATTCTTGTATCATCCGTTGTCATCCATCTCTGGAACATATTGACTTACTTGAAAACTGAATGCAGCATTCTGCTTCCTGGTTATTTTAGTAAAAGAGTACATTTTTCCATCTGTCATTTTTTACATTGATGTCAAAGAGATGACTAATGTAAAAATGAATGGGCAGATGTAGTGAAATCCTGTAATTTAACTCAAATAGACATATCAATATTAGGTGTAAGTAGATGATCCTATGCAAGGACGTACACAAGGGGGTTACTTCACAGCTAAAACCACCCCACTTGCTGACTTTGTCCTTTCACCAGACTCTTCAATGATGGCTCCCGGCATGTCTACGCCACTGCAGCTTACAGTCTGTGAAACTGATCACCAGAAACATGACAGGAGATGAGATCAGGGTCTAGCGCCTCACCTTTGCAATCTTTATCACTACTCTTCTGATGTTCCAATGTGGTAGGGCAGCAGAGCTGAGCTCCTACAAATGCCACTACTAGACTGCATCTGGTCTTAAGAATACTGGCGACAGATCACCAAGTGGAGAGGATAGCATCTGCTCTTATGTCTCTGGTTCTTAGTATCAGTGTTGCATTATACTGCATGGACATGCCAGGAGTGTCTAGATACTGGCAACCACATCCACTGCCCCTCAAATGCCCCCTCCAAATACACTGCTTGTGTAAGTATGCGTCATATTGGAATCTGTAAACTCTGTTCTCAAGCAGCACTGTGAGGTTGTGACTAATGTAAAAATAAATGTGAAGGATAGCAATTATTGGTAAATGGAAAGAATGGACTGAAAAACTATTTTGTTTAAGGCTAGCTTCTAAGGCTAAGGCTAGTGACTTAAGCTATATTCACAAGGAAACATCGAAGACAAATGGCAGAAAACAACCTCATGCTCCATCTATGCTGTCTTAGGATAGACATTAGCGATTTCCCATCTGCTGGAAGTTTGTTCCAAGCATCAACTACTCTTTCAGTAAAACAACATTTCTTCTGATCTTCCCACCAACTAATTTCATAGGCAGAGATCAGGAATGGATGTTCCTCATGAACATTCATTCCTGATCATTGCCCATTGCTGCAGCAGATCAGCAGCACTGTATCGGGATGAAAACATTTGCATGTTGGCATCACATTAGCTTGTTTACATGGGGCGATGTGCTGCTGATAATCCGGCATCATTTATTTCACATCTATGACGTATTATCTGACAACCAAGCTTGTGCCCATTTGTTGGGTCATCCTGTGTACATTTACCTTAGACAATTATTGGGGGCAATGCTTTCTTGGAAGGGTAGTTCCTGATAATTAGCCCAATAAGTGCTCTGTATAAAGGAGCATTAAGTAATTGGTCTTACAACATCTAAATATAGATCACATTCCTCTCTCACCATGTGTTGCAGCTTCCGTATTACATTACCTTTGCTTTAAAAAGTATATTCACACATCACAGTCAAATATCATTTTTGGCAATAACAGTTTTTTTTTTTAGATAAAAATAACAGCAAAAGTGTCATCTGACTGTAACTTTTGAACATACCCTAAATAACATTTCACCCAATTGTATAAATTATGCATGGGAGCTATCAATGTTAGCCTGGTACCCATGCTGTTGTGCTTGAGAGGGACCATAGGTCTAGCTGCTACATAAAAATATACCAGTATTAGTAAACAGGTCATGGTAGGTGGGAATCCAAGTTACCAATTTTGCATTGGGGCGCAAGCGTTTCAAGTAATGTTCCTACCTGGAACGCCACAGAGTTGGCGCACTTCATCGTTTCTTGTTGTGTGGTATAAAGAAAATGTCAGCACATGTTCATAAACCAGTGAGCCCTTACCCAGGAGAGCATTAAAACTGTGAATTCGATTCAGATTGAGCAGACTTGATTTCATTTGTTAGAATAATAGCTAATTTGTATTTCCAAACCTTTTTTCGCTACATCTAAAGTGATATCATGCTTGCATATACATTTCAGTGCCTTTCAAGAGTGTTCATTTGTTCAGTGCCCACAGAGTACAAACAGCTTAGAATTAGCCTTTTCTGCAGACTTGTCACCTTGACAAATGACCATCACACAATTTCTGAAGCTTTGTCTAGGCAAGGCACAGCTATATGGAGTCGGTGAGAAACGCAGTATATTGTAAATGCTGGCTTTTGTTAGCTTTTGACTCAGCAGGTCATGTACTTTACAGACTCTCTCTTCAATATCACTGTTCCTTATTCATCTTTAACATGCTTGTCACTTACTGACATTTTCTTTAAGTGGAATACTTGCTCTAGAACATCATGTAAACTCTTATATAGTGAAGTATTACAGCTGATTTTACAATACAGAAGACAGATGCTGATTGAAGATACATTAAAGAATGATTGATAGGAAATCTTGAAAAGATCAGTTATATTAGAAAAAGAAACATAATGGATTGTGAGATTTTTCTTAAAAAAAAAACAAAAACAAAACTTCAAAATGTAAAATCTTATTCTAAAGTGGTTTTCTTATTCTTATATATGCATATCTACGTGCATCTAGAGGGTTTAAGACAGGACTGAAATCATACCCACCAATAGTCCTGGGGATTTTTGTGTAAGAGTTCAGTGAACTGGGTCAAAAAAAGCAGCGTTAACCAGAAAGGTGCAATTCTAGGACATTTCTGCGTGCAATTGTTGAGACCTTGACTGTCCCACGATTTGGGATTCATACACTAGGAGGAATGATGCATTTGCTGAGGAAAATGAACGTCAATGGAGCAGATTCATTGGTAACAAAAAAAAGTTGCAAATCGTAGAATGTAGTAGTCACAGCTGGCGATTTTTACGCTGCCTTTAACTGCTTTTCAAAAGGTGGGTCAGGCAGAGTGTAGGTGGGGCCATCACCTGCCCCTAATTCAATGTCATTTTATGTAAGTTTTTGGTGTAAATGGCGACAGAAATCTACGACAATTAACTGTTTAACTGGATTAAAGAAGTTGTGCAGGATTAGAAAACATGGCTGATTTCTTCTAGTCAGGAAGTGACATCATGTTTGTTGGTCACAAGGCCATGATGTCTCATTCATTTTAATGGAACTGAGATGTAGCATTGTAAAATAGTCAACACAGAAGACGATAATATATTACATAGGATTTTCAGGAGCATAGAAGCTTGGGCAGAGAAAGGGACGTGAAGTAGAAATATGTAAGATTATGCAAAAAACTTATATTTGCATATTAAAAAGTTAAACTGCCAGGGAAAAATATGGTTATATTGGTGGACAGTAAATTTAACTTTAGCCACTAGTCACAGGCAGCTGCTGCCAAAGCAAATAAAATCATGGGATTCATCATATATGCCTATGATAAGTATATAGTTTTGCCCAACATTGAACCATAAAAGATTAACAGCGCAAAAAGGCCACATGGTTTAGCTAGTCAGCCCTTATTTTATCTTATGTTAGATATATGCTTAATTCACCGACTGCAAATTTCCCAAACTGTTGTAAGATTGTTCCAAGTCTCAACTACTCTTTCAGAAGAATAATATTTCCTGACACCGCTTTTGATCTTCCCTCAACTAATTTCAGATTGTGCCCCTTCAAGGACAGACAAATAATTGTAGCTGCATAGGGGTCCAGTAGGTAAGGGGACCCACTGTCGCTGTAAAACAGCTTCCCACTGTCTATTATATTGCATAGAAATCCCTCATCTATTGAATTTCATGGCTGACAATTACTGATACATTTCTAGAGACACATAAAAGAGTGGTGCTTATAATACTATATGGAATAAAAAGGGACCCATATGCTCTTCCTGCACAGTGTCTCTGTACTGTCTATGTCCATCAATGTGCTCCTTGTTCTTTTGCAGTTTTCTTATTGATTATTTATTATTATTATTATTATTATTATTATCATTATTATTATAATAAACACTTCCCTCCTGAATCTAATTTATACCTTTTGCATATTTATAGGTTTCAATCAGGTCTCCCCTTTATCAAGATTTTTTTTTTCATGCAACAAATCCCTCCAGAAGTATCAACCCTATTACACACTTATGTGCCATTAGGAAACAGGAAAGAAAACCTTACCTACCAAACCTTATCCTAAGTATTAAAAAGCATTAGACCAAGGATAGACCCCGGAGGTTCACCAGTTGCGACTCCTCTGGTCTCATACACCATTATCAACAACACACTGATATAACAACTGCGAATCCACTGAACTATCCAGGGGTTAATATCCAATCTTCAATTTATCTGTCAACTCTTTATGTGGCACTGTGTCAAAGGTCTTGCTGAAATCCAGGTATGCAATATCCACAGTGCCACCTTTGTCCAACACTTTTGTGACAGTCAAGAAATCAATAAGATTAGTTTGATGATCTGCCAAAACACAGCATATTGTGTACAATTTTGGGCATCTGTTTATAAGGACATAGTATAGCTAAGCTAGAGTGAATGCAGGAGGGTGACTAAAATAATTGACGGAAGTGGATTGAAGCATAAATTTGGCATCAAACTTGGATTATTCAATTTGGGAAAAAGATGTTTTACAATTCCAGCAAAGTGAATGAAATTGTATCTAATCTCATCTCCGCATTGCAGAAAAAAATTTAAAAAAAATGCAACATTTTAATTTTACCTGAGAAAATACAAAATGCTCAGGAATGCAGCTTTTATTTTCAGCATTTTTTTTAGCTGTGATTTCCAGTGTGGGGCCTTAACCTTAATGGGGGTTTCCAAGCAGACTGAAAACCTAGGCCGATCTTGGTGAGCAGAAAGTGGAGTTGCTCAGATGATCATTGAGGCCAATCACTGCTGGGTATGGGTTACTAGTTGTTTATTTTATAACTCAAGCTTTATTTGTAAATTGTACAGTACAGACCAAAAGTTTGGACACACCTTCTCATTCCAAGAGTTTTCTGTATTTTCATGACTATAAAAATTGTAGATTCACACTGAAGGCATCAAAATTATGAATTAACACAAGTGGAATTATATACTTAACAAAAAAGTGTGAAACAACTGAAAATATGTCTTATATTCTAGGTTCTTCAAAGTAGCCACCTTTTACTTTGATTACTGCTTTTCACACTCTTGGCATTCTCTTGATGAGCTTCAAGAGGTAGTCACCTGAAATGGTTTTCACTTCACAGGTGTGCCCTGTCAGGTTTAATAAGTGGGATTTCTTGCCTTATAAATGGGGTTGGGACCATCAGTTGTGTTGTTCAGAAGTCAGGTGGATACACAGCTGATAGTCCTACTGAATGGAGTTTTAGAATTTGTATTATGGCAAGAAAAAAGCAGCTAAGTAAAGAAAAACGAGTGGCCATCATTACTTTAAGAAATGAAGGTCAGTCAGTCCGAAAAATTGGGAAAACTTTGAAAGTGTCCCCAAGTGCAGTGGCCAAAACCATCAAGCGCTACAAAGAAACTGGCTCACATGAGGACCGCCCCAGGAAAGGAAGACCAAGAGTCACCTCTGCTGCGGAGGATAAGTACATCCGAGTCACCAGCCTCAGAAATCGCAGGTTAACAGCAGCTCAGATTAGAGACCAGGTCAATGCCACACAGAGTTCTAGCAGCAGACACATCTCTACAACAACTGTTAAGAGGAGACTGTGTGCAGCAGGCCTTCATGGTAAAATAGCTGCTAGGAAACACTGCTAAGGACAGGCAACAAGCAGAAGAGACTTGTTTGGGCTAAAGAACACAAGGAATGGACATTAGACCTGTGGAAATTTGTGCTTTGGTCTGATGAGTCCAAATTTGAGATCTTTGGTTCCAACCACCGTGTCTTTGTGCGACGAAGAAAAGGTGAACGAATGGACTCTACATGCCTGGTTCCCACCGTGAAGCATGGAGGAGGAGGTGTGATGGTGTGGGGGTGCTTTGCTGGTGACACTGTTGGGGATTTATTCAAAATTGAAGGAATACTGAACCAGCATGGTTACCACAGCATCTTGCAGCGGCATGCTATTCCATCCGGTTTGCGTTTAGTTGGACCATCAATTTATTTTTCAAGAGGACAATGACCCCAAACACACCTCCAGACTGTGTAAGGGCTATTTGACCAAGAAGGAGAGTGATGGGGTGCTACGCCAGATGACCTGGCCTCCACAGTCACCAGACCTGAACCCAATTGAGATGGTTTGGGGTGAGCTGGACCGCAGAGTGAAGGCAAAAGGGCCAACAAGTGCTAAGCATCTCTGGGAACTCCTTCAAGACTGTTGGAAGACCATTTCAGGTGACTACCTCTTGAAGCTCATCAAGAGAATGCCAAGAGTGTGCAAAGCAGTAATCAACGCAAAAGGTGGCTACTTTGAAGAATCTACAGTCATGGCCAAAAGTTTTGAGAATGATACAAATATTAATTTTTACAAAGTCTACTGCTTCAGTTTTTCTAATGGCAATTTGCATATACTCCAGAATGTTATAAAGAATGATCAGCTTAACAGCAATTACTTGCAAAGTCAATATTTGCCTAGAAAATGAACTTTATCCCCCAAAACACATTTCAACATCATTGCAGCCCTGCCTTAAAAGGACCACCTAACATCGTTTCAGTGATTGCTCCATTAACACAGGTGTGGGTGTTGATGAGGACAGGGCTGGAGATCAATCTGTCATGATTAAGTAAGAATGACACCACTGGACACTTTAAAAGGAGGCTGGTGCTTGCCATCATTGTTTCTCTTCTGTTAACCATGGTTATCTCTAAAGAAACACGTGCAGTTTTTGTGCACTGCACAAAAATGGCCTAACTGGGAAGAGTATTGCAGCTAGAAAGATTGCACCTCAGTCAACAATCTATCGCATCATCAAGAACTTCAAGGAGAGAGGTTCCATTGGTGCCAAAAAGGCTCCAGGGCGCCCAAGAAAGACCAGCAAGCGGCAGGACCGTCTCTTAAAAGTGTTTCAGCTGCGGGATCGGGCTACCAGCAGTGCAGAGCTTGCTGAGGAATGGCAGCAGGCAGGTGTGAGTGCATCTGCACGCACTGTGAGGCGGAGACTCTTGGAGCAAGGCCTGGTCTCAAGGAGGGCAGCAAAGAAGCCACTTCTCTCCAGAAAAAACATCAGGGACAGACTGATATTCTGCAAAAGGTACAGGGAGTGGACTACTGAGGACTGGGGTAAAGTCATTTTCTCTGATGAATCCCCTTTTCGATTGTTTGGAACATCTGGAAAACAGCTTATTCGGAGAAGAAGAGGTGAGCGCTACCACCAGTCTTGTCTCATGCCAACTGTAAAGCATCCTGAAACCATTCATGTGTGGGGTTGCTTCTCAGCCAAGGGAATCGGCTCTCTCACAGTCTTGCCTAAAAACACAGCCATGAATAAAGAATGGTACCAGAATGTCCTCCAAGAGCAACTTCTCCCAACCGTCCAAGAGCAGTTTGGCGCTCAACAATGCCTTTTCCAGCATGATGGAGCACCTTGCCATAAAGCAAAGGTGATAACTAAATGGCTCAGGGAACAAAACATAGAGATTTTGGGTCCATGGCCTGGAAACTCCCCAGATCTTAATCCCATTGAGAACTTGTGGTCAATCATCAAGAGACGGGTGGACAAACAAAAACCAACAAATTCAGACAAAATTAAAGCATTGATTCTGCAAGAATGGACTGCTATCAGTCAGGATTTGGTCCAGAAGTTGATTGAGAGCATGCCAGGGAGAATTGCAGAGGTCCTGAAGAAGAAGGGTCAACACTGCAAATATTGACTTGCTGCATTAACTCATTCTAACTGTCAATATAAGCTTCTGTTACTCATAATATGAATGCAATTATATTTCTGTATGTGATAAAAACATCTGACAAACACACATAAAAACCAGAGGGCAGCAGATCATGTGAAAATATAATATTTGTGTCATTCTCAAAACTTTTGGCCATGACTGTAGAATATAAGACATATTTTCAGTTGTTTCACACTTAAGTATATACTGTAATGCCACATGTGTTAATTCATAGTTTTGATGCCTTCAGTGTGAATCTACAATTTTTGGAATGAGAAGGTGTGTCCAAACTTTTGGTCTGTACTGTATGTCAAAAGGGAGTAAAATTGCCCTGAAACCCCAGGCTGTGAAAGGGTTAAATATTCAGTCTTTAAGGCAGGGGTTTCAAACAGATTTTCACCAAGGGCCACATGAGAATTATGGTTGCCTTCAAAGGTCCATTTGTAATTGTAAGACTTTTTGAGGTTAAGGCTCCATGTGGCGTCCCCCAGCAAAAAAGCACTGCATGAAAAACCACGGCGGCAACACATTGCAGTTTTTCCCACAGAACTTTGCACAGAAAGTTCGCAGAGGTTTCCTCTGCGGACTTTCTGCTTCAATTATATCTAGCTAAAGGGAAACTGCCGGCGTTTCTGTAGATATAATTGACATGCTGCGATTTCCAAAACCACAATGGTTTTGGAGAACGCGGCATGTCCGCGGTGCGTATTTTACCGCAAAGTGGGGATGGGATTCACTAGAACCCCATCCACTTTGCTGTGACTGTAAAACACCATGTTTTTTCCCGCGGTGTTTCCTATTCGGGTGAACCTCGGCATTTACACCATATGGGGCCCCGGTCTGAATGTAACTACTCCTTAACATATTGCTAAATAACCTGAGACACCATATCACTATATCACACACATTGTGGTGTCAAAATGCTGACATATTGTACTCCTTTACCAATGCCTCACAATACTACCACATAACGCAATAGGCAAATCATTTTTTTCTTCTTGAAGTACAAACATAATCACTTTCCCATCTTCCATTAAATTACCTGCATTCTCGAACAAATTGTCTCTTGTTGGACATTTTGGGACAATTTCTCAACACCACTTGTTGGAATACCGCTTTACACCGATGTGGAAATACTGAAATCTATGTCCTGAGCACTAAAATAGTCCCTACTCCCTGCTCACTAAATTGGTGCTGCCCCCTCTGCCAAGCACTGTATCCTCCTGGTAAAGTGAGAGACCTTGCAGGCTTCCTTTGGGAAAAGTAAAAATGTGAGCACCTTATAGGTCATATAAAATGAGATTTGGCCCACACGCCTTGTGTTTGACATGTATGCTTTAAGAGGTAATGGACAAGTAACATTCTGATTATTGTTGCCTTACTTTATGTCTCAGACTTGCTTTGCATGGATTGTGTTAGAATAGTATTATGGCTGACACTTCATTTAGCAAGTCAAAGCTTGTTCAATTCCGTGATCAAGGTTATAAACCTGATTATTTAAATTATTGCTCTAAGCAGCTTTTTCACAAGACGGACCTAATTGGTTTGCTTTATAGAAAGGTAAAAGTGGAAACTGAGGGAGCTAAGAAGGGGATTTGCACCAATATAATAACTATAGTCAGTGCGCTTAGCTGAAAGAGAAAGCTTCTTCAAATACATAATTCAGCAGCTTGCTCTTCCTGCTGACAGCTAACTGGCCTATAAATAATAATCCTAACATTCACTGCTAAGCAAAAATAACTAAAGATGTAGCAAAAGTTTAACATTACAGTTGACAAGTTAAATAAAATTAAAGTATGTTTTAACTGTATATTTGTCCAATGTCTCAATTGTGTGATAACACACTGCAGCAAGTTATCAGAACCAAGAGAACAAAGCCTGCTCTGAATAACTGTATATGCTCCATTCCATTTACTTTTTCTGGAAGGCTAAACCTTGTATATCGATCAGGCATACCTTAGTGTGGTGAAGATAAAATGTAGATAAAGTAAGAAATCATGTAGTCACCACTGTGCTATGTATTACAGTTTGGTCCCACTTTAATGGGATTGAGTTGCACAGTACAGACTGCCACTAGCAGCATGTGGACATCTGGAAAGGAGACTGGAATCGCCTTATTCTGAAGAATTTGGTGACACATTAGGCACATCACTTTGCTGACGCTATGAGTAGTCCTGCCCACTTGCGACACTTCAGTGCAAGATTGGTCCCTTCTAATTGGCAGGGGTGGGGGGTTTGTAAGTATATCAGAGTGCTCCCGTGCTTCATTTAAGATATATCCTATGAACAATTTAGTGGGAGGAAACGAATTTGGATGCATACGTCAGTATCCAGGTTCTTAGTATGATTGGGTTTGTCCTTTATGGCCACAGCTAGGTTCCAGCAAAAACATTAGGGTTACAGTCTACGTAGCGGCATGTTCTTTTTAGGGTGACCAGGGACAGATTCCCTTCTAACTCTGTGTGTATTTCTAGGACACTTACTGTTGTCCTTTTGTGGGTGGTGAGTATTATTTCACAGAATGCCATACCCTGAAACAATCCTGCGACAGTCAGGGACTATTACATCTCGCACTCATTTAGGTTTTTAGGGGGAAACCCCGCATCCTAGGTTGTGCTACACATTACTCCTCAATCTGTGGATTGATTATTATATTCCTCAAGTGCTGATGTTTTTAGCTTGTCCCAGTATAAAGCTAGGCTAGTTAACTCACAGCTTAAACTGATGAAACAGCTACAACTGACAAATTTGAGCAAATGCTTGCTCAATTTTTCAAGTATAGTTGTCAGAAGACCTTTATCTTTTATGGTGAAGTTCCTAGGGTCCAGAAAAGTATAGTCAGAATAGAGTGTTCCACTGGGGGTAAAACACCAATTCATGCTCTTGTGTGGCATCCCAGAGCTGGCTGTGGCTGGGCTGAGGGTGAACTCTGTAGTAATTGCATTATTTCCTGTAGGTTTGTAGCCTGTGTAACATAGCAGGGGGTCCTGAGTCTCACACAACACAGCGCCACCTAGTAAGTCTCACACATGCATTACACCTCCTATAGGATTGAATAGTAACCAAATGTTCAATGGGAGGACATCACCTGGGTAAAGGGGAGGAGTCAGCTGATCACTGGGTCCCCATGGCAACACCCCTTCAGGAAGGTCCTGGGTGAGTTAGTTAGAAGTGTGGAGGGATAGGAGGAGGAGGCGAGGAGAGAAGTGCGGTGAGTTAGGAGGAGGAGGAGTGGAGAGAAGTGTGATGTCCTGTGAAGAAAACAGTGAGCTTAGTGCAGGTATCTTAAGTCCTAGACAGGCCCAGGAAGGTTGGAGAGTTGACATACTCCAGCTATTCAGAAGATCCTGTCCCCTGTCTGCCTAGCCATCGCCCTGAAGGAAGTCAAGCATCATCATCTTGTCAGCATGAGACTGTGGAGAGAACATTCTGGAACACATTCTCCATAACAAGTATCACAGGATCCAGGGGCCAAGGCCAGACCTGTGGAACATCCTGCCACCCTGACTATTGCACCCCGAAACTCTGAGCTATCAGGACCACATAACGTGAGTGGGGAATATTGTGTGCTAATATGGTGGTGGGCATCTTCCTATGAGCCAAATAGTAACCCAGACACACCTTAGGGCTGTAACACTGAAGTATAAGGGGCTAGGAACACCTTTCATCAAGTCTACCCTCCACACCAGGCATACCCTGTTATTGTGTACTGAAACTGTTTAAGCATTTGTGTCTCCACACCCATGGAAGTAAAAATTCAACTTTACAACTGTTTCTGTGTCTGACTCTGCACCAACAACATCAGGGCTCCCCAAACACCACCAGTCGGCACAGTATAGGGGAAGCGCCCCCGGGGGAACAATCACCACCAACATTTGTGCAGCCCCCTCATACACCGGTACCAGTGGTGGTAATGTGGGACAGCACCAGCGCTGCGCCCTCGTGCCCAGAGACCGTAACAAGTCTGCGCTGTTTGCACCCCGCAATCCTAACTGCAGCGTTACCTTCCATCTGGTCACCACACTTGTAACTCATAGGTTGTATTGGCATCTGATATCATTTCATCTTGAGAAGACTTACCAGTTGTGATTTTCTTCTCCCTTAACCTTGTTAAAGGAAGGGTGATTTGTACTTCAAAGTTCACAGGCCAAGTTCTTACAGTTTGTCATTTTACCATTTAATGAAATCTTCTGCAGAATTCTTCAGTATTGTACATGAAAATCTCTTGGAAGCTTTTTTAGATTGCCTTGTGTTCCAGATACCATGTGATGAGCTTATGAGATATCTAAGCCACTTGTTTGCAGATATTTTGACAATGTTGATTTCAATTCAAATATACGCAAAAATATTTCAGCTGTAATACCAGTTTTGTATTTAAGCAGAAATTTGGCTTTTACACGTACTTCAGGCTGAAACCTTGGATTCTCTTGAATCCATGCTAATGGGACTATAAAATTGATGTACAAAGTAGAATCTGCATCTACAAATATTTATCACAGTGTTGTAGGCTTAGACCCCCAGCGGGTTTCACAGATTACAGATAGTCTTCAGTGGTGAAGGTTGTGGTTCCTGAATATCATTTAGCCATATATTCATGACTTGATATGACTTCTGAATAAATCAAACTGTGTCATTCCCTCTGCAGCCATTTTTTTCCATTCTTGTTTTTCACTTCTTACTTTCCAAAAGTCAGAACCTTTTTATTTTTCTGTTCACAAAACTATATCATGGCTTATTTTTTGCAGGACAAATTGTAAATCATAATGGCACCGTTTAATATTCAGTACAATGTACTGGATAGCTGGAAATGAATTCAGAAGCAACTTTTTCAACTTTTTTCATTGTTGTATTCCGAGGGCTTGTGTTTTCCCCTCTGGCATATTATTTTTAATTTTACATTTTGAACCGTTCATCATATGGCATAACAGATTACCTTTATTTTGTGAGACAGTACAATTATAGCATTTCCCAAATTTTATAGTTTATGTTTTGCCATTGTTATACAATAAAGCACTTTAAAAAAAAAAACAAAAAAACAACCCAATGACCTAACTAGTTGGGTTCTTACTTTTTTGGTGAGGTAAGATGTGCTTTTCATTGGTAGCATTCTATGGTGTGTATGACTTTAATCGCTTTTCATGTTAGTGTTTTGAGGCAAGGTGACTAAATGAGAGCATTTCAAATGTTCTTTGAGGCTAAAGCCCTACGTTGTGTAAACGCCGTGAATCACCCACAGCGGAAGCGCCACAGAAAAAAATCGCGGCGTTTTACAGTCAGATGGGATTCTAGTGAATCCAATGCCCACTTTGCGGAAAAAAAATGCGCCATGGACACGCGGTGATTTCCAAAACTGGAACGGTTTTGGAAATCGCAGCATGTCAGTTATACCTAAAGAAACGCCAGCTGTTTCCCCATAGATATAATTGAAACAGAAAGTCCGCAGAGGAAAACTCTGCAAACTTTCTGTCTAAAAGCGCTGCAGGAAGAACTGCGATGCGATCCCGCCACAGTTTCTCCCGCAGCGCTTTTTTTGCTGCGGGAGGCCATGTGGAGCCTTAGCCTTGTCTTTTTTATAGCATTCAAAATGTGGAATAAATTAGGTTTTATATTTAGAATATGGTTTGTCATGCATGGCGCAATATCTAATTTATATACTTTATTTTATACAATTAAAAGCCTTATATATTTTTGCATCACAATCTTCTAAAAACCAAAAAATTTTTTCATGGACAGAGCTAGTTAAGAGCATATTTTATGGAATGAGCTATACATGCACAACAAGGTGACAAAAAAAACAGCATTTCTGTTTTGTATTTTAACCTTTTTTGACAGAATTCATAGTGTGCAATAAATGATGCATTAGTTTATTGGTACAAGTCATTACAGATGTAGCAATATGAAGAATGTGTTTCAATTAATTTTTTTATTTTTACATTTTTTTAAACCTCTACAGTGGTTTAACATAAAAAAAAAAATCTGCATACTCGCCTCTCCATATGGATAGGGATCCAGCTGAGAGATGCCATTCAGGTCGCAGTCTTTGCTGAAATTCTGTCCAAGGAGCATTGCTCCTCAGGAGCCAATGGTCTGTCTTGATCATGTGCTTGCCAAAGGTCTGAAACCCCGGGTACTTGAACGGGCACTCTTTTCTAGATCACAGGCCAACTGGAGAGGTGAGTATGCAAGTATTATTTAAAGCCTTTGCTGTGGTTAAAAAATGAGCCATAAACTCAGTTTAACCATTTTTAAATGGAGATTTGGGGGGAGGGATTACTTTTATTTTTTGTATTATTTTTTTTATTTCTGTATTAAATAAAATTTTATTTTAATTGCAGTGTGTTATGCAGATGAAGGTAATTTAGCTGTGGGGAAACACTTAGATGTTGTGGTCACTCTTGAGTACAGCATCAAAAGGGGTTAAACACCCACCACTGGGATTATCTGTGATGGCTGGATTTGCAGAAATCTCCACTTTTGAGCCAGCACCATGTTCACTACAATATAGTATGGCATAATGTACTAACATACTTGTCATGCCATACCATGATGCAGGAAGGGGATAAGTGTGGACATATCTGTAGACATTGTTTGGTTAATTTCAGCCTTTAAAGGGTTTTGTCATGTTGTGATATTGTATTGAATTTGTTTAATGACAAATTGGAATTATTAACCAAACTCCAGCAATGTTTAGTGTGGACACATCTGTATGAGCAGACAGACCAGAGCCCATTGAAGAACCCTATGAACGTTTTCCTTGGTAATGCATGCTTAAATATTCCCAACAATTGCCTATATACTGTAGTTACTTGCAAGTACATACATGTACATTATTATATAAAAGTGTTAAACATCTTTAAAATCCTATTAGGGTAAATATTAAAGGGAAAATTCTTCATTTCCCTTAAAACAAAAATACAAATTAATACATTATATAATATATATATATATATATATATATATATATATATATATATATATATATAATTTTTTTTTCTAAATGTTTGAAACAATTGCTTAACCCTAATATAGTATATTACAAATTTACTTTTGATATCGTAACTGACCCAGATTCTAAATCAGCACCATAATCTAGTCATAATCTAGTAGTTAACACTATTGTCATTCTGGAGTCCAACCACCATCTGTATAGAGTTATTAGGGGTTTCTTCTGTTTTTTCTGGAATCTACCTACACATCAAAAAAACACACTCATGGTTAGTTAGCTTCCTATACAATTGGCCCTAATGTGTGCACCTGTGTGAATTTGAGAATTATATGTGAAACCATCCCAAAAGTAAAAAGGAACAAAAAGAAAAACTTTTGATTCAAATAGATTGAAATATGCCTTTCCATACCTTTCTTCTTGGCTCAACATGTGAGATGATGTGTGGCATGAGATGTGAGACTCTTTGCTGTATGTGTGGAATACGAATTGCAGCCTGTCAATGAATTTGCTAGCATATGGTGATTTTGTATTGAATTTGATTCAGAGTCAAATAGATAGACAGATACATAGATAGATAGATAGATAGATAGATAGATAGATAGATAGATGCTTGTAGTACATAATTTAACACACCCTTCTGAAAAGTGTTATGAATAAAACATGACATGATGTACCTCATTAATTTACAAAATACAATTTAATAGGAAAAAAGTGTTAGCACATAATGACAATTAGAATCTCAATGTACATCATTCCACTGATATTTATTTTTGTATAATTTAACCCTTTCCAGCTCAGGACCATAGGTTACTCATCATCCTTGATCTGTAACCCTGTACAAGGCCCTCCACCATAACCTTAAAACTTCAGAGTGCTCTATGCAGAGTCCAGCTGGATCAGTGGACCAGGTCGGCTATTCCAGGAGACAACTAAAATAGGGTCAAGAGCATGTTAGGTGAGTGTGGATATTAAAATACTTCTTGAATTGTCATTGAGCTTGGAAAGGGTTACATTTGCATGTTTCTAGGAGTTTAAACTTTGAAAAAAATGTGATCATAAAACCCCTTTGACTCAGCCATTGCAGAATATTCCACTTCTTTGCATAAGAAAACTGGGTTGCTTTTGCAGTATGTTTTGGGTCATTGTCCATCTGTACTGTGTAGCACTGTCCAATCAATCTGCTGCATTTGATTGAATTTGAACAGAAAATATACCCCTGTACATTTCTGAATTCATCTGGCTGCTTCTGCCTTCTGTCACATCATCAATAAACAATAGTTAAACAGTGCCATTAGAAGCCATGCATGCCAATGCCATCACACTGCCTTCACCATGTTTTACAGAGGATGCGGTATGCTTTGGATCATGAGCCATTCCAAGCATTTTCTATACTTTCTTCTTCCCATCATACTGGTACAAGTTGATCTTAGTTTCATCTGTCCAAACAACGCTGTTCCAAACCTGGGCTGGCTTCTTTGGATAATTGTAGCAAAGTCCAATCTGGCCTTTCTATTTATTAGGCTGATTAATGGTTTTCACCTTGTGGTGAACCCTCTGTATTTTCTTTCATGAAATCTTTGCTTTGATGGTAGACTTTGATGCTCATACTTCCTGAAGAGTGTTCTTCACTTGGGTGGATGTTGAGAAGTTTTTTTTTGTTTGTTTGTTTTGTTTTTTTTACCATGGAAAGGATTATGTGATCATCCAACACAGTTGTCATCCGTAGACACCCAGATCTTTTTGATTTCCCAAGCTCACCAGTGCACCCTTTTGTTTTACCATAATGTATCAAACTGTTGTTTTGGCCACTCCTAATTCCCACTTTCGATTTCCTCTCTCTCTCTCTGATGGATTTTTTTTCAGTGTAATGATGTTCTGTTTCACTTGCATTGAGAGCTCCTTTGACCGCATGTTGTGGGTTCATGGCAACAGTTTCCAAATGCAAATGCCACACCTGGAATCAACTCCAGATCTATTACCTGTTTAATTGATGCTGGTATAACAAGGGAATAGTCCATGCAGCCCATTAATTAGCTTTTGAGACAATTATCCAAGGCCCTAAAACCCATTAGATTTAGAATAATTTATATCGGTTTTCTAGTATAAATTATACCAACAAGCTAAACAAAAATGCATCTAATTTTAAGATAAATGAATTAGGCACAAAATACAGTGAAAAGGGGTTATCAAGACCAGTATATATAAAATATACATAGTATCTCACAAAACACCCCTCACATTTTTGTAATTATTTTATTTTACAGCTCGTATAACAGTGTAAATTTGGTGTGCCCTGAAAATCACTCAACACACAGCCATTAATTTCTAAACCCCTGGCAACAAAAGTGGGTAAACCTCTAATTGAAAATGGACAAATTGTGCCCAATTAGCCATTTTCCCTCCCCGGTGTCATGTGACTTGTTAGTGTTACAAGGTTTCAGGTGTGAATGGGGAGCAGATGTCTTAAATTTGGTGTTATTGCCCTCACATTCTCTCATACTGGTCACTGGAAGTTCAACATGGCACCTCATGGCAAATAACTCCTTCAAGACTGTTGGAAGACCATTATAGGTGACTACCTCTTGAAGCTCATCAAGAGAATGCCAAGAGTGTGCAAAGCAGTAATCAAAGCAAAAGGTGGCTACTTTGAAGAACCTAGAATATAAGACATATTTCCAGTTGTTTCACACTTTTTTGTTAAGTATATAATTCCACATGTGTTAATTCATAGTTTTGATGCCTTCAGTGTGAATCTACAATTTTTATAGTCATGAAAATACAGAAAACTCTTGGAATGAGAAGGTGTGTCCAAACTTTTGGTCTGTACTGTATATATATATGCCTTTACTTCTACTGCTCCATATTTAGGACCAAAACTATTTAACCACTTCAGTACGTGGCCAATTTGTGGTTCAGGACCAGACTCATTTTCGGGGTTTTTGTACAGTGGGGAAAAAAAGTATTTAGTCAGCCACCAATTGTGCAAGTTCTCCCACTTAAAAAGATGAGGCTGGCCTGTAATTTACATCATAGACAGACCTCAACTATGAGAGACAAAATGAGAAAACAAATCCAGAAAATCACATTGTCTGATTTTTAAAGAATTTATTTGCAAATTATGGTGGAAAATAAGTATTTGGTCAATAACAAAAGTTCATCTCAATACTTTGTTCTATATCCTTTGTTGGCAATGACAGAAGTCAAACGTTTTCTGCAAGTCTTCACAAGGTTGGCACACACTGTTGCTGGTATGTTGGCCCATTCCTCCATGCAGATCTCCTCTAGAGCAGGGATGTTTTGCGGCTGTCGCTGGGCAACACGGACTTTCAACTCCCTCCAAAGGTTTTCTATGGGGTTGAGATCTGGAGACTCGCTAGGCCACTCCAGGACCTTGAAATGCTTCTTACGAAGCCGCTCCTTCGTTGTCCTGGCGGTGTGCTTGGGATCATTGTCCTGCTGAAAGATCCAGCCACGTTTCATCTTCAATGCCCTTGATGATGGAAGGAGGTTTGCACTCAAAATCTCACGATACATGGCCCCATTCATTCTTTCATGTACACGGATCAGTCGTCCTGATCCCTTTGCAGAGAAACAGCCCCAAAGTATGATGTTGCCACCCCCATGCTTCACAGTAGGTATGGTGTTCTTTGGATGCAACTCAGCATTCACTCTCCTCCAAACACGACGAGTTGTGTTTCTACCAAACAGTTCTACTTTGGTTTCATCTGGCCATATGACATTCTCCCATTACTCTTCTGGAACATCCAAATGCTCTCTAGCAAACTTCAGACGGGCCCGGATATGTACTGGCTTAAACAGGGGGACACGTCTGGCACTGCAGGATCTGAGTCCCTGGCGGTGTAGTGTGTTACTGACGGTAGCCTTTGTTACGTTAGTTCCAGCTTTCTGCAGGTCATTCACTAGGTCCCCCCATGTGGTTCTGGGATTTTTGCTCACCGTTCTTGTGATCATTTTGACCCCATGGGGTGTGATCTTGCGTGGAGCCCCTGATCGAGGGAGATCATCAGTGGTCTTGTATGTCTTTCATTTTCTAATTATTGCTCCCACAGTTGATTTCTTCACACCAAGCTGCTTGCCTATTGCAGATTCAGTCTTCCCAGCCTGGTGCAGGTCTACAATTTTGTTTCTGGTGTCCTTCCACAGCTCTTTGGTCTTCACCATAGTGGAGTTTGGAGTGTGACTGTTTGAGGTTGTGGACAGGTGTCTTTTATACTGATAACAATGTGAAACAGGTGCCATTACTACAGGTAATGAGTGGAGGACAGAGGAGCCTCTTAAAGAAGAAGTTACAGGTCTGTGAGAGCCAGAAATCTTGCTTGTTTGTAGGTAAGCAAATACTTATTTTCCACCATAATTTGCAAATAAATTCTAAAAATATCGGACAATGTGATTTTCTAGATATGTTTTCTCATTTTATCTCTCATAGTTGAGGTCTACCTATGATGTCAATTACAGGCCGGCATCATCTTTTTAAGTGGGAGAACTTGCACAATTGGTGGCTGACTAAATACTTTTTTTTCCCCACTGTATGTGCGGTTTTGAGGGATATAACATTTTTATCATTTGCGTTATTCAACAAATTTCTTTGTCTTTTTTCGGTTACACATAGGGCTTTATTTTTATACTTTTATTTTTGCGTGTGTTTTAATTTTTTTTTTTATATCTGGGAAAATATAAATAGAGATGAGCGAAGTTTTCAAAAATTCGATTCGGCAACTTCGGCAATTTTCCGATACGATTCTCTTCGATTCGAATTAATTCGTGGCGAATAAACAGCTATTTCCTGTCTGCAGAAAGCCGGGGTGGGCAGCAAAATGGTGGAAGCCCTTGGAGGCCGTGGTCATGTCTCTCTCTCTCCAGCACGGACAACTTTTATTCATGTGGAAGGATCTGCTAACAAGCAAAGACATGTCTACCCAATCACATCACTAGAGAATATCTTGTGACCGTCTGATGTCACAAAGGTCCTTACTAAATATTCGTTACCTCAAAGCATCAGGAAATCCGGATTCCATGCAAATTGAAGTTTTCCTGAAATTCGGATCGAATTCCACTTCTGCAGCTTCGATTCACTCATCTCTAAATATAAACAAAAGAGGGGGGGTGTCATGATAGGAGGCTCAGATATGGTTTTATGGTATTACTATCGGTCTACAGTATATTACTGCACAGTGGGAGTTGGTGCCTAGGCTCAGGACTAGTGAGGCAGCTGGAATGCGGTCCGTCTACTCTCTAATTGATGCTCAGGGCTATTGTCCTGTCCCTGAAGCAATCAGCAATTTGGTTATAGGCTTGGGGTTGTGGATCCTGGTATCTGTAGTCAGCAACCCTTTGATCCCCAGAGAGTCACTGACACAGGCCTTTGTTGGCATAAGACTGCTATACTTGCTATACTCATTAACCCAGGGGGGTCTGGCAGAAAGGATGTGCTGGGGAAACGATTTGCATATCATTGGTAGACAGAGGGGAGCCAACTCTGCTTCAAAGGGATTATGGTTTTATGACAATATCTGGCCTGGAGGACACCTTAAAGTCGCCCCGATAAATTCTACAGATGCGTTAGGTCAAGACACACGCTCAGAATACTCACATGTCACAGTTCAAAGCCCGGACACTGATCTCCTTACCCAAAGGGAAATGGAGTGTCAACCTTGGAGTCTATGTGTTGGGGATCCCGTTACGAACCCCATTATACCACCGGGCCGATGCTATAGTCTTCGGGCAAAGAATTATACAGAAAAATGATTCTAAGATGTAGAGAGGGGGTGGCCCCTCACCCTGGTGACCTCACTTAGGGACGAGACCAGGGGAGGTAAAAGGTCTCAGTCCAGGCTGAGACGGTCTCTTTTGTCTTCTGTCCTTTGTCATGTGTTGCTCCTGAAGGAGAGGTGTGGATGAGGTCAAGTTGGAGAATCCCACCATGTGCTCTCCATGCAGCCTAAGCAGCAAGGCCTGAGATCATCTTGTTAACCTAGAAGAGGTGTAATCGCATGTAGGAAACACATGCTTTGCTTAAGAACGAACCCTGACGCCTACCACATGGGCTCAGAGAAATGGACTAACTATTTTTTTTCCGGAATTGTCTTCTGCCTTTTGCTCTGCTAAGATTCATCTGCTACTGGACTTTATAAGATACGTGCCCTGGCTCATGATCCACATCATCATCTGGAGCCAGAGATCCAACCACAGACTTGTGTTGGTAACATATTCTTTTCTTTCTGTTATCTCCCATTTTTTATTTTATGCACCGTGCTATTTACTTGTATCTTTTTGCTAATTGCTGCATGTATTCTCTGTATGTGTTAAGTGTCTAGTGCCGACCCGTTTAGGGTTTAATAAATATATAAAATTTAGAAGGTTCGTCTTTTGTATTATCCTAAGAGGCCCAAAACACTCATTGGAAGTGGGTGTGAGGTAATTGAAGCGATCGCAGGTGTGCCAGAAGCGGGTTCTGGTAGGACTAGATCCTTCACAATGGTAAAACGTTTTTTTTTTTTTTTATTTAATAGCACAAGGTGGTACAAAAAAACTTTTTAAGGCTGAGGCCCTGCGTTGTGGAAATGCAACTTTTTTTGTTGCAGATTTTGCTGTGGTTTTTTGCGCCGAAGCCAAGAATGACTACAAAAGGAATCGGAAATATATAGGGAGTTTTTATATTTCTCCCTAGTGCTTAATCCACTCCTGGTTTGGGCTCAAAATAACGCAGCAAAATATGCAACAAAAAAAGCCGCGTTTCCGCAATGTGGGGCCTTAGCATTAAATAGTTTTTCCTCTCCGTTATGGTAATTTTTATTTTGTATGATGTCATCGGGGGTGGGGCTAGAACCTGTAATAAGGGCATTTTATTGGCATATTTTAGGTATTTTTTATTTTATTTTTAAATTTTTTTTTACTTTTCTATTTTTTTTACTGTACATGGTGTCATAACAGACTTTTGGGGACATCTGATCACTTTTTTTTTTATGGGGGGGGGCTGATTTCCCCTGCAGCTGGGGCTGGTATATTTAGCCCAAGTTGAAGGAGGAATACAGCCTCCTGCATGTTACTATAGAGCTGATCTGGGTCCTGCAGGACCCAGCAGTTCTAACAGACTCTGATCCCGACGGATCACGTGACCGCCAGGTCAGAGGGGAGCTGCATCATGGCAGCGCCCATAGCTGTGTACACGGCGCTCAGGGAAAGCAGGGATGGTAACAACAGTCGACTCCCCGTTACAGTCGGCTCCCCGTTTCAGCAGTTGCATGATTTCGGTATGTCCTTGCAAAACAAGGCAACCACTTCCGGACGTAAATATGAGCGTCCGGAAGTGGTTAAAGCACAAATTGTAAAATTTAAGTGTTAGAAACCAAATGTGCTGCAGATCTGAAGGGTATTGATTCATATTAATCTCCATAAGCTGACAAAGGCTGTCGTCAGAGAAAAGTATATTTTTTAATATTAATGTTGATCATTTCCATTTACTAAGCAAAAGGAGTCTCACTCAGCATGTACTAGTAATAAAACAGCAAGCACTTTTACTCGTTTTATTAGAATATACAGAAATGTTCCTTCCAAGGGCTTACTTGATTTTCTTTCCAAGATAAGTAGGAAATATAGAAACTAAGGTCCTCTCTTACAAAATAGTGCTAATATGAAAATTCTCAGCAACATAAAAATTTAGAATATATAGGTTTGCAAGCATATTTACAGCCATGGAACAAATGGAGAAAGTAAAGATTTTTTTTTGTTTGGCGAGCATATGAATATTTTTCATTAAATCTAGAAAATTTTGTATGGTTTTCCCTTTGATGGTGAATTGTAGAACATCACCATGACTAGATCCGACAAAAAAATTATACATGGATCCCTGGAAAGGGATTTAAAAATATCACCAAACATCCATCATCCCACAATCCCCAACATTATCTACAAGTGAAAAAAACCCTCAAATAACTGCCTGAAAGTTAACGTATAATGCTGAAAGACTTTAAGAACCCTACCATTTTGTGATGTATCTTACAGGGACAAATGTGTCCACATATCATACCACCAATTGTATTAAGAACTCCAGTTCCCATGAAACCAGTTCATAATATGACAACAGGCTAGCAAAACCCATTGACAGGCTGTAATTCACAACACAGCTTAGATCTTAACATATAGGATAAATGATAAACATCTCATGAATATCACATCTTTTGGTTTTTTAGAGCTGATCATCACACAACACATCTCAGGACACTTCATCACCTCCACCCTCCTCTCTCTAAACAGCAACTCTGCAAATGTCAAAGCATACCAATGAAGTCAATGAGTAGCTTTTTTCATGTCTTATGTCTATGTGGCTGCTGTAAGAAACGGAAGGACCCATCTGTAGCTCTTGCCACAATATATGTCAAAGTGAATGAGTTTACTATTAGAAAGAGACAGCACAAATTAGATCTGCATGAGATGTGCACCAGGGGCAAACTTTTGCAGTCCATAAAAGAACATCAGGACAAGACTAGCGTTTACTCATGGACAGGTAGACAAATATCAGGAACTCTGGAGTAATGTGCTCTGGACAAACAAAGCAAAGAGAAAGATTGGCCACAGCACCAGGAGATATGTCAGTCAAGACAATGTTTTATGGGACCAAAATGATTCCAACTGTAAAGCATGGTTGTGGTTTGGGACGGATTTGCTGCATTAGGGCCTGGACAGCTCCCTACCAAAGAATCTGCTACAAATACTTTATCATCACAAAGAGTTTGAGCATAGTTAAGCAACAGTTTTTACACAGAGGTAAACATCATATGTGTTTTGTTTTTAAATACATTTGCAAAGATAATATATTATTTTTTTCACTACTGCTGATTTTGAGCGAGTGTGAGAGAGTTAATCTCCTATTTTTTTTTTTTATGTGTGTTGTCTAAGGCACTGGTTTTCAAGGCGTGGTACAGCTATCCCCAGAGGTACACGCTGCAGTAAGAGGCCTTCCCAATGCTCAACCCCAATGGTAGTTCATGAGTTGGCCACCCACAACCTACTAATATACTCTGGGGTCTCATCAGACCATCATAGTATAATTAGCAGAGAACCAGGGGAGGTGAATAAACATAAAAAAACTGTGTTACTCACCTCCCCTATAGGTTTTCCAGCCTCATATGTTTTTTTTTTCATTCTGATGACCTATCCACAAGATAACTCATCAGTATCTGATCTGTGGGGTCTGACACCCAAACCCTGCACAGATTAGCTGTTCTGGCAGCCTGCAGGCACTGGAAGCTTCTTCTGTGGACAGGGAGTGTGTGTAATCTGCTCCAATACCAGTAATAGCAATGGTGCTGAAATTTTCTGGAACCACCACTATATAGTGGATACCCATTCATTGCACAGCTTCCAGCACTTGGAGGCTGCTGGAACAGCTGATCTGCGTGAGGTCCACGCGTCGGACCCTCGCAAACCAGATACTGCTGACCTATTTGGCTCTAATGGTGAAATTTATTTAAGAAAGTATTTAAAAGTATTTAAGTATTAAGTATTTAGGTGAAAGTATTTAAGAACATGGACAAGTCAGTTGTGGTTACCAGTCCACTTAAAATCACAAAAACAAAACAGATTCTTGTTTTGGTATTTTTCTAATTTCCCATGTCATTCTCTAGATTAAAAAAAAAAAAAAAAAGAAAAAAATCTTCAAGCTTTAAGGATTGTCCATTGAGCCCCACAGTAGACTGTAATCCTACCTGGGATAATGGAGATGTCTATAGAACAGGAAGTGTCAATGAAAGTTTACACCTGCAGGCAAATATTATGATCGACCATAATAATTGGTGATGGTCACAGTTCACCTTCTCCCCCTTTCCGCACAGTCACTCACACACAGAAATCAACAAGTTATCTCCAAACATTAGTTTCCTGTTTTCATGTGGCTGCCATACACCAAATTTGGGAATGCTACTAAAAGAGCCGAGTAGCATTTTAGGCTTGATAGCTGCCCCAGTAATTATGTACACCCATCATTATATTGATGAGGCGCACATAATTTTTCTCTGCTCCATACTCCTTCAACTTCAACTTGTAGATTACATAAATTATGTTGAAGGTGTTTCCATTGAGTTCAATGGCTCTGTAAAGCATAGACAACTTTATTTTGGATTTTTTTTTTTTTAGTTGTAGCACATGTACCCTTGTTAAGATGAAGACACATCCTGGATTTCTTCTGTGTGTACAGTTTATATTTATACCAGTCATAACATTTACTTAAAACCACCAACTAGAATTGCCTTGGCAATGCACAATTCCAGTGTACTGTATTTGATCAAATTTAATATTTGTAAATTGTTTTTCTGATTTACAGATTTTTTTAAACACCATTTTATTTATTTAATCTCATAGGAAGATTTACATTTTTATTTTTTAACTGACTAACTTTTTAAACTTCACTTACTGATATACTTTATATACTGTATGCCAGTACATTGCAACTATGTACTAATAGGAGATATGCAAAATAGGTATGCCCTAATGGCTGCCTGACTACTAACAAAAGAAAATATGGTCAGACAGTCCTGGAGTCTGGTAATGGACTCTTCCCATACTAGGGATGTGTTCCATTCACATCCTCACATCCCATGATCCCCCTTTTTGGTTTAGCCCTTTGAGTGGTGAGTTCTCCATTGATTGTAGCATTCAAAAGGATATACAGCAGAAGTCAAAGTTTCTGCTTATCTCTGTCGGTAGAGTAGGGGTTTGATTGGGAATTTTAGCCATTAGTACACTTCCAGGTATACTCATCCTGTGAGTGTATACATATACTGTATATATATCACACTTTAATTTGATTAAATGTCCTTCAGTCACTGATAGTCGCAAAGTCACCTTTGCTGTACACTTAACTGATAAGACGTCGCTTGGCTTTTTCTGTTCTGGAATAGAGTCGCTCAGGCTGGAGCCATACCTCTCTTGCTTACTTAGCTATTTTTTTTTTTTCCACGGTCCTATTTATACAACACTCTGAAAATCAGTTTTTTAAACAGAGGTCACTGTAAAAGTTTCTGTTTCAAGAATGTATCATATTTTAGGTGTGACGTCTTTGACTTTAGTACTTTTATCAATTTAATTTACTAATGAATCATTTATACATGAACAAAATCATGTTATGAAAATGAAAAATAAAAACAGTTCCAGCATCCAAGAATTGTAATTAATTAAATAAAATATAACTTATAATTCATAATGGATTAAAAAAGTAACAACAGTTACACGAGAAAAAGATCCACAGAAAACCTACGCGTTTCAGGGCGTATAGCCCCTTAGTCATGGGGCCATGACTAAGGGGCTATACGCCCTTTATAAAACACATGCATTTTGATATGCAAATTCATTTTTGGTGCATTCTAAATGCACTTGAAAAACACATCAATTCACAGATGCTTTTTATTCAACAAATGACTGTTACTATTCTCACATAGCCATAAAGCACACATTACGTTACAGTAAATAAGTGGTACATTATGCTTGGTGGTTGTGACTCATGCTTGGTGGGTTAAAGGGTATATGTCATTAGAAACAAAAAAATATATATATATTTTTAACCCTTTAAGGGGAGGGTTAGAAATAATTTTGTATTTCCTGCAGCATTCTGAGAGCTATAACTTTTTTATTTTCCCATCAATGTAGCTGTTGTATTTGCTGGTTTTATTTTTTGCTTGTTTTATGTGGTGCCTATAACTTATTAACTACATTTATATAGAAAACTGCTTATTTACACACACACACACACACGGACAGTAACACAAAGAACCTTGCAAAAAAATGGCATTTCTCTTCACAACTAAGACTCTGTAAAACATACAGTACTTGTTAACACTTCTACCTTCTCAGCAGGCAAGAGGAGGGTGTGCTCTTAAAAGGGTCACCCAGTTTCAGCGAATAAATATTACTGTTTGTATTATGAAAAGGTATACAATTCTGCAGTATACTGCTTGCTGTCATTCATTCTGCTTACTTCTAGTTTATAAAAATCAGTCCATGGTCATGTGATGGACACATAGGTGTACAGCTCGTTACAGTCACAACACAGTAATCAGACATCTGTAATGTAACAAGCTGTGCACCTGTGTGTCCATCACATGACCATGGACTGATTTTTATCCATCGGAAGCAGAGATCTAGAAAACTTGAAGAATTGAATGTTTCTGTATACAAACAATAACATTTATCTGCTGAAACTAGGCAACCCCTTTAATAGTTCTCTGGATCTGCTGATGCCAATACTCCTATGTTTACTATAACTTTCTTACATATCATATGGTTTACCTATACACGCACTCACTTGGCACCAAACAAAGCCTCTACCCACACCTATAAACATTTTGTCAATGTTTTTTTTTTTTAACCTCATTAAACTACAAGAATGCTAATATGTCCTTCAAACCAAACAAACAATCTCATTTCATTTTATCTTTATTATATAAAGATTGTAACTATTAAGTAAATAAAAGCTTTTAATGGTGATCCCCAGCATAAATGGGGCTTTCCAAGGGAAACCAATTCCATTTCATTAGTCACCTCAGTCACTTCAGTCATGTAATGAGTGTCACTGGTGTCACATCTGACGGTATTTACAGATGGAATGTGACCTTAATCATTTACAATCACAATCTTGCTCTTTGTACTCTTTCTAAGATCACTTGTTAGAAAGAGCTTTCTGACAGGTTTCAAAGTGACTTCTCATGATATAAAGTATTATTATGAGCAAAGATACAAGTATACTTTCTTTTACTCTATGCAAGACATTTATTCAGATAACTTTATGTATTAATATGTCTTGATCCTTCTAATAATTACATAAGCTATACAAGATTTCACAATGCATTGCCAACATGTGTAATTTTTTATAATAAAATGGTTGTAATTGTAAGTACTACATGCTGTGCTTCCATGGCTTGGCAAAGCTATTTACAAAAAGGGATAACATATCAATGCATATAATGTTATGTAGTAAATTGTTACACATTAATGCATTTTCAGATTTTTTTTTAGCAGCGTTTACTGCATTTCATTTGGTGATGTAAATAAACAGGGCAAATGTAACAAGAAAAATTATTTATTGATTTTTCTAATTTTATTTATAATTTTTTTTTTAGCAGGACTTATCCTAGATGGTGTAGTATATGTTTGGATTACATGACCTGCAGAGCAAGGCTGTGGTTTCTAAAATACCTCCCAAAGCAAAGCATATGGACTTCAATGTTAAAGGAAACTGTGGCAGAAGCTCCAAGCGAGGTGCATGTCCTGCAGCCGTGTACGTCACTGCCATCACAACTTCAGGACACAGTAATAAAGTAAAAGTCATTGATGTTTTCTCATACAGGGCCAAGGAGACCCTACTGACCCAAATCCAGGACGCAGATTCTTTAAGAATAAGAAATCTCACATTTAGAAATTGAAGATGGTATGTGTCAATGCAGACTCATGAAAGGAATAACTAGAAATAAAGATGATGGAAAATAGAAAATATATCTTTATATAAACTGCTTGAAGCGATGATTATACTGTAGATGATTTGTACTGTGAAATATTTTTCGACACTGTGAATTGAACTCATCACCCACCGTCGTCTGTACGCTAATACAAATGTCTTCAATGTGAAGCATCACAATATATACAGCAACTGTCACTGACTTGGATGTCATATTTCATAAGTGTGGGTATGATAAAAGCTGACAGCACTTTGGATTCTGGCCAAAGTTTCCATTATAGATACAGATCCTACAGATTTACATGAGTGGCTGCTGGTATTCTCATTAAAGATTTGACCTTATCCCTAACAAGGCATCGATATTGTATGATGGAACTAAATCTTTATAATGTTCAGCTAACTGTATTTTATAATGGCAATACATTTCCACAAACAGGAACATTTTCATTTATTTTGCCATTAAACTGCCTATATATTTGTCATGTACAGTATGTTGTATACAAACATCTGGTCAATAGGTATTCTTAAAACACTAAATGTAGAAAATACTCAAAAAAAAAAATTGTAAAAAATACACCCTTAACTTAAAGGGGTTCTCTAGGACTATGGTGTTGATCATCTGTCCTTAGGATAGATCATCATTATCAGTGGATCTTTGAATAGAGATGCAGCATGGTCATGTGACCAATGTATGTGATGCTACTGGCCTGAAGACCACAAGCTCTTCAAGGAGATGATCAGCCGGGGTCTTAGGTGCCATCAATTTAAGGTTGCATTCACATCAAGCTTTTTTTTACATGTGTTTAGCAGATTGAACTCTAATAAACGGATGGCAAAGTAAGAAAATTGAACCATTTCTGCCCATTTCTCTGACAGAAACAAAAGTACGTTATGCTACATTTTTGTGTCAGTCACAAAAACGGATCCTTTTGTTCACACTGCTCTCTATGTAAATGGATGGAAATCTGTTTGCATCCCATTTTTGCATCGATTAAATGGATCTGCTAAACAGATGTAAAAATCGATGTCGCTGTACCCCAAAATTGATGATCGATCATCAATGTAAAGGTCCCAGAAAACCCTGAATATATATTAGAATGATATTTTATATTAAATTCTATATGGGTCCAAGGAGGTCAGTCAGTTTCTCCATCTCTTCCTGTCTTAGGCTTAAATGCTACAAAAAGAGCCCTCTATCCTTTTAAAACCCATTTATAATCCCCTCTATAAAATCCCCCCTTATCGGTCATCTGTCAAGTGGAAAGTGGAAAAGATCAGCAGGAAAGTAACACCTAGATTCTCTGCAAGATTTCTACAAGATTGCATTCACTGCATTTCAGAAGAGAATCCACTATGGACACGTTTTTATTGTTTACTTTTACTATAATTTTATAGGTACACTTTCCCTTTACATTTCTTAGTGTTTAAAGTAAGCATCATTTGACTTTTTTTAAGGAATATCAGAAAGTGATGTTGGTATAAGTCTGGGGCAGGAAATCTTGCAATTGAATGAATAGGTAGCATTTTTAATACCGACCCTGATCTAGTGGAAAGACTTTGCAATTTTTGTAGCCCTGTAAGTAAATATCTGATTTTAGCAAAAGTGATTTATTGTATTTTTATTTTTGATACAGTCTTGCAAAAGCAGTCTATGGTAAAGGCTACCCTATCAGAACTTAATCTTATTTACTTTCGATCAGGGCAATAAAATTTACAAAAAGGTTATTTCTCCAGGATTTGGCCATTAATAACGGTTGACAAAGAAAAACATGTTTAGTAATTTAATTCTGTCTACAAGTACCGTGACTAATGACATCCTAAGGACACAAAGCCATTTTTCCTAATATCAAGTACTGTATTGTGGTGATGATATACATAAATGTACATATAAGAAACTATATAGGTTAGACAGAAAAGTATAAATCATTGTTTGTTTTCAGGTGGTCAGTTGTGCAGAAATATTGAAAAATTGGTCATGAATATATTTAAGGATACCGGGTGGACAACAGAGGTGACATTTGCATGGAGCAGGAAACCAAGCACAGATAATGGACGGAGCACGTGTGCCAAGCACTTCTACATGTTTCCTGAATTGTTCGATGTAGAATTAAAAGTCAATTTTAACTAAAAACAGTCTTTCTAGCATTTTCTCTAGATATTTCTTTCACTCTAAAGTCAATAGGATTTGCCTTTAAAACAAAAATATCAGGATAAGGTATATGTTTCATATATTCTGTGCTGAGATTTCATTTCCTGACATTTTTTCCTTTGAATTTTTTTTTTTTTTGCTACACCATTGAGTACAGTTGAATGAATTCAGTTTCATTGTGTACATTTCTATTGTATCCTCTGGAAAAAGGAAGAATTTAATCTTCTAAGTCTTTTGTGTGTTTCATAGAATGGGTCATAGCAATGATTCCTATGGCAAATCATCACTGACTTCTCAGATTAAAGCATTTAACTTGCCTCATGACATCTACCTTTAAGAGCAAGACGATGGGTCTTTCACATAAAGAATATTGCTTGTATTTAAACTTCTACACTCTATCAGATTGTTATTCTGCAGAATATTGACAGGTAATACAGAACTTGAAGAATTTGCACCTGAACGGCTCTGTTCTTTAGCAATCGATTCAAGTAAACACACTATTTACCAGTATAGGTTTACTATGAGTAAAATACTGAGCATACAGATGTGTCCATCCTTACCTTTCAGCTTGCTCGACAAATCTTGAAATGCGTGTTGCGAGAAGGCATGATTTTGCAATACTCTGTTGGGAGCTGTTCATGCTGTGTGTGGCCGTCCAATAATACTGGATTGATTTGCTATGATTGTCATGCTAATGTATTGAACATGTATTATTACAAATTGAAGTACTTAATAAAATTCCCGGATGATAACATAAGGGTGTACACATCTGTACTGGCTTATTTTTTCAATATGGTTTTCTTTTTATTTGTACAGTATTTCACAAAACACAGAATGAAAATGCAAGTTAACAAGTAAACAAGTAGGAACTTACAGAGCTAACAAGAAGTCTAAGGCTGTGTTCACATGGTGGAATTTGCGGCAGAATTGGGGGGCGGATTTCACCCCCGAATCTGGGGCAGATTCTTCCCGGAATTCGCCTCCCGTTGTTTTCAATGGGATGCAGAGATTGCAGCAGGACACGGAAAAAAGAAGCGTCCTGCTCGATCTTGCCACAGAGTCCATGGCTCAAGACTCCCTGCTGATTAAGCCCATTCATCTGGACCTAACTAGCAGTGGGATGCCGAGACGGAAAGCCAATGCACTGCATCCCGTCATACTGGTACACCGCGGCGAAAATGCCGGCAGCAAAAACCTTTATACTTACCAATAGATGAGTCAGACTCATCTCTGGTGCTCCCAGGGCCTGCACAGTTCTTCAGTTAAGTCAATGATGTACACCCAGGCTACACTGTGCAAGTGCCGGAGGTACGGTGCATGTGTACTGAAGACAAGGTGTACACCTCTGGCTTCAGTGAAGAACTCCACCAGCATGGGGAGTACAGCAGCAGGGGGAAAATAAAGCTTTTTTTATTTTTATTGCAGGCATATATGGCTTTACAGCTGAGTGACTTGGGATACAACCTTCAGTTCATATGGACCTGTGGGAGGTTTAGTGTTCCAAATCACCCTGACAGGTTCCCATTAAATGCCAACTTTGAAAAGAGAGGTAAAAGTGAGAATAAGAAAGAATAGTACTGCCAGGATCTCTGTGATAGGGAAATTCAACTAGTATTGTGTTGGTTTCATAAGAAATTGGAAACTTTGACGAAATTCAAGCTGAGTTAAAGGTGCATACATCTGTAAACCTGGCACATGAAGCTATGGACAACAACAGATGGCATCAGTTAATGGTAAAACAGATATTAGGTAATGGTAATGTAATGTAATGGTAGATACAGCAAGAGAAGGTTGAATTTTTTGAAAGTTGTATAAAGGGATTCATAAAGCAAATTATAGTGAGGATATTTGAAAGTCTTGTAGAAAGAAACCCATGAAAATCTGGGAGTAAATATAGCAGAAAGACCTTCTCATAACTTGGTACTTTGATAGGGAGAGGAAGCCACACTATTAGACAATATCCTCATTTTCAACAAGAATGTGAGAGGCTTTAGTATCAATGACTGGAAGACCTGAGACAACAATAAAGAAATAGTAGGAGTTTAGAAACCTGCTTAGGCTCATGGTTTGATGCTACGAATGTGTCCGCATTTAACTGAACTGCAATATGGTTCTTGTACTTCTGTACAGGATAGTTAGCACATCACTTCGTGATATTTTACCATTTAGTCATGTTGGTTTACATAAACTCTGTTATCTTGTAGTACACATTTATGGACATGTTCAACCAATAGGACAGGTAAGGAAGGACGCATTTGTTAAGAAAGGACTGTGACCTGAGGTTGGCAAAAATATATTGACTGAAGTAACAATATATCGATTACATTGGCCAAATAAATGTTGTAACATCTCATGTACTAGCCTTTCGTTCAGTAACATACTAGTCTTGACCCTTTGTTTGGATACTGGCTATTGCTGTAAAAGCAGTACTCCAAAGAGAGATTCAGCTGCAAGAGACAGCAGAGAGCTCTCTATTTCTAAGTACTTTGGGTAGCTATGAAAACTAGCAGGTACCAATGACATCAGTGGTTTTCAACCTCTAGCTGTAAAGATCCAATTGACCTCACAGAGGGTGACACTTTTCTGATAACTGCTGCTGTGAACTCAATGGCAATTGTGTTTTTTTTTCTGTGGGCCATAGACTCTTCCATAAAAGGACAATTTAATCCCTGACCTTTGACATTTTAGAATAACATAATTGAATACACAGGCATATACTGTAAGTATAAAATTGTGCACTTGACTTGAATTTATGGAAGAATCGGAATATTTATAGAGCTTTCCCATAAAATTCTTCACTGGACACATATTTTACTTCCACGTTACTATGAGTAATGACTTCTGTTGCAGCTTGAGAAGATTTAGTTGCTTCTTAAGTTTTTGCTTTATTCTGTCATTGACCTTAATCTATTGATATTGTTTAAAATACTGCAAATATATTTACGCAAGTAAAAAAAAAAATTACTTTCAAAAGATATAGACATAAACTGCATATCTAGAGATTTGTTAAGATATTCAGGCCAAACTCAAATTTTGACAATTCCATCTTATTTTTGGACTCTTCCAATCATTGTCTTATTAGCTCCCACTTCCATGCATAACCTCATTATTTAATTAGTATACCTAAAACATACAGGGGTAAAAATGCTTCTAAAAATCTCAGTATAAAGTATTGTATATTGACTACTCATTTCAAAACCTACAGATATGTGAACTCGGAGTACCTCCAAATTCAGAAATTATAAGCTCACTTGTATGTTTATGTATGAACAACATGAAATTCTATACCCTGTCAAGCTTTGCAGGGGTATTGGGGTCAATGATTGTCCATATGGGACCTTCCCATTTGAAAGGGGTAGTCTAGCCTTTAAGTTGTTTTTTTTTTATCAAAAACTTGAAATGCCATAAAGTAACATTCTGAGCTTACTATACCAATCCCTGCAACTCCCATACTGCTGTTCCTTGGGTCACTCAATGGTCTCTGTTCACTGGACTTCAGGGATGACATGTTAATGTGACTGCTGAAAGCAATGATTGGCCAGGGGCAGGAAACTCTGGAAATGGTGGCATGGGAACAATGAGGGATTGGCAAGGTTAGGCAACTCATTTGTTATTATAAGGGAGGTTTTTTTGTAAAAAAAATTAAATAGAAGAAAGAGGATATAATAAAAATGTGTAGTGTGCTTGACTATTGAACTAAACTGTTCTACAATGTAGGACTAATTCCATCTGATTTGCTCTTTTACCTCTCCCCAGTTACTAAATTAATATGTATATCACTGCAGAAAAATAAAAATCATGTTTGTGCTGATCCTAGGTAAAACTAACAATGGATAGTAGAATGTCTTTATTGCAACTATTTTGTAAGTTTGGGTAAAATACAGCATATGCCTACAAAAACCTCCTTCTAAGTGACACCAACATACATACAGTGCATGAGTACTAAAGATAGATTGAAGCATACATTGCAAATAAAGCTATCACATATACAGTGTGGAGAGCAGGAGTTCTCTCTCTGCTGCAGAAGAATAGCACTCCATAACCAAGTATATTCTTCCTTTCTAAAAAGAAGCCATTAGTTACAAGAAGCACAAATGACAAAGTAACATATACACTGGATGCAATGGATGATCTATTGCTGCCTTGTTGAAACCTCAGAAATGCTAACACTGATGCTAAGCAGAAAAAACATTTACTAGTGTGTATTTCGGTTGAAAAATGGCTACACAAGTATTTTATTTGATTCAAGTACTGTAGTTAATTATGATAATTTTTTTTTGCTTGAGTTTCAGTTAAAAGGAATCTGTCAGGTCAATCTGGGACACTAAACCACCTACAGGTCCTTATAAACCTGGAGTTTAGTGTCCCAGATCGCCCTGTTGTAATGCAATCCGCAGGCGCATTAAAAATAAAAAAACCTTTATACTTACCTAGAGAAGGGTCCGATCAACGCAGTTTGGTGAGATCGGTCTGGCTTATTCATGAGGCACGCCTCCCGGCGCCTGCGCTGTTCTTTAGTGAAGCCAAAGATGGACACCCCGGCTTCACTGCGCAATTGCCGGAGGTATGAGGCATGCGCACTGAAGCTGTAGAGTACTCCTCTGGCTTCAGTGAAGAACTGCGCAGGCATGGGGAGTACAGCGGCCGGGTGAGTATAAAGCTTTTTTATTTTTAATGCGGCCATGGATTGCGTTATAACAGGGGTGATTTGGGACACTAAACCCCAGGTCCATATGGACGTGTGGGTGGTTTAGTGTCCCAAATTGCCCTGACAGATTCCCTTTAAGAGTAAAAACGTGAATGCAATTTTTTTTTGTCTACTCTGTTTTTCGTAAAACCAACTAAAGTCAAGATGAAGTTTGTTATGCCGTTTTATCATCCAGCTGTTTCTATTCGGACTTGCATCTTTCAAATCTGTTGTCCTTTAATGGAGATGTGGTCTAAACTTCATCTTCATAAAGAAATCCATTCGGAGATGTGTTTTATATGGCTTTTCATCAAAGAATCAAAGCTAATCAGGCGACAGCAATCAACTACAATATGAATAATGGAATAGGATACTAAATAAAGCTGCTTCCAAGATTACTTAACAACTGCAGAACTTAGGTGGCAAAAGCAATATTGTATGATTAGTTTTTTTTTTCCATTGTTTTAGGGCCCATCAAATTAACCCCCTCCCCACCACAACCAGTTTGGACTAAAGATAGAACATTTCTAAAATGTTGGTTAGTTTATTATGTCTAGAATAAGAGGCAACCTCACAACAAAATGAAGATGATTTGGTGTCACACAGGACAAGTGGGACAATAGCTGTAGGCAGATGCCATGGTGGGGGATTCAATTTATAAATGATGAAAAATACAGATAATTCTATATAAATACTAATAGCATTACTATGCTAATAACAGTCTTCTTAACAATTGCTCCTCCAGCAGGAATCAAGCCGAGCTATAAGAACAGAGCTAAAGGAGCACCAGAATCTCTCAAGGGCACCAAGAAAATTTGTCTCTCCCCTAAAAACACACCAATAGAAGCTGCTGCTATTTTTCTTTGAAGTTATTATTTAATGTAAACTCATAAAAAGAGAAAATTGGCGCTACTCACTTCCACCTCCTCAAACACTCAAGATCAAGAACTGTCCAAAGATGAGGTCATGGTGGAATTCAACATCAAAAATAAAACAACGGCTTGCTATAATCACTCATCAAAAAGAGAAAGCTAGACAAGTTTCAGAACTCACCATTCCTCTTTATTTCAGCTCTGCTCAACATAGCACGGCAGGTAGACAAGGAAGTGTGACCATAAAGGCAATGGCTGTTTTGCATGTCTGTACTTCTTCTGGCCTAAGATTTTAGTATAAATGTATAAAAAAAATAAATATAAAAAATCCAAATTACCTACTTTCCCTAGAACACATATTAAAGTACTTAAATACTCTGAAACACATATGGTATCCCTGTGTGAAAATGCCCGGTCTACAAGCCTATAAAAATATTTTTCCAGTACGGTAAACAGTGGGAAAATGTGCCGAAGCGCCGCTTTTTCACTGTTTTGCTTCTGATAAAAAGTGATCAAAGCAATAAACATTCCCCAAAATGGTATAACTAAAAAGTAAACCTGGCCCCACAAAAAAAAAAAAAAAAAAAGTTATGGGTGTCAGAATATGGCGACTAAGAAAAAATTTCTTTTTGCAAAGTTTTAGATCTTTGTTAAGGGATTAAAATGCAGATACAACTATATAAATTTGGTATCCCCGGCATCGTAGTGAAACATAGAATACAGGAGACATGTCATTTTGGCTACAGAGTGAACGCCATAAAAACAAAGCCTGTAAAAGTTGCACAAATCCACTTTTTCTCCAATTCCACCAAATTCAGATTTTTTTTTCCCAGCTTCCCAGTACACTGTACAGAAAAATAAATGGTACCATTATGAAGAACAATTTGTCCTGCAAACATTAAGCCCTAATATGGCTCTGTGAACGGAAATATAAGTTATGGTGTTTCGAAGGTGGGGACTCAAACGAAAATCGAAAAATGTTGGCGGGAAGGGGTTAAAATAGTTCAAAGAGTTAAGTCCCTTGTCTGGTTGTAGAAACCTGCTATACTGATGATGCCACAATTTTATTATAGATAAATTACAACTAGCCTCTCGTGATCCATTTACATCTCAACAGAATGATTATATTGCCTGGGTTTTTTGTTCTTGTAATGATTGTGTGTATGTACTTAGCTTGTGTGACACATTCTGCATTATAACAGAATTATCGTATCTGATTTTTCTACAAAAAGAAAATTGCATTACCACGTAGATGATCCTTGTGCTCCTTCCAGGCTAGTCATTCAAGAAGAAAAGCCAAAATCTGAAATTGTTCAGCTGCTATTAGAACAATTACATTTTATCAGTCTTTTAGCATCTAAAGGACAATGAGATTGCATTCCATTTTTACATTCAGTAAATTAGATTTATTGCACATCTGGCAAACCATGACTATTTGATAAGAAAGATTGGAGCATCAAATTCTGGTTATGTTTAGTTCTGTACAATAATATGAAATGTTTCCATCAATGGGACATGTTCCAACAATGTTATATAAATTATATGAAGTCCTCTGTGTCTGTACTTGTAGTCAACATACCCCTTATCTATATCCAGTTCATGTTTTCAGCGATGCAGCATAAGTAGGTACATTTACATATAAATCAATACATTTATAGAGATCCAGCTAGAGGTTAGGCTGGAGATTCAGCTGTTCCAAGACACTTACTGAAGCCTAAATGACTGGAATACTGATTTCAGACCCTTAATTGTCTAATCTTTCGGCAATCATACACAAGACCTTTTACTATGCGATGACTGGGTCCATATATGAGCAACTATCAAGCACTAGTAGCTAAAGGTTTTTATTATCACACAATATACCTTCTTATTACAAATGTTATTTAAAATTAAACTTCTTCAGCTAGATTCTCATAAGGCCCCATTCATTTCTGTCCAACGCTTAGTCCAGAATGACACATGTATGACATTACCACAGGAGAACCTGTAAAGGAATTGTCCCATGAAGGACATTTATGGCCGTTGTATGGATAGGTAAAAAATGTCTTTACAATGAGGTCCCACAAAACACTGAAATGGAAGTCCCAAGCCCCTCATTGCTTCTCCCTTCATGAGCAATGTCAGGAGTTGGATTGGAACGGTGGCTCTTGCATGCATCCTGCCTTGCCACTGTCTATGAGACTGATGGGGATCAGATATTAACTCACAGCCACTATGAATAATGTTTATCAATATTAAACTCTTCCTTGATGCAGATTAAATCAAGATGTTTATCATGAATTGTGTAAAAAAATAAATACATGACAAAACTGTTTTTTTGCACGAATTTTGTGCCCACAAAAAGGCCATATGGTCACATCAGTTCAGCTCCTGTTACTGTTAAAAGACATGAACAAGTCTCTGCAGCTCAGGAAGAGATTGTGATCTGGGGTCTGCATTAGTTTAGGGGATCTGGGGTCTCCATTTAGGGGTTCTTTTCTATGATCTATACGTAATGGGATTTTTGTTCTGGGCCATGAATTTATTTATATTGCTATAGAAGCTGAAGTTGGCTGAAAAAGCAAGGGGCCAACTCTGTTTAATAAAGATGAATTTTGACTATTTTTGATTTGACTGTTTTGAGAATTATTATTGGTTACTTATTGTGAGTTTTTTGCTCTAGTGTTCTCTATTATATTGGTTGCATATTTATGATTATGAGACTGTATATCCTTTTTGGATTAAGAAGTCATCATATAGCCTAGGCCAAGCAGAGAAGAAAAGGAAAACAAATGGATAACATCCATGAAAGGATAAAACATCCCGTGTGAGTCACTTTATAGTGGATGTGTCAGATGTCATGACATTTGTTATAGTAAATACTTGCATTCCACAAGTCTAAGTGTAGTTCAGAGTCAACTGACTACCAAATATTACCATTCCTCTTGTCAATAGGATGTATCAATACATAGATTGATGCTGATAGCAATGATTTCACACTGTCAAAAGTGTCAGTGTGTGGTCTACTTTATCTGCCACTAGAGGCGCTATGCCATTTAAGAAAACGTAACCCCTTCCCCGCCACAGGCATTTTTTATTTTAGTTTTTGACTCCCCGCCTTCAAAACCCCTTCTTTTTTTTTTATTTTTCCATTCAGAGAGCCATATGAGAGCTTAAGGTTTGGGGGACTAATTGAACTTTGCAATGGTACCATTTAATATTCCGGATGGTTTACTAGGAAGCTGGAAAGAAATTCAGAATGGAGTGGAATTGGAGAAAAACTGCGTTTGTGTGATTTTCTTACAACGCTGTGTTTTTATTATGTTCACTGTGTAGCCAAAATGACATGTCCCCTGTATTCTATGGGTATGATTCCATCAATACTAAATTTATATAGTTTTTTTTTTTTTTTTTTTTACATTTTAACCCCTTAATGCAAAACTTTGCAAAAAAATTAAATTTCTTGGAGTTGTCATATTTGGACACCCAGAACTTTTTTATATTTCAGTGTATGTGTGCGTCTTTTTTTGTGGGGCCAGATGTACTTTTTATTTATACCAATTTGGGGAAAATAAGAGGCGAAAGTGTGAAAAAAAAAATGTGTTTTGGTTCTTTATTTTTCCGGCTTCGACATTCATCATATGAGAAAAATATTTTTATAATTTTCTAGACTGTGCGTTTATGACACAGCAATATCTAATGTGTATATGTTTCACTTATTAAATATACTTTTATATGTGCTTATCTATTTTTTTTTTTTAACCCCCGGGAGTCTGATCACTAATAGTTAATTGCAATACATTGTAAAATACCGGCAGTTCTATTACAGTATGCATAGAGCAATAGAACTATATGGCAGACAAGCCTGGGAACCTTCAATACGCTCCTGACCGTTATGGCAACGGAACGAGATTTGGGGCCGGAGATCCACAACAAAATCGCGCCTTGGTTAGAGGAACTGGAGACCTTATTAGCACCGGCACTCTGCTGTATAATACAGTGGAGACCCAGCAGCTATGGCAGCAGCTTAGCTCCTGAGAGGCCACCATATTTAAATACCCGATGTCACGGACTGTCCTAGCACATGACAAGGCTGCTGCTGTCGGGGATCTACTCATTTCACTCACTCAATCTTGCACTCACCCTTTACTTAGGCTGCAAATTGAGGGTAAATTGAACCCCAACACAGTCCACGCACGCCAAATACATGCCACCACCACTGACTTGACAGGCTCAACGGAAATCACACTAACATATGCAGGTATCTCGCCAACAGTCAGACACAAACATACCTCAAAAAGGTAATGGGTTCATAAAGAAACACAAAATAGCCTTAAATTTAACTATTTAATACCCAAAGGGTTCAGTGCTATATAAAGAAAAGATAACAAATGGCACAAACTGCAAACAGCCTTAAAATACTGTAAATGGGAGAAAAACAGAATACTACTAAAATACTTTTGTACCAGGAAGCTTTGGGACCTTCTCTGAGGGAATTGGACACACTCAGCTCTCTCAGCTGGCTTCCACAAAAGTGACATAAGTTGTAAAGTATCATAGTTTCTTAAGGCTTGTGTTTAGTCACACCTCCCTGCCAGGGTGCACCCCTCCTCTTACATCCTGAGGTGGGGAATCAGCAGACTCATCTTTATCTGAAAAAGATGATTATCTTCCTTTGCCTTAGAGAGCTGCATCCCTGCTGGGTGCTGGAGGTTATCCCAGCGTCACTACACCCCCTTCCTCACTCTATCCAACCAAAACATCATAAAACAATAAAACAAAATCTGGTTCCTCTGGTTATGAACAGCCAGGAGAAAGCAATTTCTCCTCTGACCCCCCTCCTCTTTGTATACACACAAACCACTAAAGGTATATTGTTAACACAAACAAACAAAACATTCTCAAAAGATATATGTATATATGACTAATATGATTAAGTAATAACACATACAAAATAATATATAGCTTATTTCATCACACCCAACATCCACCTTACTATTACAGCGATAGATTTGTAGAAAAACGACTTTAAATTCTTATACAGGTGAGACAGTTGGTGCACTTGGGGTGAACCATCATCTCCCTGGAGCACTGCTCTTGCCATTCAGACACCTAGCATCTCCTGCTGACCTGTTTCTGTGACAGCAAGGAGCCTTATGAAGGTTCCCAGGCTTGTCATAGTAATATTACTATTGCAGCTGGTCTATGACCACCCTATATAGTAATGTACAGAATCTCCCATAGTCTGCAATACAGTTGTATTGCAGTCTATGGAACTTGAAATCAAATTATTACAGGTTCAAGACCCCTGGGGGGGGGCTAATAAAATTGTAAAAAAAAAAAAAAAAAAAAAAAAATTTAAAAAAAAAAAAAAAAAAAAGGTTTAAAAAAAAAAAAAAAAGAGAAAAAAATAAACGAAAAGTTGTAAATCACCCCTTTCCCTAGAATACATATAAAAGAAGAATATTACTGTGAAACACATATGTATTAGGTATTCCTGTACAAACTTATAAATATATTTTTCCTGTAGAGTGAACGTTGTAGCAGGAAAAGAAAAGAAAACTGCCGAACTGTCATTTTTTTTCACTGTTTCGCCTTTGATTTGAATTAAAAGTGATCAAAGCAAAAGACATTACCCAAAATGGTATAACTAAAAATTGCACCTGGCCCCACAAAACAAGATGCCCTAAGCATCCCCATACAGCTGCAGGGCCACCCGTCAACATGGTCTTGCTGCTGTTGTAAAACTACAAATCCCATATGTTATTAAATATTTTACCACATTTTTTGCTTCAAAATTTTTTTCCCCCCATTTTCCTCCTCTAAAACCTAGGTGCGTCTTATGGTCCGGTGCGTCTTATAGTCTGAAACATATGGTATATATAGTTGACATTTACGTTGAGAGTCAAACATCAAAAGTCAAGGTATAAATGTTGGTGATTTTTTCCACATCTCCTTTAGGATCCCGCCATATTTTCTTTCCATTTGCTCCTCTTTTGATAAGTGGAATCCATGCTCATTCAGTTTCTCAACTATTAATATTACTTATCTATTCCCTTCTTTATGTGTCTATTTATCAAGATTCCCAAGAAAACAGAGGAAGATTAGGAGCGCCGTTCATCACCCAAGGACACATTCTATGTAGTTATAAAACTTATTTATTGATTATGTGTCTCAGTGCCAGACTGGGGCTTTTATCAGGTCAGGCTGATCTGATAATGGTGCCAGTCCATGGCCGAAACATGTAATCGATAAGCAAGTTTTATAATTACATCAGATGGGTCTTTATTTTTCACAATATGCATATGTTCTGATCTTACTTAAAAAATTCTTATTCCCCTTATATATTATTATACTGCCTGGAAGTATGAACTAAATTTCTACAATCCATTTACTGGACTTACATGGATTTTTAATGTCATCCACCTTTATCGGGTAATGTTGCAATTAATGTATTTTATATGTAATATTGGTGTCTTCTACATTGTTGTAGGACTGGAAATCCAATTTTAATCTGTTAGTAAGAAAAACCATGTTGTAAGTAATTCTGCACCTGTAGTATTTCAGACACAACTGAGTACTCTACAATTGTATAGACTTTTCATTCTTTACTTTATCCATTTGGAAATAATAGTTCCTATCATTTCTAATCCTTTCCAGATTGACAAGTTTATTTAATATTTATTGTCATGTCATCTGGGATTTTTGTTCAAACATGGTACATAATGTTCATGACAAAATACAATAAATTGCATTATCAATCCTGGTTCTAGTTACTGTATGTCTTGCTGCTTTCAATCAATGGAATCTAATTACCGCCAAACTTTGTCTATTGGTATGTAAGGGAGGCAGTTACCGTACTACTTCATACGAATGAAATGCAGTAAATGTCATATGGGTTTTCAGGTGCCCTTTGTCTACTGCTACATTTGCTTCAAAGGTCAAAAACCATCTTTATCTACAATTGAATGAAAAAAAAAAGTTAATTTGTTACTTGTGATGTACCATCTTTCTACAAAAAAAGAATACGGACTGCAAAGTGGTAGACATTTTTGTTAGAAAGTTAAATCTATACCATCAAAAAACATGTTATTTTATAACAGCATTTTTATTTTATATGCTGTATATAAATGTCAGTTACCTATATTGAACAGAAAAGCTACAAGCATCATGTTTGCTCCCAATCAAACCAATATGTATAGAGAATTGATGGGAGACCAGTTATTAGTACATAGATGACATCCTATTTATCCTATGTAAGGACTAAAAATAATTAACTAACTCTGCCAAACCATAGGCTACAAGTAAGACATTGCTATTAGTGCCCAATAATCTTTTAGAACTCCGATTTTTTTTTTTTTTTTTTTTTAAACACCATATAAAATATTTTTTTGTTAATTGGTGTTTGTCACACTTATAGGCAATTTAATAAGGGAGATCAATTGAAAATTTGGAAAAGTTAAGTTTTTTCCATAATACATTAATTCAGTACCTCTTATGTTGTGCCCACTTTATGCCAACGCCTAAAAATTTTCAGCAGGTTATCTCTGGGATAACAAAGTTGTATATGTGGGCGTAAACCGTTGTTTGGGCACACAAAAGGGTGCAGAAGGGAAGTAGTACTATTTGGCATTTAGATGGTTTGTATTTTGACACCATGTGATGTTTGCAGGGTCCCTGGAGGTGCCAATGAAGTGGAATTTCCCAGCAGTGGCTCCTGAGTGGGTGCCAGCTATGACTTAATAGTACATGGTGAGCTAAATTACAACGTTCCATGATGTACTATTACGTCATGGCGTATGAGGGGTTAAAATAATGTTAAAAATGATACACCATTTAGCATGGAAAAAAGCAGTAATGCACACAATGTAACACTAGATTCACAGGCATAGAACAAAGCCCAGCTGTAGTTTTAATTTAATCTGTTTCACTAATTTCTATTTTTCACTGTAACTGGATTTTTATGTTAGACATTTTGATGTGTTTACTACTAGTGAAATATTTCCAGATCAATTTGCCTTTATAAATAGTCAAATCACCACATGGACCATAAAAGCATCAGAATCCACATTATATTCTTACGCCACTTATTTCAGATGCCTAAACATACACACAAGGCTTGCTACCTACAGTGGGGAAAAAAAGTATTTAGTCAGCCACCAATTGTGCAAGTTCTCCCACTTAAAAAGATGAGGCCGGCCTGTAATTGACATCATAGAGAGACCTCAACTATGAGAGACAAAATGAGAAAACATATGTAGAAAATCACATTGTCTGATTTTTTAAGAATTTATTTGCAAATTATGGTGGAAAATAAGTATTTGGTCACCTACAAACAAGCAAGATTTCTAGCTCTCACAGACCTGTAACTTCTTTAAGAAGCTCCTCTGTCCTCCACTCATTACCTGTAGTAATGACTCCTGTTTGACATTGTTATCAGTATAAAAGACACCTGTCCACAACCTCAAACAGTCACACTCCAAACTCCACTATGGTGAAGACCAAAGAGCTGTGGAAGGACACCAGAAACAAAATTGTAGACCTGCACCAGGCTGGGAAGACTGAATCTGCAATAGGCAAGCAGCTTGGTGTAAAGAAATCAACTGTGGGAGCAAGAATTAGAAAATGGAAGACATACAAGACCACTGATCATCTCCCTCGATCAGGGGCTCCACCAGTGGCATAACTAGGAATGGCTGGGCCCCAAGGCGAACATTTGACATGGGGCCCCCCCCCAAAACCGCCGCCCCCAACCCCCCACACACAAACTGCATTACTGCGCACACTATTATGCCCCATAGTGGCCCCTGCACACGGTATTATGCCCCATAGTGGCCCCTGCACACGGTATTATGCCGCATAGTGGCCCCTGCACACAATATTATGCCCCATAGTGGCCCCTGCACACAGTAGTTTGCCCCATAGTGGCCCCAGCACACAGTAGTTTGCCCCATAGTGGCGCCTGCACACAGTAGTTTGCCCCATAGTGGCCCCTGCACACAGTAGTTTGCCCCATAGTGGCCCCTGCACACAGTATTATGCCACATTGTGGACCACCCATGAACTATTATTATATTATAGAGTATAATGATCAGAGACCCAGGGGAGGATACAAACATAGAAAACACTGCAACTTACCTCTTCCTCGCTCCGGTGCACTCCCGTGCACTACTCCGGCCATCTTCAATGTTGGACCGGATCTCGCGCGATCCAGGCCGGCGTCGCGACGCATAATGACGTCAGCTGACGTCTGGGATGTCACCAAACAGTCCCGAAGCCTGCGGTGCAGCAGAGAGGTAAGTTACAGTGTTTTTTATGTTCGCTCACCTCCCCTGGGCCCCCGATCGTTATACTCCGGGGTATTTTGAGACCCCGGAGTATAACGATAGCAGTGTTTGTGGGGTTCGTGGTAGCGACTGCCACAGGGCTCCGGGCCCTGTGGAAGCCACTACCACTGCTACCCCGATAGTTACGCCCCTGGGCTCCACGCAAGATCTCTCCCTGTGGAGTCAAAATGATCACAAGAACGGTGAGCAAAAATCCCAGAACCACACGGGGACCTAGTGAATGACCTGCAGAAATCTGGGACTAACGTAACAAAGGCTACCGTCAGTAACACACTACGCCACCAGGGACTCAGATCCTGCAGTGCCAGACGTGTCCCCCTGCTTAAGCCAGTACATATCCGGGCCCGTCTGAAGTTTGCTAGAGAGCATTTGGATGTTCCAGAAGAGTATTGGGGAGAATGTCATATGGTCAGATGAAACCAAAGTAGAACTGTTTGGTAGAAACACAACTCGTCATGTTTGGAGGAGAGTGAATGCTGAGTTGCATCCAAAGAACACCATACCTACTGTGAAGCATGGAGGTGGCAACATCATGCTTTGGGGCTGTTTCTCTGCAAAGGGACCAGGATGACTGATCCGTGTATATGAAAGAATGAATGGGGCCATGTATTGTGAGATTTTGAGTGCAAACCTCCTTCCAACAGCAAACGTGGCTGGGTCTTTCAGCATTACAATGATCCCAGGCACACTGCCAGGGCAACGAAGGAGTGGCTTCGTAAGAAGCATTTCAAGGTCCTGGAGTGGCCTAGCCAGTCTCTAGATCTCAACCCCATAGAAAACCTTTGGAGGGAGTTGAAAGTCCGTGTTGCCCAGCGACAGCCCCAAAACATCACTGCTCTAGAGGAGATCTGCATGGAGGAATGGGCCAACATACCAGCAACAGTGTGTGCCAACCTTGCAAAGACTTACAGAAAACGTTTAACCTCTGTCATTGCCAACAAAGGATATATAACAAAGTATTGAGATGAACTTTTGTTATTGACCAAATACTTAATTTTCCACAATAATGTGCAAATAAATTCTTTAAAAATCAGACAATGTGATTTTCTGGATTTGTTTTCTCATTTTGTCTCTCATAGTTGAGGTCTACCTATGATGTCAATTACAGGCCGGCCTCATCTTTTAAAGTGGGAGAACTTGCACAATTGGTGGCTGACTAAATACTTTTTCCCCCCATTGTACACTTCGATAAACAATTTTGCAATCATTTGGATCAAATGTTTTAATGTAGCCTATAACACTTAGAATATTTACAAGTGGTACAGCCATTTTATGAGAGGGGATAAAGCACCTTAGGTGAGTTATTCTCTTTTATGTTAGAACTAAGAATTGCAGACAGTCTGATGTAAAATCTATTTTTTATTACTGCTGTTTGAAAGTGAATGTTTCCTTATCATTTAGATTTCATGCAAGTTTTATGTGAAAATCAATGTGTAAAGGCTTTCACAGTTTATGTATGTAATATTCTATTACTCAACAGAGAATTCTTGGCAGGGATTCAAACTTTAACATAGGTTATATATAAAGGGTCTTGTCTTTAATATGGTATATATGCAATTTAAAATTAGAGTCAGCATTGATAAATATCAATGAAAGTCCAAAACGTTCTCTCTTTCATAATTTGTGCTAAAAATTTAAAAATGCAAATTAATGCACACTATTACACACATGGAAAATTTAAAAATAATTTACTTTTGCCAGACTCAACACTTTTTCAGACGTGCACTAAAGAGAGCATGGCTATTTGGCTGTCTAAGTTTACGACATATTCATGAAAATAAAAGCTACAATGTGTTGCAAATTTCAGGTGCAAACGCTACCAAGTTTTACATAGTGTAACTGGCATCTGTGTAGCACATCCTGCGGATGTTGATGTGGTTAGTCCCTTGTGCATGGTTGTTGTGTCAGTCTCTCTGCAACTAGCTCAGTCCTGCACTTTTCTTTAACCCTTTCCTTCTCTTCATCCAACCATAGCTTCTAAGGCATGCTGACTCTTCCTCCCTGCCCTCCACATGCCTGCCTGACTACCTTCTGCTCCATGCTCGCTCTCACCTCCAGGGGCACCCCAGCCCAAGTACAGTAATGGGGCTCCTGCACAATATGGAAATGACTCCATCAAATTAACCACAGACGCCAGCAGAAGAGCCCTGCAGGATTGCAAGCCTTACTTACAGGAATGTCAGCTTGCAGTCCCGTTGGACATTTTTTTCAACTATTACCCATTCATTACCCACCAACTCCTTGTATACATTCTGCTATATTGATCACAATCTAATTTCTTTTTCCCATGCTATCTGTGGCTATTATCAAGTGTCAGCAGACATGCTGCCGATGGCAATGCACTTGACATACAGTTATTACTAAATACTGGGGCAAATTATGATCCCTGATGACTACTGAACATAAGAAAAGTGTAGGGTCTGGAATTGTGGAATACTAATGGGGGTCTATAAGAACAGTTTTCCCAAGTCACATACTGCGGTCAGTAGGGAGATAGGCTTAACAGGCCAGAAAATAAAAATGCCTCGATATTAATAGGAACATGCTTGTCATAAGTTACCCTAGAGGGATTCTTACTAGCATTCCACATTACACATAGCTTCTACTTTTTAACCTCGTCTCAGTTGCTGAGTATACTATCACCCCTACTTATTGAATCTAGAAGAAGGGTTATGCTGACACAGGGACTGGATTAATGGCTCTGTGCATCATACATCAGTGTCTTTCATAGCAAATGTGCCCTACATAGGAAATAGCCTAGTGAGATTTCCTTGGTAAAATACATAACTGTCAATTTCCACTATATCTAGCAGGCTTTGACAACACAACTTAAGCATATCAATGAAAATAGAAATTTTTGATACATGCCCTTTATCAATCAGTGCATTTGATAAAAGTGAATGTTCACAATTTTGTACTATGGATTTGCTGAAAACGTTTATGAAAATCTTTAGTAAATTGATGTCAATATCTGCATATACTACAAGGGGATTTTCATATGGATTTTTCATATGGCACAGATTTCAGCCTTCGTATTCTAGCATTTCCCAAGGCTTATCACAAAGGAAGTCTGAGTGAACCTGTGGACATATGACCAATATGACTGTTTAGGCAGCCCTCTGCATGATACCTGTATATGGGCAAAGGGGTCTTTATCTGGACACCTTTAACTCCTTTAACTCTTGTTTAATTTTTTCTGCGAAGCAGCCTTAAAGTGACCTCTCGCTTAACAACCTTGAGATAGATCACCTCCTACGCTCTCACACAAAGAGCTGGCGTTTATAGATCTCAGGTCATTATTTATAGATATAATAGGCTGACGGATACTTATTTTTTCTTGTTAGTCATATATCTATCTAAGGTCTGCTAATCCACTAGAAATATATAGCCCAAGTAACCTTCTTAAATATGCAGAGTTGGCATCTTGATTTTATCTAAATATATATGCCTCTCCAGGATAATTTAGGTCTATCCTATGTGAAATTTGGGGCAGCCTTTGTACTTATATCTTGCATCATTGTCGAACACATGGAACCACAATGACTGTCATAATAAATTCTCTACGGTTTCATCCGGTTATGCTATACACTATTTTAATTTTTTTCCTAATAAATAAAAGGTTATGCTTCATCCTTATTGTTTATTTTGAGAGGCCTGCCAACAAGCTCCTTTTCTTCTTTAACCCTTTCCCTGCCAACCACATATCTTATACGTCCTCCCAGGGTGGCACTTCTGTAGCCAATCACGTATCTAATACATCCTTACTTCTAATGATGATATCTCAGTATCCATTAGGTCTATTAAGAAGACCTGGGATTCATTTTAAAGATGAGAATCCCAGATTATCTTAATACTCCTAACGGATCTTGAGATTTGGGGCTCTAAAATGTCCTCCCTCCCTCCTGTCTCAGGAAGCATTTTAAGAGCTGCGGTAGGAGGAGGAGGGGGGAGGAGCCGCCTTGCAGACTGCACAGAGATGAGAAATCATCATCATCATCTGTGCATAACCTGTATGTGACCCCGGGGGGGGGGGGAATAGCAGGGACTGCTGTCCATATATTATCCCCTCTCCTATCAATCAGAGAGCATACGGTACTTTTGCTCTTTTATTGTCACAGAGGTATAATGTAATACCCCTCTAAACATAACCAGGAAGTTTATTGGCGCTGTGACCCAGATGTTTACCATTGTCCATGTCGCAGCGCCACAAAAGTCGCACCAAACACTTACACAAAGTCATCAATAAAGTTTACATTTCACCCAATCCATGTCCTATCCATCCTTGATCTTTATAGAGTAAAATACGCCTCTAGCGATATCCGTTACATGCTAAAATAATAGCAATAATGATTATCACTAGAGATGAACGTATAAATTGCTACAATTTTATAGGGGGATAGAAAATTATATTTTTATGTAAGCTCCTATTTAATTTGCATGCACAAAATTGGAAGGCACATTTCTGCGATTTTGGCGTTTCTTTAACACCCGCACTTGTAAATATATATCTGTGTGGTATGTATGAATTCCTCACATATTGCAGTTTTTTGGAAAGTACATTTTGTTTGTAGAAAGGGACTGCTTAAGCATGCACTTTAGTGGCAAATTTGAATTTTTGTGCAATTTTTGCTTACAATCTCTGTTTGCTGCAAAGTTGCATGAAGGTGGTTGTATACATGACATATTAAGTTGTGTTTTTATATACGGTATGCTGTGCAATCTCAAAAAAGTTAGATTTTGGTATCACAGTTTGCTAGGTACAGTAGATTTTTAACATATTAGTGAATAACAGCAAAATCTTGCTTGTCTTCTGTATCAGCGTTTTTGAGAGTACAAGCTCTTGTTGTAGTTGAGGTTTGTGGTATATATATCACAAGGCATTATGGGAAAAGGAGTTGGGAAGCTCATGTGCCCTCTGTTGGATGGTGCTCTCCCCAAGGAGAGAGATTCCCGTCCCTGTGGTATATATAAATTGTGTACACCTTGATCTTTTATTTTAAATGTATTTTGTGTGTGAATGTAAGATTGAATAGGAGTTAAGTGCAAATATATGTTTTAGTGCATTTTTTCAAAAAATTATTTGCGTTTGTCACAAAGGTGGATGTGGCTATTGATAACCAATTGAGACACATGTAATCTTCAGGTGTCCACTTTCAAAAAATATATAGGGTTTAGGGGTTCACTTGATTTCCATGGTTTGTAATCCCTACATTTAATAGGATGATACACTTTTTTTTTTTTTTTTTTTTTTTTTTTTTAACATTTCCAGCATTAAAACAGATTTTTGTTCCTTCCAGTTCTAGTGAGTTTCTGAAGACATGTGCATGCAGGTGTAGGCTTTAGTGATATGAATGGACTCTGCACATGTTGATCTCTTATTTTTAGGAGGTTTGGTGCATATAACTTTTTGTTTGATTTCCACTTTTAGCAACTAATATACATTTATTTGCATTTTATTTTTATAAAACATTCACTTTAAATCAAAATTGCATAAAGGTGCTTGTTCGCATACAGTACCAAGTGGCATTCTGACAACTCTGCAAGTGACCCCCGGAGACCCCTGGCACTGAAAGGGTTAAAGAGTTAACACATGATGCCTTGTTCTAAAGAGATCCGCATACAGATGCAAAACAAAGTTATTGAAATCTACCAGTCTGGCAGACCCGCCAACATTTTGCCAAGAGCATATTGAAAACTCACCCAGGAGGTCACAAAAGTACTCAGATGAACATCTAAAATCTGCAGGCCTCTCTTGTCTCAGTTAAGGTCAATGTACATGATTCCATAAAGAGAAACTGAGCAAAAATGGTATCCATGAGAAAAGTTACAAGGCACAAACCACAGCTGACCAAAAAGAAAAAAAAAAAACAATTTCTAGATGATCCTCAAGAATTTTGGAATAATATTCTGTGGAATTACAAGTCAAAGGTGGAACTACCTGGAAGACATGGATCCTGTTACATGTGGCATAAAGCTAACACCACATACCACCATAAGAACATCCCAGCAACACTCAAACATGGTGGCAGTATATATTTATACACCTGAAACATCTTTGCCCTTTCTACAATGAGATTTTTTGTGGTGATAGTCAGGAGAGAGAACATGCAGTGCTCAAGCTCAAAGAGGTCAGATGTTAATTTTACATTTTCTTCTTTGTTTGGAAAGAAAAAAAAAATCTATCAATCAAATCCTCTAAGTGTATTGTGATATGTGATAGTTGCTTGTCCCACAGATAATTCTTGATTCTTATACCTAGCTTCAATTGGCTGAGATACATAGACTAGGGAGTTGGATACGTTCCAGAATCATTAACAGCCATTACCGGGATTTAGAAAGGTTGATAGCTGTCATTTCCCTCCTATTCACCTTCAGAATAATCCAAATGATTTCCCAGTGTGTAGATATAACATGCAAGCCCCATACTTGCAGGTTTGTCTCTGAGGTCATTGCAATCTATTTATAAGACATGAATATTTGAGATTGACTTTGATATTTCACTTACCTCTTATTCTCATATACCCCCAATTCTCATATGCTATATATCTACGTAAGCTGAATGGCCATTTTAATAAAAGATAAGCGCAGCATAAAGTCAAGTGAGCAATTTTTCCCATGGATCAGATTCAGTGTGAGTCCACATAGAAATAGAAAATCAAATGGTCTGAATGAATTGGCATGGTCATTGATGCTAGGCTTGGGCCAGCTCTTTGGGGTTTTCTTATGCAATGGCTTTGAGGGTATACACAATCCCCCCAACAAAAGGGGATTCTGTAGACATAGGCAACTTGTCAAGATTTTTTCTGATGAATAGGCAGAGTACAGTCATACAAATTTAGCAGAATGCAACTCTGATCCTCCAGCTAATGTGTCCAAACACAAACTTTGTTCCTTAACATCAATGGTTATAACAGCAGATCACAAGTATACACTATAAATGGTAATTCAAAATGGAACAGACAAAAATTAAAGTGGTTGTCCAGTTTTCACAAATAAATAGTATTGCTTTGCTTCTATGATGAAAAGTTAGAACATGTTTCAAAATACTTTCTGTATCAATTCCTTGGGGTTTTCTTAATGTCTCCTTGTTATCATTCTTTGTTTACTTCCAGTGGATAAAAAATCAGTGCATGGTCATTCGATACAGTCCATGGGCATGAGATGGATGGATGCATCTTAGCATATGTTAAGCCCAAAGAAAATATTAGGTAGTAAACATCTGAGGTAGATGCTCCTTCAGTATTATGTGTCCATGTGTGGCCACCCAGTAGTTGTGTTGTGGATTGCATGCTGTCAAGGGTCCTGCTTGCATAGTGTATTGAACAGGTTTCATAAGAAACTGGAGTCTAGCCAATTTTGAGGTTAGACAAGGACAGACACAACTGTAATATTTCCTTGACTATTTCCTTGTCCGAAGGATTTTTTTCTTTTGATCAAAGTAAAAAAAAAAAATGTATTAGATCCATTATAATGCAAAGGATACAAAAAAATTGGGGGGGGGGGGGAGGGCTGAAAGTTTTTTTTGAGCAGTGAAGCTTTCGGTGCAGTGACTCAATCTCTACATCTACAATGTGCGATTGTCCATACTGAACTTACTAAATCAGAAGTTAGAACAATCACCAAAGTTTGGTCATTCTGATTCATTTACTTACATAGATATCTTCTTAGATTGACATTTTTTCTATTAAGGTGTCGTCATTGCTGTAAAAGTGACATCAGGAAATGCAGCCATATTAGTAGTCAGATTTTTTTTTTTCAGTTGCAGGAAGTGCAAGTCTTATTGGGTGTCACATTTTAATCACCTCCTCAGAAACTGGCAAAACCAGGGGAGTAGCTACCACCATAGCAACAGCTATGGGGCCCGCATCCTCAGGGGTCCCAATCGGCCCCCATTTGTGTGTATATATATATATATATATATATATATATATATATATATATATATATATTTTTTAATAGGCCATTACCCACTAGATTACTCCAACAGGTAACAGCTGAATTTCATTTACCTATCCCTGCTCCTGTCCATGGCCTCCTTCGCTTAGGCCTCCATGGGCGTCGCATGTTACATCAGTAAGCAACGTCTGGAAAGTAACATGCAGCACCCCCTAGAAGCCTAAGTGGAGGAGGTCGTGCACAGGATTAGGAATAGGTAAGAGAAAATTGGCTATTACCTGTTTTCAGCAGATAGCCTAAAGTACCTCTGTATGGGCCTCTGTGTAGGGACACTATATTGTGGGTGTGATGAACCGACCCTCAGTTGTACATCTTTCTTAGAAATTTATTTTTACTTGCTCATGTCAGTCCTCCCCCTACTTGTTGGAATGTTGTGTTTAAGTTGGGTTTACATTGCTGGACGATACGCTTCACTGGTTTTATGTGTGTTCATGGGAGATGGCTTGTTATAGCCAGGCACTTTTATTACCCCTGGCCAGATGGCGATGGATGGGGGAGAGCAGACCAGTGACTTTAACTTCACCCATCCCTCCCAGCACCTAGGAAGGTACCCATCTCTCCGAGGGTTCTGCAAAGGAGGGAGAAGGGGTGGAAGGGCCATATGCTGTGGGGAGGCCTGGATTCTTTGGTGATTCAGCAAAGAGGCAGTAAGGAGCTCTGATCTGGGAGAAGATGAGAGAGCTTGCCCTACTGAGGAATGCATTGAGGGCCTAGCATTGAGGCCTGAAGCCTTTCCCTTTGTTCTGGACAACATGTAGAAGAATTGTTTTATGCAACTTGCTTAAGCTTGCGCCCTAGGCCCAAAACTCTGCTGTGGCCTAGAGAAACGGACTACGAGCCTATGCCGGTATTTTCTCTATCTTTTATTTCCCTTTTTATTTTGTGTGCTGTATCATTGCTCTTTTGCTCGTATGTTTATGCTTGATCATATTAATATTGTATATTTCTGTATATGCTATTAATTAGTACCGACCCACTTGGGTTATTAAATATATAAACTTTATAAAGCTCGTTTCATTCTATCCTACGAATCCGGTCCGCTCACGGGTTGTGAGTGGAAGGTTAAGAAGGGTGATCGCAGGTAGGCCAAGGGGCTTGGCAAGGCGATATTCTTCACAGTGGGGGTCTGAGATTCTTACTGTATGGGGGCCTCTACTGTATGGGAGCCTGTAATGAGGACAGTATACTCTGTGGGGACCAATAAAGGGGGCAATATACCCATGTGGGGGGGATTGGTAAAGGGGGCAATATACCATGTGGGGGTCAAAAGCCTAGTCTTTCCTAGTTACACCCTTGTGCAAAACTATTGCTCTATTCTTAAGAGAGTTTAACCCCTTCCCGACATCCACTGTACAATTATGACGGATGCCAGATTTTTAAAGATGGTGGCCACAGCAGAGCAGTCGCCATGGCTACCGGGAGTCCGCTGTCATGCACAGCGGAGACCCAGAGCTAATGTCTGCGATCAGAGTTCACTGTGTCCCACTATCCTTGCATTTGAAAAGAACCAGGTATGATTTCTAGAAAATGTCTATAAACTAGATATATAGCATTATTTTACAGTAATTTATGTTTATAAAAAAAAAAAAAAAAAAATGAAATCACGTAAGAAAGTCCACGTTTTCAAGATACGGAAGTCTTAAAAGTTCCTACATTAGAAGCTAATGAGAATATTACATTTTGAAAGTTATTTATTCTAATCATCACTATGGAGATAAATGGGCAGGTAGCTGACAGACCAGACTTCCTCTTACATATTGGCAGCACTTGTGGTTTTCTGTAATTCATAGGCACTGAGCCAGGAATACAGTAAACATAATGGACTGTGTATCATCTGAGCTGCTACAATGTCTCTGAGTAAAGGTCTGTTATTTCCAGTGTGGGTTATACCTGCTGTGGCCATGTTTTAGAACTAGTGTATAAGTATGTGATATATGGTATGTGCTTTGTTGATAAGCTATTATGTGTATAGGGATGTACTATACATGTACTACCTGGACATAATATCTGTGCATAGGTACTTAATATATTTGTGCCGGTATTTGGATATGGGCACTCGTATATACTTTTACATTGTCACTAGTATAATACCTGTGCAGGGGTATAGAATATGCACATTTTCTGACTTGGCAGTGTATGGACACTGTATATCTAGTTGTTTCCTTCATATTCCTTAAATGTATTTACAATATAATTTCTCATGAATAACATACAGTATTTTCACAACTTTTTTTATTCCTGGTTTTCAATATGGTTCTGATTTAAAGTGCCCTCATTGTTTTGGCCAAGGTTTTATGAAGGATATATATTGAATTCTAAAGAAATGTCGACAAGCTGGAAAATGTCTTATTCTTTTGTGTATAGAAAAATAAATTAATTCCACAATAAAATCCTAGTTATCAAATTAATAAAGTCTTACAGTGCCTACAATAGAGAGGGTAGATACTGTGTATATTATATTCTGAATATAGATTGTTTACAATCATCTAATAGAACCAGAAGCATCTAAAACGCAATTGAAATAAAATGTGCATGTCCTGCAGTTGACAGACCAGACTTCTTCTTACATATTGGCAGCACTTGTGGTTTTCTGTAATTCATAGGCACCGAGCCAAGAAAGTAAAAGTAATGGACTGTATCACTAAACTAAGTTTTTAATGATTCGTGGCTACATGCCATAGAGTCAAGGATTGAGGCACAGGTGTCTTGTTAACTTTCATTATGTCTAATTGCTTTTATACAATATCTTATGTCAGCCATGACTGCCATAGGTAATGGATTAGTATTACTATTTGGAAGCTTACCTTCACTAGAGGTCATTTATGCAGTTTGTAACTGCTGAGCAGCAAGGATGAAGATTATGTAATAATTCTGTTACAGAAATGTCCCTACTTTGCAGATAGACTAAGTTAACACATTTAACCTAGCAGAATTTTAGAAGATTTTATAGGTTCTGCAAGGGACAAAAAAACTTTCCTTGGTAGGTATATTTCACATCCAGGTCTGTATGGCTTTAAGGGCTCTTGATGCAGATTTTACTGTGCGTTTTGGAGTCAAATAAAGGAAAATATAAAGGAAGAAGGACTAAAGCTATAGTCAAAAAAAAAGTCACACTCAGCATTAAATTTAATTCAAATGAATGGGGGCTATTCACATGACCATTATTTTGAAGGTCCTTAGTAATAGCCATATCCTATTTTGTCCTTTTTCACGCACCCCTCCTTACACTCAAATGTATGAGGGACCCGTGAAAATGACCACTCCTCAAGTACAAGACAACCATGTAAAATGGACTTTTTTCACTGCCATTTTGCACCTCGGTCATGTGAATGTAGCCTTAGGGCTTATTTACACAACTGCGAAAATACGTTTTGAAAACACATTGAATTGACTATGCGTTTCTCATGCGTTTCTCATGCTTATCAAAAAGCTTTGTCACATAGATAGCTTCATGTGAATAGACCCATTGAAAATCATGGGGTCTATAATGGTTATGTGATGGCCATTATTCACTGCTATGTGAATAATGTCTGTCTGTTCACTTGGTCGTAAAGGTCGTATTTAGCAAAAAATATGTCTGTGAAAAATGATACGGCCATGTGAATAAGGCCTTCTTTACTTCTCACTCCTGCTGGACCCACTTCTGGCTTTGGCTCAAACAAGTGAAGCAAAATCTGCACCAAGAAAAGCAGCAAATATACAATGTGCCTCTCCAGCCTAAAATTATAGTTTGGAGGAGGTCACTACTTTGAAAATTAGGACAAATGACAGGAAATTCATATTTTGTGTCTATGACTTTGTAGATTTGAATACAATGAGGCAGGATTCACTGTCTAATATTTAAGCTGTGTAAAATAAGACCACAACATCTAAAAATATATCAGATTTATCCCAGTGACTGATGCTGGATGATAAATCTAGTCTATCTTTATATCTTTAGACTGTATATTCTAAGTTTATGTAGCTATTAGCTGGATTACTTTTTGCCAGAATTTTGGTACAATGTTGGCACATCTTGCCATATCCCCATTTACTGACAAGCTTTCCCATTACCACTCAGCCATGCCCCCTTATCAGGCATGGAAAAAAAGTGTCCAAATGGTTGGGACAAAGCAAGTATGCCATTTTTTTTTTTTAACAAATTGGTCCAGGATTCTGGCACATTTTCAATGGTAAATCTCCCCCACCCAACTATATGTTCTTGTTTAGAACTGGAAGAGTTGGGTTTCTCCTTAACATCTAATGCAAAGCATTATCATTCATATGCCATGACAAGGGAGAAGAAGCCCTCTCTAAAGACATGTACAATTGTGTCTGTCCTTACAATTCCTGTTGGCTGGACAAGTCCAGATATCCTGTCACAAAGTAAAGCTATGTATAGCCATTCGGTGATAGTGTTATGAATGGCGGACGGTAAAGGGTTTTGCTGGCATGTTAAAATATTGTATTAAAGAAATTAGAATTCTTAAATTCATTCAAAGTTAAGGGTGGACACAACTGTATGAAGAGACCGACCAAGGTCTATTGAATGACCCTATAGGTATCCCCAACAATTGGCTATATACTAATTAGCAATTAAAGGGTGGACACTATGATTACCTACTCTTGTTCAAGTCTCATACCATGAGTTCTGTACATAGTCCCTGCACTTGGAGGGCTTATGGTCTCCTATTATAAAGCTATCCGATACCCCCATGCAATGATTTTAAGAAAAAAATTCTTCAGATGGAACGTGCAAATATTTTTAGAACCCATGAAATATGCCACATGTTAAATTGGTAAGCAGAGACACACAGATGTTTGAGTGTGTTGTATTACAGCTCCACCAGAAGATGATCAAGCTGCGGGACTGCACTTGTAAGCATACACAATCTTAAAAGGAAACGATAAAGGAAGTCACTGATATATTTCACATTGGCACTCTCTTGTGTGCCAGCATTTTAATGCCAGTTTGCTGCTTTTCAGAAGGATATGAATAAAGAAGAACTTCACTATAGGTGAGAGCTGCTATCTTTCATTCTATTATTGGCTGTATTAGAGCTCCTTTCAACTTGAAAAGCCAAGTTACTTGTGCAGCCAATGTTACTTATTGTTGGCTATTTATTTCTTATAAACTCACATGATGTTGACCTCTCCCATGGTTGACCTCTATTCAGTTTTGCTTCCAGAAATATTTTTATTATGCGTGTCCCCATCTGTACTTCTAATGCGTGTAATAATTCACTTTTGCTGTTAATTTCACTAGATTAGTATTTTTGTTGTAAGCAGTAAATTCGATTTGTGAAGGATATTACCATCCTTATGGCTGAAAGGAACAGTATTAATATTCTTCTGCTTACGCTTCCCATAATGTATAGAATGCCTCATAAAATAGCCTGGCTTCTGTACACATGAGAAACCACTAATATCTATCAATTAATTTAGTAGGCATGCTGTGCAGTAATCCTGACTTTCCTTCACTATTTTATTAATTGAGTTGTCCAGAATTTTAAGAAAACAGGAGCCAACCAGTAGGCTCAGTGGTTATGTTCCAGACATGTGATTGGCTGCAGTGGTCACATGAGTGGTATAAGTGACATCATCTCTGCAGTGACCCAATCAGACCACTAGAGTGACATGAAATTTTGAGAGCACAGGTTATGTTTTGAATTTTATGCCATATTCTGCTTGTACCAATTTTTTAAAATTCCCTAACACTACCATTTTGTTCAAGACTTTTCTCAAATGACAAATTATTTAAACACTGTATATGTTCTGCATTGGTAAACTAAACAAGAAAAAGAATCCCAGTAGTCATTATCAGTAGAGACAGCGCAACTTCATTTTCATGGATTTCATTCGCCATGTAATGTTACCATCAAAATTTTTGGGACACACTTTTTAGTAAGAATGCCGCAACTTAATATTAAGCCTAGTTTACTCACATAGGATACATGTTAAAATTTGCCATGTTTAATGCACGCCCATATTTGCTTCAAATATTGTGACTTTTCTTCCCTGTTTGCGCTCCGCTCACTACTTTTCTTAAAAGTGACTATGGAGTGAGCTTAGAGGAAGTAAAAAAACAAAACATTATGTAGACCAGAAGTCTAGCTGGCATCAGTTCCAATAACTGGTTCATGGACTAGTTGATATGTACTAAAATTATTCAGCATGGTAAGTCTCTTCAATTTTGGCACATCTCACTCCAGCACTGCTGATCATTAACAATGCTGTACTATGCACAAGTTCTAATAAATCAGCCCCAAAGACTAGTGTAAACTCAAATAAGATGCTTTTTACTTTCAGATGGAAATTGGATTTATTAGATTAATTGGTCTTGTCTACACAAATAAGTCCTCATTCATAAGGTCCGTGCTTTTCACAGACATTGTCAAGGTTGATCTGTATTTCGCATGAAAGTAAAGCAGATCAACTTTCTTTTTTTATTTTAATTTTCTATACTTTTTAGGTCTCTCGATCACATACAGTACAGACCAAAAGTTTGGACACACCTTCTCATTCCAAGAGTTTTCTGTATTTTCTATAAACTATAAAAATTGTAGATTCACACTGAAAGCATCAAAACTATGAATTAACACATGTGGAATTATATACTTAACAAAAAAGTGTGAAACAACTGAAAATATGTCTTATATTCTAGGTTCTTCAGAGTAGCCACCTTTTGCTTTGATTAATGTTTTGCACACTCTGGCATTCTATTGATGAGCTTCAAGAGGTAGTCACCTGAAATGGTCTTCCAACAGTCTTGAAGGAGTTCCCAGAGATGCTTAGCACTTGTTGGCCCTTTCGCCTTCACTCTGCGGTCCAGCTCACCCCAAACCATCTCGATTGGATTCAGGTCTGGTGACTGTGGAGGCCAGGTCATCTGGCGTAGCACCCCATCACTCTCCTTCTTGGTCAAATAGCCCTTACACAGTCTGGAGGTGTGTTTGGGGTCATTGTCCTGTGGAAAAATAAATGATGGTCCAACTAAACGCAAACCGGATGGAATAGCATGCCGCTGCAAGATGCTGTGGTAACCATGCTGGTTCAGTATTCCTTCAGTTTTGAATAAATCCCCAACAGTGTCACCAGCAAAGCACCCCCACACCATCACACCTCCTCCTCCATGCTTCACGGTGGGAACCAGGCATGTAGAGTCCATTCGTTCACCTTTTCTGTGTCGCACAAAGACACGGTGGTTGGAACCAAAGATCTCAAATTTGGACTCATCAGACCAAAGCACAGATTTCCACAGGTCTAATGTCCATTCTTTGTGTTCTTTAGCCCAAACAAGTCTCTTCTGCTTGTTGCCTGTCCTTAGCAGTGGTTTCCTAGCAGCTATTTTACCATGAAGGCCTGCTGCACACAGTCTCCTCTTAACAGTTGTTGTAGAGATGTGTCTGCTGCTAGATCTCTGTGTGGCATTGACCTGGTCTCTAATCCGAGCTGCTGTTAACTTGCGATTTCTGAGGCTGGTGACTCGGATGAACTTATCCTCCGCAGCAGAGGTGACTCTTGGTCTTCCTTTCCTGGGGCGGTCCTCATGTGAGCCAGTTTCTTTGTAGCGCTTGATGGTTTTGGCCACTGCACTTGGGGACACTTTCAAAGTTTTCCCAATTTTTCGGACTGACTGACCTTCATTTCTTAAAGTAATGATGGCCACTCGTTTTTCTTTACTTAGCTGCTTTTTTCTTGCCATAATACAAATTCTAACACTCCATTCAGTAGGACTATCAGCTGTGTATCCACCTGACTTCTGAACAACACAACTGATGGTCCCAACCCCATTTAGAAGGCAAGAAAGCCCACTTATTAAACCTGACAGGGCACACCTGTGAAGTGAAAACCATTTCAGGTGACTACCTCTTGAAGCTCATCAAGAGAATGCCAAGAGTGTGCAAAGCAGTAATCAAAGCAAAAGGTGGCTACTTTGAAGAACCTAGAATATAAGACATATTTTCAGTTGTTTCACACTTTTTTGTTAAGTATATAATTCCACATGTGTTAATTCATAGTTTTGATGCCTTCAGTGTGAATCTACAATTTTTATAGTCATGAAAATACAGAAAACTCTTGGAATGAGAAGGTGTGTCCAAACTTTTGGTCTGTACTGTATGTCACACATTTTTTTTTCTACAGATGCTTAGACTGTTTCCATTGTTTTTTTGCAGACCTTTATTTCTGCAGCTTTTCTGCAATGCGTGGAAGAGATTAAATAAAATCTCATTCCCTTTGCTTGTACTGTAAAATGCAGTATTTTGTTTGCTGCATTTCCACAATACCCAATCAATCTGCATTTCTGCAATGGGGAGCCTTAGCTTAAAAGCAATGTTGGTGGCGATAGACTCCTTGTTAGTTGAATGCTACAACCTTGTAAAATGCTTTACTTAAAAAAAAAAAAAAAAAAAAAAAACACACAACAACACAGGTCTAAAAACTTTTGTCATAGAACAGGATGGTGACTGCATAGGAAGTCCAACATACCACCATAGCTTAAGGCTAAGGTGCCACGTTGCGGAAACTGTGTTTTTGTTGCATTTTTTTAAAACCAAAGTCTGTAGTGGATTAACCCCTTGCCAACATCCTCCGTACTATTATGGTGGATGTTGGGAATTTATATTTGGCTGAGCAGTTGCCATAGCCACCAGGTCTTTGCTGTATTATTAAAGCCCCGAATGCCTTGGTCAAAGCTGCCAAGGCACAATTCTCCCAGCGGCGCATGGGCATGCCATTTTGGGGAACATCGCTAGTGCCCAGCCCGTAATGGAAGTGCTGATATTTTGCAGTGCATTAGCTTTACAATGCATTGCATTAGTGATTAGACTCCCCCGGGGTTCAAGACACCTATGGGGTCTAAAAAATATATTTAAAATAAAAATAAAAAAGAATGAAAAATTTGAATCACCCCCTTTCCCTAGAATACATATAAAAGTAAAAAAAATGACTGTGAGGCTAAAGCTCCACTTTGCGGGAATGCAGATTTTTTTGTTGCGGTTTTTTGAGCCAAGATCAGGAATGGACTGAGTAGACGGTAGAAGTATAAGCACTTCCTATATATTTTCCATTCCTTTTGTAGCCACTCTTGGCTTTGGTTCAAAAAACTACAGCAAAATCTGCAACAAAAAAAAAGCTGTGTTTCCGCAACATGGGGCCTTAGCCTGAAACACATACACATAAGATATCCCTGTGTCTGAAAATGCCCACCTTTTTTTTCACTGTTTCGCCTCTGATAAAAAAACAAAAAAAACAAAACAGTCAAAGCAATAGACATTCCCCAAAATGGTTTAAATAAAAATTATGCATGAATGGCACATGATCAGGACCAGTAAAGAAGTGAAAACTTGGAAAACCCCTTTAAGTTTTCAACTAGAAATTGAGTTTATGTGACCTGTCCTCACCCCTTTACAAAGAAATACCAAAAGGGAGTAACCTTGATTTTAGAGAGTGGCCGAAATAATAAGAAGAAAAGGTTTTACACCAGTAATTATGACCAGCACCGTGTCTCAGTAGGTAACACTGGGATCCTCAGCTGAAATCCAACCAAGAACATCATCAGTTCTTATGTTTGTCTCCTGTTTGCATGAGTTTACTGTGTACTTCAGTTCTTTTTCTCACCCCTAAAACATACGGATGTAGATCAACTGGTTTCCTACAAAACTGGCCTAAGTGTGTCCATGGCGTCCAACGGAAATTGGACTGTAAGAACCATCGGTGACCATGACCAATGAGATGGACTACAATCTACTGTATATATGGTAGAACACTGTGGAATATGTCAGCTCTATATAGGCAACAGAAAAAAAAAAAAATACACGATTGTTAAAGCCCATCCAACGTCTTTACCTGTGAGTCAAATTGAACTTGAACAGGCATCATCCAGTGATTTAGATCAATTTATCTACTTGCACAGTTCTAACACCCTATAGCTGAAGAAGTCAGACAAGCTTTTATCTCTCCAATGCATGCAAGAAAGGGAATAAATCATTTTCATTATTTACCATCGGTCTGCTACAAATTTATCCCTGTGAGAAATGTTTCCATATAATCTGTGCGTTATTCATTAAAAAGAATATCCTAACCAAACATTCAGTAAAAAAGGTATTTTTATCCAAAATATATTTAACAGACAAGAAGTGTAATAGGTCATCATTTTATTGCTCTGTTGTGAGTTTTCAGGGTAATTTCTGGAGTTGAAACTCCAGGAGTCGAGAAAGGTTAAAAGAAATAAAACAATTTATTTTATCACATGGAAAAGACAGTAGAATCTAACAGAGCTATTAGCTTTTCCATTTGGCCTTGTGTACATCAGTCTATCTTTTAAATTAAATGTGCCGTCGCACTGCTTGGGTCATTGTAAAAGGCGCTTCCTTGCTCTGGCGTGGCATTTCCTTGCTATTTATCAAATCGTTATTTAGCACTCAGTCGTAGTAAAGTGCTTTCAGTGACACAGCTGGGAGGAAAATGGATAAACACTCTTAGCTTTTCCAAATGAGGATGTTACTAATCACACGGTTAAGGTCAATGACATTATATTAGAATACATGAGTATAATCTACTAATAATGAGTAGGTCCAAAGGCATGGCGAGAGAACAGATAGAATGGTTACCAGGTGCTAGTCTCAGTGAGACTGGTGCAGCAGTTGCTTAAGGATTAGGACACCCATTCAGATTTGGTAGCTGCAGTTTTTTAAGCCAAAATCAGGAGCAGATTGAAAAAAGATGATAAGTATCATCTGTCCTTCAGAGGTTCTCATAATTTATGACCCACACCTGGTTTTGGCTTGAAAAAGTGCAGTAGCAAAATGTGAACATGTTTCCTTACTTTAAGATTATTAGAGGAATTTTTTGGAACTTATATATAGGATAGGTTATAAGTATGTGAAATATGGGGCTCTGACATCCAGGACCCAGGTTTGAGTGAGTGCTGGGACTTCTTCACTGAATACCAAGCACAGTACTGTAAATTGCATAGGAGCTATGGTTGATATTGCACCTCAGTCCCATTCACTTGAAAATGGCTTTACAGTGCCTTGCGAAAGTATTCGGCCCCCTTGAACTTTTCAACCTCTTGCCACATTTAAGGCTTCAAACATAAGGATATAAAATTTAAATTTTTTGGTGAAGAATCAACAACAAGTGAGACACAATTGTGAAGTGGAACGAAATTTATTGGTTATTTTAAACTTTTGTAAAAACTGAAGAGTGGGGCGTGCAATATTATTCGGCCCATTTACTTTCAGTGCAGCAAACTCACTCCAGAAGTTCAGTGAGGATCTCTGAATGATCCAATGTTGTCCTAAATGACTGATGATGATAAATAAAATCCACCTGTGTGTAATCAAGTCTCCGTATAAATGCACCTCTGTGATAGTCTCAGGGTTCTGTTTAAAGCGCAGAGAGCATCATGAAGACCAAGGAACACACCAGGCAGGTCCGTGATACTGTTGTGGAGAAGTTTAAAGTTGGATTTGGATACAAAAAGAGTTCCCAAAGTTTAAACATCCCAAGGAGCACTGTGCAAGCGATCATATTGAAATAGAAGGAGTATCAGACCACTGCAAATCTACCAAGACCCGGCCATCCCTCTAAACTTTCATCTCAAACAAGGATAAGACTGATCAGAGATGCAGCCAAGATGTCCATGATCACTCTGGATCAACTGCAGAGATCTACAGCTGAGGTGGGAGAGTCTGTCCATAGGACAACAATCAGTCGTACACTGCACAAATCTGGCCATTATGGAAGAGTGGCAAGAAGAAAGCCATTTCTCTAAGATATCCATAAAAAGTCTCGTTTAAAGTTTGCCACAAGCCACCTGGGAGACACACCAAACATGTGGAAGAAGGTGCTCTGGTCAGATGGAACCAAAATCGAACTTTTTGGCCACAATGCAAATAGCTTTCTACAGACTGAACATTCTGTGCATTTCACAGCTTTCAATGTAAGAAAAGTCTTCTATGTACTTGTATCTACTTCTGGCTGCTTATGTTATTACAGATGGGATGTTAATCATATACAACAAGCAGCTTTACTGACTGTGCTCATAGATTGCTCTTTTAGACTCTTTAGTATTAGGGATCTTTTTAGCTGCATCATACCTGTATGTATTTGTCCTATAGAAAGAATATTTTGTTATTATTATTAATAATAATAGAAAATAAAACAAAAAAATAAATAAATATTCCACTTCTAAAGGTTTTGAAGAATTGTAGTAGGATGCCAGGAAGGTATACCTAGGGTATTGGCATCATCTTGTTATGTATTGGTGCAAAGAACATAATGCCAATATATATAGACATAGAAGGAAGCAAAACAGGTGGAGATCTAGGCTATTTGCATAGCTCAAATACATAGGTGGCCTCACTACACAAATAGCAAAAGCATAAAACAATTGTTCTTTAATGTGTAATGTTTGTTTGGATCTTGCCACACGTACATATTTTAATGCACATATAGCAGCTGTATTACCTTAAATAAAGTAAGAAAGGGGGACCTGAAGATCACCATGCAGTGTGTAGCATCCTTATAGATTTTTGTAGTCCATAACAACCACTGGATCTGCACCAGCAAAAACATCTGCCAGCGACGGTGCTGCTCATAAGATAGGTAGTGTACGTATACAGTATTATGTATTACAGGAAAGATTATTATACTTATTTTTATATTGATATTGTCAGTTTGTAGGAACATATTCTTAGGAATCTCTTTGAAGGTGGATGTGCTAGTGAATTCAGTGGGTGCATCTGTCGTAGATGTATCTTGCATGATATATTAACATGGTTGTACTTGTTATATATAGGTTGGAATACAAATCTGTATCACAGGCATATGGTTCTACTTGACATTTATGTCACAGAAATCCTGTATTTGCTGTCTTTAGAATATTAATCAATTTACTATGTATGCTGTATCACTGCCATATAGGAGTGATTACCATGGTCCAGTATTATAATAGGAATAGTAACCCCATAGATCTTGGAACCAGAGAAAGAAAATGTGTGTGTGATGTATGTGTGCACACATATATATTATATATACACACGCACACACACACAGTTATCCCTCAATGGCCTCAGGATACAATATTCTTAACATACAGTACAATGGTATTTTCTGAATTATTGTAACTTGTAACCAAACTCAACATAGAATGCTTGGTTGTAGGGTTTAACAAATCGCTATAGTCTTTTCACTGGTAAAACCCCTGTATTAGTGACATATATACAAAGATTTGCTAACCAGTAGCGCCTCTCTATAATATAGTGCAGTACTACATGTTCTGTACTTTATCTTTATCTGTGCCAGGATGAGCTGCTCCTTTGGACACCAGGTGAGAGCAGTTCCATGTTATTTTTGAGGTGCACTGCCTATACATTTTAGAAGCTGACCATCATAGAAAGTGATTAACAACTTTCAGCAGCTCTGAGGAAAAATATTCAGATAACTAATATCACAAAGTTGGGTACTTTCAGACCAATATTGAGAGTCAAATGTTATTGTTTGTATAATAAAAAGTTGTACAATTTTCCAATATACTTTCTATATCAATTCCTCACAGTTTTCTAGATCTGTGCTTGATTTTTTTTATCCACTCGAAGTAAGCAGAATGAATATCAGTCCATGGTCATGTGATAGAAAGACAAAAAAGAAAAAAAAGGAAAGATAAGCACTCAAAATAAAAATATATCAAAATTTATTGAAAACATGACTAAAAACATATAGCACATACAAAAGAAGAATAAGACAAAAAACAATGGTACACTTATTGGTGTCAGCATAAAAGACGGAGGCTAAATACAAATAAAGCAATACCAAAAATTCAGAACATGTAGTATGCATTCATAATAAAACCAAATACAATCTATACCAGGGGTTAATATATGTATATTGGATAAATCTTTAAAGTGCATAATGAAAAAGAAAAGGAATACCCTTACAAATTAAGTTATATAGTATAAAGTAGGTAATTTCCACAAAAGAGTATTCACATTAAGTACTATTATATGGGACCAATAATGTTCTATATAATATAATCCCTAGTGAAATGCAAAGGATGACATACTCAATGAATCATTGATATACATACACAAAAATACAAGGGATTAACATACCCATTGTGAAAAAGAGTATAGACCAAGTGTGATGAACCGACCCTCAGTTTTATATCTTTCTTGGAAGTGTGTTTTACTTGCTTAGGTCAGTCCTTCCCCCACTTGGAATGCGATGCTTTAGTTGAGTTCACATTGCTGGACGATAGGCTTCACTGGTTTTATGTGTGTTCATTGGAGATGGCTTGCTATAGCCAGGCACTTTTATTATCCCTGGCCAGATGGGATGGGGGATAGCAAGCCTTAACTTCACCCTTCTCTCCGAGGGTTCTGCAAAGGTGGGAGAAGGGGGGCTGCCTGGGTGCAAGGGGTGGGTGGAGCACTAGCCATATGCTGTGGGCAGACCTGGATTCTAGGGTCATTCAGCAGTAAGGAGCTCTGATCTGGGAGAAGATGAGAGGGCCTGCCCTACTGAGGAATGCTTCGAGGGCCTAGTTCTGGACAGCATGTAGAAGGATTGTTTTATGCAACTTGCTTAAGCTTGCGCCCTAGGCCCAAAACTCTGCTGTGGCCTAGAGAAACAGACTACGAGCCTATGCCGGTATTTTCTCTATCTTTTAATTCCCCTGTTTATTTTTGTGTATTGTATCATTGCCCTTTTGCTTGTATGTTTATGCTTGATCATATTAATATTGTATATTTCTGTATATGCTATTAATCCATACCGACCCACTTGGGTTATTAAATATATAAAATTTATATCGCTCATTTCATTTTATCCTATGACCCGGTCTACTCACAGTGTGTGAGTGGGAGGTTAAGAAAGAAGTTTGATCGCAGGCGTGCCAGGCGGCTGGGCGAGGCGATATTCTTCACACCAAGTAAATGCCTCTGCCAGCTGACACCACCCGACGTGCATTTCGGCGCTCAAGCCTTCATCTGGGGGTGGCGGTGGCGTCAGTGGGGCAGGAAATGGTTTAATATATCCCAATGGATGTGATTCATATTGAATAACGGTGTGTTTCTACACGTGCCCATTCGTTGTTATAAACTCATTACCTAGTGGTATGGCGCATGCACTGTATACAGTCACAAACAGGGCTGCATCACATGATCAAGCCCGTGCACGATGATGTGGACGCGAGGTCAAACGTGATTACATCATAGTGATAGATGGCGTGCACGTCTCGTGATATTACGGGCGGATCAAGGTGCGGATAGTATGGAATGCAGACATGCGCACTCTAGACACTATTGTGTACATCACAAATGTGTTCGATTAATCTGGGGCACACAATACCTGTAAAAAGATTTAAAATGTTCTTTTATCCTAATATAGAGACAGCGTATAATTTTCCCTATATAGAATCGTTTACAGGGACAGATTAGAATGTATACCACAAACTGAGACTTACAATTTCTAGACTGACTTATTGTCCGCGGAACACCTCCCAATTCACAACATTTGTTCTGTAAATTAGTCAAGCAATAATTATAATTTCGATATTTAGGCTAAGGCCCCACATTGTGGAAATGCAACTTTTTGGTTGCAGATTTGGCTGTGTTTTTTTTAGCCAAAGCCAAGAGTGGATTGTGCAGAAGAAAGAAGTAGAAGAACTTCCTAAATATTTCCCATTCCTTTTTTAGCCATTCTTGGCTTTGGTGCAAAAAAAAACAAACAAAAAAAAAACAAAAAAAAACAGACAGACAGACACACACACACACCAAAATCTGCAACAACAAAAAAAGATGTTTCTGCAGCATGGGGCCTTAACCTCAAAGTTCCCGTCTGGAATGTTTTTACTCAGCCAAGTGTCTTCCCTATTTGTCATTTGTGTCTTAACTAATATATCTCTTAATGACTTGCTGCGCCTAAAGGATATTACTGGTTGGCGTTTCGCCGTATCTCCTAATATAGGGTCTCTTTTGATCATGTACCAGTTATCTCGAATAATACTCATTTTCTCTGCCATAGAGTTGAATTTATTTGAGATAAAATGTTTGTCTCTCTCTTCCCTCTTTTTGGACCGTTCTATATTTTTTATTGCCATTACTAACTAACTACTCTTTCCCATGCTCGATCCAATATTTTTAACAGGGTATCCTCTATTAATGAACCATGTTCTCATCTCTGAGGCTTGACTTTGTAGAAGTTCATTGTCATTATTAATTCTATCTACACTGTGTTCCAAATTATTATGCAAAAAGTGTTTAGGAGTGATAAGGTAAGAATTTTTTTGTTTGTCAGTTAAACTCATTGATGGTGATGTATGTCAGGGCTCTTTATATCACTGAAAGCAATTGCAGACACCTGTGCTAATTAGTTTGGCAGGTGTGTCCAATTAAAGGCAAGACTACTTAAGAAGGCTGTCCCACATTATTAAGCAGCCTACATTTTCAGCCAAAATGGGAAAGAAAAAGGATGTGGCGGCTGCTGAGAAGCAACAAATTGTGGAGTGTTTAGGTCAAGGCATGACTACAATCAACATTGCCAAGACACTTCATCGTGATCATCGCACAATCAAGAAGTATGTAGCTGATTCACAGCACACACGTGTGCGTGCTGATAAGGGAAAATTGAGGACTCTTTCCAACAGGCAATTACGTCAGGTTAAAAGAGCAGCTTCAAAAATGCCTTGTCATAGCAGCAGACAAGTTTTTGAAGCTGCTGGTGCCTCCAACGTCCCACGAACAACAAGATGCAGGGTCCTTCAGAGGTTTGCAGCTGTGTGTAAGCCATCCTGTCAACCTCCTCTATCCACTGAACACAAGCAGAAACAGAAACAGCTCCAGTGGGCCAAACAATACATGAAGACTGACTTCAAAACTGTTTTGTTCACCGATGAGTGCCGTGCAACGCTCGATGGTCCAGATGGATGGAGTGGAGGATGGCTTGGTGATGCACACCCCATGCAAACACGGCTACGGCGCCAACAAGGAGGAGGTGGAGTAATGTTTTGGGCTGGAATCATGGGGAGAGAGATTGTCGGCCCCTTTAGGATCCCTGAAGGGGTAAAGATGAACTCCATAATGTATGTGGAGTTTCTCAAACAGCACTTCCTGCCATGGTTCAAGAAGAAGAACCATGCATTCCGCAGAAAGATCATTTTCATGCATGATAATGCACCGTCTCAAATAACATCTATGCTATGGGCATAAAAGGGGACAAACTTATGGTGTGGCCCCCATGCTCCCCTGACCTCAACCCCATTGAGAACCTCTGGAGCATCATCAAAAGGAGTGTCTATGATGGCGGGAGGCAGTTCACATCTAAGCAACAGCTCTGGGAGGGTATTCTGTCCTCATGCAAAACAATTGAAGCAGAAACCATCCAAAAAGTGACAAATTCAATGGACGAGAGAGTTCAGAAGCTTCTTTCGAACAAGGGGTCCTATGTGCAAATGTAACATCACCTCAAATAAAGTTTTGGCTTGAAAACTGTTTGGTTTCAGTTTGTAATAACCTGCTAATGCTTATAATTTCACAATGACCATTTTTTTTGTTAATAAAAATGAAAAGGTTGCAAATTCTGCTGTGCATAATAATTTAAAACATGCATTTTGAGTGTTTATTTTTTTTTTTTAAATATACTGTTATCATAGGCAGTTTGTTCAAAAACCTTTCAATTATACTCGAATAGTTGATGACTGGAAAATTACAATGACTGCAATTCATATAGGTAATTTTGGAAAATATGAGAAAATATTATTTGCATAATAATTTGGAACACAGTGTAATCTTAAGAATTGCCTTTAAGGGATAGAAGTTTTTGTATGTCCTGGATGATAGCACTGATCACGTAAATACGCATTGGTCACTGTTGGCTTTCTATAAAACAAAGTCGTTAATCGTTCTCCCTGAACCTCCACAAGGACATTCAAAAATTCCATCGATTTTTGGCTTATTTTGCTTGTAAAAAAACATGTTCATACCATTATCCCTATTTAGATACCTAACAAAATCGCTAAACTCTTCTGATGATCCGTCCCATATGATAAATACATCATATAGGAATAAATACGGAGATAGGAAAAAAAAAAAGGAGGTTAGATGGATAATGCAAACCAATGCTTTGGGTCCGATAGGTCTCAATGTGTTTTCCTTTAAAAGAATATTCTCAATATGAGATAGATCATTAAATGTTTGATGTGTTATTTAAAATTAAGTGTATATATATTAGATGTTCAGGTGCACGTTCTACTTCCCATATATTTTTTTTGTAGAAGGGAGCTAGAGCGTCCACCTGATTGACGTTTAACTATGGACACACAGACGCGGCCACGTCCCAATGACGTCATTACGCTTCCTCGAGAGACGCTTTAGGGGGGTATGGCCACGCCATGTTGTATACAACCTGGGGCAGCAAGAAGTATGGAAAAACAAAAAACAGTCGTTGCCCGAATAGTTGGTGTCTTAGGCATTCTGCTGCTCGATGTTTGTCCTGCTATGAGCCACAAATAAAGCAAGAAGTTGTTTTAGAGATACGTGAGTGCTGCTTCGCTTTTTTCTATCTCACACATGTTATGATAGTACTAAACATATAAATATAGCTTTTGAATTAAGAAAATTTTGTAAATCTTGTAAAAAAAAAAAAAAATAAATCAAAATTCCACCTGCAGTATCATTGCAAACCTCAACCTTTTTAAGATATATTGACCATTCAACTGGTTGTTATGTTTTCTCTGTGCATTGGCATAACTGTGCGCTGCCTGTCTGCCTGCTTTATGGCAGCAATGAGGAATGCCTGGAAACTATGTGAGATGACTGAAGAGATATGCCAGGCTTGTATCTAAATAATGTGAGGTTCAATCATAACAAGTTTAAGAGATCATAAATTAGGATCAACGTGTTTTACTAAAACTAAAATATTCTAGGGTTTAGAATACAGTTATATTTATTTATTTATCTCCGTAAAATATTTAAATTGTAAAGGTGGCTGTTACATGCCTATTGAAATCAGAAAAAAATATTACACAGCTGAAAAAAATTTTCACAGGCAGTGTTCAGTTCTATTTGAGTAATGCATCACAGCTGGCTATGCTATTTCAGTAGCATGGCATTCTTTACACTACCATCATTATTGTTTGCTTAAAGGGGTTATTCGGTTACACCAGTCATGAGAAATGGGGTGTTTTGCCCCCAGTTTTAAATGGTTTGGCTGGTCAGACAGCATGTGCTGTTCTATTCATTTCAAAATTGGGAAGATAACGCTGGAGTTCTCGTGACCAGCGAGGGTCTCAGTGGATAGGCGGTAACTTGCTGTGACCAGACATCCCCTTTAAAGTAAACCTAATCAGCTGATTTCTGCTGCCTTGTCTAAACAGCAGGATGTGATAAAGGGGAAAAGTTGACTTATTTGATATATTGTCTACCAAATTAAGAAAAAAAAAAAAACCCCTAGACCGCACATCTACATATTATGCTTTGACCTAGTGTCGTAAGGTTAAATTAATAAAACTAAAACACAAGATTCTTAGTACATAAGTAGGTTGCCTACTTCTTTGTTGTCCTTCTGAGAATCATAGCAAGGTGAGCTTGTTCAATCTGTTCACATGGGGCCGTACTGCAAGGTGTTGGTTGTTGCGCTGGTGCAGGTGTCAATATGGAGTGGTGAAGTCCAGAGTCATTGGGGGCCACGCTTAATAGCAGGAGTGGGCAACTGGATGTCATTGCAGCACTGTGATGTCATCTGATGCCATGCAGTACCGCACCCATTAGTGGGGACCCAATAGCTCACCATGAACTGGTTAGTAGGCTTGTGCAAGTTAAACAAAACATATACCAAAAACCTTGCATTCTGTTTAATCAATTTAGCCTTCAACAGGTCAAAGCAGAAGCATAGCTAGGGAGGGTTCACGACCCCGGGCCCACTTACTTTTCGTGGTCAACCCCAGGACAGCTGCAAAACACATCTAGCGCTTTCAACTGTATCTATGTCTACAGGTTACCAATACACTTGAAATACATGATAGAAGTACACTTACAGTTCATAACGTTCTCGTCTACCAGATACCTTCTTTCAGCTATATCTGTGTCCTCAGGTTCTTTTTCTTCTTAATATTTTCACATGTATTATACAATATATTCTGGTTTCTAGACTAGACAGTTTTAAACTGTGCCAGATTTATGAAAGTGTCTAATGCTGGCTTAAAAAAAATTAAAAATTGCTGTATTTTGGCACCCAGTGTCAACACTTGGGTCACTCCTCTTTTTGTAAAAGTGTCTAAAACACTTAATAAATGTGGCATACAGCATGTTAGACAGTCTGCTGGTCTAAATGACTTCTGGCACATTTTGCTTGATAAATTTCCCCCATAGGATCGAATGATAAATTTCTGACTACCTAGAGCAATTGCTAGGGAAGAAACGTGATGGTTACATTAAATTAAGTAAAGCAGTATTCAGTATGTTGGCTAACTAAAGATGTACCTTTAAGATGTATGTAATCTTTATTTCTTCTTTAAAGGGGTATCTAGGATTATTACCACTTATTGTGTGGTATATGGGACAAACTATCTTCCCCAACTGCAACCATGCACTTTTAAAACCAGTTAAGAACAAAACTAAGTCCACCTTATTTTTAAAGAATAAGAGGGCTGGCTTCAAAAAAATCCAGTAAAATTCCTTTAAGCTTTAACAATATTCTATTATTCTCTTTATAACTGATTTCAGAACTAGATATAGATCTCTCTTTTCTGTATGATATTGGACTGTATTCTACGCACTTACATTGAAGAGAAATCTCCCTGTCCTGGGTTCTAAACAGTATTATTTAATGTGCATCTCCAGTAAAGTATAACAGAATAATAACTATGAATGTAAAGCTATATAACATGAATTGGATTTTGAGCATAATGTCAATATTTTTTTTTATTTTCTACCCATATTGTCTATAGTGTAAGCTTATTGGTTGTGATCTACTGTAAAGAATGCTATCAAAGCAAATATATAATGGTCCTCTGGTGAAAATTTTAGTACATGGATGTCATCTGCTGACAGATCATGCACTATAAGCTTTATGAGGAACCTTCTTATTGCTTATTTAAATAAAGTGCTAGTGACACTAGCCATAGATAGACATTACTAGTGAGTTTTAGCCATAAAAACATCTTTGAATTTGCCTTGAGCTACAATCACATATGCAGGTTTTCAATGCAGTTTTTGTGAGCCAAAGCTAGGAGTGAGTAGAAAAAAATATTTTTTTTTTTGTGTTAGATCCAAGTTCGGCTTTGGCTGAAAACACTGCATGTGTGATTCTAGCATTACAGAATTATCTATTAAGCTGTATAAACCGCAATTATTTGACTATAAAAGGTTTTATCTTAAACAATTCCTTTAGCTGTCAGAGGGATAGAATATTATATTTATATGCAGGAATAGGACTCATTTGAAATGTGTTGATATTTCTTGTGATAGCTTTGCAGACTTGACAATTTACTCTAGACTGTGCTTGCAAGCTGTCATATAGCCTATATATGCTGTCTTATCTGGCAACCCCCAGATATATTCCATTTACATAGTTTATTATCAGAGTACTCAAACAGCAAGCTTAATTCACTATAATAGGAGATTTCTACTTGTATTGTTGCCTATCATATTGTCAAGGCACCCTTCATACACTACTGTAGGTCTTTCGGACCAGCCATTTTTTGTTTTTCAAATTTTTTTTTTTTTTTTTTTACTCCCCATCTTCCAAAAGCTAAAACTTTTATTTTTCCATGTACAAAGCCATAAGGGCTAATTTTTTTTTGGGAATGGTATTTTATAATGGTATCATCTAATGTTCCATGTGCTATACTGAAAAGCTGGGAAAAAAAAAAATAAATAAAAAAAATCTGAAAAAAGGTGGAATTAGAAAAGACTGCATATACTCAATTTTCATACAGGTTTCATTTTTACAGTGTTCACTTTTCTGTAAGATGAAATGTTCCTTACATTCTTTGGGTTGACACCATCACAGCTATACCAAATTTATATAGTTATGCTTCAATACCTTTACAAAAATTCTAAACTGAAAAATGCAAAAAAAGTTATTTTATAGTCGCTATATTCTGTCCGATGTTTGATAATTTTTTTTATTACATTTTTTGGTGGAGACAAAATAGCAAATAAATTTAATTTTTTCCAATACAGTGTTCTCCATATGGAATACATATTTTTTTTTTTTATAGTTCAGACATTTTTGGTCGCAGAGATGCCTAATGTGTTTACGTTCATTTTTATTTAATAGTTTTCTTATATTTGTTATCTAGGGAATGAGGCAATATGCATTTTTATATTTATAAAATCTTTTGAAAAAACTTTTTGTCCCCCTGGGGGCTTGAACATGTGATCATAAGATTGCTTGTACCATAGACTACAATGCAACTGAATAGCAGTCTATATGAAAATCAGTATGTAACTATTGAGACCTGTCACACTCAATAGTTACTTTACTATAACATCTCTGGGAGCCTTCAGAAGGGTCTGTAGAGAAGGGTCAGAAGAGAAACCAGGTCTGCAATGTTGCTGCATGGGAATCATACCAGAAGATGAAAGTGAGCAGGTTGGTACTGGATTGGGGACAAATGCAGGATTGGAGGCCACAATTACAAATATTGCCCGCGATCAGAGAGGACCCCAATTGCGGCCTTACCACCTGGTCTCTGTGTAAAACAGAAGAGACCTGTAGTTTATAGCACCCACTCTGCTTGTGAGCAGTTGCCATATTTAAAGACTCAGCATCTGCCATACTCTTACAGGGCATGTCTGGAAGGGGTTATAAAGGATCTGTCCCCAGACATGTTTATTTTAACTGCCTTTCCTCTGTTATTCCTATTAGAAATGTATGACTACATTGACAGGTGGGTGTTATCAGTTGGGACGTGTCTCTGCACGGTCTGTGACTATCCAATCAGTGTGAACTGTATCAGACTGTAGGAAAAAATCCCTTTGAATGGGATAATGGCAATAGGAAGCTGTCAATTTGTTCAAAAACTTCTAGGAGGGGTAACAGAGGAAAGATAGAAAGCAGAGCTATAAAGATAATATAGAGATTTGTTATACTGTATTATGGAGAATCCGAACATTTACACAAATAGATGTAAAATGCATACAGAAATACTTGCAGTTTGAGGCAATTTTATGAAATTTCAATAGTTTGCCAAAGCTTGGAGGTTGAGCCCTCTGGAATTGATATGAGTATTCTGGTCCCAAATCGAATTTTCATATGGATGTCTTCTATGCGGGTTCTGGAAACTGCTAGTGGACAGTGCAGCACTGCTCCTATTCAAGAAGTATGAGCAGTGCTACAATTCACCAAAAGCACTACTATGCAGTGCGGCATCCGGAGGCTGCTAGACATCTGATAGATGTCTGTGCGGGGTCCAGGTGTCACACCTAGACAGATCACATATTGGATGACCTATCATGTGCATACCCTGGGTCTCATCAATACGATAATTTGATTTGCGGCCAGAAAACCCCTTTAGGCCGGGACCCTACATTGTTCACGTTTTTGTAAATCGCAGCATGCCAATTATTCCTATGGAAATGCTGGCATTTTCCGTATAGATATAATAGGGGCAGAAAGTCCACAGAGGAAAACTCTGCTGACTTTCTGTGAAAGGCTGCGGAAAAAAAAAATGCGATGCGTTTCTGCTGCAGCTCCCTACTTGGGGCCTTAGCCTTAAGGCTAAACATAGCAAAAGGTAACTAAAAACAGTGAAAATGCAGCAGAAACTACAGTCCAAAAAATGTTTGCATTCACCACTACATATCTGATGTGTTTTGTATTTTTAACTCCCCCCTATAAGTCTAAGGAACTGAAAACGTAGTGTTATTGCAGGTAAAACACTAAATGCCAGTCTTGATAACCTCCCTTCCCTCATAAAGGAATGCATATAAATCCATGTGCGATTTTGTCCATACAAAGATTTGCAGATCAAGAATCTCAATAAGAAGTCTGCCCTCACCTGCCCTGACTGTTACTGTTATGTGGAATGTCTTTCATCATATCAAGACAAGCGAGTCTGCTGCAAGAAATAAAATACAGTACATGCATATAGTATTTCTATTATTGCTGCGGTGCAACGACGCCCTCCAGCCCAGAGAGATGTCTCCCCCACAACCAGGTGTTGTGTAATATGTAGGTGCAATGTAGACAATGTGATGGAACTGTCATTTCAGTACTTGCTCTACGGTAAATAAAAAGTCATGATTTAATTTTAGGAAAGCAGAACATTTAATAGAAAGGATGATTTCTCGGTATTTATAGACACTAGTTTGCATAAGCTTTCATATGCTAATTAGCATAAAAATAGCTTACCAGTAACCAAGACTGCATGAAAAAATAATGCACAAAGTCTGCATGCAAATTCCCTCTGCTGGGTCCGAGTCAGAAAAGGAACTGTAAAATGTCAGTGGGATTTGGGTTAAGAAGCTGCTCCATGAATTCAGTTTTGTATTCTCACCTGCAGAAATGATAAAGTCTCCCCAACATAGAGCAATTATAGTATAATTAATATGGAAAGCATGACGGTGCAATGGGAATGCTGATCATCCTCGTGGCCTGATTTTTCTAAACCTCTTTTGGCTAATATTGATGGATATAAAAAAGACCATTTAGACATACTTCAGAATTTTACTAGACAAAGGTCATTTTGTACTCTTTGCTTAATACCAATTATTTTCCCAGCCAATAAGACGTATTTGGAGATATCGCATGTTAGAATGGAAAAATAAATAATCTTATCTTATGTCAATGTTTCGATTTATCAACTTTTAAGTCAAATTTAAAAGGGGTATTCTCATCTTAGCTTTTCATCACAGTGATGAGAATACGCATGTCTCTGGTCATTCGATGTGATTGGGGGTTACAGAAACAGTCAAACGCAGCTCTCTGGGACTTATGGAAAAAGCATAGAAGTAAACAGGACTTACTGAAACTTTGGTTTACTTCTATACAATTTATGGAAACAGTATAGCACAGTCTTCCTCAGTGGTTTCCAAAACATCCTTTTGGATGGCCGGGACTTCTAGCCCAGTATTGCCATAACTGGCTGAGATGGGAATATCCCTTTAGGATAAAACTGGATTAAACAAAAGGAAGAGATTCATGGGAAAATTGTTAAGCGTTTTAACTTTTCCTATTGGATTGTCTATCCATGTTTATTCTTAAAAAGAGAAAAGCTGTAATGGTGGTAGATGATACTTCCGCACATTTTCTAGCAAAAAATTTTAATTTTAAAAAGGTCTGCAATTTTTTGAAGAAACAATTTTGTACACTTTACAATGTCTGAAATATAACAGTTTGAAGTGACCATTCGCTACCCTCATTTTCTCTACAGGTTACACACCCTGTATTCTCGTATACAGTAATATTCAGCGAGACGCAGAAACCGCTCTCAATACAGAAGCAAAGGGAAGAGTTAAAAAAATACAGAATTTCACAGAAAGGAGCCAAAATTTGTTAATAAATTATATTAACATGCATTAATGACACAAATACTGCCAGGAAATCAAATGTTGTCTGACAGTTTAGTTAAGCTTTAAAATCAAACATATCTCATGCAACATGATATGGTAAAGGCATAGTGTTATGGAGAAAATATCTGCACATACGTAATCTGCCACTCTTTCAAAGTGAAACAAGGGCTACATCATTTGCTGGGATGCAGGGCTTAGGGATAGGGAGGAGATTTAAGGACAGTGTCCCCAGTACATTGGTTGTCATTTCAGTTCAGCCAGTAAGACTTACCTATGAGAAACACATCAGTGTATTTGAGCAGAATTGTTGAACAGTTAAGTTGGAGTGCCATTTCTCAACACACTACAATGTAGTGTATGTACTAGAATAGGGAACTGCAGCAAGCTGGATGTGTTAGAACAGCTCCAGAACTGAAAGGAGAGACTTGTAAAACCACCAGTCAAACAGCCAGAAAGAAGGCTAGAGAACAGTTCAGAACCACTGGCAAGTTCAAGATCAGAGTTTGTAGGAGGAGGCTGTACAGTCAGTCTAAAGAGACATAGTCAGGCACCTGCATCGAGAGCTTGCCTACAACAACAAGTTAACTCAGGTTTTGGGACTGTAATAGTTTATTACCTGGATCCTTTGTGTGTCAGAGAAGAGAAAGAGTATATTTTAAAACTGAAAGCTCATCTCTGAGACTATTGTTAGCAAGTAAAGTACTGTTGTATTGGAAAAGTAAAATAAATGTCTGTGCATTTAGCCACCTCTTGTCTGTGTGACTTTCCCTGCAATGTGGAGTTTACAGTCCTAACCAAATCCACATGTTTGGTTAGTAGTTTGTGGCCCAACACAGGAGATGAATGTTGACTGAGCCCAACGGTTGCATGGGTGCGCCACCTGCCCACTAGCAGCTTCTAGAACCCAAAGACTGCTAGAACAGATGATCTGCGAGTGGTCCAGGTGTCAGATCCTGGCAGATGACATACTTATGACTTCCTGTCGATAGTACATCCATATGAAAATTCAATTTGGGACCAGAAAAACACTTTGATCCAATTTCTAGCAGCACAACAAAGGTTTTTAATCAATCACTCATATCAATCCCAGTGGGCTCAACCTCCAAGTTTTGGCAAACTATTGAAATTTCATAAAATTGCCTCAAACTGCAAGCATATTCGCATGCATGTTATATCTACTTATGTAAATGTTAGTATTCTAACAGAGGGTGTCCCTTAACATATGTCAGGTAAAAGAAGGTGTTGAGCATGTTTGACATTTTTTTTTGTCAATGGAGAAAAGATATCACCAGGTGTCTAGCAAGTTAGATCTGCTAAAAATCTGATATCTATGACTATGGTCAGTTAAAGGCACCATACATTCTGTGCCTAGAGGCTCAGATGAAAAAGTATATCCAGTTCAGTAATTCAGCACACATAAACCTAGTTTAACCTATATTGCTTATTAATATTAGAAGAATCATTTCACATTTTCTTCTCAGTGTTAAATCCCTGATGCCAAGTGTTTCAATTATCTGCAAGAGTTCTGGTCCTCTGGAGGTTAACACTTAGTACACATATTTATTTTCTGTTATACGAATCTTCTTTTGGAGCTGATATACTGTATGTGATATGAAAACATAAATCCACAGACAGAAATGAAAGGTGCAAATTAAAGGGTACAGCTAGAAACAGAGCTATAAAGCAACCACAGATTTGTTGCCTCCTGCAGGCTTCCTATAGAGGGGAATCTTATCATTGTATTTCAGAGAAAGACAAAAAACAGATTACTTGAAATATCAGGATAGTCTCTGTATATAGCTTTGCCTAAATCTGTCTGCAGTCATTGTGATAAAAAAAAAAAAAAAATCACAATGGATCATTGTTTAATAAAATGCTCTTGTCTTTCCTTACCCTAGTCAAACATTTACAGACTAGAGAGATGAGCAAATCTTCAAAAAAAATCTGTCCATATATAGTTAAAAATGTTCCACTAGTTCTGTTTATATTCATTGCCTATTTCCATATGTATTGCACTTTAGGTTTTATTTAGTTTATTAACATAATACAAATATCACTTGTGACATTATTTTATGTACAATTTACTATATTTATTTATTCTGTTAACTTGCTTCTTCTATGCCCAGTAAATACAGAAATCTCAGAAATCAAAGAAACAGCTTCATTTAAGAAAGATGTAGAAATATAAGAGTGAAAAGGTAAAAAAGTGCTCTCATGTTGAAGGAAAAATTGTCACAGCATTTCCCCCTCTACTTGTTCATATTTGAGCATTACATTCAACCTGTCTCACACCAAACATTATGACATTAAAACTGTTGTTTTGACAAGATGTCTTAGTTGGTACTGACGAATATAAAATCTGTCATCTGAGATGGTTGTACTGTAAGAAGACAATCACCATCTTAAAAGATTTTGTCCTAAATTGTGTAGTAATAAAAGAGTGATTCCACCTGTATGATCTTCTGTCACTGCAGAAAACCAGTTAACTCAGTCACAGTTATGACACCTAAAATAACAGTCAGTAACAGCGGCAACTGCATACATAGAAAGTACAATTTTACCGGATGCTTTGGTGCTAATAACATACGGTATTAAGTAGATGGGCAATCCTTTGTAACTCTATAGGAGAACCTATCCAGAAAAGAAAGCAGATAGTGTAGCTGATGCTAGGGTTATTATGTCTGACACAAGGGACATTGTAGTTGTCAGTGTTACCAGGGCACTATGGCTGTCATTATTATGAGAACATCATGGATGATAAAGTGAGCAGTGTGGCTGCCACAAAGAGCTATGAGGTTGACAGCACAGTGTCTGGTAGATGGAGCACTGGGGCCAATATAGGGATACTGTGGTTATCATTCTTATGGGAGCACTATGCTTACCAGAGGAGGCTTTGTGGCTATAATTATTATGAGAGCATTATTGGTAGTGGGGCGTCGTAAATGACAATGAGGGCATTGGTGATGCTGCTGGGCACACTGTAACTGGCATTACTTTGAGTGCTTTATATTTGACAGTGTTGCTGTGAGTTGCAGCACTGTATCTAATGCTTGGGAGATTGTGACTTAGACACCATGGTCTGGTACACTTGCCTCATTGTAGTACAACAATTGGGGCTTTGTATGGGAGCACTGTGACTACAACTGGGAGCAATGTAGTTGACATTGTTAAAAGATTTTGTGGCGTCCAAATCTGCATGAAAAAAAAAAAAATATTGAAAGTATGCATTAATACAGTACCTTACAAAAATTACATTAAAGGGGTTATGCTATTACAGACACTTATCCACATGACTAGCCACAGGGGACAGAGGCCTGCTTCTTTTGATCACACCATCATCTCTGTAATCATATCCTGGGAGGCGTGATTGACAGGTGCCACACTGTGTGACATCACTGTTGCCCCAGTCATCCCCAAATCTTGTTTGCACTTGCTTCTCCCTACAAGGTCCATGGTTTTGGAAAGCTTCTGCACATACACCCACCTTCTGAAACTGGGGATAGTGTAAAGAGAAAATGGTGCATGAGATTTAGCAGCAGTTAGGCGGATCGCAGCGTTAAGGTACATAGATTTAATTTTGTAAGCGCATAAAACTTCACTGCACGATTTGAGAGGGGTTGCCTTTAAACTTTATTAGCATACATGGTTACATGAGTGGAGAAACTTGACAACAGATAAATGAATTTTACTTGCAAAGTCATAGAGTTTTCTCCACTGAATCACAATAGAGTACAGTGGGTACGGAAAGTATTCAGACCCCTTTAAATTTTTCACTCTGTTTCATTGTAGCCATTTGCTAAATGTACACTCAGCGCCCCATCTTGACAGAAAAAAAAAACAAAAAATGTAGATATTTTTGCATATTTATTAAAAAAGAAAAACTGAAATATCACATGGTCATAAGTATTCAGACCCTTTGCTGTGACACTCATTTAACTCGCATGCTGTCCATTTCCTTCTGATCCTCCTTGAGATGGTTCTACTCCTTCATTGGAGTCCAGCTGTGTTTAATTAAACTGATTGGACTTGATTAGGAAAGGCACACACCAGTCTATATAAGGCCTCACAGCTCACAGTGCATGTCAGAGCAAATGAGAACCATGAGGTCAAAAGGAACTGCCCAAGGAGCTCAGAGACAGAATTGTGGCAAGGCACAGATCTGGCCATGGTTACAAAAGAATTTCCTCAGCACTCAGGGTTCCTAAGAGCACAGTGGCCTCCATAATCCTTAAATGGAAGTAGTTTGGGACGACCAGAACTCTTCCTAGACCTGGCCGTCCAGCCAAACTGAGCAATCGTGGGAGAAGAGCCTTGGTGAGAGAGGTAAAGAAGAAGCCAAAGATCACTGTGGCTGAGCTCCAGAGATGCAATAGGGAGATGGGAGAAGGTTCCACAAAGTCAACTACCACTGCAGCCCTCCACCAGTCGGGGCTTTATGGCAGAGTGGCCCGAAGGAAGCCTCTCTTCAGTGCAAGACATATGAAAGCCCGCATAGAGTTTGCCAAAAAACACACGAAGGACTCCCAGACTATGAGATAAGATTCCCTGGTCTGATGAGATGAAGATTGAACATTTTGGCATTAATTCTAAGCGGTATGTGTGGAGAAAATCAGGCACTGCTCATCACCTGCCCAATACAATCCCAACAGTGAAACATGGTGGTGGCAGCATCATGCTATGGGGGTGTTTTTCAGCTACAGAGACAGGACGACTGGTTGCAATTGAAGGCAAGAAAAATTAATGCGGCCAAGTACAGAGATATCCTGGAAGAAAACCTCTTCCAGAGTGCTCTGGACCTCAGACTGGGCCAAAGGTTCACCTTCCAACAAGACAATGACCCTAAGCACACAGCTAAAATAACCAAAGGAGTGGCTTCGGAACAACTCTGTGACCGTTCTTGACTGGCCCAGCCAGAGCCCTGACCTCAACCCAATTGAGCATCTCTGGAGAGACCTGAAAATGGCTGTCCACCAATGTTCACCATCCAACCTGACGGAACTGGAGAGGATCTGCAAGGAAGAATGGCAGAGGATCCCCAAATCCAGATGTGAAAAACTTGTTGCATCATTCCCAAGAAGACTCATGGTTGTACTAGCTGAAAAGGGTGCTTCTACTCAATACTGAGCAAAGGGTCTGAATACTTATGACCATGTGATATTTCAGTTTTTCTTTTTCAATAAATTTGCAAAAATATCTACATTTCTGTTATTTTTCTGTCAAGATGGGGTGCTGAGTGTACATTAATGAGAAATAAAATGAACTTTTTTGCTTTTAGCAAAGGGCTGAAACAAACAAAGTGAAAAATACTTTCCGTACCCACTGTAAATCTGCATGGGCATCCTCTGGCTAATACATGGTAGAAATCAATGTTCCAAATTATTATGTATTATTAATTATTACTACCAATACATTTTAAATGTTATTACTTTTATTAATATTCCTAATAAAATTAGACAAAATTAAAGTTAACATTATTATTATCAGTTTTATTATCATCATAGTCATCATCAGATGCTCATTCACTGTTCTTGGTGAAATGTCTGGGGTGCTCAATACAGGATTATACAGTATTCTGTATACAACACCATGGCTTACTAAAGACCATCTAAACAAAGCCAGACCCCCCTTCAATAAATTTAGAGCCCTAAACTAATATATACCCTAGACCAGATCTTAAACTAAACCCCCAAAACTAATATTGACTCCAGACCTCTTAAACACAATCACCTAAATATATACCCAAGACCAAAGACCCAAATACAGGCCATAAATCAACTCCTTAAATAAATCCAGCAGTAGTAAAGCGTCGCCACCTCTCGTCAAAGTCACAGGTGCTCCGCCCCTTATGTAGCCCCACCCCTTTTGAGGGTTTACCCCGCCCACATCCAACCACGCCCACATAAGGAGGACGTGTGATAAAACAATCCCCATAAAGAAAAAGAAGCGCTTAGTGAACCAGACTGGCGGATTCATAGGTCCTCTGTTGGGATTTGCAATTCCGTTAATAACGAGTTTGTTTTTTAACAAATAATGGATTATGCGGAGAAAATGTACTTGGTGCCCAAACATGAGCTAACCAGGCTAAGTCAAGTCTTTACACAGCCGACAGGCCTGAGACAGAGCGTAATACAACGCATGGATAATGAAATTAGCGGTATTTTACACAACCCTGACTTGTCGGCTGATGTGAAAATTAAAAGATACACAGATATAATGCAAAGATACTTGATTCTTGCTAAACAGGAGTCTAAAGAGCTAGCGACTTTAAACCTTGTTAACCAATCTGAACCTGGTCATCAACAATTGCCAAATACAACCGCTGATAAAAGCGATTCCAGCCTTGAAATTGTAACACGTCAACCCCCGTTTTAAGAAAAATGCTGAACTTTTGTTAAGTAGGATGAAGCAGAACTCTGGAGTTACAACGTGGAATGATAAAGGCGAATTTATTTACAAGGGCGATGTTATTCCAGGGTCTAATATGCTGGACCTTGTACGAAATGCCACACAGAGTCACAGACTCACAATAAACAAAAGCCCTCCGGGGGTGGGATGCGTTTATGCATGCCATGGCTGACATAAATATGCCGTCTACTGTTGTGGGTAATTCATCTACTAGAGAGATTCTGGATGGTTTAAAAATGAACCTGCTTGAGACATCTGTAAATGTCACTCCTAAGCGCAGTCTCCTGACCAAAACCTCCACACCTACGGGTATACCACATAGCAGCCTGCTTCCTAAGAGAAGACCCCAACCGCTGCTACAGCCTTCTTGGTTAACCTTGTAAATAGCTATCCGAATATGTGTATATTATTAATGTATTGTAATGTATTTAAACCTCTTTGTCAATTTATACACCCGTGTTGTAACAGTCAAATTTCTGTACGTTGTTTATTTGCTGAATAAACTTGAACTATGCATTTTTGCTTGTGCTCAATTTGTATAACAACACACCAAGTGAATGGTCTTGGTGGGGTGTGGACATGTGTGTATGGCCAGGGGGATGGGGGGGCAGGGTGGGGGTTGTGGAATGTGTGTGTGTGTGTGTGTGTGTGTGTGTGTGTGTGTGTGTGTGTGTGTTGTCACAATGTCACAAGACATTCTGGCTGAAGGACCTGCTGCTAGTCTCACAATCACATATTGCTGGGGTTTTTTTACACACATTAGCAAGTGCAATCAGTCCGCGCTTCATTCTAATCGCCGCACGATATGCCTATGGGGCGATACACCCGCTGTAATATAACATACAGCATCCGGCGTAGCAAAAAAAGGAAAAGGTTAGTGATTTTTTAGCGAACTCTGCAATAACCGACGTATAATAGAGCGTGCGCCTGAATATATGTGCTTGGATCAATCTGTGGTTTGGGGCTGCCTGTATGCACGGGCGGATTAATCTGTATGGGGTTGCCTGAATGCCTTGTCGGATTAATCTGTATCATAAATCAGCGTGATGCCTGGTTTATGATACAGTGGGGTGATTGGGGGCCGGATGTGATAGGGGCGTGAGCGGTTGTGGTAGGGATGTGGCCGGATGTAGTAGGAACGAATGTGGGGCGGGGCCGGATGCGGTAGGGATGCGGCAGGACGGATGTAGTAGGACAGGATGTGGGGAGGGGCCGGATGTGGTAGGGATGCGGCCGGATGTAGTAGCGCCGGATGTAGTAGGACCGGATGTGGGCTGGGTCGGCTGATATAGGATCGTCACCGGATGTGGGCGGGGTCGGATGTGGACGTGGTTGAATGTGGGCGGGGTAAACCCTCAAAAGGGGCGGGGCTACATAAGGGGCGGAGCACCTGTCACTTTGACGAGAGGTGGCGACGCTTTACTACTTCCAGCCCCCAGACCAGAACCCCTAAATAAATTCACATTCTCAAACCCTAAATCAGACCCCTAATTAGATACCATACATAAATCTAGAAACAGTATCACCTAAATAAATTCAGGGTTCCAATCAAACCCCTTCATAAATAAAGACAACAAGCCAGATCCCCTAAACTAGAGGACACCGCAGATCCCCTAGATACAGAACATAGACACCCTAAAAAACAGACACCAGACTAAACCCAATAAATAAAACCCCCAGAAAAGACCCTCTGAAAACGATTAAATATACACCAGACCTCACAGCTGCTCACACTTTGACTCTTATCCTCTGTGGAGTCTTGCAGCTCTAGCCTCATCACCAAAGCGCTTTCTCTCAGGCTCCTCGGTGACATCATGCACTTGGGGTCACCGCTGAGGCCTATGACTGAGCCTCCAGCTGTGATCCAGGACGCATGACATTACCAAGTGAATGCTGTATTCCGTGAGGAGGCCCAAAAGAGGTAAGAGAAGGTGAGTATGAATGTTTTTTTTTTTACCTCACTTGGGCCTCCGCTGAAGAAGCCCCATAGTATAATGCGGCAGCCATTTTAGTTCACCCTAGATGAATCTCTATTCTATTTGGTTTCATAAAAGGGGCTGTTGGGAGCATATAATACTGGGTGGGGGCCACTGTGGAGTATATAATACTGGGTGGGGGCCACTGTGGGGAGCATATTATACTGTGTGTTGCCACTGTGGAGCATATAATACTATTTGGGGCCGCTGTGGAGCATATTATACTGTGTGGGGCCCTGTAACCATTACTATCAAGAATTTGCTGTAGGGAGGGTGTAGGGGGACCCCAGACAAAAGTTTGCACCGGGGCCCACAAGACTTTAGTTACGCCACTGCCTGTTACACAATGAAAATCAGTCATCTGACCAATGGAGTAGCCGGCATTCAGAATCCCCCTATGTGATAAGTCATCAATGTAAGAGTCCTGGAATACCCCTTTTTAATGGCATGTCAATACTGTAAATGTCAAATAGATTGTCTTCTTATCTGTGAAGTTCCCAAGGAGGAGTGATGGCTATGCATGTGCATACATTATTCCATTGTAATGTCATTTGTGGAAGCTGTAAAATGGAGTGGCGAACAGTATGGGAGAACTCCATTCTCCTAATACATAGGAGTCCCAAAAGTGGAGCCTCTATCTCCATGATATATACGGCATATACTCCTAAAATTAAATAAATGTCTCCCCTTCAAGTTTATGGAGAGCACATGGAAGTGGTAAAATGTGACAATGTGGCCCTCACACAGGAAAAACATTGCAGGCTAGAATATACAGGTGCATCTCAATAAATTAGAATATCTTTGAAACATTCATTCATTTCAGTAATACAATTCATAATCAGCGTCTTCCATGATTGTGTGTCCTACTGAACCAGACTGAGGGACCATTTAAAGGCTTAGGAAACCTTGGCAGGTGACACACTGAATTTACAATACTGAACTTTTTTACAATATTCTAATTTTCTTAGATTTTGGTTTTCATTACCTGTAATCCATAATCAACATTTACAGAAATAAAACACATGAAATAGAACCCTCTGTGTGTGTAAAGAATCTAGAAAATATAGGAGGTCACTTTAATTTAATTACTGAAATAAATGTTTCAAAGATATTCTAATTTATTGAGATGCATCTGTAATAGAAATGATTGGTAGCTATGGGCACCTACACCGCTGTATCAACATGTAGCCCAATGAGAGTCTAATGTTACAGCTTTTCTTTTCTGATACATTTTTACTGTCAAAATTATTGTAGAATACACAACAAATACACTACAATTGTTTATCTCCCCTGCCAAGAGACTTCCAAGTATTCTGATACACAGTAAATCTCTAATATAAATCTCCTATACATGGTTTCATTTCAATCCACTAAAATAGGATCAGTAAAAGTAATGGATCCTGGTAATGTTACATATTTTCAACAGATACACAGTAACAAACAAATCCTTGAATCATCCCAGTTCACAAAATCAATGTCTAGCAAGCAAAGAAAATAGGTTGAGGACAACTACACGTATAAAATTGCTTTATTTTAAAGTGTGCCTGCAGTGTTCTGCTCAATCTGACATCAGGTATGGTAAGACTGGCTTTACAGTCACCAGGCCAGCCATATGACTCCCAATGCATATAATGTATAGGTCTGTTAATCAGAATAGGGCATATGAACAGTACTCCCTGGGAATCACATGGCTGCCTATGTAACCGCGCACTCATACATGTCCGAGAAACCCCTCACCAACATGAAAGCATTGTGCCTTTGAGAAGGATTTTAGGACTTATTCATGTGCTCATTTAATAGATGCTAATTTGGGGAAAACATAAAATAGCGGAAATAGGAAATTGGTTTGCATTAAAAAAACGTGTAGGAGATAACTGGAGCATATGAAAATGTCCTATTAATCTGTCAACACAAAGTGCTATTATTATTCCCAGTGATTGACAGAGGCCTATCCTCCTCTGCCAGGGCAACAAATGCTCACGTTACAAGTACTCAAAGGGTTCTTCTTCTACGGACACAGACAAATAAAATGGTTGAAATAATCACAATGCACTTGGTGGCCAAGATTGTCAAAATATTTCATTTATAGAAATCGAATAGACACAGAATTTCTGGTATTCACTGCTTTTCACATAGCAAATGACCTATAACATACAACATAGCAAGTGGAAGATGAATGTTCTGCACTGTGCTTGCTAACAATCTGATTTCTTCACATGTCTAGTGGCCTTTATTCATATGACTTAGGCTTCATTTTCTCCTTCAAAAAACTGGAACTGCTTAATATTTACAGCTTTTCTAGTTTCAGAATGGATAATTATCCATTAGACAACACTTTATTATGCATTGGAGTATATACCATAAATTTACTGGTCTAATTATAATGTCCTAAGAAGGCATAGATACCAATAGTTTTATTACATAAGTGACTTGAAATCACCGAAATGTCTAGAACCATAGGAGTAAATACCACTGTAACAGTCATAGCAGATGCTATTATTACTTGCAGAGGATTAGGAAACAAATTGTATTACTTTTAATTAATTTAACTAATTAATTACAGTGGGTTGTTCATCATTATTGAAAAATACCCTTATCCCTTTCCCCCCCCCCCAGACATCTTTTGATTTTCGTTATTGACTCCCCGCCTTCCGAACCCCTTAACTTTTTTATTTTTCCATTCATAGAGCCATATGAGGGCTTAATGTTGGGACAAATTGTACTTCGTAATGGTACCATTTATTAGACTTTACAATGCACTGGGAAGCTGGAAAAAAATTCAGAATGGGGTGAAATTGGAAAAAACTGCGTTTGTGCAACTTTCTTGTGCGATTCATTTTTACAGCATTGACTGTGCAGCCAAAATGACATGTCACCTGGGTTAGTTGATTCTGAGGATACCAAAAACAGGGGTTTTTTTTGGTCTTTTTTTCAACATTTTAACCCCTTAAAAAAAAAATCCAAAACTTTGCAAAAAAACTTGTAATTTTTTTTATATATCTGTGTACAGGGATGCATAAGGTGTCTTTTTTGCAGGGCCAGATTTTTTAGTTACACCATTTGGGGAATGTCTGATGTTTTGATCACACTTGATTCAAATTTTTATGGGAGGCAAAATATTGAAAAAGCAGCGGTTTGGCTCTTTTTTTCTCACTATGACATTCACCGTATAGGAACTATATTTTTATATATTTGTAGACAGGGAGTTTTCTGACATGGGGATGTATAATTTATTTTATTTATTTATTTTAAAATCTAAAGAAAGGGGGGGGGGTGATTTTAATTTTTAGAGGTTTTTTTTTTATATATTTAAAAACTTTACATTTTTTACTGTTTTGTTAGCCCCTCTAGGAGGTTGGAACATGCAATCATCTAATTGAATATCCTATAGACTGCAATACAACTGTACTGCCGTCTATGAGACTTTTGCTACATAGCCAGCCTCAATAGCTATATTACTAGGACAGGCCCGAGAGCCTTTATTAGGCTCCCGGCTGTCATAGAAACAGGATGGCTCCCATGACTTCGCCATGTGGGAGCCGTCCTGGACCAAGGTAGGGGGCCTGTGAACTCTGATCGCAGCGCTCCTGATGATGTCATGACACTCAGCATGCCCATGTCACCATTGAGGCCCAATCACAGGCCTTAGCGGTGAACCTGGGACGCATTACATTACTAGGAAAGGGAGTACCAATGTTTTTTTATTTATTTATTTATTTTTTACACCTCCCTTGGGCCTCCACCTATTATACTTTGGGGGCTGAAGAGACCCCAGAGTATAATAATGTTACTTTCACTCTGACATAATTTCAGCTCTGTTTGACTTAGAGATTTAGAAATTGGATAGATAGGTTTCTAGGAGCCCTGACAGTATAATACACTATGTTTTAAGCCACTTTAAAGGTATGGTTCGTACCAAACTTGTTTGACCCAAAACAAATCTTGGACATAAGCCACCCAAACCTGAAACAAAACGAATCCTGAGAGGTTCGCCATATTTAGTGTTCACACTGATTTGGCACTTCAGAGAATCTAACTCTGAAAAAAGCAAATCTGTCCTTGTCTTGCTTAACTCTAGATTGGGAAGCCCACTATTTTTATTGAAATGGCTCATGTTGGATGAGAACTTTATCGTATTTTTAGACACTTGTCTAATTTTACACTAGCCATTGAGTGGCTAACTTTGGCACAAACTATTGGCATAATTTTGGAGCACATTAGTGTATTTTAAAGAGAGTATATCATTCGCAACATCCATTTTTAACTAACTACATTTTGGAATAGCCTTTAGAAAGGCTATTCTAGTCCTACATTTCTTTTTTTCTTGCTCCCAGCCATTTTTGATGACTCCTCGCCATTTATTTAATGCCCCCTTCTTCCAAATGAATGCTCCTCCTCATCTCTTCACTGCGTTACTAGCAGCCAGGGTCTTTGGTGAGATGCAAATCCCATGCATGCGCTGTACGCTCGGCCACTTTGGGTTCAGGCTGACCATACAGCGCATGCTCCACCAGCCATCTTTATTACATGTCTATTGCACAAGGCTGCCTGCTTTATAAGTAAGGTAAAGGCAGTGGGGTCAGGGTGGCCAAAAACAAAAACATTTAAGCAGTGTCCACTGGGATGTGGCAATAGCCATGAAGGTCATTAGTTTAGGCATTTACCGACAATCTAATAGGGAGTAGAAAGTTATTATTAAGGTTATAGGAAGTAGTTCCAGAGGTTGCACCAATGGTGCACCCCTACATATACACATACAGTTGTGCTAAAAAGTTTACATACCCCGGCAGATTTTTTTTGTTTTTTTGGCCTTTTTTTCAGAGAATATGAATGATAACAAAAACTTTTTCTCCACTTATGATTAGTGATTGGTTGAAGCCATTTATTGTCAAACTTCTGTGTTTTCTCTTTTTAAATCATAATGACAACCAAAAACATCAAAATGACCCAGTTCAAAAGTCCACATACCGTGGTGATTTTGGCCTTATAACATGCCCAGAAGTTGACACAAAGGGGTTTGAATGGCTACTAAAGGTAACCTCCTCACCTGTGACCGGTTTGCTTGTAATCAGTGTGTGTGCATAAAAGCTGAGTGAGTTTCTGGGATCCAGACAGACTGTTGCATCTTTCCTCCAGCCACTGACGTTTCTGGATTGTGAGTCATGGGGAAAGCATGTCTATGTCACCACTGAGGCACAATGACAGGCCTCAGCAGTGACCCTACGCACATAATGTCACAGAAGTGCACCAAACGCTGTGACGAGGAAGACAGTGTGCCGGATGCTGCGACGAGGCCCAGAAGAACAAATGAGGCGGAATTCTGCCTCAATTCATGTTCATTTTCTGACATCTGAAGGTTGTATATGTATATTATAAAAACCCTTGACATCATAGACACCACATGACATCACAGGGCACATGACATCATAGGCATTGTATGACATCACAATTGGTGTACAAAGTTAGTAATCTGAGCCATCTTGTGTCAGTTGAGCTTGATGGCTTGAAGACAGTATGTCCTGATATGTAGTTCTTCACTTAGCACTCAAGATTATGTTTTGTGTAGTTGGAGGTGCGGGGATGAAGTTCAAAATCTCAGCAAGAACCCCAGTGCAAAATGTTTTATGCTCTGATTTTCAGGACAGTTCTTTAAAGGAAAGACATTTCTAAGAAATGTTTCTCAACCTGATTTCATGATAATGTGCACAACTGGGGAATGTGTTTATGCCCTTCCAAGATGTACGAAATATATGCCTGTATTTCCTAATAGGGCATTTGGACAAGGAGGTGGTCCATTTAGGATAATCCCTTTATGGCTGAAGTCCCAGGTTGCGAAAATGCAGTGTTTTTTCTGTGGCAGAAATGCTGTAGCAAAAAAAAAAAAAAAAAAAAAAAAAAAAACACACAACAACTCATTTTACAATTTTACATTACCAGCAAAGTGAATGGGATTCTGGCTAATCCCATCCACACACTGCAGAAAAAATATGTAGGGGGAAAGTTGCATTTTCAAAAACACTGGCATTCTTTAAAATTGCAACATGTCAATTTCAGTCCCCTCCCATAGGTAATCATGCTCCTCCCCCACATATAGGTAATAGTATCCGCAAGCAGTACCATACAGCAGGAGACAATGTGGCTGGATGGACAATAAAAGACGTACACAGCGCCTAGTGCTGCATCAGAAGAAGCCAGGGCACTGCATCTTGCAAGAATAAGAGTTATGTATGAAATTCCCTAGACCTGGAGACCATAGTGTGGCAAGAGGGCCTATGAGACCCCCATGGTTTAGGTCCAGTCACAAGGTGGACTGCTGTAACCCCAATAGTTTGTTCTGTCTTCAGCCACTCTATAGCTGCTGGGGAGTGCTGTGGACCCTCCAGCCAAAGACAGAATAAACAGCTAAGTGATGGGGCCCATTGCAGCTGCACCATTAAAGCAGCCCTGGGCCACAGGCCACATAGCACTTTGGGTTCAGAGCAAACAAGGTCTCATGAGTTTTGCCCATCGGTGATGTTTCGCCTAATTCTGGTTTATGAATCGTCATTAAATAAGATACAGCACAATATACTATAATTAGTGTTACAATTCAGGTCTATATATGTGAGGTGGCAGAGAAATCCCCCTTATTGAGCCTGTGCAACCCCCAAACACCCTTGTGATCTCTAAAAGCTGATTAGGAACCTTTTGGTGTATTATGCACAGTATTACTTCCTATGATAATTTTCATGGGGTGTTCTCCCCTGCTGTGGCAGGTGGTGAGAGGCCACTTCATTTGTGCTGGTTGTTAGTTTAGGAGGCAGAACAATTAAGCATAGACTGGGCCTGACCCATCGCCAGATTTAACCAAAAGATATGTCCCCGCATAGTATTATGTATACCTTATACTTAGCACAGTCTATAAAGAGGCAAGAAAATTAGTTCAACCTCCACCCAATAAAGCAGAAGTCCATGAGCCTGTCCTGTCCTGGTAGGTGGGTAATACAGCAGGCATCGTGTCAGTTCCCCCCGACCGCCCCATTGATTAGGCCCTGTGTCTGCCCAGTATTTGTCCAGGCCCCTTCAGAGACTTATAACTGTTCATACTAAGAGTACTTTACTATTGGAAATCACTGGTGATGTGCCCAAATATTACCTCAGCCGTCTCTTTACATGGTGCCATCTTCTGGATATTGTGAGGAAGGACCTTTATGTGCAAGAGACTGTTTAAAAGGAAATTTTGATTGTGGGAAAATGGCTTTTCATCATGAATTATTCCTGTCAACTAAGAACTTTCTGCCACCAGTAAAATCCGGTTTCAACAACAGAACTAAAATTCAAGCCAGCAAGGAAGTGGCATAGATTTCAGCGTTCTGCCATGACTTATAATAAATTTGCTGTTCCAAGGTGTTCCTGCCCCAGACCGCTTTAGTCTCTGTGAGTGAGTCACGAGTGGGGCCCAGAAGGAACAATGCAGCACATCATTGGCACAAGAAAGGGGCATGGGCCAAAGATGTACCACATTTACACCCTACAACGACAGAAACCTAGCATTGATGGGTTAATAAATTCCACTGTGTGTCCTTACATATACACTAGATACGTTTAGAGAAATATGTTAGACCATTTTGTGCAATGTTTAGTCTTTTTATAATATTAAACATTAATGCAACTTAGTATCGAATCCACCAGAGGGAGCGTTACATCTATAAACACTAAACAAGCAAAACCAGGAACTATTCTTTTTTAGATTTTAGTAGATAAGTAACAGCCGCAATGGAGTATAGAACTACAGAGGTCAGATCATACAGTGGATACAAATGTTACAGATGAGATTTACAATTCAGACAATACCATTGTTATTATTAAACAGCATTATCAATAAAACAAAATCAATACATTGAAAAGTTTGTTAAAAGGAATATAAAGACAAAAGATGTAATAACAAGAGGAAAGATGTGAATGCAAGTGGGAGGTGAGAAAGATTACGGATAGCTCTTAAAGAAAGATTTGCCCATGGGGAGGGGGTGAATTACACTGTATTGTGTTGAATTGGTTTAATGAGAAATTGCATTAACTAACTAAACTGGACATCAGGTAAGTCTTGTCACATATGTATATAAAGGCCCAAAGGTAGGCAAGAGGGCAAGTGCTTTATGAAAACATAAAAATGGATAACTACTTTATGGGGGAACAATAGCAGAGTACTATTGAGTGGGGGCACAAAGGAAGGTTTTATTACTGAGTGGGGAGAACAAGTAGAGCATTATAACCATGTAGGGCACAAATGGAGAATTATTATAGTGTGGGATCACTATTACGGTTTGCCTAATCAGCAATGGTGCTTATTTTAATTTCTCAGTCTGGAAACCATCACTATGGGGATGGTGAGCACAAAAAAGGCATTATTACTGTGGGGGGTCCAAATAGAGTATTATTACAGTACAGTGTTAAACACAAATGGGGCATTGTTGTTATTGTTATAGTGTAAGAGTACTATTACTGTGTGAGGCACTAAAGGAAACACCTTTGCACTATAGCTCTGTTGCACAAAATGGGGTACAAAGAAGCATTATTATTGACTGGGTCACTATAGTCAGATATGCCCTCCCTTACACGTCCTCTTGGCTGGAAATGTCCAGATATGTTGAATTAGTAGTTGAGGATTGGAACAAACTTCCAGCAGATGTATTTGGGAATCTACAGTAAGTGCCTGAGATAAATCCTAAGATAAAAACAAAATAGTATACTAGATGGGCATACTAGATGGACCATGTTTTTTTTTTTTTCCTTCAAATTGGAGTTTGGACACATCCATATGGAGGTTTGTTGTTGTTGGGAAAAGAGAGAGTTTGCTGAGGAAGCAAGGAACCAACAATGTTTGCATGGGAAATTCTACAAAGAAATAGATATGGTGGTCTGTCCTGGGTGGAGAAGAAATGGCAAAGTTAAATTATAGATAAGTCAACTGTGGGTGACTGGATTTAACTGTATAGTAATCAGTTATACAGTCTGCAGAGCACCTGGTATCTTACCACTATGAGGTCCATATATGGAGAAAATATTGGTTTTAGTATTCTCTTGAGAAAGGCATGAGCTGATGTCCTGGTCTGGATGTTATGACACGCAATAAAAGGATTTTATGGTCCACTGACTTGCTGGCTATTTGGTTTTTCACAAGGAAGATTGTTCTCTGGATCTTGGCATGCACCAGAGTCCATTGCAGGATCTTAAAGTACTAACAGTGAGCTTGTTGTTGTTAAAGTTGACATTCCTGGCATAGATGTGGTGAAAGGGGCTTGCTACAGATTTACAGATTTGCATTGAGGACTAGAAGCTTAGAATTAATTTTCTCTGCTCTTACCGTGAGACTTGCCATACAGTACAACTGGCCACTGTGGGGTCTAGTTTTGACATTCTCTATTAGATTGTGAACCCATCTAGCTCTTTAAAGGGAGTCTGTCAGCAGGAAAAGCTGTATTAATCTAATGACAGTACCTTGTAAGGCAGCTTCTACACTTTCCAAAGATGTCTTTCTTTCATTAAAATTAAGGGATTTATTCTTATGTAAATTAGCTGAAAAAGGGCTTTAGGGGCATTGCCTCTCCTAGTGGGGCTCCGCTCTCCACTCTAGATAACTGTTCCTAACTGCAAAGTGTGACACAGTTGGAGATGTCACTTAATGGGGGGTGGGGGAGCTGGGTGGCAGATAGAGGTGATTATCTGGAACAAAGCGTAAATCCCTAGCAGGAGAGGAAACACCCCTTTTCAGCTAATTTTCATAAGAATAAAATCCTGATTTTCATGAAAATGGACCTGCAATGCAGGATGAGAGAGGCAGCTTTGGATAGTGTAAAACTAGCTCTACAAGATACTGTCTATAGTTTGATACAGATTTTCCTGGCGGCCGCTGTAATGGATTTGTGATAGTAGTACACTTCTTACTTGAAATATTGTGGCTGTGTAGTTGAGCAAAAAATAGTAAAATTAACAATTATTAAATGGAACAAGCCTTGTTTGGCCAAGATAGGAATAGATAAGCTCATTCTCCCAACCACATGAGTGTAAGGCACAACTTGTTGTAGGCTTTTTCTGTAACTCCTATAGAGCTAAATGGGTGTTGTGGTAGCAGTATAGCACAGCAAGTTATGTAGCTTCCATAAATTCAGCTGTTTAGTTTATCCTATGGTGTTTCAACAACTCCCATATACCTCTATGGTACAACTGCCACATTTGACTGTGTCCATGATCCCTGACCATCTCAGGGAGGTCATGAAAGGCAGAGATGAGAATAGCCCTTTTTCTTCTTCTAATTTCCTGTCCCTGGAATCAAAGCATATTTTGTGCATCATTTTAAGATTAAGATATGAGTAAATTTGCAGGAATTCTTATGGAAAACTAACCATTCTTATGGAATCCTACTGCATCTGCATATTTACAAGATGTTTATGAACTTATATTTTTGCTCCATGCCATCTGTGAAAACTGATGATTATTATATTCTGAATTCTAACAATTTATCTTATTTTATTCTTATTTTTTAGTAAGTGGAGCGTTTCTAGCATGCATTATGGCAACCATGGATTAGCATAAGATGTAGTGTCGAGCTGTACCTTTACAGTACAATGAATTGTTTTAGTATTCCGTGAACACTTTCAGTATAATTGTATACTTTGACCCGGGATTAGCGCTCGAGAAAAGGACTGGTCAGTGATCTTCTGCAATCAAAGCAATTGTACTTTTGTTAAAATACTATATTCTGAGGTAAATGGCACTTTATTCAGAAGTTACATTTTCTAGCACTCTTTATTCTGCATTAGATCACAACTTCAGGCACCAGTGATTTCAAGTATTGGCTCTCAGCATGATAGGCTCTTGTACAGACATGCTTTCTTTTCATAATAGAATCCAATATAACTGTATTTTCAGCATCTCCACCATACTATATTAGAGGAAATTATTTCTTAGGAACATAAATCTTTTTTTTTTTCCCCTCACAAAAATATACATAGAAATGTATAGAACTGGATGTGACATGTGTCCTACATTTATTCTTCTTAAGGCCAGAGACACTCAGGTAGGGTTGGCAGTGGGTTACCTATGGCAGAATCACTGATGTTTAACCACTGCAATATACAGTAGCAATGTAAAAATCTGCAGTGCAAAGTGTTGAACTCGCAACATGTGAATTATTGCTGTGGGTTTGGCTGCAGCTTTCCACCTCTGCAAGGCAAATGTTGAAAACTGGGCCACCTGCCTGGGAATAAGGGTGGGGAAGTCACTCCAGTGACCTGAATCACAATTCAATTACCCCAAATAAATGTGAGGTAGATTCTGGCTATTTCAAATTGATGCTCATAGCCATTATAAATAGTTTGGCAGCTAATATATGTATTTTCCTGCCTAAAGTAACTGTCCCTTGTGATAGTACAAATGATTTGTTTAAACATTTCCCTGATGTTATTCCAACCTAGGTGGGCAGAAATCAGGGGACCTCATTGTGGGGCTTGAAAGGAGGGCACTATCACTGTACCGTAAAGAGGCACAGAAAGGGTCACTAGCACTGTGTGGGCACAGAGGGGGCACTATTATTATGTAGGGGGCAATGAAAGGGTCATTGGAGCTAGCAGCAGGTTGGGGAAGTCTTCTTGGCGATGTGGTCCCAGATAAAGACAAGCATTGAATCTAGATCAAGAGAGGTAATTATTCCGCTGTACTCTGCCCTGGTCAGACCCCACCTGGAATACTGTGTACAGTTCTGGGCACCTCAATTCAAGAAAGACATCGATATACTGGAGCAAGTCCAGAGAAGAGCAACCAAAATGGTGGAAGGTCTGCAAACCATGTCCTATAAGGAACAGCTAAAAGAACTGGGATTGTTTACTTTGCAGAAGAGAAGGCTAAGGGGAGACTTAATAGTGGTCTTCAAATATCTGAATAGTAGTCACAGTGCAGAGGGATCTACCCTATTCTCATTAGCGGAAGGAAGTACAAGAAGCAATGGGATGAAACTATAGGGAAGGAGATACAGATTAGACATTAGGAAAAACTTTCTGACAGTGAGGGTAGTGAGGGAGTGGAATAGGCTGCCACGGGAGGTGGTGAGCTCTTCATCAATGGAAATCTTCAAGTGGAAACTGGATAAACATGTAGCTGAGATGATTTAGGAAAACCTGCTTTTGCAGGTGGTTGGACCCGATGGCCCTTGAGGTCCCTTCCAACTCATAAAAAAAAGAAAAAAAAAAAAAGAAAAGAAATAAAGAGTAGATTTACCATTCTACAATTAGAGTAGAAGTTACTTTTAAGCCAGTGGATGTAACTATACCTTATTCAGTTTTCACACAACTGATAACTGATATTTGGTGACTGTATTATTTAGAGGTATAATACTATACAAAAAGCCCGGGTGGGTAGTGTGAATTTACTAATTCTAACACACAAGTTTTCTGAAAAACATTTTCAGAAAAACACATTTTTAGGTCATGGCTTTGTGTGTCAAAATGTGCCACCTGCTCGCTACTTTAGAGAATAGTGGGCAACACAGGGCACGGATGCCTCAGCTCAAGAGATCTACTCTAACTCATACCAGAAAGCTTGCGTGAGTCATACCTGGACTATGGCAATCCCAGACTGATGTAGATTTCAATTCTGGTTCAAAGGCCCTCCCGTGGTACACCAAAATTATTAATGCCTCTTAATAATTCCGATGCATCTGTCACCAGCGCACACAATATTGAGACTGAGGCACAATGAACTGGTCTTGATAAATTCTCGCCTGTATATAAATTCCATTTGTACTGGCCAATGCAGGCCAGGATGTGCTCCATTTTCCAAGAAGTATATTGATTGGCACACATTTGCATCAGTCTATTTACACAGACCGATATAATTTTATGGGAAGGAATGATTGGCGCTGTTATCGTTCCACCACTATTTGGTGCACTGTTTATTGGCTGCACATCCCAGTTTACACAAGTGATGTACTGCTAATAATCTTGTATCTTTTATATTACAGAAAAGTTGCAGTCAGCCCACCCGTGAGTTTTTGCATATTGGTTGGCTGTTTGGTGGCAGAATTAGGTCAATTACAGTGAAGGATCTGTACAGACTCTTGTTCCAGATATTTGTCCTGATTATCTGATTGCATATAACTACCATTAATTAATTTTATATATATATATATATATATATATATATATATATATATATATCATACATACACACACACACACACACACCACCACGCACACACACACCAGTTGTGCTAAAAAAGTTTACACCATTAGAAGTGTTAAAACTAGGATTTCAGAACATGTGTTGACAGTAATAATTTATGTGCAAACCCTTCAGGTACATTTAGCCATCTTATAGATGCACATACAGGGAATGCGTCATCCTTTAGATATTTTGGCCTGGAACATGTCAGGAATGGTAGATTTTAATTCTGTTGTGCATCAGAATTAGAAAGAGATCAGAATCTTAATCATTCTGGCACATCTGCTGCCAGCACACAATATTAAGACTGGCACATTCTGCGCCATGCCCAATAAGATGGCCTATAGCATGTGGCATGGTTACTAACACCTGCTCTACAGAAGTGTCATGCCATGCACTACTATGACTGGAGGCTTTGAACTACTTTAGTTTGTACAGAAATACCTGAAGGGTTTGCACAATGTAAATTATTACTGTCCAACTCATGTTCTCAAATCCTAGTTTTAACACTTCTAATGGTGTATCCTACATGCTTAACATGACATCACAGAGGTCACAGATGATCAGAGTACATATTTGGCAAATGATAGAACTTTTAGTATAAAATGTTGTATTTGTCATCACCGAACTCAACTCAATTTTTTTCAACAGCACCAGGCCTGGCACCTATTTTGTCCACATTTGCCAAAAAATAAAAAAAATAAAAAAATAATAGGTGGTAAGAAATGTGGTGTCTTCTTGTTTATAGCACCATCAGTTGCACAACACTTGTTAATAACTGAAATCTGTTCTTTTAAGGAGACGGTCACACTACTGTCTACTGCAGTCATCCATCAGTAATAGCCATTGAGTGACGAATACAGACAGAGCCCTTTCCATCTGGTGTCCATTCCCATCCACTCTAATGTAAAAAAGTTTGCTTAGTTTTATAACGGAAAAAAGTCCTGCATTCACAACTTTTTCTTCTTTCAGAAAAGTAAAACATGTCCGAAGGAAGTATCTGTCACTTTTTACATTAGAGTGAATGCACATGGGGTCCATTTATTGCTGTTAATGTCTGTTGCTCTCATCCTATGATATATGAGAGGAAGAGACTAATAATGGTGGTGTAAACTTATCTTTATCTTTCATGCCCTTTTAAGAGTTCAAGGGTAATATCCTCTCTGCTCCAGCCATCTACAGATGTCCTTGGATTGTACCTTTTAGCCCGTTTTACATAAATAAGTTCACCCACTGGAATAGACTTCATCATGTGTTTTAAATGGCTACTAAATGCATGGTGTAAAGCATTGCCTTCAACTTCCTTCTTGTAAAGTGATGTCTATACTGTAATGGTCTACAAATCCAAAAATGTAATTCACCTCAAATCCCTGATCTAGATCATTATATAAACTATATAGCATCTGTACCAGTGTATACTATCTGAAAATGGATCGGAGCAGAGTTGTTCCTTGCAGCCAGTTCAGCCGATTAATGCAGTGTTCAAGTGTTGGACCACTTCTGGTTAGCAGTTAATGATCTATCCTGTAGAAAAGTAATTAGTGTCCCTTATACATGGGGTTTTGGACATCCCCTTTAAAGAGGACCTTTCACCAGCTCCACCAATTCTTTGAATCATTTAATAGGCGCTGCTCCACTGATTCATAGTTTGAATTTTTTTTCTCTCACCCCCACAGTTCCTGAGCAATAAGTTTTGCTAGTTTTGGTGCCCATTATGCTATTTAGGTTCTGTACTGTCAGGAGGGCAGTGCCAGGCAGGAGCAGGCAAGGGGTGTGATTCTGAGCTCTGACACTCTCTGTCTCTGATTGGAGAACCGAATTATGCCCCTGGCCTGCTCCTGTCTGACACTGCCCCTGAAACAGTACACACCCTAAATAGAATATCAGGCAACGATACTAAACAGTTATTGCTCGGGAATGGTGGGGGCTAGAGAAAAAAACCCTGACTGTACTGGAATCAGTGCAGCAGCATCTATTAAATAATGCAAAGAGCTGGACTTGGTGAAGGTGGTGAAAGGTTCTCCTTTCTAAGTAAACTTCAAGTTTCACAATGTTCTAATCCTCAGTTTCTTCTATTTGCAGGTATCATGGGCAATATGTTGCCATTTTTTCTCCTATGTTTTCTCCCTGCCTGGTGTCTGCATTTTTACCGTTATTTTCTAGAGCAGGTCACTTTATCACTTTTTTTTAATCACAATTTATCACTCAGAAGTGCCTTTTTAGTATGCAGGTTTCTAGATTGTGAATTTTATTGGTCCACCCATACTCAGACTTATTACATTCTCACTATCAATAAAATCTGATAAATGTGACTCAGAGATGCACTTGGCTTGCAGCCTCCTTGATATATATTAATTTTCAATATAAATTTCAGTTTATGGCCTGTAGTCACAACATCCTTATTCCTGAACACATTGGGAGAAATCCCTTTTTTGTGCCAAAGATGTGCCACTTGCCACTTTTTGTGAAAGTAGGTGGACCAGGGTGAAGAGGGTGGAGTAGTTGTCTCAGCCTGCCATGAGTTATAACAGAAATCTACACTAGTCGCTGACTGGCGTAGATTTCAATTTCAAAATAATATCTTGCTTCATTGGGCGAGGAACTCGTCCCCAAACACCATGATTGGATAATTCTTTATGCGTAAACCATGTGGAATCATTTGTTTTTTCACAAAGTACTCAGGTTGTACGAGTTCCACTAAGTGCCCAATTCCTGTGTCAACAACTTGTCTAATGTGAGACAAATCCTTACATTCATCATTTGATATGGAACCAATACTTTTAGCCAATTTTTTGCATCTGATCGTCTCCTCAACTAGGTGATGATGGGAAAACAGAACATTACAATGCCCTACAATTGTTGCATAGTCATATTGATGTACCTATTTCTTTTTATGGCTGTCAGGGTAATAAGACTAAAATTAAGTGCTCAGAAAGAAGACAAATAATAACTTAGATGAAACTATATGGATATAATCCAGAATCATTAAAGGGAAAGTCACAGTATGCATGCATGAAGTGTCCTTCTCCAAAGACTATAAAAACTAGAAATATATGGTTTACACTAACAATTATGTCCTGGCTTTCTGGAATAGTAGTGAGGGTGCACGCAGGGCATGTAGACTGCCAGAAGCATACATTTGCAGATGCCGTTTCCTTCTGTGCAGTGCTGCTGGGTTTGATTCTGCATGTGCATTGACCACGAGGCCATCTCTTTAAGGTTGCTATGCCTAACAGCCAAACTCCAGCAGGGGTCTGCTCAGCTAGTCAGAGGCTTGTGGCCCAGAGCCACTTAGGTCTCAAGTACTGCATCCAATAAAGGGCAGAGGTGGAATCATTTTAATGAGACTTTGTCATAGATCCTTGCCTGTGATTGACCATGGTATCTAGGCTCTTGTGTTGTCTGAACTCGTTCCCATTAACTTACCCTACTGTAAACTCCTGGTTTACCGATATTGGCTTGTCTTTCTAGTTAACCCCTCTCTTCCTGATTTGGCTTCATCTGTGATCTCTTTACAGTTGAATATGCTTAGGGGAGGTGGTAGACTCCTAATAGAATATCCTCACTAACCATAATACGTATAATACAAAAATGATGAACTCCATTATCTTAGAAAATACATTAGTAAAAGATGCAACCAAATATATGATATGATAAAATTGAGACCATCCAGGAGGATACATACATTATATGTTTTATGTTCAGTCTCGTTGCTCTATTTTTGAGGTTTTTAACATACACTATTTTTACAGTCATTATAGGACAATGACAGAGGGCCAATATGCCTAAAAACTCACAGGACGGAGTCAACTGTTTGCACAATAAAAGTTGGAATTTTACTTGGTATAACCATATGATAATAGATTTTACTGCTATTCAAATCTGAGCATCCTTTTAGGCTATCAATATGTAAAAAGCTGTGTGACCTTGTAAATCCTTCACTTGTTACTACACACTGGGCCACCAGGGGACAGTGTTGGACTGCTACACTCTTTATACTTGAGTAGTTACTGTAGTTGCATCATTACCTTTCCAGGTATAGAAATTGATATAGTGGGTCACACGAATGCTACTTTGGTCAAATTTTCAACACAAATATTTGTTCCTCCAAAAATACATGCATATGTAATTATGTATATGAGGATAATCTTAACCTGGAGAGATATTCAGCAGGGAATAAATCTCTATTTATTATATTCACTTTCACAGAGTGTGCTCAACAAGGTGCTCTATCTTGAACGACTAAGGGTTGCTTTGCAATGCATATGTGAGAGAGAAGTATTATATACTGGAGGTTAAACTGAAATTCAGCACGGTCTACTTTTAGGATATTAAAGTGATATGTGTATTTTCCATTATCAATTCTATCCAAATACACTAGTCTATGTATTGTACATTCACTTTTACACTGACATTACATGACTTGTGTTATGGTCATATTTGCCAACTCTGCTGGAAACTTCAGGAGGCTCCAGAAAAGTGGATCACCTCCCAAACTCCCAGCAGGCAAATCTCCAGGCCCAGGGACACTATGGGCCAGTCACATCTGAAAAGGGGGAATGGCACTTCTGTTTACCATCTGTTACAAGCCTTTAACGGATGTATACATCCTAATTGTATATACTCAATGGCAGGCTTAAACACACAATGTACTGTATACAGAGCCTTACATTCATAATTCTTCAGGACCCTGGACTCCAATTTCTCAACATTCCCTGCTGACTTCCCAATAAATGTCCTGCACCTGAAATATAGACAGGATAGAAGTCAGAAACTGGTTAGCACACATGATAGTGAATGAAATGGATAAAGTATTCATGTGTAATTGGGTAAGACCACAGTTCTTCGATCTGTACAAGCTTGGAGCTAAGTGAGACTTCCTCTATTCCCATTCCCTTGGGCTACTTTTTAAAGTGAACTGCTGGTCACCCTCTCAATAGCCCCGTATCACATACTGCGCCCTTCTCTGTTCCCCTCCTCTGCAGCCTCTCCAGTTTCCATCTTTCCCCTACAACAGTTGCCACAGCAAGGTCTGTCTAATGCTGACCATGAAGGGGGTGAGAACAATCCATGGCATATGCTCTGAACCAACTATAATAGTTGCTGCACCTGTTACTTTTATTGGGTCCTTCCTCCTTTTTGGTACCTCCCCCCCATCACTTTGACCTCTTCAACACTAGTTTGGTAAAGCAGATGACTGGAAACTGTGTCACAATCCATCATGAAAAGGGGACAGCTTTTTCCTTGCTGACTTATCAGGTATTTCTTAAAGTCGACACAGTATCCCCCAATTACTTGAGAACATGTGAATGCAGCAGCATGGCTCATCTTCACAAATTGAGTTCCTCTCTTGTGATGGGCTCTGGCCCCCATACATGTAAGCATTATATTAGAGCATTGGGAGATCGGTAAGGTATTACTTTTGTTATAGATGATTCCAAGTTTTTGTTTGTTTTTTTTTAATCATCTAAGTGGTTTAATGGGGAAGCAAGAATGTAATGAGTTGAATGACGAGAAGAAGAATCAAAATGATACACTGTATACATTCCTTATAGATTCCTTGATATTTTGACATTGGTGATGACTTATTTTATATTGATTTTTCCAGTCCAGGATCTTCATCCAGTCATCTGTTCATCACCTCTCCCTAAAGAGCTATCGGCTGTCAGGTAGATTCAGGCTTCAGCTGTAGAGGATCTACACTTTTCATAGGAAAGGAAAATACTGTAAATCATCTCCATGACTCTATCCAAGTTCTGAATGTGTTACCTCTCATTGTTTTGGTGACTGAGTATTTCTTGAATATGTTGTGCATTTGGTTTTGAGGACATCCATCTTGAAATTGTTTGTAGTGTGACAATTGGGGGTAGTTTAGCATCAACGGTAGGAGCTTCCTGGACTTAGAGGTGTTGGTGGTGCTGGGTGCCAAATAAATAGCATATCAGGTAAAGGCAATCCAAAAGAAATGGCTTTATTCAGCTTGTAAAAGTAAAACGGGAACAAAAATAAAACAGCCTAGCCCGCATACAGGGCAATACCTCACTTCTTGAACCCTGACTAACTTCTGGGGGCAAGAAGCTTTGCTGAGGTTTCTCCTCAGCAGTCTGGCTCACACTGAGCTTAACCAAGCCCGTGGAATCCAGTCCACCATCCACCTGCACCATCTCTCCTGCTGTGTGTACTCCCTCTGGAGTGAAGCCCCAGGTATGGGTATGGTCGAGGACCTTTTCAATCCTGTTTTTGGGTCGCTCTCCAGTGCCCTCTAGGTTCACACTCTCACAGTAGGTAGAGATGGGCTAATTGATTTGTTATGAGCCAGATTTGCCTTGAATACTCCAAATTGTTTGGCTTTTAATTAAATCTAAATACCTTGTAATTAGTCTCATGCAAACTAAAATGGCTGCCATGACAAGCATTGTGCAGTGAAAATACAGAGGAGTGACATTCTTGCATCACCTGACAGCCTTTCAGCTAATAATGAGTGGTAGGGGGAGACCCTACAGTTCTGATGTCACATACAGAATATATTGCTCTTTGCAAGGAGTGGAGTCATTTTGTGATACTTAAGAAAGGGGACTGATGTGTTATTCATTACTGCATGATCCAAAGCAATTGCTAAATTTTATACTGGAAAACAATTGCAACAGAACTACATAATAGTAGGAGGGGGGAGAGAGAGTTGAACAAAAATTAGTCAGATTTAATCAATTACAGTTATGATTTATCTAAGAGTGGAAGAAGGGAAAATTTCTGCACTGGACTATGTGAACATGACTGCACAGAATTCCACAGACACTGTACAGTTAACCTTTTCATTGCCAATAATCTAATTTTGTTAAGTCTGTTTTGCAATAGAGCCATTTGATTTGTGACTGTCAACAGAGTGCCTCACATTGTTTTTACAAACAAAGTCAGTCATGATAGTGAAAAATCTTTAAAGTTTTTTTTGGGCAAGAGTTTTTTTTTTTTCATTAAAAATACGTATAAAGTGGTATTGTAAAGGCAAAACACTGGCGCAGCCTGTACTAATCTGAAAAATCTGTTATGGTTTTTTTTTTTTGTTAACCAATATACATACAAACGGCTCAGCCAGACATGCCCTATGGCATGGTCCATCATATTAATCCATACTGTACTTCCTGCCACTCATGCTACCACTTACACCACTCAGCTAGACATGACTATATTGAAAAAAAAACAAAAAAACCTATGACATTGCATCTTTCAATGCCAATGCCTTATTGGTTTCACATCTGCTCCCATGAAAGGGATCATTTTTGTTTTGGAAAGCCATTTCTTCATCACTTTTCAACTAGACACAAAGCCACAAACATTTGTCCAAAATAACAAGCCTGTAGCACTTACAAGTCATCAACACTGGTTAATTTTTATTTAAAACCATTGCTTTTTGCAATAGGTGTATATAAAAAAAAATCACAGGCAAGCAACTTTCCCCAAAAAAGAGCAATTTTTGGAGCGTTTTAAATGTTTACATGTGAAAAAAAAAAGTGACATCGCAGTGCATGATTAAACTGAGTTTCCACTGCTTACCATCTGTTTTTCCATAGCTTTACATGTCATTTTAAGGCTACATTCACATCTGCGCTGAAATCTCCATTACAGGGTCTTCCAAAAATCGGCGGGTGAAAAAGTCTTGCACTGTAGAGTTTTTCCTTTGCCGGTTTCAGTTTAAAAACGACAGACACCTAATGGACCACATTATAGTCAATGAGGTCCGCCTAGCTCCATGTTTAACCACTATTTTAGCGGTCCACCTCTCCATTGATAGACTTCTTCGACGAGCCCAAACAACGGAGAAGCGACGCTAGTGTGAACCTAGTGTCACTTTGACGTAACTTTGTCAGTGTTTATGTTCGAGAGCTAGAAATTGGATAGATAGGGTCCTAGTAGACTTGACAGTGGCATACACTACAGTATGTTTAAGCCAATTTAAGCTTTGGTTCATACCAAGCTTATTTGATCTCAAATGAATCTTTGGACTGAAACCTGAAACTAAAAAACGCTTTAGAGGTTCACCCATTTCTAGTTGTAGGTAACAGCTTATTATATTATTTTGTGGACTATCAGTTCTTGGTGTTGAAAAGACTTGGACCTATAATCTGCCAAAATCAGTGATTCTTCAAGGCAGTAGTTATACAGTTATAAGACAAGCTAAAACATTTCACCTTTGGTCATTTTGAAAGTTGAGGTGATTTGATCATTTTGAGGGTTGAATAATTATCTCTATTATGCAGGAGTACCAAGGAAACAGACTGTGTAGTCCCTTTATATCAGGCTGCTTTTACACTGTCAATATGTGGTCTGGTCGTGCAACAGAATTTGTAAGCCAAAACCAGGAATGGAAGTCTATATCACATTTTGGAGCTAAGCTCTGCTTTACAGAAAGCCCTTCACATGGACACCCCCCATCATAGCTATCTTTGTTATAGGGCTACAATTAGGAGGAAAGTAACCCATGTGATCAGCAAATGGACATCATTCTATCACAGGTTTCTCTGCCTTCTTCTGTCATGTGCAGAAAAACAAAGCTCTGGGACAAATTGTAAAACAGACTCCTAAGTTGGTTTCAAAAATCTATTTCTTCTATGCTAATTATTATACAAGGCTCTGATTGTGTTAGTCTAATGCAGCATCCCAGTGGACACTGCTTAAATTGTGTTTGTGCCACCGTGTACATAGTTTTTTTATATTCTTACATTTTATATGTTTTTCCCCTGTACTTTGTATTGTTTTTGCAGCTTCCCATTTGTTATGCTTCCTCTTTTAGGCCCCTTCCACTATGGCTTGGCACACCTCCTAGTTAGAGGATTTAGTACATCCCTGGCCAATCACTGGGCATTATGTAAGGGGAGGAGACTGGAAGTCTCCAGAGTCAGTTGTGTAGTTTAATAGCAGCCAGGAAGTCAACACCTGCCGAGTATATCCACTACAGCCCATGAGGGAAAGGATCCAACTAGCTCAGCAGCCATATACAGTCAGGACCCATTCGTCTCCAAGTACCTGGGTTCCCAGGTCTTCAGTTAAAACTTCCTGGGTGCTCCCCAAAATTTAGAATACCTCCTGGGTGCCTCCTTAAAATGGTAAAGCCCCTGTGTTCCTCATCAATTAATATAACCTTGTGCCCTTTAAATTAATAGCGCAACAAAATAAATAATGCCCTCTAATTAATAATGTCCACGTGCCACCTTAAATTAATACTGCCCATTTCCGCAGTACCCCTTATATTTGTTACTTTGCTATATGCTACTCTGTATATATACAAAGCAGCTAAAATGGTAATGTCACATCAACAGGACTGCTGCAGCCATTCACTGCTCTCAGCTCTATGCTGTGCTGATTGGCTGCACTGGTCCTCCTGACATGATGTCACTATTGCAGCTGACTCTATGCAAATAGAGCAGTGGAGGAGGATACAGGTGATTATAAATGCTGGACTGTCTTACACTACCCTACTTACTGCATACATTTTTTTTAAATTCTGGACAACCCCTTTAAAGTGGCGGTGTTATATACCACTGCAAAGCTGACAGTGCACTGAAGTCAGTTTTACTGGTATCTGCAGAGTTGCAGAGATCTCGCTGTCAAAAGGAGCTGAAGAACACCCCACTGACAGTATACTTCTATAGTCTTGTAGCATTCCTCACCATCCAGTGATGATGTTGAGCTGTAAGGCCGGCCCGTCTGGCCACTAGGGGGCAATATATTGTGCTGAGGCCACTGAGGTGGCATTATTATGCCTAGGGGAACTATGGTAAATTATACTGTGTGGGGGCACCAATCGACCATTATACCATGTCAAGGCCTCTAAGGGAGCATTATACAGTGTGGGGGGCACTACGGAGACTACATCACTGTATTTTAGAGGGGGGCACTATGATGGTATAAAAAGGAACAGGATGGGGTCAGAGGGAAACATAATATATGCAAATACTGGGCTCATTAAGCTTGGACCTTCAACCAATGGCAGACCCAAGTCAGTGGACCTTTAGTAAAAGTTACCTCTGGACTAGAGGATTATTATTTTATCCTGAACATTAACCTTGTAATGGATTTTTATAGACTATAAATGTAAACTATGGCAAAAATGACCTTTTATGTTGAGGTTCAGTTTGATTAAAATATGTATTCTAACGAAGTTTCTGTGTGTTCTAAAAAGAAACTTGCCTATATGGAATAAGCTTAATGTATTTAAGACTACGGATGCTATTATTAATGATAAACATATTGACAGATCCATGGCAGAAAAAGACCATATGGTCCATTTTATCCTAGGACATGTGTTTATCCAAGACATGCCTTAAATTCACTTAGGGGTTGGGTGGTCTGATTTGAATTGTCGGTTGGGATTATTGTGGGTTTTTTATATATATATATATATATATATATATATATATATATATATATATATCGGTTTTTTTTTTCTTGTGAATTGTATACTTTGATTTTTGAAAATAAAAAATTAAATAAAATAAGACCGTTATGGGAAAGATTCTTTTCATATCCTGCTGAATTGCTTTGCCCTGTATTAGAATATGATATGAATTTGGTCTGACATGTCTGTGAATAGCATCTTTAGCTGTGTTATGTTCACATTAGCATATATTGGCCTTTGCATAGTATCAAGTGGCCCAAAAGCACAAAAATCTGGCCTGTTTTAAAGGTAACAATTAGTGTCATGTTATTTTTCCGCCTTTGCATTCAATCCTTCCTACAGTATAATGAAGTCATCTTATTATTACTCACCCTCATATGTGCTTTTAATAAATCCATGTTCTATTAGCCTGCCTACAATTCTGGTGGGATGTATGATTAGTGACAAATGATGATTGCTAGGCTGCTGACACGCTAGAACCATATTTCTTCCTTATTGAAATTAAAATGAATAGCAGCTTTGAGGTTACCCTGTTCTCCTCCACAGTCCAATAAGAAAGACTGTAAATGATTGATATAACAGACACCAAAATATATGCGCATGCAGGGTTCCACTTCATTATCAACACAAGTGCATGTTATTTCAGAGCTCTTACTGTAATAACTGGCAGGGCACAAAGCGAGTCATGTCGATTTATGTGTACACACATGTAAAATACTTCTCAGCCCTGGCTGCCACTGACCTATTCCTACAGATGTGCCCACCCTTACATTAGCTTGAATTTGGCTAAATCATATGTCATAAATTATAGTACAGGTGGATTATAAGAAACTTTGTAGTATATCTTATTAAAGAAATCTGCTTCCTTAACTTATTAGGCTTCTCTCCTACTATTTATCTTTACTCAGACTACAGTATTTATCTGTATAGAATTTGTCTCCATACTCATCTCACACCCAGATGTCTATGGAGAGGGGAGCAGGCTGTTGATCTCCAAAGATAACAGTATCACAAGTTCTCTCCCTCAGTATAGTAGAGTTTAGCAGCCTCAGTTAGTTGTGTTTCTTTCAAACAGTCTCCCGACTCTCCTCTCCATAGACTTCTAAGTGAAGAAGAAAGGATAGGTATGAAATGTGTTATAATTGGAGGTACATTTTAGAGTCTCCAATTTATCATGAAACAAATTAATATTAACACAATAGTAAAACTCTTGTGTGCAAGTCATAATACAATCACTAAGTGGCAGCCCTTAGACACATGTAGGATAAACATCTCATGACAGAGTATCATGTTTTTTGTTTATTTAAATTATGTAATAAAAACACTAAAGTTGTCAAGATATGTACAATTTTCTGACCTTTACCCCCTTCCAGAGACAACACAAGATATCATGCAATATCACAGTAAACTCATCACATGGCAGGTGGCTTACATTCTATCAGAGCACCCCTTTTATGCTTACTTGAGACTTTGCATTGGGCATGAGGGTTGCACAAGTAAAAGCTGAACAAAATGTTATATATGTAAATCATCAAATATCAATGGTGAATAACTGTGATTAAACTGAACAACCAAATAGCAGAGCCTAAAAATGTGATTTCACATTCAGTGTAACATCTAGTCACCACTTCTATTCATTTGACTGGGGCCAGAGTTGCAATACTCTGACACGTATACTATACAGTGGAACAGAGCATTCTGCTACTGGCTCTAACCCCTGCTTAGGCACCTGGCGCTGGTGGCAGCCTGGAACAGCTGATCAGTGGATCAGTTTTGTTAAGTTTTTTGTGAAATTTTTGCATTTTTGTATACAATTTGAGTTATATTAGTCAAGCAAGAAATATGACTAAGGCTAAAGCCCCACGTAGCAGGCTGCAGCAAAATAAAAAAAAATTAAAAAAACACAACACACACACACACACTGCAGGAAAAACGGTGGCGGCAACACATCACAGTTTTTGCCACAGCAATTTTCACAAGGTCTGCAATGGCTTCCTCTGCGCACTGTTTCCATTATACCTATAGGAAAACCGCCAGTGTTTCTGTAGGTATAACTGACATGCTGCGATTTCCAGAAACGCAACAGTTTTGGAAATCGCAGCGTTTCCACTGCAGGTATTTTTCTGCAATGTGTGGATGGGATTCGCTGGGATTTGCAGTGAATGTAAAACGCTGTGGTATTTGCTGCAGCGTTTTCGCCATGGCCAAACTGTGGTGGTTATGCCACGTGGGATCCTGCCTCAAAAAGTAAAAGTTTTTTTTTTGTGTGTTTCCCAGACCACTCCTGGACTAAAATAAACCCACTCTAGGTCGAGGCCCCACGTAGCATAAACACTGCAGTTTGGCAACAGTGGAAACCCTGTGGCAAAAACCACGGCATTTTACAGTCCCTGAAAAGTGGATGGGATTCTAGCAAATCCCATCCACACATTGCAGAAAAATATGCGCAGCTGAAATGCTGCGATTTACAAAACAGTTGCAGGTTTGGAATCTACAGCATGTCAATTATACCTACGGATACACTGGTTTCCCTATAGGTATAATGGAAGCAGAATGTCAGGAAACCTCTGCGGACTTTTTGAGAAAAGCACTGCGGGAAAAATCACGTTGCATTTCCGCCGTGGTTTTTCCCACAGCACTTTTTTGCTGCAGCCGCTACGTGGTAGTCACAGGAAATTACTATCCCTTGTTCCATAATATCAAGACTCAATCACAGAAGGGAAAGGTAGCCAACACCCTCAGTGTCCCAAATAAAGATTCATATAGAACTTATTAGTTTTTGATAAAATACTGGTGTTAACAAGATATAAAAATATCTGCATGTACTAAAGGGTGTTTCCTCGCTTCTTGCACACTAACAGCCTTTCTCAAACAACTACATGCACTAGGATTTAGTTTAAGATATAATAGGTCATAGCCCAGTGTTCAGGACAGGCTCTACAGGTTGAGAAGACAAGGATGGGCAATATAAACTCCTTAACAAACATCTACCTAGGGAGTGTCAATCAAAATGAGTGCTGTTTGCTAGTTCTAATACAAATCAGCACAAAGGAAGCCCACCAGGGTGTAGAGACTTTCAGATTTGAGAAAGAATCTAAGTTAGCTGCATGATTCTCTAAGACCCTTCACAGGCAGGCAACGTGCCAAAAATAAGAATAAGGTAGAGCAGAGTAGTAAATCTGCACTTCCCGGGACCTGGATGGTAGGAGCCAGTACTGCAGGGCCTTAGCCCTATAAACACCACATTAAAAGTGCACATTTGGGAAATGTTACTGAAGGGTAGGCCAAACATATCTGTTGGTATATATGCTACCATGGATTGCTGTTAGCAATGGGGTCCCATTTGAGGTTCGGCCATGTGCCCCCATGGTTATTCGTTACATCTTTGATCTTTTTCTACATCCTAACACTTTTAGCTAGTTGACTCACCATTCATTTTTGTAATTCAAAGAACAAATGATAGCCTGTAGGTTTCATTAGATCAGATCCAAGATTCAATTAGAATTTGTTTGGCGCTTTGCTCAAGAATTGCAAGGAGAGAAAAAGGTAGCAATGTAGTGTAGTGTGTAGGAGGCTGCTAGAGGAGTGCTCTCCTCCATGCATTCAATACCTTGATTAAAATAAGTCTACCAAAGGACCTGGCATTATTTGTCAAGCAGATGAATGTGTCAGCAGAGCAGCCTGCACTCTACGGCAAACACTATGAAAAACTAAAATCTTCTATTCTGTGACAGATTGAAAGCTTCTTTATAGTAATAGTGCAGAAATCCTGAGGGAAAGGGGGTTCATAAGATAATGGCACAATGCAGATTCAGCTGTCTGACAATCGACTGTCATTTGGAACATGTATTTTTGTTGGCATCCAGTAAAGAAGGCTATCGGCATAAGATCAGAAAAATACTGTTTTTTATGGCTGTTTTGCACCTTGGTCGCCTGAATGTAGTCTAAGAGTACCTGAACATGATATTTTGTCTCTACAGTAATTTTCTGTAGCAGCCAATAGACACATTGTAGTAAATGGGATTCCATTCATAGGTTGTGGGTGAAAAACCCCTGATTTTTAAGGTATTTATTCAAAATAAAAGCAGAATTCTTTAGGTTTATCAAAGTTATTCCATTGACATTTTATGTGGTATTGCCATAGAGAACCATGTAATGGGTGCACTGTCCTAGAAGTATCATTTTAAAGCTGTCTCGCCAGCTTAATATACTATGTAAGGGCAGAAAGGACTCTATTAGTAGTCAAAACAGCAAAAAGCAATGTTGTTCCATTTGGTCACCTTAATCTGCTGCTGAGCTATGTAAGGCTAGGTTCAAACTAGTGTTTGAACTACGTTTGAGGTTTCTGTCCCCAAATACGCTTGAAAAACATAGAGAGAAAAGTCCTGCAAGTATTTTTCAGGTGGAAACCTGGAGGACTCTAATATAGTCTATGGGTTCCGCGGGTAACCGCTTTTTAAGTGGATTAGGCTTGTGGACCCGAAGAATGGAAAGCTGAACGCTAGTGTGAACCTAGAGTTAAGGACACAAGGAACCCTCTACTACCAGTAGCGAAAACAGCACAAAGCAATATTGTTCCATTTGGTCAGCTTAATATGCTGCTGAGCCATGTAAGGGACACAAAAGGACTCTACTATTAGTAGCCAAAACAATATTGTTCCATTTGGTTACTATGGCTGCTAGGAGCATGAAATAAATACACCAGACACAGTTTACAAGTCCACTGTTCAGAAGAAGCACATTCCCCTACCCACCCCTATCTGAAGGGTATTACAGCCTGCCATTCACCACCCAAATTGGGAATGAGAGGAGGTAGGGAGAGTGCTTTCCTCATGAATGCACTGGACTCAAACTATACATTTGGTGTGTCTTCAGCACTGGTAGTAGCTAAAAATGGCACATGGAATATGCATATCATGTACATAGCAGCCAGTTAGTCACGGCAGAGTGGGGTAAGGGAATACTTTCCTCAAGAATACACTGGACTCAGACTATCTGTCCAGTGTAATTTCAGTACTCCTAGTAGTCAGTGTAAATAAACAAAACATTTTTGTGCCATATAGTCTTATAGCCATATCATGCAGCCTTTACATAGAGCAACACACTGAGTTGACCAAAGCTGCGACCAGTCATAATTGTCCCAAAAAACCAGATTATTTACACTCTATGAATCTCACGTTGTGGTAATAAGTGTGGTCTCTGTGCATAGGTGTAACTTGACCTCTTGGGTCCCATTGCAAAATATGTAATGGGGTCCCCTCTTACCATGTGTTATCTATAATACTGGTATTTTTTTTTTTATGTTGGACCCCCTGAGGCTCCTGAGCCTAGTCACAATTGCTACCGCTGCACCCCCTATAGCTACATCCCTGTCTCTGTGATATAATTCTCTCACTCTGTACATGAATACTAAATCAACAAGCTGAGAATAATGGAAAGGGACTAGGAGGTCAAAAATAATTTTTTTCTCTGTCTCTTTTTACCATATTTATAGGAAAATAGATCACAAATCTAAAAAATCTAAATCCTGCAAACCCTAACTATATGTCTGTCTGCCTGCAGTGGCTGCATCAGCTTAGTTCCTGATTGATATACACTTGACAGTACAGAAAAGGAAGGCAATTGTGTAGGCACAAGGAAAAGCAAGCTGAAAATTGTAGATTTTGATCATTGCCGTATAATCATTTCCTACAAAAGAAAAGCGAGATACAGAATTGTGCTAGAACTTTTTGAAGGGTTAAACAACTGAAGAGTATTGTAGGGCAATTATAGGCAGGGATTAAAAGAAAGCGGCAAAGGGAGGGAGAAGTGAGGGAGAAGCACTGAAGCGCCAGTGGGCAGATGAAAATCTAATCCTTCAATAATAATGTCCCTTCCACCTGAATGCATTGTGTCACAGGTCTCACGCAAAGGGATTACTTCAAACAGGTGCCACCAGCAGCAGAGGAGTTAACACTTCATCAGCATTCAGATGTCTTAAAAGTGTTTAATTGTATATAAAAAACAAAATTCCCTGGATACAGAGAGAGACGCATGAAGGAAACTTACACATATACTAGAGGATGGCGATACGCTTTAATGTTCAGAATATTGTGTCTATAATATGTAACACTCCATTTACATACAGTAGATATACACCCTCCCTTGTGTGGCATCAGTGCAGAAATAAAGTTCAAAATACAAGTTAATGTCATCTGAGTCGCATGTCATCCGAGCAAAAATCAAGCCCCAGAACCAAATCACTGAATCATAAATCATCTCAAAGTGATCCAATCAGCAAACTTCATTAGAATGCAAATGTATTCAGACCTGTAGCATTCTACATTCTGCAGCTTCCTGGAACCGTCGCAAATTATCACAGTCTGAAAGACCCTAAGAAAATAATACTGGGAGGTTAAGTGGGGTACACACTGCACTCATAGAATACACCGGACCTGAGATAGTAGGTGCAATTAGGAAAGTCTAGTCTGGGTAGATTCATATGTGATCACATATTGTTATTGCTGCAGGTATCCCAAAATTGTTGAAAAATGCTTAAGTGATGGCAAACCAGAATAAAAATACTGTATTTTGTTTAATATTCATGTACAAAAACAGCACAAATGTTCTGAATACATACAAAATCAGTTCTTAGACTAAAACCCCTTTCACACTAACTATTTTTCTGTCCATGTAAATAAATAATTCAGATATCACACAGACAGCACAAGGACCCATTATACTGTTATTTACATGCAGTGAAAATATGTGAACGAACTACATTCCCCATGATTCATCTCCCTTCTCCACTCTCTCCTGCAATGAAATCTCAGGTAATAAGTCACACTCACATCTGATGTCACATGCTGCTGTGAAGTTTCATTTGCAAGCTCACTACCCCCTCCATATGAGCAGCAAACACAGGCAGATGAATCATGGGAAATGTAGTTTGTCCACAGAATAACTGCATGCAAATAACAGTGATACAAAAAGCACCAATTAAAACAAAGCCAAAAATAGGCTGCACAGGGGAACAGAGTGTATTTAGCACTGCTGTGGATGTATTTGCAGATCGTTTTTGAAAGCTGGATAACTTCTTTAACTTGACATTAATGCTGTAGTGTGGTACTTTATCTGATCACAGAGCACAACAAAAGCCATTAAAAGAGTCTAGTTAAAGTTCTATGCCATAGTGTAGTTAACACATTAAGTGTACACTTTGATACATATATATATATATATATATATAAAGCTATTATTTACCCTTGTGACTGTTGATGCACTCAAAAGCTGTATGTTATTTAATGTGGAGGATGGGATTAGTTTCCAAAGCGAAAGGTTACAAACAGGGGTGTAAATGCCGGGGTAGCAGCGTTAGCGTCTGCCACAGGGCCCGGGACATTAGGGGGCCCGGAGCTCTGTGGCAGCCACTACCGCAAACCTCACAAACCAGTGGTGTAACGATCGCGGTTGCAGGGGGTGCGACTGCACCCGGCAGGGTACGGGGTCCACGGCCAGCTGGAGATGGCCGGGCCCCGGACCACTATGATAGCGGTCGGGGAAAGCCTGGTTCCCCGACCGCTATACATACTGTTATTGGAAAGGGGCCCTGGCATATTGCAGGCTCCTTTCCAATAGATGGCAGGTAGGGCACCCAGGGGAGGTGAATGAAAACAATAAATACATATTCTCACCTCTCCTGGGCACAGCGATCTCTCCGGCGCTCTTCTGTCATGTGACTGAGGCCTGTGATTAGGCCCCAGCGGTCACATGGGGCGCGGTCGCGTAATGATGTCAGTGCGCAGGCCTCAGCAGCGACATCGGAAGAGGGCCTGAAGACGCTGAAGACGGATGGAGGCGAGGATGCCAAGGAAAGGTGAGTATGAATGTTTGTTGTTATTTTTAATCACCTTCCCTGGGCCTCCAATTATTATACTATGGGGTCGGAGGAGACCCCAGGGTATAATAATAGCACCAAAGCGTAGGGGGGCTGTTGGGAGCTTATAATACTGTGTAGGGGCCACTGTAGAGCATATACTACTGGGTGGGGGCCACTGTGGAGCATATAATAGTGGCTGGGGGCCACTGTGGGAAGCATATAATACTGGGGGGGGGGGAACCACTGCGGGGAGCATATAATACAGGGTGGGGGGCACTGTGTGGAGCATATTATACTGTGTGGGGCCACTGTGGGTAGCATATTATACTGTGTGGGGGCCACTGTTGAGCATATAATACTATCTGGGGCAACTATCGAGCATATTTTACTGTTTGGGGGCCCGTAACCGGTTCGGGGGGGGGGGGGTCCCATGTCAAATGTTTGACTTGGGGCCCAGCCGTTCCTAGTTACACCACTGGTTACAAAAGTCTCTTCTTGATAAAGGCTTTGAGAAAGAAGTTATTTGTCTCCCAGTACAGGATCCAGTCCTGTCATCACTGAGTTCTCCCTAATAAAATAAGAGAAGTAGGATTATTTATGAGATTCCCTGTGCCTCCAACACCACCTCTTCTAACTCACATGACAGTTAGATTTAATCACTAACCTCAGTAAGGGGTTAAGGCCAGGGCCCTACGTTGCCAAAATGCAGCATCTTGGCCGCAGCAAAAAAAACCTACATTTTATACTACCTGCAAAGTGGAAGGGATTCTGACAAATCCCATCCACAAATTGCGGAAAAAAAAAAAAAAAAAAAAACTGCAGCGGAAAAGCTGCGTTTTCCAAAAACGCTTGCATTTTCAAAATCGTAGCATGTCAGTTATACTGGCAGAAACGCTAGCGTTTTCCATATAGGTATAATATGGGCAGAAATTCCACAGAGGAAAACTCTGTGGAAAAAAGATGCGATGCCTTTCAGCTGTGGTTTGCTACGTGGGGCCTTAGCCTAAAGTGGTTTTGAGGGATCAAGCAAAAGTGGGCCAGTGGTAGCAAAGACCATAAAATAATAAAACAAAATATAATACATTAGCTCCACTACACCACCCAGCATTTCACATTGGTCTTTGTTTACTGCAGGGCTAACAAGACGTCGACAGACATGACTGCTGCAGCCTTTAAACTTACAGCAGACTTTTAGTTACCGTACTGTACATCCGGCATAGTTTTGGTGACACCGTACTACAGTATGTTTCTATGTGGGCCCTATGATTTCTTTGTCTGCTCCCACAGTATATGTCATAGATTGCTTTTGTCTGAAATTTCTTCTCCAGCACCATTTACTGACTGAAATGTATTTTTTGCTCTTTAAAAAGGAAATAATGGAGAAGTTGAAGTGTGTATTATAAGGAATAATGTACCACCTGCTATAACTTATGAGGAATATCAGGAATCACCAGTCCGTGACCTTGTGCTTTTATTTAGGGACTTAATGCCACATTGACAGCTAATATTCTTATAGTGTACAGAAAGTGTTAAATTATCCAATATCTATCATTAGTGCATGTCCATTTGACTATAAGACAATACTAAGAGTATATAAACAAGTATTAAGACATAGTAACCAATTAACCCCTTTGTGCACCAGGACATATACATATATCTCAGAGTTAGCCTGAACTTCTGAAATTGCTGCAGCATGATATCTCATGACAAAAGACAACAAAAAGCATTGAAAAGTCAATGAAAAATGTTTTTTTCCAATGACTTTTTTATTGGTTTTCGTTGTCTTTTGTGATAACATTGCACCAAATGCAGAAGTTAGCGTTAACGCTGCTGAATGTACATTCTGGTCACTTAGAGATGAAAGGTGCTCTGGAGCTAAGTAGGCACTGTAGTCGCTAGATCTCTGCAATTTTACTCAGCCCGGACCTAGTAGCAAAGTCTGTAAGAGCTCTGATCATAGACCATTGACTCGTTCCAAACCATACTATTATGTCGAGCTGAGCATATAGTTAACGCTTTGCTCAGTAGTAGTATGGTACTGTGATGCCGCGGGCACAAAAGCTGTACCTGCGGTATTACATACTGCTCTCAGCTGTGTTACACAGCCGAGGGCCGGGACCAACAACAAAAAACCGCAACAAAATCTGAAAAAAAAAACCAAAAAAAAAAACTGTGTTTCCGCAATATGGGGCCTTACTGTCACTTTTGTTATCGGAGATGGGGTGCCTGAGATATGCAGGACCTGTTCCATTGCTATGGAAGTTGGGAACCTTCTGAAGGCTCCCAAGCCTGCTATTTGTATATTCCTATTGAGCTCTGCCACTGACAATAATAATGTAGCAACTTCACCATAGACTGTAATGCATACTACTGTAATCTATGGCATAAGCAATATAATTGTTGCAGGCTCAAGCTCCCTAGGGGGCTGAAAAAAATGTTTTAAACAAATTAAAAAAAAAAACATGAAGTTTCAAATTGCAGCCTTTCCCTATATAGCTTAGAAAAATAAACATATAAAGTATCCCCTTGTCCAAAAATGCCCACAGTATTATAATATACATTTTTTCGTTAAGGGGTCAAGCAAAATATAAATATTTTATGAAGACGTTAAGCAATATAGAAAATATTACTGGTGCTGTATCAAGGTCTGGTGGTGGTCAGATTTGCAATTATAGGGCTCTATTTCCCCCTGTGAGACTTTGGAAGCAGAAACACACAGCAATACTTCAGCATCACATTGTTATATACTATGCATTGAAAACATGGCTCCATAAAAAAATGCCCATGGCTAGTACAGCAGTGAAGAAAATTTTAACAGACTTGTTCATTTCTAGCCCAAAACAACAGATCTTTCTGGCTAGGCATTTCTTAATATGACTTCCTCACGGCGAGGCAGTACAGATATCCAAAAACCAAGTGACATTATGTTAGTGGACACATCAACTTTGCAGAGGAGGTCAACTTTACAACAGATGAAAGGGACAGCCCATGACAATATACGGTAACATTTATTGACTAAGGTTTTTTACAGTATATCCAATGTGGCTGCTGCAAAGCAAATCTCTATAACTGACATTAACAACTCCGAGCAACAGTTCAGGCAAGATGACTGCCCCATGTTTATCTAGGGAAAATCATATAAGCACCCGCTAGTATACTATCTCTCCCAATGAATGCAGTTGCCATGTTACCTCTGCTTCACATTGTGCAGTTCCTGCTGCTGTGTACTTCCTTCTGCTGCACCTGGACCATCCCATAGGGAAGGCATGTCCTTCCTCCCTGCAACTTCAAGGCTTAACATGTACACCTGTGAGCCTTTCAGCCTATTCCAGGCAGTCCTGCCTGTTTATATGTGCTTTACCTTCAGCATAAGCAATTACAGGTCTATAGCGTTGCTAGTTCCTGTGAAGGCTATTGCAGGCTTATGCTAGGTTCACACTAGCTTTCAGCTCTACATTATTCGGGTCTGCATGGGGACCCAAAAGAAGGAGAGACTGTCCGCTTACCTGAGTGGTTACCTGAAGAATTTCAGGTCGGGGCCCCACGTGACGTAAATGCCGCTGCATTTTACAGTCCTTGCAAAGTGGATGGAGTTCTATCAAATCCTATTCACACACTGTGATTTCCAAAATCGTCGTGGTTTTGGAAATCGCAGAATGGCAATTATACCTATGGAAACGCCGGCAGTTTCCTTATAGGTTTAATTGAAGCAGAAAGTCCGCAGAGGAAATCTCTGCGGACTTTCTTTGAAAAGCGCTGCAGGAAAAACCATGATGTGTTGGCGCTGCGGTTTTTCCTACAGCGCTTTTTTGCTGCAGGCCCTTATGTGTGGCCTTAGCCTTATACTGCAACTGGTGAAGAGAAAGTCTTCCTTGAAGGACATTTCTCTCAGCCGATTTTAGGCGAAATCTGCAGTGGCGTCTCCTACAAAGACTCCAACACAGATGTGAATCTAGCCTTATCCTGCATTTACAGTTTACCTGTTTTTTGACCTTTGTTATCATTCCTGAGTCTGTATCTGTCTGCTTGTTCTAATCTGCCTGATACCTGTTACCAACTTTGGCATGTAATAACTCTGCCTCTGTCTGTTCATCCTAATCTACTAGATACCTGTTACTGTCTTTTGTTTGTTCTGAGTCCATTCCAGTCTGCTCATCCAGTTCTGCCTGATACCAGTAAGGGTGGGTTCACACCTGCGCCTGAGTCCGTCCGCTGAAAATCCAAGTGAAAATCTCGGGGAACGGGATCGGCATCGGATACCGACAGGTTAGCGACGCATTGGTTAAAAACCCATTCATTTGCAAGGGTTTTTAAAGAAATGCGCGGGTGTCCAATTGCACCCTCTGCGCTGCTAAGCCCGTTTTTTTTCGTCAGACACAAAGTCCTGCATGTCCGACTTTGTTTCCGCCGAAAAAAAAGGATTCGCAGCGCAGAGGGTGCAATCGGACACCCGCGCATTGCTTTAAAAACCCATTCAAATGAATGGGTTTTTAACCAATGCATCGCTAACCTGTCGGTATCTGATGCAGATCCCGTTTCCCGAGATTTTCACTCGGATTGGCAACAGACGGACTCAAACGCAGGTGTGAACCCACCCTAACCAACTCCTTGGTCTATACTTTCTATATACTATGTTCTGTATTTACCTTTGGTGCTGTGCACAAGAGTATTTCTGGTCTCTGGTCAGTTGCTACCTATACCAGGACCACTCTAAGGCTGAGGCCCCACGTTGAGTAAATGCAGCTTTTTTGTTGCAGATATTTTGAGCCAAAGCCAAGAATGGCAAAAAAGAAAGGAGTGGGAAATATATAGGAAGTACTTATATTTCTACCTTCTTCTCAATTTACTCCTGACTTTGGCTCAAAAAACCGCATTAAAAAAAGCTGTGTTTCCACAACAGCCTCTCTTGTTTAATAAGAGTGAAAACTCAACTCTCTAATGCATACAAAGAAGTCTAGAGTCTTAGATAAACAAAACAAAAAAAAACACCCTGCCAACTATTTCTTTCCATGCGACAACCTGGACTTACTCCCCAGCCTTCGCTGCTTGGTTAGTCACTGACACAGCACACTATTAAGAAAACCTTGACTGCTACCAAAAATATCCTATGAAAGTTTGGAAATCTACTGAGAATCATAGCGTGGACTCCAAAGAGAACTGAATATACCTTCACTCCAAACACTGTATTCCACATTCCCACACTGCAAAAGTCCAAAAATGAGTAAGAACTACAGGAACCATTTCACAACATATCTACATCCTGTACATTACTTCCCAGTGTTACAAGGGTGATGATGGTTTTTATCAGTTGTTGAATGGGCTTGGAGGTAGAGATCGGAGCAAGACGCTGATGAAATTAGAGTCCTGCTCAATCTTGCTGTAGATTCTGCAGCTGACCAGGCGTAGAACCCATGGCACGAGTCAGTCAGCTGATCAGCCCAATTCAAAGCTCTGCTTTGGCTCACCACCACGGGGAGACAAGGGGATGGAAAATGAAGAGCAATCAGAGATGGAAGTCCGCCTCAATTCCACTTCATTTTCCAATGTCTGAACAGGCCTTAGACCTCAGCCAGGCAGAGCATAGTTCTAGATTCCCCCAGTTGCTTCCACAATCCAGTGCTTTTTATGTTTTTACGTTCTTGAACCAAGGACTGTATACATTCACTACAGGACCTTCAGCACGTATACACTGAAACATAAAAGAAAGACCCGAGGTGAAGGATTCAGTAAATAGTTCAAATGTCACTATGCGCTGTAGGGTAAACTTTCAGATGTCTGAAAATAGATTTTTTTTTTTATCTAGACTTGACAGAAAAATCAATGAGGGAGGCTCATTCTTCTTTTGCAGATTAACAACTCTCTTCAGTGCATTGCCAGCTAATCATTGATGCAGGTCCCTTACTACTAGTATTAGCTTTCTATTTCCTTTTTGAGTAATTAAAAATGCCCCCGGTGTGGTTAGTAATACAAGAGCAGATGTCTGCTGGGAGATTCCACATAATCTGCGATTAGTAGGCTACATATCGGCAAATCTTCTTTCACATTTAAGAATATTTAAATGGTAAATTCTTGGCAATTTTTACATGACATTTGTCCAAATGCTTCTATCCATGTACATATACATAAAACCTTGTGAATTAAGAATCCAATTGTTCTATGTCTCTAAGCGACATAGAACAGCATGTTCTGCAGCATTTTACAGACATTATCATCACTCATTGTCCCCAGTAGGGCTCACCTTCTACTTCCCTGTCTGTGTGGGAGGAAGTTCACACAAGAGCAAGAGAACACACCACCTCCATGCAGATGTTGCCCTTGGTTGACCCAGTACCAGAGTACTGTAAGTGCGAACCAGTAGGATCACTGTTACATGAGTTTTCATATCATGGAAAACTTTTGTTACAGGTGTATACTAAACATATCTTATGAATGTGTTAAGGGTTTACTACCCTACTTGCTTTTGGATGAAGTAAATACTTAATAATGTAGCATATATAATATAAAATTTTGGTCACAAAGGTTTCAGGAATGAAATGTGTATTACAATAATGCACAAAACCGAATTCTGAGAATCTCCAGAAACATTTTATATACATATTTGTGAATTATATTTTTAGATAGAGTAAAAATCAATCTTTCATTCTGTGTACATGTACAGAAAAGATCATTGGCTATGTGGGCCTATGACACCAAACAAGTGAAGCTATAAAAGTGTACACTGCCTATTCATTATAGTAAAGTAGTTATGAGTACTGTGGGTCAGTCAGTGGGTACTGTGTTATGTGCTAAAAAAGTGTAGGTTAAGAGCAACATTTTGTCTCCCCTTGTCTTGAACATGTAAGAATTTCCTAAATGCAGTAACACGTACTGGTAGAGTTAAAGATAACCTACAATAATACTAAGATAAAGACACTTGCAAACCCTGGATCAGGCAGAGCACACAGTTGGTAAATTATCCAAATTGTACCATAATATGGTGTCTTGTCAGTAGATTGCTTTTCTATGGTGCTAAAGAATAGACCTTGTTAACTGCCACAACTTGTACCCAGAGAGTGTGATCCTGACACAATACGGCATTACGGGGTCTTTTTTTTCACTGTAGCAAATTATGGTTTCATTGTTTTTTCTGGGAATATGAACTACAACAGTGTTACTTTTGTCATGGCCCTATACAGTACAAATAATGGCCCAAATTTACTATTGTGGGAATGATCGCGTCTAAATGTGTAAATCACACATCACACAGCTCTTTTAGATAGGATGTAGTGAACAAGTTCCCCTAATGTTTCGGTCTAGTTTACCTTCCTCAGTGGGTACCAAACGTTTGGGGAACTTATTTACCACATCCTATGTAGTAGAGCCATGTGAATAGACTCTATTGTGCCATGAAGATATCTAGATTTAATTGTGTATAAATAAATTCCTGAATTTGTATGAACCTATTGTGTAGTGCTGCAGATTTATTTACTATTGATATTTGACCATGATAGGCCTTTTTACTGACACTTGTCCATCATTAAAATGGTGTGCAGGACAACCGGTGGTGTGTAAATGTGCAGATGACATGGATCATCTCTACAATTTTTATACATATTTATGGTTGCTTTGTATGCGTGAACTGATAAGTATTGTGTTTATTACATTGTAATAGGGTATAATATATTTTCTTGCGAATTGCTTTTTGGCATTATATTCTGTTACCAGAATTGTTTTTGAACATTGATTTGCCTGATAAGCTATTACCAATAATTTTGATTGACTGCATGTGATGTATATATTGCATTTACATGTGGACTATGCACCATATTTTTGCATAAACAGCTTTTCCACGAGGTTGAACATCATTTTATGTGTTTGCATTATACATGTAAAACAATTACACTGTTGCCATTCTATTTTCTTTGGATTCCTGACAAGTTAGAAATAGGTCTATTTCTAACTAGTTTTTATATGTAAAAAAAGTCACAAGCATCTCAGAAATGTCATGATCACCATAGGGAATAATCTAAGTCAAATTGAGACTTCATTCTGAACAAAATTACTAGTCATCTTGGAGCTTGAGCCTTAGGTATATATGGGAAATTCCCATTTACTTAATTCATTTCAATCATTTATATCATATCAAAGCAGTGCCTCCTAGGAATATGTGGGAGTCCTATGCTTTTAGGAAGCATATTATACAGCATACAGGTGAGATGAGAAAAGATTGATCGATTACTGGGCTCCATGAGTGATAATACTTCTTTTACTGTACAAAATGGTAAGTGCATCTTGTTAGTCTGTATAGAAGCCAAAATAATAAGGAGAGACAGATGAAAGAAAAGAAACATAACTTTATTTGACTATGCGTTTCGGGAGCAAACCACTCCGTTCGTCAGGTTCAAAATACAGTAGGAGCTGAAACCCCAGGTACTATTTTTGCGCCACTCACTCACCCTCTCCACTTGTGGCTGGACTTCATTTTTGGTATCCAGGCACTGCAGCAGTCCATTGATATCTCTTCATTATTTGCTTCTACCATCAATTAAAGTTGTGCTCATCTAGCAAGGTGAGCGCCATATTATTCCTTTTGACTATCTCTCACCACCCAGTCAGTACTACTCTATGGTGTGTTGTCTGTGTTCTTTTTGTTTTTAACATAATAATGAGGCAGTATCCCCAATTATGAGGGACTTGGATACCCTAAGGCTCATTCACCTAAGGGTAGATGAAAAAAATCATAACATAAAATGTTCTTTGGTTGTTATAGAAATGTGAATTAATAAATGAATTAAATATAGTTTCATTGTTACATAATTTCATTGCTGTTCCAATGATCTGAAAAGTGAAGATTCCACTTTTGTGAACTGGAGATGGGCAAAATTCTGAAAGATTTGTTTCAGATTGAATAAATTTGTTATGAACTTATTAAGCCCATTTCTAGCACTCTGAGACAAACAGTGACAGCAACATGAATGTCTATGAGAAAATGGATGGACAGTGAACAGAGAAAGTTGGACTACAACGAAGCAGTTATACCAGGTCAGAAACTCTGTGTATTAAAAAAAAAAAAAAACTCTTTGCAAAAAATGCTTAACAAAATGTGATTTGGCACTTAAAAGGTGACCTGGCCAGTGTATGTAAGACAGTGGACAGTCACAGTACAGTGCAGAGCTTCTCCCCAACTCCTATGATCTCTCTGCCTCTATATATAACTGTTTAAATAAATCATAGGTCATCTATGCCCCAGAGTCATCTCCAATATCTCTGTAGTAGTTTCTGTTTCGTTAGAAAACAAAAGTTTTGCAAAATTCAGGTCAAATCTGGTTCATTAGTAAATGGTTCAATTATCTCTAGTTCCAACACAAGCAGAGAATGGGATCTTTCTACTCCTCTGTGTCAGTGGCAATCTTTAAAGAGGCTGTCTGTCTGGCTCAGTTCATTAGCTAAAAGAAAAGGGGGCTGGCCAGACAGTCAGCTCCTTCATTCATGTCCATGACATATAAAGGGGGAGGAAGTTCTCTGCAGCATCTGATCAAAGGCAGAAGCTCTATTTTCAGCCTGGAATTGAAATAAGGCTTTCATTAAAGTTTTCACAGTTAAACTATATTATTAAGTTTCCATATTTCCATTAAAAATCAGCTTTTATGCCACTAGACAACCCCTTTAACGTATTAGTGTTTAGTCTCTAACCACCACTTATAGTGAATACATTATAGTGTACTACAGAGGTCCTGACCTTTGACCAGCTAATCATGGGTACAAGCTATTGTATCTCAGATGTTTTATATGCATACTAGAACATTGACTGACAGTACGAAATGATGATAAAAGGGTTAGGCATAACATTCACAGCGGCTGCTATTTTGTGTAGACTGCATTCCCCGAAACTGTGAAAAACCAATGTTGAACACTGGTTGTAATTTGGAAGCAAGGATAGTTATCTAATCCCTGCTTAACCAATGTCACAGATGACCAGGGGAAGCAAGGCACAGTTCAATGGCGATGGTATAGTGACAGGCAGCACCAGATGATACTATAGAAAGTAGGTTGCTATGTGAATAATGTATGATTGTTAAAGCTACCCACAAGGGATGTGTCTGAGACCTGCAACCACATGTATTTATTTGTTATCTCATAGGTTCCATATATCTTTTTATTTGCAATTTTCTCGACACAGTAGCCACACCTCTGCAGATAGATTAGTGGAATAACACATAAACTGTAGCTAGAAAAGAAAACAGGGAGCTGTATGTGCTGCTGGCTGTAGAGGACAGCAGGGACTAGATAGCAGTCCAGACTCTGCTAATTAGTGTCTCCTAGGGACAGGTCTCCAGCTGTGTTCACATACAACATACAGCCTCTCACTTTTTGATTGATTTTCTCCACAATGGTGCCTGCTTAAGCACAAGGAAATAATGAGTAAGCAAATATATCGAATGCTTTCTAGTGTGCAGTGGTCAACCTCTTCAGCTTTCGACTGTACCTTTTAAATGAACAGGACGGAATTTACCAAACCTTGTGCTTCAGAATTCTGGTAGAAAGTAGAAATGTGCAACTTTTTGAGTCTGAGTTACAATATTTATCATTTTACACCACTCACCCTACTTTTGAAAAAAAAAAAAAAACATAATGGCAGAAAAAAAAAAAAAAAACATCTAATCTAATACTCACCGACCAGGTCACCCTATTCTTGCTTTTAGTGCTTTGTTATTTTTCTTTAAATTTATTTTTTGAAAAACAAAACATACACATTGTGTCAGAATTGTTTCCATTCACTACTATAATTAAGCAGAGTGTGGTAAAATGAAGTATAGTGTAGTAAATGTGTACATATATAACTATTGGGGTGTACATACCATATGTGGAATCTGTGTAGTTTAGGTGTGGGGATGGTGAAGAGGCCACTTAAAAGCATCTACAGTCAATTTTATTATAACTGGAATTATGAATTCACATAGTGAAAGGTAAGAGGTGCTCTGTTATGAGCTACTATAGAGTAAGAGGCCCATACAGACAGACAAGGCTTCCCCCTGGCAATAGCAGTTGATCACTGGGGTTACAGAAGCTGGACCTGTGGTAAACAGCCCTTTAAGCTAAGGCCCAACGTAGTGGACTAAAGCAAGAAAGTGCTGTGGGAAAAACTGCAATGGCAACACATCGCGGTTTATCTCGCAGTGCTTTTCACAGAAAGTCTACATAGTTTTCCTCTGCAGACTTTCTGTTTCTATTATACCTATAGGGAAAACACTGGCAATTCCATAGGTATAATTTACATGCTGCAATTTCCAAAAATGCAACGTGTTCAGTGTGCATATTTCTCCACAATGTGTGGATGGGATTCTCCACGTGGGGCCCGGCCTTATACTGTTTTTGCAGGTTAATATTCTTGCTGTTGGTTCACTGCATGAATATCCAGTGTTTTTTCAAGCCTCGTCTCTTATTCTAAATTTATAGATATGGCATTACATCCATATATTATAGTATTTCGGGTAGAAATGCTGTCATGTCCCAGGACTTGGTTTAATTCACTGACATGTATCTGTGATACTGTATTTGTCTTTGTAGTTTGTCCCTTCTCTCTCTGTATCCTTAGCTGTGATGCTGTAGCTCCTCCTCTCTCTCTCTCAGTTTAGTTTCACTTCTTTGTAAGCAACATGTCTGCTCAGCTCCTGGTAATTCATCATTTTTCACCTACTGCTGTATGAGGTTTTACAAGATTTACCTGGATTAAAGCATCTGGAATCTTATCTACGCCTCCTCAGTTGAGTTGAACACTATCTGAAAAATATTTCTTGGTGTAAATTGCTGGTTAGCATAGAGACTACAGGACACTCTCACAACCTCACATTTGCAGCCAAGGTATTGAGTCAGAACAAATGCTATTGTAATAAATTATCTTTCCTTCAAAAAAAGAAATGAAAGATTGACATGAGTTCAGAAGAGTAGTTAGAAATTATTAACAGTTAAGGGGTTGTCTGGGATAAATGGAAATCCCTACACTAATCTAAACACTCTCCCCCTTCTACTTACTAAATGACATAATTAATCAAAAACGTATAGTTACCTATATCCCTGGGGCGCTGTAACTATGCTAGTTATCTGATCTGGAGTCCAATTGGTGAGACAATGGCACAGTACTTAAACAGTAGTAAATGAGGAATTAAATAGCAGGAATGGTACCTCAGGAGTAAGAAGCAACTGTAGTCAGATGTATGCAGGAGTTGGTATAAGGGAACAGAAGATCAATCGTAGTCAGACGTATGCAGGAGTCGGTATAATGGAGCAGAAGATCAATCGTAGTCAGACGTATGCAGAGTTCAGTACACAGGAGCAGTAGAGTAGTGGTGAGGATCAAGGCAAACAGGAAGCAAACAGCCAGAATAATCAGGGACAGGATGGAGTAAGCTGTGGGTTTAGGGTGGGTTTTTTTTCCCGTCGGACACGAAGTCCTGCCTGTCCAACTTTGTTTCCGACGAAAAAAAAAAGGATTCGCAGCGCAGAGGGTGTAATCGGACACCCTCGCATTGCTTTAAAAACCCATTCAAATGAATGGATTTTTAACCAATGCGTTGCTGACCTGTCTGTATCCGATGCCAATCCCGTTCGCCGAGATTTTCACTCGGATTGGCAACGGACAGACTGAAGCGCAGGTGTGAACCCACCCTTATATAGGGATTGCTATGCTGTGATTGGACACAGAGCACGTGAGATCCATAAGCTAATCATTCCAATAGAAAAGTCCAGGCTAAGCAAGGCAAAGAACAAACAGTAGAGGTGGATCATCACTACAGAGCAGCGCTGGGACTGTAGCGTGCGCCGACAGTCAGAAAAGAAGGATAGGCCATCCTGCAGGAAGAAGCCTGGAAGGAAGAGAGGTAAGTATACAATGGGGTCGGGGGTTGGGCTGAGTAGGTTGGGAAGAACTAGTAGTGGGCGGGATAGCTAGAGAGACAGGGAGGGGGTGTATGGGAGAGAGAGAGGAAAGGGGGAGTGAGAAGAGAGGGAGTTAGTGAGGAAGTTACATAGCAGGAAGCTGAACCATGTAAACAAATGCAGAAGATACCAGGATCTCCCAGAGAAATCACTCAAAACACTGCTAAAGGTATATGGGTGCATTTATTAACCCATTAATAGCACTAACAGACCTTTTTAAAAAAAAAAAAAATTGCCCAGAAAACCCCTTTAATGGTTTTTCACACACTGAAATTTTCTCTGTAGAAAATAATTCCTAATAACTTTAGTTATAGAATTGGAGCAAAAAACTCTGAAAATGGAGTAAGGTAAATACATCAAGATGGGACTGTCTTATTTTGACCCAGGCTGGAATTTTTGGCTAAAGATGATAGATAATAATATAACATATTTTCCATTATCTTAATTATTATAATTGTAAAGGTTCAGTAGCTTAGTATCCATCTGATTATGGTATATTGAGTCTTATCACTGCATTTTGAATAATGATTTTCTGTATCACTAAGGGGTCATTTACATCACGTTTCTGATGTCTGTTTAGCAGAGCCATGTAACAGATATGCATCCAATTTTTACATTAAGAAATCAGTTCCATTTGGTTGAACAGGGCCATGAATAGATGGGTGAACCTCATGAGATTCATTTAGAGAAATATTTGTGAGATTCATCCCACCACTTCATTAATGAAAGTGCTATTATTATACTCTGGGGTCTTCTCGGACTCCAGAGTATAATAAGCAGAGGTCCAGGGGAGGTGAGTGAAAATAACAAACAGCTATACTCACCTTGACTCACCTCTCCTAGGTGTCTGGCAGTCCCCTGGATGACATTACACATCCCCGGGTTACCGCTGATGCCATCATAACATCAGCACACCCCACGTGAACCTCTGAGGCCCAATCACAGGCCTTAGTGGTGACCCGGGATGCGTGACATCATCCCGGGACTGGAAGAGGCACCTCCCTTGGGCCTCCACTTCTACTCTGGGGTCTGAGGAGACCCCAAAGCATACACTTCCATCCGTTTTTGTTTTGGATGGATGAAAAAGTGTGGTATGCTATGCTTTTCTGGCCGTTAAATGCCAAGGTACTATGACATCATGGAGGTAAAACAGAGTCAAAACTATGCACTATGACATAAGTTTTAATAATAGACTCTATGGGGATGTTGAGCAACATGTGTTAACATGTTTGTCAGCTCAATGGAAATAAAAAATGTGATGTGAATTGCCCCTATGAGACTTATTTAAAGAGGACCTTTCAACATCTTCACCAAATCCAACTCTTTGCATCCTTTCATAGGCATCGCTAGGCTCAGACTGACACATAGAGGAATAGGTGAATCCCCCACTGAGCCCCTAAGGAGGTCTCATCCCCTTCATAAGCAGTGCACTACAGAGAGATAGACCAACCAGTATTTCTCACCCTGAACCTTACCTTCTCAACATCACTGTGGGGGTCCCTATTATCAATCATCTTGCATTATTTTGCTTCTGCTAGAGGCCTGGTGCTGTGTGTGCATGTATCCTATGCTTACAAAGCCAAGAGGGCCATAATAAAAGGCATGAGTAAGTTAGAAGGCTACTAGCAGGGCCCCCAGGTAATTTGTGAAAGTGGTAAGTAAAGAATTTTACTGATGAGTCCTAGGCACCGAAGTTCAACATTGGTTTCTCTCCACAGATTCCAGCACAGTTAGAATTCTTCCTCTAGCCACCACATTTCTCTAGCCACCCACCTAACAGTAGAGAGCCTAATTAGCATATTAGTTGCTGAAGCTAACAACATTGATTGTGAACTGTAGGAACTACAGAAAAAACTCCAACTGAGCTGAGATCATTGGAGAACCACCTATTAAACCCTTCCCAACATGCATTGCATTTGTGATGAGACCCTAAGGGGGTCTAAAAATTACAATGTTAAAAAAAAAAAAAAGTAAAAAAAAAAAAAAAAGAATGAAAAAAAAAAAATCAACTCACACTCCTTTCCTAGAACACATCTAAAAGTACTTAATCCATTGCCAACATCCACCGTAATAGTACAACAGAAGTCAGATATTTAAATATGGCGACCGCTCAGGGGTTTAGAAAACAAGTCAAAACAAAAATTGAAAATAGAAAAATGCCTGCGGTGGGAAGGGATTAAATAAAGTGAAAAACATACACATTAGGTATCCCTGTATCCAAAAAAGCCTGGTCTACAAACTTCTAAAAATATTTTCCCCATATGGTGAACTCCGTAGTGGGGAAAAAAAAAAATCAAAAGAGATGAATTGCCTTTTTTTCATCGTTTCACCTCCCATAAAAATTTGGATAAAAAAACAATCAAAGCAATAGACATTCCCCAAAACGGTATAACTAAAGTACATCTGACCCCACAAAAAAGATGTCTAATGCAAATGCAGTTTTTCTCCAATTCTACCCCATTCTGAATTTTTTTTCCAGCTTCACAGTACAATATAAAGAATATAAATTGGTACCATTGCAAAATATAATTTGTCCTGCAAACATTAATATGATTCCATGAACAGAAAAATAAAGTTATGAGGTTTCGATGGCGAGGAGTCAAAAATGAAAATCGAATACTGCCTGTGGTGGGAAGGGGTTAAACCCTAATTTGCAAATGTTGCTTTTTTTTTCTAAGCATAGATGAGAGTGTGTGAAGGTGCATGTAGCGTATTATATGCCTTGTACAGTAGATCTCTAGAAGACTATCCAGACAGTGAAATATGTTAAAGATGAAGCTACTCAGGGTGGACATTATAAGTTATGCTTAACAATGAAAAAATAATGAAGTACAAATTATGAAATTATGTTATTACTTGTAATTCTTATAGACAGATCCTTGAGACTTGACCTTTTTATGTACTATACATGTACTTTATTAAAAATGTAGCTCTTATGTACGTTTATTACTGAAGTAATAGTTTTTTTTTACTCTTTTTGGCTAAAATATAATACAGAGATTGTAATGTTACTAGTATATTCATTGGTGGTTTTACTAGATTTACTATTGTTTTCAATTAAAACCTTTTGTTGTTCTTTCAATTGTATTGTCTCATTTTAGTACTTTATCAGTCCTGACAGCTGAATGTGCAACTTGCCCTCTCTGACTCTTCTTATAGTCGGCATGAGGTGATCATAAGGGAATGATTATTGTTTTTCCTTGGGGAAATACCATGTTATAGGATGACTTGATGTGAGTATACTCTGCAAGAAGCAATGATAAGCAAGGTCTATTTAAAGGTACTTGATTGTAGCAGAAATAGTTTTAGAGACTGCGGTTGAGTCTACAAAGATTGAGAATAGCATAATGTACTTGCTAGGTTAATATGGTTTCCTTCAGCAGCTGATTTAAGGGCGTCTCGGTGTATACCTCATTGCCCCACTGTTCTTGTCAGGCAATTACACATCTGCTGCAAATGAAAAGTCATCTACAAGTCCCCCAGGACGCTCAGTAAGACAAAGTAACCCATTTATTATAAGTAATGGCTAATATTTCTCTTCTTTCTACTTTTCTTAGAAACAAACCCCATTGCATGAATCTCCAGACCAATAAATAACATGAGCCACACTTAACATGAGGCTGAATATGCTGCAAGATGATTTTCCTGCCTCTTAAAGATTTTCAGATAAAAACAGATAGTGACAAATCACAACTGTAAAACTTGTGAAACTTCACTAAACCTTGTAAATACTTCTTCCATTTATGATATGAACTCAGTTCACCAGATAGAAGAAAACAACTTATCCTTTAGGCTACATGCATATGACTGACCATAAAACTGATGAAACTGCCAGTGTGTCAGTTATTTGTCATTAGTTTTTCCATTCCATTTTTAATGTACATTTTGCATTATTTTGTCATCCTTTTTTAACCGACAGTTAAAAAAACAAACAGATAACCTTCATTGGTCTATTTTTTTTTACTCAACCCACTCATTTGTTTTAACAGCTGTTAAATGGATGCAAATCGGTTTTGATGGACATTACAAACGGACTCATTCACTTGTATTGGTCCATCCATTCGTGAAAACAGAGAAAAGTAGAACATGTAAAAAATAGACATGTGTATGTCCCCATTGACTCCCATTGTTCTTAAAATAGATGTTTAAGGCTACGGCCCCACGTTGCAGAAACGCAGCTTTTTTGTTGCAGATTTTGCTGCGGTTTTTTGAGCCAAAGCCAAGAATAGCTACAAAAGGAATGGGAAATATATAGGAAGTTCTTATACTTCTACCTTCTGCTCAATCCACTTCTGGCTTTGGCTCAAAAAAACGCAGCAAAATCTGCAACAAAAAGAGCTGCATTTCCTCAACGTGGGGCCGTAGCCTAATGGTTGTTAAGACAACATCGCTGAGTTCTCTGCGATATGGTCAGGACAATCAGGTCAGCTAATTGCAGTTTGCTGATAAAGGCTTGGACAGCCTGTATTTTCTCTCTGTAAACACAGAGATTACATTGAGTTTACTGCAAGTCCGTTCTCAGTAGAAGCTTGGTAAGCGTTCTATACAAAACTGTGTAATGTAATATACATTTATTGTGCATATTATTTGATCTGCATTTATATTAGCTTTCTAGTAATTATAATAAATACTCTCTCATGGTAAAGACAATGTTTATATCTCATCAAACAGTTAAACCCTACCCACCAGTTTGTTGTAGAACACAGGATCACAGAACTGTTTTTGCTTTTTATATTTAAAATCAGAACTTTTTACTTCACCCCAAGTAGACTTGAACATGTGATCATTTGATCACTTGTACAATACAGTACAATACTTCAACTTTGTAGTGTATTGTGTGTTTACTGATGTGAGGAAGTTTGTATTAGGAGTACCAAAATGACAGCCTGAGATCCTTCTTTAGGCTCCAGGTCATCATGGAAGGCAGGGTGATTGATGGACAGAGAGCCCCCTTACTTTATCTAACTGCTCAGACGCTGACCCATTACTATTAAGGGAAAGAGCCTAGTAGGTCCAGAAGCTGCCGTTGGGTGTCTGGTGTCTAGCACAGCTGGAACCCATACATTTGACCTGACATGACACTATAACAGCATGAATTTGCAAATATTGTGGTCATTGCACAAAGAATAATTGGATCTCACCCAGAAGTATAACCCTATCCCTAGATGTCTCTTCAGTTATCCCCCTATTATGGATCTGCCCCTTAATGTCCCTGTTATACGTTGTTTCCCATATGAATTTCCTTCTGGAGTTATGCAGGATTAATTTGGGGAGATCTAGGATGAAGAGCTTGGGGTACTGTAACAAAATAATTCATTACTGGTAACGCAGGGAATATTGGTTGTATGCACAGTGATGCTTGTCTAACTACATCATATCCTAACAACCACAGAAAGCAGTAGATAATGCATATACACTTATTAAACAATCATAAGCATTAATGGAACTAAAAAAAAAAAACTATACAGAATAACTGTGTATGGATTCATTATACCCAATATACATGTGCAAATGTACACATTTACAATCTTTATTCAGACCACATAAACATACTTGTATGCTGTATCCACATTGATGCTTGTCGACCTACATTATATCCCAACAACCACAGGAAACAGTAGATAATGCACATCCATTTATTAAACAATCATAAACGTTAATGGAACTTTAATTTTTTTTTTTTTAAATAACTGCGTGTACAGAAAAACTGTATAGGGATACATAATGCCAAGTATACATGTGCAAATTTTTATCCGGACCACATAATGAACATACTGCCAAGCTAAATCCACAGGGATGCTTGTCGAACTACATTACATCACAACAACCACAGAATAAAGATGATAAGTGTTACTGGAACTATAAAAAAGTTTTTAAAAACTTTGTATACTGTTAGAGTGTGAACCTAGAGGGTGCTGGTGAGCGACCCAAAGCCAGGCTTAAAAAGGTCCTCAGCCACACCCATAGGTGGGGCCCAACTCCAGAGGGAGTGTACGCAGCAGGAGAGCTGCTGAGGAGACCTGCAGGGAGCAGGTAGACGCTGGAACCCGTGGGAGACAAACAGGCAGTCTGTCCCAGGAGGACTGGGTTTCCAAAGAGGACTTTGCTTGAGCTAAGTGTGAGTCAGGCTGCTTCTTGCCCCCAGAGGCTAGTCAGGGCTCAAGCAGTGAGGTAGTGCCCTATGTGTGGGCTAGGCCATTTGTTATTTTGTTCCTGTTCCATTTTTAAGCTGAATAAAGCCATTTACTTTGGATTAACACCACCTGATACGCTGCTTGTTTGGCATCCAGTACCTCCAACACCACTGTGGAGTCCAGGAGGCTGCCGCCTTTGAGGCTAAATCCCCCCATATACTTATTAACTATATAGGATTCCATAGTACTCAGTAACATATTCAAATGCCCCCTTTACAGTCTTTAACTAGACCATATAATAATATGCTATGCTATGAGCAACACATACGAAGTAGCCAATACACTATAATGTGGCATCCAATAACAATGTTATACAAACCAGCTCAGGCACAATATTATAAAATACAAAAAGATCAATTAGACATGATGAAAAGGCAAAACAGGGCCAACACATACCATGTACGTCCACTTCACATAATTGTGTTTAAACAGTGTTCATAAAACATGTTGTGCATGTGCCAACAATGCAATGAAATATGTGGAGATTCTGCATGGGTCACAGCATCCAACTGGCTTTCCAAACGATTGGCACACATTCCATCAGATAAATCATTATCTTCTATTGTGTTTTACTATATGGTAATCTACTTTCAATGACAGATATATTAAATAGGCTGTCTAGGCTCTATGATATTTCTGATACTGATGACCTATCCACCAGATAGGTCACACTATGAAATTGGGAGAAGTCCGGTACCCAGAGCTGACACTGTTCTACTCTACTGGCCAGCTTCCTGTGCCAGACAATATACAGTGGGCAGTGGAAAAAGCACTGGAGTACTAGAACTCTGCTCCTGAATGGTGAATGGGAGCAGAGCTGCAGTACTTCAGCACTACTGCTATGCAATGGATGATGCCTTCTGCTTCCAGCTTTGTCCACTGTACAGTATATTCTCCACAGCTAGAAGCTGGCTGGAACAGTTGGTCAATGCCGGACCCCTACCAATCTGATAATAAATGACCTATCAAAAACATCACAATGACAACCCCTTAATAGTTAGGCTATCTTCCGCTCCTGTATTTTCTTACAATGTCTCAGTCAACACAGGTATTAGCAATATGATAGTCTATCTTTAAACAGACAGACAGATTTATAAAACTGTATAAAAGAAAAATCTGTCTTTGTTGCCCATAGTAACCAGTCATATAAATTTTCACAACTGGTATTTTTGTGCCTTCCATGCCACATTCCCAAAAAAGGGGGTTGGCAAGGGCATGCTGGGACAGGATCATCGTTCCCAACAGATTTATTATCATTTATGTCAGAAAACTACAACAAATTATACTGGGTCAAAGCTGGTGTAGATTTCAGTCCAGGCACATGGGCAGGAGGCATGCGCCTTATCAAGATGCACCCTCCAAGGCACAAGGTAGTTCTCTCATTTAAATGCCCCTATCAATCTACATCTATGGTTTCTTGAGCCAGCCTACAGATGTAGCAGATATTGATCACTATTCATTGAACTCTATTTTCCCTTCAGTTACAGGTAAAGAAAGGCTAACACTAACCCCTCAACCCCTCAAAGGCCCACACCACCACCAGGAGTTCCTACATTAGCTGTGTGACTGGGGTTACTTCTGGTCACATTAATGTAGGTCAGTGACTCAGTGTCAATGAGAACTAGAGTAAATCAATCACATTGTATTGTTAGGTAGGAGCGGACAGCTCCTGCATTAACAGGTGGAGAAATCCAGGTACGAAATATTGTATTTGTATTGTATCATCTTTGATCTTAGAGAATGCTATATCTGTATCTGTGTTAACTACCTCTCGATATCTCTCTTTTTTCAATTTCTAATGCTAGCCGTATTAGACAAGGATATTAAAGGGGTTCTTTATGACTCAATATTGATGATCTGTCCTTAGGATAGGTCATCAGCATTGGACTAGGGAGATCTGACATACAGCACCACCACCAATTAATATATAGAGCCAGAAGCAGGCAGTTCCATGCAGTACAGATTTATACATTCTAACAAATTACCAATGAGATTTGTGCAGCCGCTGCTGGTGTAACAAAAAATAACAATAGATCATCATACAGACTGGATACAATTGTATCTACTTTTCAGCTGGGAGCAACCCTAGTTAAAGGAGTTTATGAGATTTCTTTGATGGCGTGTCATCAACATAAGCCAGTGATGGCAACCTTTTAGAGACCGAGTGCCCAAATTGCAACCCAAAACCCACTAAATTATCACAAAGTGCCAACATGGCAATTTAACCTTAAATTAACCAGAATCTGTTTTATAGTGCCCGTGCAATGTTATTACAGCCTGTAATAATATCACGTCTGCTATAAAACAAACAGATACTGTGTGATATAAATAGTGAAGGGCCCCCAGACAGTACAGTGCTCTCCACAGTGGCCCCCACACAGTATTATATGCCCGCAGTGGCTCCCACAAAGTATAATACGCTCCACAGTGTCCCGCTCACAGTATTATATGCTCCACAGTGGCCCCTGCACAGTATTATATGCTCCACAGTAGCTCCCGCACAATATTATATGCTCTACAGTGGCCCCCGCACAGTATTATATGCTCCACAGTGGCCCCCACAGTATTATTTTCTCCAGAGTGGCCCCCACACAGTATTATATGCCCACAGTGGCTCCCACAAAGTATAATACGCTCCACAGTGGCCCGCTCACAGTATTATATGCTCCACAGTGGCCCCTGCACAGTATTATGTGCTCCACAGTAGCTCCCGCACAATATTATATGCTCCACAGTGGCCCCCGCACAGTATTATATGCTCCACAGTGGCCCCCACACAGTATTATATGCTCCACAGTGGCCCCCACAGTATTATATGCTCCACAGTGGCCCCCACACAGTATTATATGCTCCACAGTGGCCCCCACACAGTATTATATGCTCCACAGTAGGCCCCGCATACAGTATTATATGCTCCACAGTAGGCCCCACACATTGTATTATATGCTCCACAGTAGGCCCCCCACACAGTATTATATGCTCCACTTTGGTCCCCCCCACAGTATTATATGCTCCACAGTGGGCTCCCACACAGTAGTATATGCTCCACAGTAGGCCCCCCACACAGTATTATATGCTCCATGGTGGGCCCCCACACAGTAGTTTGCTTCTTACCCAGTATGGCTGCAGTCCCACGAAGAGTGTCCTCCTTCTTCTGATCACAGGCGCTGATGACTTACGTCTTTGTGCCTGTATCGGGGCAGAGGTTATACTCTGCAGTCAGTGTAAGCCGCGGTCCGCCTACAGTGGCAGCTTTCAGCTGTATGTGCATTTGCACATACAGCTGAAAGAGGCGATCGCTCACTAACGGGGAATCCTGTATCGGATTCCCCATTAGTGAGCGATCATGGTGACGGCGCGCATGCCAACTGAGAGGGCTCTGCGTGCTCTCTCTGGCACGCGTGCCATAGGTTCACCAACAAGGACATAGGCCATCAATATCTGATCAGTGGCTAGCACCACCTTGCCTCCATGTCAATCAGCAGACTGCATCCAGTCCTGGTAGTATACAGTATGTGGAGCCAGAGATACATTATATAGTGTCCATGCAGCATCTCCTGGTCACATGACCTCAGCCAGGGGGCAAGATAAGGTTGTAAAAGAACGTCAAGGGACTGCCAGACATTGTAAGGGAGTCACAGAGAGGTGAGGCAAGGTGAGTATAACAGTTTATTATGTTGCCGCACCTCCCTTCGGCCCTTAACTGAAGAGAACATAGAGTATAATAATAGCATTTCCAATTTGGACCAAACTACAATCAGATGAAGATCAGGAATAGTCATCAAAACAAATTTCATGAGGTTTGCTCATCTTTAGTTACATGCATTGCCTGTTCAACTCTGTCTTATTCACACCCACCATCAACGGCACCTCATAACCCCAACAAGTAGGAGACCCATAGCACGGAGAGGCCAGAAAACCTCTAACATCACTCTATTGTGACCTCTATTCACTGTGCTGAGCTAGGACCTTTAAGAGAGTATGATGCCAAAAGTCACCATGACAAAAGAAGGAGCAAGTAACATCCTCCAGTGGTTCTGTCTCCCCAGCAGTGTCGGACTGGGATGTCTAGGGCCCACCAGTGGAATTGTTTCTAGGGGCCCACCATCAGAACCCCTGCAGATCAGCGGTACCGAGATAGGGTGGCTAAAGGTAATAACATGCCGGGAGCCATGCTGCTCACCCACTATACCATGTGCACCACTGCACTACCTAAACCTACTGCTACACCTTGTATGGCAAGTGAACAGTGTGGCTCCTAGAATTGTGACCTTTACCTGTAGCCGCATTGTCCTGGAAAAGCTGATCTGCAGAGGTCCTGGCTGTTGTATCATTGTAGATGTAATATTGATGGCCTATCCTAAGGACAGGCCATCAATATTAGGAAGATGATAAATCCTTTATAGAGGTTGTCGAAGGAATTGGAGCAACCCATGTAGCTGGCGGGAGGTGTAAAGTAAAAAATAAGTAAATTAAAAAGCATACTCACCTGTTCCCGGCACTCTGTTGTCCGCTGCCAGTGTCCATTCAGTCTCATGCCGGCGACTCCTTGCTGGGAGTCCTGCACCTCATGTGATCGCTAAGACCAATTAGGTACAGGATTTCCAGAAATGAGGCGCCGCCATGAGACCGAACAGACACAGGCAGGGGACAACGGGGTGCTGGGGACAGGTGAGTATGCTTTTTTAAAAATGTTCTTATTTTTACACCTCCCTGGCGGCCAACACAGTGGTCGCTCCAGTTTATGGACAACCTCTTTTAAGGGGTTGTCTGGGCCAAATTTTTCTATGGTCACTTCACTGGTCCCCCCCACATAGTGGCCTCTTCACTTGTCCCCCATACTGTATGGGGAATAGTGATGGGGTCATTATATTGTGTGGGAGCAGTGATGGGGGCTAACATCCTGTGGGGGGGACATTAAACTGTGTGGGGCATATTAAAGGGGTTGTCCAGGGTTAATCTTTTTTTATGGCCTATGCTCAGGATAGGCCATAAATACCTGATCGGTAGAGGGCTGACACACGGCCCCATCAGTTGTTCGGAGCCATTTCCGGAGCCCGTTCTGTACACAACACAGGGCCGGAAACAGAAAGCTCCATCCGCTGTATAGCAGCCCGGCGCCTTCACTGCAGCTCAGCTCCTACTGACTTCAATAAATGCTGAGATACAATGAAGGTGCCCGGCTAATATACAGTGGACAGAGCTTTCTGCTTCTGGCCCTGTATTGTGTACAGGACGGGCATCAGAAGTGGCTCCGAACAGCTGATCGGTCCGGGGTCAGCCCCCTATAGATCAGGTATCTGTGGCCTATCCTGAGGATAAACCATTACAAATTATGCCTGGACAACCCCTTTAATATACACCTCTAATGCACCACACTTTAAAGAGATTGTCCAGTATAATTTTTTTCTTTTTTATAATTAGTCTGGGGGAGGTGAATCCCCCCTACCCCCCCCCCAAAAAAAAAAACATGCTAAACATACTCACCTGTCTCCGGTGCTCCGGTGTCCTCCCAGCACGGTCCGGTCCTGCAGCTCCACTGTCTTCTTTTTGCCGGAATTCCTCACTGGCTGTGACGTCCCAGGTCCCTTCCCTTAGGCCACTGATTGGCCTCAGGGGTCACGTGACGTCACAGGTAGTCACGTGCAGAGGGAACTTGCGCTGGAAGAAAACAACAGAGCTGCAGGACCAAACTGCTCTGGGAGACACTGGGGACAGGAAAGAAAGTTTGGTGGGGGATTTTTTGTTTTGTTTTTTTCACCTGCCCCGGCGTAATTAAAAAAAAATGAAGGAGCCACTGTATGGAGTATAAGCTCCACAGTGGCCCCCACCCAGTATTATATACTCCCCACAGTGGCCCCCACCCAGTATTATAAGCTCCACAGTGGCCCCCACCCAGTATTATAAGCTCCACAGTGGCCCCCACCCAGTATTATAAGCTCCACAGTGGCCCCCAACCAGTATTTCCACAGTGGCCCCCACCCAGTATTATTTGCGCCCAATAGCCCCCTCCGCTCCGCTTCAGTGCTATTACTATACTGTGGGGTCTCCTCAGACCCCAGAGTATAATAATCGGAGGCCCAGGGGAAGTGATTAAAAATAACAAACACTCATACTCACCTTGCCTTACCTTTCCTTGGCATCCTCGCTCCATCCTGCCGTCTTCAGCGTCTTCAGGCCCTTTTCCGATGACACTGCTGAGGCCTGTGATTGGGCCTCAGCGGTCACGTGGGGGAGCACTGACGTCATTACGCGGCCACGCCCCATGTGACCGCTGGGGCCTAATCACAGGCCTCAATCACATGACGGAGGAGCGCCGGAGAGGACGCTGTGCCCAGGAGAGGTGAGAATATGTGTTTATTATTTTCAGTCACCTCCCCTGGGTGCCCTGCCCTGCCATCTATTGGAAAGGGGCCTGCAATATGCCAGGGTTTCCCCGACCGCTATCATAGTGGTCCGGGGCCCCGGCCATCTCCAGCTGGCTGCGGGCCCCGTACCATGCCGGGTCCGGTCGTGGTCGCGCCCCCTGCGACCGCGATCGTAACGCCACTGGTCAGGGGCCCGATCGGGATGGTCAGGATCCAGATCGGGCCCCCATGAGATGAGGACTAATAGTCGGGGCTTGGGGCCCACCAGTGGGTTCCCCGGTGGGCCAGTCCGACCCTGCTCCCCAGGTTGAGCATGTGTGGTGCTGAGCTAGGTAAGAGACCACTATCTCTCTCTCTCTCTCTGCAGTATGTTTGCTTTCTTCTTTTCCTCTAGATGAGCATGTTCGATCCACAACTGAGTGAAATGTGGGCATGGCCACTGCCCGCACCATATCCATTATCAATTACACAAAAGGCTGCCAGTAGAATGCGCCTCCTCATGAATGAATTGCTTCCTGCGTTGGTGCAGGGGACATCAAGATTGGTATAAAATATAATTATCCCCTAATATGTCCCTTATTGCACCCCTATCCTTCCCCATTATAGGCTAACATAGGAGACAATGCCATCCACTTTATATATTAATATTTTTTCCATTCTTTAGTAACTTTTTATGCTGTATCTCAGTTAAGTTTCCATTTGTAATACTAATAGATATGTCCATAAACTGTGCAGGACAGGGAGCATGTATGTTAATGCGCTCGGTGGAATGTGCAGTAAAATCTTTGCATCATTTTACCATTTTAACATATTCAGAAATGCTAAACTCCAGTGTTTGCTTGAATGGTTCATCCATTTTAACAAGTTTCCTTTCCAAAAACAAGATTCGCATCTCATATTTTAGAGAACAACTTATTTTATTATTTTTTTACATATTTTATATCTTGATTTTTAGTCTGGATTTTGAAACTGTTTAATGTCTTTATTTTATGCATTTGTATAAGCAGTGTTAATACATTATGTACATGTATAATGAGATTTCCTCCCTGCAGCTCCATCTTTTCCACCATTATTTTGTGTGGGAATCCTGGGGCCATTGTTTATCTGTTTGTTTTGTTTGATGCCTCCTCACTACACGTGTATACTCTATCCAAAAGACAGTGCCCTGCAGTCTTTCTTATTGCAAATTATGGCTGTTCAGTAGAAAGCCATCAAAACTCAGACAAATTTACTTGGACAATGTGTGAAGAATATGTTGTGTATTATCTTTATAAAGTGAAACAGAAGCCTTTAGGAAGCTTAGAGTTTTTTACATGGCCACAACTGCACAGTATATGTTACGATTGATTTTCCTATTCTGAACTATGTAAACCATTGGATGAATTAGATTTATCTATGATATTAATGGGGTATGCCCACTCCTTTTTTGCTATTTAAAATGGCTGCTGAGGAGGCCATAAATATAAAAAAAAACCTTTACTCACCTCTTCCCATGCCTGTGTTTCCAACGCTGGCAGCACTGGCCTTCAGTTTACAGGTCCCTGACTGACAGCTGCAGTCAATGACAGGCCTCAGTGACAGTAACACATTGATGGGCCCAGTGTAAAGGTTTCAGAAGCGAGTCACCCATCACCACCACTTAGACATACCTCAAAGGTTACAAAAAAGGATAAGAGTGGCTGTACGCACAGTGCACTGCAGCAAATGAATTTGTGTTGAGCCATGCCTCTAACCCCCACATGTCTCCTTTAACCCCACCCTTTCCTCTCATGCTTCTTTTTGCCCTAATGCAGTAATAGTGCCCTACAGTTTTAATTAGAGATAGGCGAACCTTTCAAGATTCGTTTTGTGTTTAGAAAAAACACATCACAGTTTTTCCCACAGCGCTTTCACAGAAAGTCCGCAGAGGTTTCCTCTGCGGACTTTCTGCTTCAATTATACCTATAGGGAAACCGCCGGTATTTCCGTAGGTATAACTGGCATGCTGCGATTTCCAAAACCGCAAAGGTTTGGGAAATCTCAGCATTGCTGCTGTGTGTATTTTTCTGCATTGTGTGGATGGGATTTGCTAGAATTTCCCACTTTGCAGGGACTGTAAAATGCCGCGGTTTTTTTCTGATGCATTTACACCACGTGTTTGTGAGCCCCTGTTAATATTTGGCTACTGCTAGAAATGAGCAATTCAAAAATTTGATTCGGCAACTTTTGCGAATTTCGAGATACAATTCTATTCGATCCGAATTAAATCACGGCGAATCGCGTAACAAAAACAGCAATTTATTGGTTGCAGAGAGCCGGGGGTGGTTGGATGGGTGTCAAAATGGCGGAACCCCTTGGATGCCGTGGTCATGTTTGACCGCGGCATCCAAGGTGATAAAACCCCGATCGGTTATAGAGCAGGGTGTTAGCTGTTAGTTACAGCTAACACCCTGCTCCATAATCGATCAGGGGATTTAACACCTTGGATGCAGCAGTCAACCGCTCACGAAGGGGTTAAAGGGATGTGACATCACAGGGCTGGCTGCTGATTGGCTGCACGCATGGCATTATGGGTAATCACTAGCAGCACAAAACACTAGAGAGTATAACCTTCTCTCAGATCCCGGAAAATACATATACAAGCATAGGTTCTCCAAATAGAATTACATAAAACTTAACATTTAATCAAAAATTAATTTAAAAAAAATCAACCCCAAAAAAGAAAAAAACAAAACAAATGGTGTAAAATAATTGGAACTTTCTTACCAGTTCCAGATGGTAGCATAGCATCACACACAGGATTCCATGTTGCTCAAAAGTAGTGGGAATATGTGGGGTACAGGAGAACAAAACTACAAAACTCTGTTACCTTAAAATATAGCACCCGCCCTAACAAGGGTGGTCCCAAAACTGACCCTAATAACCCTATTATTGTCTCCTTACCGACGCGTTTCACATCCTACACAAAGGCGGTCCCAAAACTGACCCTAATAACCCTATTATTGTCTCCTTACCGACGCGTTTCACATCCTACACAAAGGTGCTCATCAGGGGATCTACAGAAAAGACAAAAATGGGGCACAAAATTCACACTATGGTCAAAATTCACACCATTATATACCATGGTGTGATATGCTATAACAGCACCACCACCATAACCAATATCCTTTATAAATGTCGAACACCATACAACCACATTTAAAACTGAAACTGAAGGGGAAATCTCCCACAGCCCGTGTTTCAACAAATACACCACAATCAGCATCACTCCCCATGAAGCATATCAACCAGCAAGCCCAGAACAATAAATAAAGTCAATTGTAGTACTTACATTCAGGACAGTGACCCAATGCTCCACTTTATAGAGCTCAAACCCCGAGTGCGGGGACGCTCATAGTATCCACACAGTGGTGAAGCATGCTAAAAGCAGCGGCATTATCCCGCCGCTAGTTAAAGAGGTTGACCACGCCCAATTCCTCCGACGTGTTTCTGGAATCCCCGATCCCCGTATGAGTCTCGGAGCGCTGTCTCTACCCTAATCAAAGGAAGTAGACATAGTATAGCGGTCAAATACACAATTGCTACATCAATGCCTGGCTTGAGTTCCAATCGTTGGAATACAAATCTAAAAAAGGAGAAACATTCAAAGCATTCACAGATTTCTTATCACAACACTTTTAAATAAAGATGTTATAAAACTCAAAGTAAAGTAAACATAATGTGAATACACGCAAAATCATGGACAACAACGGAATTTGAAGAGAGGAGACAACAACTCCCTTACAAAGAAATTAGATCTTATAAACCATTAAATCACAGTATAAAAACTGGAATATATAAGGATTCAACAGTGGTCCCTACAAAGATGATATTCATAAATAGTAGGTTTTAGAAACCAATGTCCAAAAATCCACAAAAAATTACATCACTGATTACATCAGAAATATCAGAAAACTACAGAAAACATCCAAAATATAGTTGATCATTAAGTCCTGAAGTATCAGCCTATCCCAGTCTCCTCCTCTCCTTGGTGAAGGAACACAATCGATTCCCATGAAACTTATCCAATTGCGATCACCCCCATGCTGGTCATTTACATGTATCACTATTGAGGTATCCCTCTTATGGATAATGTCTCCCAAATGGTCACTAATCCTCCTCCGCAGCTCCCTGCGAGTATTCCGTCTTGCATCTACATGTCATTTTGTAAATCACACCCTTGGTTTTACAGTTAATGAAGTGACTGATCTTATAAATCTTCCCATTAACATTAGATGAAAATGTTTTACCTGTCTCTAACTTGGGACAAGCGACACATCCACTGCATCTGAAGCAACCCTTTATGGATCTTTCCAGCCACGTACCTGGAGCCCTAGGTCTCACATAATGGCTGAGCACAAGTCTATCACTTATGGATCTATCCCTGCGGTATGTGATTGATGGTGAGGAACCAACGATATTCCTCACATCAGGTCTAGCATGAGGACGCCCCAGTGCTTCTCAAGAATTTTTCTAGCCTCAGAGGAACTGTTGTCAAATGTGGCAATGAGTCTCACAATTTCATTACCATTGTTCGCAGGCTCTTTTACCGCCAACAGTTCCTCTCTATTTTTTATCAGGGCCTCTTTGTATGCCCTTCTCAGAATGTAATCAGGGTATCTCCTCTCTTGGAATCTCCCTCTTAAGTCTTTAGCTTGTCTTACAAATTCTTTAAGGCTAGAGCAATTCCTTCTTAACCTCAAGAATTGACCCTTCGGTATTCCCCTCCTGAGTGGGAACGGGTGATTACACTCCCACCTCAGGAGGGAATTAGTTGATGTAGGTTTTCTACAAACCACTGTCTCAATTTCGCCTTTATTTTTCTTGGGTATTCTCACATCCAGGAATGGAAGATTATTTTTATGATGTCCACACATAAAACGTAATCCAATCTTTCTGCATCACCTCTCCAGATGACCAAGATATCGTCAATGTATCGCACCCACAGTTCTATCCTATTGATCCCTTGTTAGGGCGGGAGCTATATTTTGGGGTGACAGGGTTTTGTAGTTTTGTTCTCCTGTACCCCACGTGTTCCCACTACTTTTGAGCAACATGGGACCCTAACTGTGTGATGCTATGCTACCATCTGGAACTGGTAAGAACGTTCCAATTCTTTTACACCATTTGTTTTGTTTTTTGGTTTCTGGGGTTGATTTTTTAATTAATTTTTGATTAAATGTTTAGCATTATGGGTGATCCCGCATTCCCAGAGTTCCTTGCCCCATGTCCTAATATGTACAGCCGCCATTTTGAATTAAATGCGAATCGTTACCACGAAGCGTGAGGAAATTTGGATTCGATGCAAATCGAATATTTCCTGAAATTCGGATCGAATTCCATTTCTGCAGCTTCGATTCGCTCATCTCTAGCTACTGCTGAATTTATTGATATATTTTCTATTTATTTAGTATTTTCATTGCAGTAATGCCTAGCACATTACATTATGCATTTCTATTGTAAGCTAGGGACCTCTAAAAACCTCTGTAACCATTGGCTTATAGCTTACAAGTATAACAAATGTGTAATGCTACTCAGCTGAAATATATAGTAACATTTTCTGGACATTACTGCTAGTATAAAACCATAAAGCTAGTTTAGAAGCTTAAATTAAAAAAGCGCCATGTGAACCAGCCTCATGAGTATTTATATATCATATGTAACATATAGAATATATACTAGTATGTGATGTTTTTTATATATAAGATCACTAGATGATTTTTTCATTTATTTATATTAATGATATAAATTATTGTTAATAGTATATCTCTGAAGGATTGCCTTTTTTTTTGTCTTTTTTTTCTATTGATTTCTATATTTTATTCTTTATGTTTTCTTTATTCTCTAATATATGTCTATCATGTGTGAGAAGGTGACAGGTAAGATTCTGGAAGGTCGCGATATCTCTCCCAGATTCCTTACTTGTGTATGGTAGATCAGGTAAAAGCTTAAGCTTGGAGGAGGCTGTTTTTGTTAACCTCTTCCTCTCCTACTAGGGTGGAGCCTTCAACCACAAGTGGAAACTGGGCCTCATCAAAGGCCTATAAAAGGTTGGCCACTTCTCACTACTGAGCAGTTCCTCGGGGAGAAAGGAGGATCTGGGTTCTGTCTTAAGAATTTGACAACTTGTGAGACTTCAGTGTGAACTACTGATATTGTTTTTGCCCTGTTTGTTGATTGTGTGGCTGAAGCAAGCCACACGTACAGTTAGGGTGTTCTTTGTGTTAGTTAGTAGCTCAGACGAACAGGTTTTTGTTACCGTTTTGTCTGAAAGTAAAGGCTTATTTTGTTTTGCTGTTTTTTGTAAAGTAAACGTACAAGGTAAAACCTGTTTACACCTGAATTTTTGTGTCTGTCTCGGACTGTCTGGGTACGCTGCTGCTACCAATGAGCCTATCCTCCCATACATGGGAATAGCTTGTTATGAGCAGGACTTACCTGATGGCAGAGCAGAGAAGCTCCTTTCATGAACACAGATGACTTATTAGTCTGATATATTCGGTCATTCTTTTTATTGGCGACATAGCCCGATATTTTTTGTCATGTGGAGTTGACTGTCTTCAGACTTGACAACATAGTTCAGGGACAGATCAGCTTTCAAGAGGATCTGTTGACTCTCCTGATGTTTCTGTTTACAGGTAGTACCTGTATATTCTCCAGATCTGTTGGCTCTTCTGACATATATCTTTTAGGTAGTACCTGTACATTTTATATAATCCTGCATTGTGTTGTTCCTCTGTTATTCCTTCTAGAAATATATGAATAAAATGATGGCTGGGTGTTACCAGTGAGGGGTATGTCTCTTTACAATCCAGTTGGTAGTGCCAGTATTATACTTTGGCAGTGGAAACACCAACTGCCAATTTTTTTTTCTTAAATTTCTAGAAGGAATGATAGAGTCACAGCACAAAGCTCTAAATGACCCCCCAATAATGGTTTTGTAAGGAATACAAGTATTTACTAAAACTAGCATGATAGCTGGAAGGTTTTCTTAAAATATCTTATCTCTGTGGCAGATCAACATCTTCCATTATAGTCCACTGTCATCATGTAAGTATTAGACTGATCTGATAATATAGTACTCTAGTAAAACACTGGACTACAGTTTTATACACTTCACACATACAAGTAAAATATATGTGAAAGTATCCCCGAGGCAGGAGCAGACTTCTGATAATCACACATTCCCTTTTCCTTTCCAGTCATGAATGTTTGCAGTCGCCCACAGCATTACTTGGGGGTGTAGATTTTCATGTAATAGAAAAAATATCATCCTCTCACAATATTCTCGACAAATCTGAGATGACTCATTAAGAAGGTTCTTGTTGCGAGCTGCATGCCCAAAAATGATTTGCATGTGGTAGGTGCTAAGTAGCTCAGCGCTCAGCTCTGGCTTTCTATGAGATAATTTTACTAATTAGTCCTAACTTATGCTGAAAAGCAATGCAGGTTCTATTTGTTATTATGTAACCCAGGGCTACTAGTCTGTGAATGGAAAAACCACACGTCAGCCTGCTACAACAGTCCCTAGAGTGTAGCCTCTCTCTGTTACCAAACAGGTAACTGCTTCACCGTGAGGAAATGATTGGCAAAGAGGTTTCCCAAAAGAGTTGTCACATTTACACTGTCTCCAGCATACTATATTATTCTCATCTATGCATCTTTAATAAGATAACCAAGCTTTAAAATTCTGCAGTGTTTGTTAATATTGGCTATATTGACAATAATGATACTGTATCTATGTATCAATCTATCTCTGTCTATTATCTATATCTCTCTATTAGACATAAGCAAACTGGTTTTCATTGAACCAGATTCGACCTTAATCTATCAAATGTTTTGGCCTCAAACCCAACCTAAAATTTGGAGGTACATCACCTAAGAATCACTGGGCTGCATCTAAGCATCATGACGTCAACACACTCACGTTAACACTTCTATTTGTGAAAGCATTCTTACTCTGCAGTATTGTGTCCACACCTGCCTAAAACATACACAGTACTGTATATATTACACGAATATGGAAATCCACTTCTGACTTCATAGCAACATTTTCTTCATTTTTAAAGAGAACCTGCTACATAGAACATGCAGTCTGATCTGCTAGCAATATGGTATAGAGCATGCAGAACTAAGATAAATTTTAAATTTGTTATAGATTGAAATTCCTGCTCTTTCTATGGTTACGAGTCCAGTAGGCAGTCCTAACCATGGAGCTCCATGTACCCACCCACTTACCCCTGAGGCATAGAAAGAGCAGGGATTTCATTCAATAACTTACATGTCATACAGAATCTTATTAATCTACATATCAATCTGCTCATCTTATCCTGATCCATAACATGATGCTGGTAGATTGGATAGCATTGTCACAGACCTTTTAAGACTGTATCTACATATTTCTAGAAATGTTGCGTTTTTGATGCTGCAGAAATGCATACAGAACAAAAAGCAGCATTTTGCAGTTCTAGCAAAATTGATGAACAATTTTGGTAAATCTCAGCAGAGTGGTATATAGAAGTTTTGTACAACGTATATTGTATTTTATTCATTTAAAGTACTGCTCATTCTGAGCTTAGGAATCATGTGGGAGGTCCAGGATTAGCTATCAGTCACCGAGGAGGACGGCCCACATGACCATTAAGCTCAGAATGAGCAGAAATATTAATGAATAAATAACAAGTTCTTATGTAACTTTTCTAACATAATTGTATATCTGCTCAGCTCCTCCTTCTCTATAACATGCTACCTGCAGATTCAACTGCATCTCAATGCCGGGGCCCCACGTGGAGTAAATCCCATCCACACATTGCAGAAAAATACTTGCAGTGGAAATGCTGCAATTTCCAAAACCACTGTGTTTTTGGAAATCTCGGGATTTCAATTATACCTACGGAAATACTGGCGGTTTCCGTATAGGTATAATAGAAGCAGAAAGTCTACAGAGGAAACCTCTGCAGACTTTCTGTGAAAAACGCTGTGGGAAAACTGTGGTGCATTTCCACCGTGTTTTATCCAGCAGCGGCTCGCTACGTGGGGCCTTAGCCTAAAAGTGAATGGATTCTATGTGAATGCCAGAGATATCCAAGTACTGTGCTTAGTTATCTTTGAATGGAAAGACACTGTGCATGCTTGACCACCATTCAAATGAAGGACATGGACACCCCAATCTCAAGATTAATAGGTGTCCCAGCAGTTGGACCCCCACTTATTAGCCACTTATCACCTATCCTGTGGATGGATGATAGGTTTCCAACTTAAGACAACTCCTTTAACTGCTATTGTAGCTACTTTATTCTTGTTGGCTCTAGTGCACAATAGCATTTAGAGCTGCAAATAACTATAGAGCCACATCCAGGGACCTTGAGAGCCAATAGATGAGAAACACTGCTCTAGTGGGTGCAGATGTTGTGGTCACAGCTAAAGTAGTCCCTGGTGCTTGTGGGGGTCACATAAGAGGACAAAGTATATGTATTAGAGTTTGTGTACATGGTAGTGCATGTATACAGGTCTATACAGCCGTGCACAATAGTGTATGACTCTAAGGAATCTATTCATATTTCCAGTCAATTACTAGTAATGTGGCTCTAAAAATAAATAAATAAATATATATATATATATATATATATATATATATATATATATAAAATAATGAAATATTGCAATTATGAATTTCAGATCAGAAAGAAATGAGTAATTATGTCAGTGGCACAGACCATATTAATTTATTAATAAGCCTATATGAGCTTCAGCAGATATATTTTTTAGATTTCTGTCTGGTTGCTTTTGCTACACATAGAAGTCAGCATACATTTCCCGCTGCTAATCATTTAATTTTAATCCAACATTTTATGTTCACAAGAGAAATTTCAGCTCAGCCTGAAAAATGAAGTCAGCACATTACAAACCTGGTGCTGACTAGGTCAGTTCACTTTTTTATGCAGAGAACTTCAGTACATGATAAAAGATAAAATAATACATGAGCCTATAATTATGCACCAAGCAATGGAATGAATAAAATATTGATGTTTTTGCTTTCCTTTTCCTGCCCTGTAATTCATTATTACAACACATGTCAGAAATGAACTTATTTTTCTTTCTTCTCTCTTAAAGGGGTTATACTATGAAAATATATATCCTCTATCCATAACATAGGATATAGGATAAATTACAGATGGGGGGGGGAGGTCTCAACAGTCAGAGACCCCACCGAACCTAGGAACAGAGGGTGTTTTACTCTCATTGTGAATGCAGCTGTGGTGAAGGCAGCCACACTCAGACATCCCCCGGCATAAATTCACTTCAGCTGTACTAAAGCTATTTCCAGCGATCCCATTGAAATGAATAGGAGTGGAGGTGCATTTGCTGTAAGGGAATTGCCAGTTGAGCAATTCCCCAGTGCTGCTGCAGAACCCTGGGGGGAGGGGCACAACAAGACAGTGAGCCCTAAAGCTGAACCCCCCCCCTCTGGCCCTGCCTCTTGCCTGACTGTCCTAGGTGACAGCTGACAACTTGGAGCCGGTCCCTACTCTGAATAAGTGATAACACAGAACGCAGACAGGACAAACAACAACAAAAGGGAGGTCAACTAGCCAAGGGGTCAGTAACAGTTGAGCAATGCAGTACAGAAACACAATCCAAGAGAATAGTCAAAGTCAAAGCCAGAGGTCAGGAATCAGAATACAGGTAATAGCAGAAAAGGAACTAGCAAGGACAAAGTCACAAGACAGAATCTCAATAGCCAGCGACCATGTGAGGGCTAATGACCAGTTTATACCAAGTCCAGCACCTGCCCCAGACTTGATTGGTAGACAGGCCGTCAATCACACAGGCAAGGCTAAGATTAACTATTGAAGAGCCGAAAGAAACAAGGTGCAGGAGACAGGTGTGGCTGAAATTCAATTACATAGTATAGGACAGTGTTCAAACTGAGCAACAAGAACCTTAAACAAGGAATAAAACTAAACACACCTCCTTCGCCGCAGCATGCAAGTGGAGGGTGACGCAGAGACCTGAACAGGCAGAGACGTTACATCTGCATTGACCAAAGATGTATCTGCCTTCAATGCGGCTGATTCTCAGGATCAGTGTGGGTCTCAGCCATAAGAACCCCACCGATCATCAATTTATCCTCTATATTATAAATATTTATTGTGACATAAACTCTTCAACCCCTTCCTGCCACCATTTTTAATTTTCGCGTTTTACTCCTCAACTTCCAAAAGCCAGAACTTTTCTCCATTTTGAGCCTTATAAAAACTTATATTTTGTGGGACAAATTGTACTTTGTATTTAGTATTCCTTACAATGTACTGGGAAACTGGAAAAAAATTCTGAATGGGGTGGAATTAGAGAAAAACTGCATTTGCACCATACTATTATGGGTTACGTTTTTATGGAGTTCACTGTGCGGTAAAAATGTATTGTTTGGTTCGGTATGATCATAGCTATACCAGAGGTGTATAAGACACTTTTTTTGCAGCAAAAGGTATAGTTCTTACTTGTACAATTTTGATTGCTTTTTATTTAAATTTGTTTGGAGGAAAGACAGAGAAAAAAAAATGGTGATTTGACTATATTGATCTATTTTGGTGCTATGGTGTTCGCCATACAGAATAACACTGTATTACCGTCTATAGGAGAACCACTGTATAACTATTGAGGCCTCCCCTTATACAGTGGATGGGGCTTTAGTTCTACGCCTATTACAGCATGAGCCAACCGTGTCGTGCTTCTGACGAGGAAATGATTTTGGAAGTGTTGACAGCCCAGATGTCTGATCCTGGACTGCAGAGGGGTTGACTGTTTAAAATCTAGTCAATAAGGGAAACTTCACATGATATAAAAATACAATTGTCAGATCCTAAAAAGTCTGTTTATGATAAGGAATTGGTGACCGGATCCAGTGCAATATCTGTTTATGTGAAAGTATATTATCACTTTTGCTTAAGTTATCAAAGGAGATATGCCACAAAAAAGTATTCATCCTTTATCCATAAGGTAGAGGATAAAAACTTGATCGGTGGGGGTATGACCACTGAGACCCCCAACAATCCTGAGGATGGGGTTGTTTCACCCCACTGTGCATTCAGCCTGGAAACAGTCAGATGTAATGTAGGTCTGCCACTTGGTGGGTGGCTATCACTTCCCCATTGAAGTGAATGAGAACGCGGGTTCATCCATCCACCAAACATCACTTAGCCTTGCTGTGGTCACTTCAATAGGAGTGCCGGAGATAGCTGCCCAACAAGTGACAGACCTACATTCAGTTTGGCTGTGGTCAGGCTGAATGCAACGTGGGGGGAACACCCCCGTTTTCAGAATCTGTCGGTGTCTTAGGGTGGGTTCTCACTTGCGTCCGGAGTCCGTCCGCCGCGAATCCACCCTAAATGTCGGAAAAAAGTATAGGGAAAGGATTGGGAAAGGGTTGAGACGCATTCCTTAAAAACCCATTCACTTCTGTGGGTTTTTAAAGCAATGCGCGGGTGGATTCGCGGCGGACGGACTCTGAGCGCAAGTGTGAACCCACCCTTAGCAGTCAGACTTCACTGATCAGGTATTCATACTTTTTGTTGCATAACCCCTATAAGGAAGGAAGCTCAAAACTTTTTTTACATTAAATTCTCTAAACAAACGTGAGCATATGAGCAACATCAACTATAATGTAAATGTGCATATTCCCTCTCATTTCTATACATGTTAAATAAATATATGTTGTGGATTGATATAGATCACAGCTTTAGATCTACTGCTACAGAACCTCAATAATGAAATTTATTATAAGAATAAGATTGTCTATGACCCCAGAACATCAGAAAACTAAGACTGCATTTCCTTGAAAGGGCCATAATAGGAATAGTATATCTCTTTTTTCAACTGTCTTTGCTTTAGCTCTTCTGTTTTGACTTTTCTTCTGCCTCACCTCCCATAGTATATACTCTTGATCTAGCACAGGGGGGTCCTGAAGCAAGAAAAATAAACTGACAGCAGGAGACAAGGAAAAAAGAGCGATATCTGTCAGACTGTGATAAGCAAGTCATCCATCATAGAGTTTATGGGACTGGAACAAGAGGACACCTGAATAAAAGGCCTAGAGATATCCCTTCACATTACATCAAGGAGGGAAAGGTGATGATGCTGCTCTATAAAGAACTTCCAAGTCATGGCGAGTGCATTTATAAAATGAAACTTTATCACTGCTCATATACTATGATACACAGGAAAGAAGCACGAAACATGTGGTTACATAAAATATCAGCATATTTTTTGCATTTCATTAATTATTTTAGGTGCATTTTTTTCTGCAGCATTTTTCATGCATTTTTGCTAAGTTTTTCTCAGCGGATTTTCTTCCCTAATAAAACCTATAGTAAAGACACCAGCGTTTCTTCTGGAATAATTGACATGCTGTGATTTTCAAAAATACGGGAGTTTTTCCGCAGCAGATGTTGTTCTGCAATGTGTGGATTAGCCAGAATCTCATTCACTTTGCAGGTATTGTAAAATTCAGCATTTTTAGCTGCAGCGTTTCCACAGCGGCAAAAAAGCTACTTTTCTGCAACTTGGGGCCTCAGCCTAATGGTGATCACATTGGCTATGAGCACACGTTAGTAGAAATGACAATGACCATTGTTCTGACTTTTTGGAAAGAAGCTGATTTTTTTGTTGCAGATTCTGCTGCAGTTCTTGAGCCAAAACCAGGAGAGGATTGAGCAGAAGATAGAAGTATGAGTACTTCCTATATATTTCTTACACCTTTTATAGTCACTCTTGGCTTTGGCTCAAAGCAAAATCTGCAAAAAAAAAAAACCCAAAAAACTTCATTTCCGAAGACGGGCCTCAGACTTAAAGAGCGCCTTCCACCACTTCCGCTAATTCCAGCTCTTTTGTGATATTTAATAGGTACTGATTCACTGATTCTGGCACAGTTGGAATTTTTTTTCTAGACCCCACCATTCCTGAGAAATAAGTGCTGTTCTTTTTTGGTGTCTGATATGCTACTTAGACACTGTACTGTCAGGTGGGTGGTGTCAATCCAGAGCAGGCAAGGAGGCATGACTCAGAACTCCAAGCAGAAGTGGACAGTGTCAGATCTCAGAATCACACCCCTGGTCTGTTCCTGCCTGGCACCGCCCTCCTGACAGTACAGAGCCTAAATAGCATATCATTCACCAAAATGAATTTAAATTACACAAATATTTATTTGCTAAAACTGGAAATCCCCTTTAACCGCACTGATTGCTCAGGAATGGTGGGGGCTAGAGAAAAAAATTCCAACTGTGCTAGAAACAGTAAAGCAGCGACTATTAACAAATGCTAAGAACTGGGGTGGGTGGAGGTGGTGAAAGGTCCTCTTTAAAACAAATTGATCATTTATTAGGAATGAAAAAATCATTATGAAATAGTTCCATTTGAAAAAAAGGCTTAGCTAAAAATGTACAGTACTAAGGATCTCTCAACACATGAGTTTATTATTATGTAGAGCAAAGATGCAGCTTTCCCTGTTGTATACCTACTAGTTGCTAAGAGCCTCTCCTATCCTGCTATCCAATGTGTTATCAAAAAAAAAATTATGGTGAAAAGACTAAGTTCTTTGAACAAAGCTGAATTAATGGATTTTTGGAGTGGATGTAATATGCTGTGTTTTCAAGTATGTTAAAAAATATCCTTTAGAACCATTTGCCGGAATATTTTCTTCAAGAAGATGAACAGCTCTTATATTGATAATCTTATAGCAATAATGGAAAAACATCAATTTGAATACAAGCCATAAATTGAGCTTCATTTTCCTATGTACAAATCATTTTCCATCAACATATTTCATGCATTTAACTTTTCCATGCGATGTTTTTAACTGTTGCTGTTTACCTTGTCATTCACATCTAATATATGCATGAAGTTGTAGCAAGCACCAAACTAACATTAGGCGCGCTACACCTGTTTAGTAAATGAGACAATTTGTTCTCAATACTACTCTATTTTCATAGCCTTCAATGACTGTCATGCTATGTAAATAGCATAACTCTATAGCGTGCTGTACCAGTCAAGTTGTCGAGTGAGTATGCATGTGTTTTCAGTGGAGAGAGATAGGAGTCAGTCACTGACATGCCTTCTGGTGTTTTTACATACACAGTGGCATCGGAAGAATGAATGGCTTTTACAAACATATATATACACACACCACAACTACATGTGTCAGTGTCAGTGTTCCTGATAGTCTTGGAAAGTGAAGAAGCAATGGATTTTTTTTTTTTTTTTTAAAGCCAAAAAATATCCCTTTTTTGGACCAGTCTCAGGTTTGTTATTCTTATATCTGCCCTGTGCAGGGTGGGTTGAGTTTCCAGTAGCAGTACCTTATGGAGCACTAACGTTGGACTAGGCAGGAGTTGGCTATGTAGGGGTAGTAAGAGTAGTGGTAGCAGGATAGTATGTAACATGATAGACAGGCAGATAGTTGCATCATTGGGCTAGTGATAACCAGTCCCCACTGTCAGCAATAACAGATCTGTTCATTGGCATGAGCCTGGGGTGTGTGAAAATCCTCACCAATCCATATCTCATTCATTTCACAAAAGTAATATTTTCCACACTTGTAGTGGACAATCCTGTCCTCTTCGGTGTGATCATATCACCTGCCTCACTGAATGATCTTTCTGAAAATACAATGGAGGGTGTAGAAACAGTACATTGATGGCAAACTGGGCCAGCTCCTGCCATTGGTCCAATCTGCTGACCAAAAATCCATGGGGTCACGGTTGAGAGTATCTGCCAGAGAAAGTGCATAATCCATGTATGATTGAACCTGGTTGCTCAGGTGGTTCATATGTGTTTGATGTGGGTCAGGTTGGTGCTGGAGATTAAAATACTGGTTCATCATGTTCAGTAAACTATATTGACGGTTCTGCTACTTTTTGCAGCAAAAGCACTACCACAGGTGGTGAAGTGAAGATAAAGCAGGGAGCAAAGAGGTGCCTGGTCCAGCGTATGGTCAACAGGTGTCTGTTGAGCAAAGGCTATGGCAAGATGCCTCCCTTTCTTAAAGGGGTTGTCTGGCATAATCTAAAACTTTAACACTAAGCTAAACCCCCTGTGACCGCCCCAGGCACATTTTCTGATTTTCTGGTGATGTTCCGTTTTGCTGTTTCTGGAGACGGGAGGTCGCCAGTACGCCTCTCTGTTGGAGATATGTAACAGCCAGCTTCATCTCTATATCTGCTGGACTGACTGCAGTTCACATTTATGACACTAGATGTAGCTGTTACTAAATGTTTATCTGTAGACACTCTGTACTTTGTTTGTTTTGATGCTATTGATATACTCTTCCTGTATTGTTAGTGTGTGCTGAACTAGATCTGTTATTCACCATGTGAGGGGACTTTCTCTTACTACATTCATGTTTCAGTAAAGTCTGTTCCTGTTATATACCATTGCCTATCTGGTTTTGATTCTGCCACATCCAGCAATCGCACTCTGCAACAGGTTATGGGCCCAGTGATCAGATGAAGCCCCAGTAACCGGATAAACCCCAGTAACCAGAAGCGGCCCAGGCAGAGCGAAGTCCAGAACGGAAGACAGTGCGGCAGATGCAGAGATCGACATAAGGAAGTTTCCACAGAGACATCTCCTGTACACAAGTAAGACTGTTCTTATATATATAAAGGAGGGAGAATGGCCTGTAGTTCAGAACCTAAACTATCAGTGGCCAAGCTGAACAATGACAATTATCAGCTATGGAAATTTAAAGTGGAAATGCTATTATCCAGGGATGACTTGTGGGAAGTTATCACTACAGAGAGACCACAAGATAATTATCAGGACTGGGACAGGAAAAACAGACGGGCGCGGGCCACTATAAGCTTACTAGTAGAAGATGATCAGCTTATTCACATACGCAGTGAGAATACAGCGAAAGGCATGTGGGATTACTGAAAAGACTGCATGAGAGATCCAGTTTAAACAGCAAGTTATTTCTGCTAAGGAAACTCTACAAAATGAGGCTTAGCAGAGAGCAGGACATGCAAGAGCATATTAATGCCATGCTGGAAGTGATCACACAACTCAGATCAGTTGGTGAGAATATAACAGACAGTCTCACCGCAGCCATTTTATTATGCAGTTTACCTGACACATACACTGCACTGATCAATGCGCTGGAGACACGGCCTGAGACAGATCTGACACTAACATTCGTAAAGACCAGGCTCATAGATGAGTATCAGCGAAGAAAGGACTTTACACATGATTATACAGAAACTCAGTCCAAGACAGCTCTTAAAGCTACAGAATCAAGGTCACACAGGAAGGAAACCAGAGTGTGCTTTAGATGTCACAGACAAGGACACATAAAGAAAGACTGCACTATATGGAAAGCAGAGCAGATGAGCAGCATCCCTCTTATACTAAGCAGAAAGTCAAAGCCACAATTTCTGATTCAAGTGAAGGGTAGTGAAATGCCACATTTAAAGTGACAGGCAACCATAAATTGCAAGGCTGGTGCATTGACTCTGGAGAAACCAGTCACATGACAAGTGATAGACGTTTTTTCACAGAACTTGATCTGAATAACAAAGAGACTATTTGCCTCGCAGATGGGAGTAAAATATGTGCAGAAGGATATTGGAATGGAACCCTTGTATGCCCCAACGATGCGGGACACAATTTAGCAATACCAGTAAAAAATTTACTTTATGTTCCTGATCTAGAAGGAGGACTGTTATCTGTGAAGCGTCTGACAAGCAAAGGACTCACTGTAAAATTCCAAGGTGACAAGTGTTCTATCCTAGATGGCAAGCAGAAGATAGCAAGTGCCAAGTTGGATGATCATCTATATCACCTCAACACAGTGAAGGAGCAGGTGAGACTATGCACACATAAGCACAATGACTGTATACACATGTGGCACAGGCATTTAGGTCACAGACACCCAGAATGCATACAGGAACTACAAAAGAGGAATCTGACAAAGGATCTAACAGTATCCCCTTGTTCAGTTATTGTTAAATGTGAATGTTGCATCAAATCCAAAGCTACAAGAGCAACACTTTCTAAAGTAAGTCACAATAGAGCTTCAAGACCTCTTGACCTAGTTCACAGTGATGTATGTGGTCCCCTAAACCCACCTACACCTGGAGGCAACAGGTACATAGTGACTTTCATAGATGACTATTCAAGATACACAGTCACTTACCTAATGCAACACAAGAGTGAAGTTTTTGACAAATTACAGGACTATGTAGTAAGGACAAATAAAAAGTTTCAGAGAAAACCTTTCATACTTCGGAGTGACAATGGAGGTGAATTCACAAGACATAAAATTCAAGAGTACTTAAAGCAGAATGGAATAGAGCATCAAAAGACAGTCCCCTACACACCCAAGCAAAACGGGGTAGCTGAAAGAAAGAACAGAACTCTGACTGAAATGATCAGATGCATGCTGACAGACTCTGGATTACCACAAAAATATTGGGGTGAAGCAGCAATGACAGCCACTTATTTGCAAAACAGACTCTTCTCTAGAACAATGGAGAAAACTCCATATGAACTGTGGCACAATGAGAAGCCGAGTGTAAAACATCTAAGAGTTTTTGGATGCAAGGCGTTCATCTACATTCCATAAGAAAAATACACCAAACTTCAAAACAGAGCATTTGAAGGCGTCTTTGTTGGATACAGTGACAATGTTAAGGGTTACAGAATCCTAAATCCCAAAACTGACAAGGTTACCATTAGCAACAGCATAACTTTGGTTGAAGATCTGAGAGACAATGTAATGACAACAGAGGAAGTAAGAACAGAAGAGAAAACTGACACTGATCAGCCAACATCTGTAACTTCCGAACAAACAGTTGAAGTGAGCGCAGAATCCATCAGTAATGAAGAACAGACACAACCAAGCTCACACACAGAACCAAGACGCTCGATGAGAGAGAATGAAGGTAAACCACCTGTACGTCTCTCATACAAGGCAAACACTGCCAGTGCTAATGAACCTGCAACTTGGGAAGACATATCTCAGCTTTCAGAAGGGGAAGCCAGTAAATGGATAAAGGCTGCAAAGGAAGAGATAAAATCCAGGCATGACACTAAAACATGGACACTTACAGAACTACCACCTGGAAGGAAATCCATAGGTTGTAAATGGACTTACAAAGTAAAATACAATGCAGATGGTACAGTGGAGCGATACAAAGCAAGACTCGTAGCCAAGGGATATTCTCAAAAATATGGAGAGGACTATGATGAGACATTTGTGCCAGTAGTCAAACATGCTACAATAAGAACTTTGCTGACAGTAGCAGCAATAAAGAAAATGCAAGTAAGACACTTTGATGTAAAAACAGTGTTTCTACATGGCGAGTTAGCAGAAGATATCTACATGGAACAACCACCAGGATTCAAAGATGAGCAAAGGCCAGACCTAGTATGCAAACTACAGAGGAGTATATATGGTCTAAAGAAAGCCGCCATAGCATGGAATATGAGAATAAATGAAGTGCTTACACAGGAGGACTTTCAGAGGCGTAAAGCAGACCCCTGTTTATACACAAAGAAATTGGCAGACAGGTGGATCTATGTACTCATTTATGTGGACGATATTCTGATTTGTTTCAAGCAAGAAGGGGATGAAGGAGAAATACTCCAAACCCTAAATCAGCACTTTGAGACCAAAGATCTTAGCAACGTAAATAATTATCTTGGCATTCAGATTGAGAGAGAGGAAGATGGCAGCTTCCTTCTGAACCAAAAGCTCAAAATACAAGAGATAATTGAGACATTTGGAATGGAAGATGCAAAACCAATAAAATCTCCCATAGAAACCAACTACCTGAAGAAGATAGACAGCCAAGATACGCCACTACCAACTAACATTCAGTACAGGAAAGCAATAGGGAAATTGCTGTACATTAGCAGCGCTACAAGGCCTGACATTGCAGCAGCAGTTGGAATCCTATGCAGGAAGACTTCAACACCAAGTCAGATGGACTGGAATGCTGTGAAGCGAGTCATTCTGTTGGCAGCGGATTAATCTTTGACTGTCCAGGCGTTCAACAGTAAACAGATATTTATTGAGGAACAAGAATAATACACTGTACTCTGTAACTTATGATCTCAGCTACTTGTCTGTGAGCTCCATGTGCTCTGCTCTATGCTGTAACTACAAAAAAAAAAAAAAAAAACCAGAGAGGAACTTCCTGGTTTTGTTACTCTAGCCCCCACCTTTTTAACAGAGCTTTATTAACAACTTAACACTATGCCTCGAGACAGAAGCTTATGCAGTTATAAACATATAAACAGTAGTTGTTGCAATACAGACAATAATAAACATTATTCCAACACATTCGCTATCTTAAAGGGACTTTACACTACCAGCTAAAGTTACCAGCAAGTGACGAAAGCACCCTGACAGGATATGTGGATTGGGCCGGAGATACCAGTGACAGAAAATCTACAAGTGGGCACCTGTTTCTTCTATCAGGAGGTGCTATCTGTTGGACTAGTAGAAAGCAACTTTCTGTTACACTATCATCTACTGAAGAAGAGTACGTTGCAGCAGCACAGGCAAGTCAAGAAGTCATATGGTTGAGACAACTATTAAAAGACTTGGGTCAACCACAGATGAAACCAATGAGAATCTTTGAGGACAATCAAGGATGTCTTGCACTTGTGCAGATGGAATGTAACGTCTCTGCCTGTTCGGGTCTCGACGCCACCCTCCGCTCGCACACTGTGGCGAAGGAGGCGTGTTCGTTTTGATTCCTTGCGTAGATTTCTTGTTGCTCAGTCTGAACATGGTCCTAGACTATGTAATGGATTTCCGGCCACACCCGTGTTCTGAGCATTTCTCTCTGGACTGCATAGAGTTAATCTCTTCCTGGCCTGTGTGATTGACATCCTGTCTACCTATCAGGTCTAGGGCTGGGCCCAGACTTTCTATATACAGGATGTCACTTTCTCAGCAAGTCGCCGGTTATTGCATTGTCTTTGCCTGCTCTCCTTGTTATATCCCTTACTACTTTGTTACTTGATTCTCTGACCCTTTGGCTTGCCTTTTAACTATTCTCTTGGATTTTGACTTTGTACTGCATTGCTCGTTTGTTACCGACCCCTTGGCTTCCTGACCTCTCTTTTGTCGTTTGTTTTTTCTTGTCCACTTCTGTGTGTCACTTACCCAGTATAGGGCTTGTCTTCTAGTTGTCCTTTTACCGTTTAGGGTAACTGAGGCAATAGGAAGGGACAGTGGCTGGGGTGAGATTAGGGCTCACTTGTCTCTGTCCTTCCTCCCAGACCGCTGCAGTAGTGTCAGGGTATTGCTACGTTTGGCAAGACCCTTACATGGAAAGAGTTAGCTCGAGAACCAAGCATATTGATGTGAAGTTCCACTTTTTGAGGGATCTTCAAAAGCAGGGACTTCTTGAGTTACTTTATTGCCTGACTGAGGATATGACAGCAGATATCCTTACCAAGCCCCTGACCGCTGAAAGAAACTCGAGGCTTACAAAGAAGATGGGCCTAACAGACTAAGCCTTGCCTGTTGAAAAGGGGTGTTGGAGATATGCAACAGCCAGCTTCATCTCTATATTTGCTGGATTGACTGCAGTTCACATTTATGACACTAGATGTAGCTGTTACTAAATGTTTATCTGGAGACACTCTGTACTTTGTTGTTTTGACGCTGTGTATATACACTTCCTGTATTGTTAGTGTGTGTGCTGAAATATATCTGTTATTCACCAAGTGTGGTGGACCTTCTCTTACTGCATTCATGTTTTACTAAAGTCTGTTCCTGTTATATACAAATGTCTATCTGGTTTTGACTCTGTCACATCCAGCAATCACACTCTGCAACACTCTCCCCCCCGCCCCACCGAACTCACCAATGCTCACGTCCTCTTCTGCTGGGCATCGTTTCCTTCACAAGGGAACTGGCGAAGAGAAGCAGCGCTCTATTGCGCATGCGTGCTTCGCTTCTGCCGTAAGTCTATTGTGCAGGTGACAGCTCCCGGGTGTGGGCAGAAGATGGGACAGACACCGACGAAAGTCATCTCCAGGATGAGAAGGCAGGTAAGTATGGGGTGGGGACGGGGTTGGAGGACAGAATTAGCTTGCTAGGTAGGTAGGGCTGGAAGTCGCAGGCTAGCTAGGGAAACAGGGGGGGGTGATTGAGGAAGTGAGAGGGAGATCTGAGTGAACTGCAATGCATCATGGTAGTTGTAGGCTAAGACAGCAGGAAGCTACCCATGTAAACAAATGCATAGGATACCAGGAGCTCCCATAGAAAGCCAGAAATCACTCAAAACACTGCTAAAGGTATTTGGGTGCACTTATTAACCCATTGATAGCACTAACAGAACTTTTTTTAAAATATTTTTTTGCCCCTTTAAGCCTTTTATGCTGGGTTATCCAATAGTTATCCTTTTGCTTGACAGTAACAATACACTTGTCAGTGTATAAGCAACCAGACATGCAGCTAGCCATGCACACCAGCATGTCCGAGAACACATTTGACTTGCTCTCTGCCCTGTGATGGTGGTCTTTGCTAGTGCTGTTGTCATCATCATAATAATAATAATAATATTTTTTATTTATATAGCGCCAACATATTCCGCAGCACTGTCCAATTTGTAGGGTTCAAGTACAGACAAAAAAGATACATTACAAAGAAATAGTGAATTCACTGGGACTGAGGGCCCTGCTCGCAAGAGCTTTCAATCTATGAGGTAGAGGGGGGTGACACAAGAGGTAGCAGGGGCGGCAACAGACATAGCATTGCTTGTAAAATGGTCAGGCAATTTTGTAATAGAGGTTACTGTCATTACACATATATAAAGCTGTATGAGCCATCACCAGTCGTGTCCTTTAACGTGCAGATGGTGCCTGGACATATAAAGTTAGTCCGATACGGCATCATATCCTGTGAGGTAATGTTGGAGCATAAACAGAGGAGGGTACATTTTAGGGATTCTAACTATGGAAGGGTTTACATTAGGAGTTGATAGGCCTGTCTGAAAAGATATGTCTTTAGTTTACGCTTGAAGCTGTGGAAATTGGGGGTTAATCTGATAGTCCGGGATAGAGCATTCCAGAGAAGTGGTGCAACTCGGAAGAAGTCTTGTATACGAACGTGGGAGGTTCTGATAATAGAGGATGTTAGTCTTAGGTCATTGAGTGAACGGAGAGCACAGGTTGGGCGATAGACAGAGATGAGGGAGGAAATGTAGGGAGGTGCAGCATTATGGAGAGCCTTGTGAATGAGAGTGATAAGTTTATATTGTATTCTGTATTGAATAGGCAGCCAATGTAGTGACTGACACAGACCGGAGGCATTGCTGTAGCATCTAGACTGATAGACGAGCCTGGCCGCCGCATTCAGGATAGATTGTAGAGGGGAGAGTTTAGTAAGGGGAAGACAGATTAGTAAGGAGTTACAGTAGTTAAGGCGAGAGTGAATCAGGGCAACAATAAGTGTCTTTAGTGTATTTGTAGTAAAGAAAGGGCGGATTCTGGAGATCTTTTTGAGGTGGAGATAACATGAGCATGCGAGTGATTGGATATGGGGGGTGAAGGAAAGGTCTGAGTCAAACAAAACCCCGAGGCAGTGGGCATACTGCCTAGGAGTTATGGTAAGGCCAGAGACTGCAATGGAGATATCAGGGACAGATCTATTACATGGTGGAAACAGCAGTAATTCAGTCTATGAGAGATTCAGTTTCAGATAGAGCGAAGACATGATATTTAAGACAGAAGAGAGACAGTCACTGGTGTTCTGTATTAGTGCAGGAGTGATGTCATGGGATGACGTATATAATTGGGTGTCATCAGCATAAAGATGGTAACGGAAGCCAAATCTAGTGATGGTTTGTCCAATGGGGGGCTGTGTAGAGGGAGAAGAGCAGGTGACCTAGGACCGAGCCCTGAGGAACCCCAACGGCAAGGGGAAGAAACAGAGATGGCAAATGATACACAGAAAGGGCGCTCAGAGAGATAAGAGGAGAATCAGGAGAGAGTGGTGTCCGTGAGGCTGACAGAACGGAGCATAGTGAGGAGGAGTTGATGGTCAACAGTGTCAAATGCTGCTGAGAGATCTAGAAGAATAAGAAGAGAGAAGTCACCTTTGGATTTAGCCTTCAGGAGATCATTGGAGAATTTTGTGAGGGCCGTTTCAGTAGAGTACAGAGTGCGGAAGCCAGATTGTAAGGGGTCAAGAAGAGAGTTAGCAGAAAGATGGTGGATTAAACGAGAATAGACTAAGCATCTCTGCTTTAATGAGTGTCAGCCTTGTCCCCTAGCTGTGCCTCTAAAACTTGTCCTTCACATCATATACCTCCTTCTACTCTTCAAGTCCTAGCTTCTCATCCTCCTCCACTTCCTTGTGCATGTGACATAGTCTGTATGGGTCCCCTAAATCCGCAGGGTGGCAAGCAAGATGTGGAAGCTGTTATTCTTCCTCCATCCATTGTAGATCAGTGGAAGTGATTCAGCTTACATGTCAGGGGGATAACATCATTGATGTCACTGTTTTCCCTACTCACAAATCTGTTGGCCTCTTCAATGAGTAGGTAGCAAGCATCCCTGATGAGCTGACACAGCCTGATCTAAAAATAACACATATTCCCAATGGTCTAGTGCGTGATGCAATCACTGACAGCTTTCTGCTGCTCATACAGAAGGTCCGGCATATGCAAGGTGGAATTCCAGAGAATTGGAACAATACAAATCAAGCAGTGCAAAGTCAGTTCTCTCACTGGGAGTCCAGGAAGGTGTTCTTAGCCACATAAGAATTATATAAATTGGCATAATTTGAACCATAAAACTGTCTAACATGCTTGCACCAAATTTATGAAGTATTTTAGACACTTTTCAGATACTTTTACGACTTGTGAGGGGTAAAGAGGTGTGACTTATCAAGTAATAGGTGTGGTCACATAGTAAAGGGGCATGACCAAGGTGTGCCAAAAATGTGGCACAAATTTTTAAACCAACCAATAAGTGGTGTAATATTATGGCGCATTCACATGACTGAGTGTTGGCCGGATTTATCAGCCTGCACCTTCTGCCAGGAGAGGGACCCCTGCCTCCCAGCGACATACTGTCCCATACTGAATACAGTACAGGATAGTATGTACAGTGCCTTGCGAAAGTATTTGGCCCCCTTGAACTTTTCAACCTTTTGCCACATTTCAGGCTTCAAACATAAAGATATAAAATTTTAATTTTTTTGGTGAAGAATCAACAAGTGGGACACAATTGTTAAGTGGAACAAAATTTATTGGTTATTTTAAACTTTTGTAAAAAAAATAAAAAACTTTAAAGTGGGGCGTGCAATATTATTCGGCCCCTTTACTTTCAGTGCAGCAAACTCACTCCAGAAGTTCAGTGAGGATCTCTGAATGATCCAATGTTGTCCTAAATGACTGATGATGATAAATATAATCCACCTGTGTGTAATCAAGTCTCCGTATAAATGCACCTGCTCTGTGATAGTGTCAGGGTTCTGTTTAAAGCGCAGAGAGCATCATGAAGACCAAGGAACACACCAGGCAGGTCCATGATACTGTTGTGGAGAAGTTTAAAGCCGGATTTGGATACAAAAAGATTTCCCAAACTTTAAACATCCCAAGGAGCACTGTGCAAGTGATCATATTGAAATGGAAGGAGTATCAGACCACTGCAAATCTACCAATACCCGGCCGTCCCTCTAAACTTTCATCTCAAACAAGGAGAAGACTGATCAGAGATGCAGCCAAGAGACCCATGATCACTCTGGATGTACTGCAGAGATCTACAGATGAGGTGGGAGAGTCTGTCCATAGGACAACAATCAGTCATACACTGCACAAATCTGGCCTTTATGGAAGAGTGGCAAGAAGAAAGCCATTTCTCAAAGATATCCATAAAAAGTCTCATTTAAAGTTTGCCACAAGCCACCTGGGAGACACACCAAACATGTGGAAGCAGGTGCTCTGGTCAGATGGAACCAAAATCGAACTTTTTGGCCACAATGCAAAATGATATGTTTGGCATAAAAGCAACACAGCTCATCACCCTGAACACACCTTTCCCACTGTCAAACATGGTGGTGGCAGCATCATGGTTTGGGCCTGCTTTTCTTCAGCAGGGACAGGGAAGATGGTTAAAATGGATGGGACCATTCTGGAAGAAAACCTGTTGGAGTCTGCAAAAGACCTGAGACTGGGACGGAGATTTATCTTCCAACAAGACAATGATCCCAAACATAAAGCAAAATCTACAATGGAATGGTTCACAAATAAACGTATCCAGGTGTTAGAATGGCCAAGTCAAAGTCCAGACCTGAATCCAATCGAAAATCTGTGGAAAGAGCTGAAAACTGTTCACAAATGCTCTCCATCCAACCTCACTGAGCTCGAGCTGTTTTCCAAGGAAGAATGGGCAAGAATTTCAGTCTCCCCATGTGCAAAACTGATAGAGACATACCCCAAGCGACTTGCAGCTGTAATCGCAGCAAAAGGTGGCACTAAAAAGTATTAACTTAAGGGTGTCCGAGTAATTTGGCACGCCCCACTTTTCCATTTTTTATTTTTTACAAAAGTTTAAAATATCCAATAAATTTCGTTCCACTTCATGATTGTGTCCCACTTGTTGTTGATTCTTCACCAAAAAATTAAAATTTTATATCCTTATGTTTGAAGCCTGAAATGTGGCAAAAGGTTGAAAAGTTCAAGGGGTTCAATGAGTTGCTAGTTTTAGTTGTTGGGGAGACATCCAGTGGGTATTTTGCTGATCAATGTAAAACAGCAAATGCATCACTGTATGGCTTCTTTCATGTACCCAGGACCATCAAGACAGCATGACAGCCATTCCAAAGATCCCATGTTCTCCATCACCTGAGAGTACATAATAATAATAGTAATAATGATGGTTAAGAGTCCTCCATTATGGTTAAGTGCATAACACCAGTTGCCTGAAGGCAGTGAAATCTACTAGCAGTGTGGGAGTGACTTCACCACCAGCAACTTGGCAAGGTACAAGTACAAGTCGATGACTGGGCATTTATTGTTGTTTCACACATTCCATTATAGATGACTGATGATGGAATGGAAGAATAGGAGTTGGACTAGGAGAAGCAGACAATGATCATGTACTACTTGTGGATGTGGGCTTGCCGCTAGTATGGCCACTAGAATTGCCCCCTCAGGATCCCCCCCTCTATATTTGCCTAAAGTGTTACTACTACCATGACTACAAGTGTCACTATTACCTCTAGAGATGAGTGAACTTCTCAAAATTTGTTTATTTTCAGATTCAGGTGGCTCAGGTTGCAGATTTGTTTCAGATCAAACAATTTTAGTATGAAACACATCTGAAATTGGCTTAAAACACAGTGTATGACACTGTCAGGGCTCCTAGGAACCTATCTATCTATCTATCTATCTAGCTATCCAGTTTCTAGCTCTCTAAGGCAAACATAGCTAATGCGTGAAAAAACAGATGGTAAACAGTGCATACAAACTGCTAGTGTAAGTGCACTGTGCTGACACTTGTTTTTATGCATTTTAGCATTTAAAACGATTCAAAATGTACCCCTTTTCTTTTTTTAGGGTGCTTGCCTGTGGGTTTTTGTAGACACACATGACAGATACATTGCAAAAAGCAAGACCAGGAAGTATCCAAGCAGTAAGGCCAGGGTCACATATGTTCTAAAATAATGTATAATAAGCATTTTTGGAACAGTTGTCCCATTTAGTCTGCTTGAAAACAGCTTTTTAGCAAAGAAGTGTATGGGTTATAGACCACCTATGGAAGATGTAGGGCATAACTCATATACAATATTCCTTAGTTAAATCATTTGATGAACTAAAATAAAATATTGTACGCTATTTTAGCTTTAGTGTGAATCTAGTCTGAAATACATTAAAATTAGAGATGAACGAATCGAAGCTGCAGAAGTGGAATTCGATCCAAATTTCAGGAAATCTTCGATTTGCTACAACTCCGGATTTCCTCACGCTTCGATGCATCAAATCACATTTTTTTATAAAATGGCCAATGCACATGTTAGGACAAGGAGCAAGGGACTCTGGGAGCACGGGATCACCCACAATGTCAAGTGTGCATCTAATCAGCAGCCAGCCGGACCTGTGATGTCACAGCCCTATAAAAACCCTGGGCCATTTTAGGTACAGTCATTTCACATCGCTCTTACTGTATGGACAGACGTCGGCAGGAGCTAGGGAAAGACTTAGAAAACAGATAGAAGTTCAGGGAAAGAACCTTAGAACTGTAGGGAAAGGATAGGGGAGGAAATGAGAGAAGAATTTGGGGTGGTTGCAGGCAGGGCCAGCATTAGGGAGGGGCAAACTGGGCAGCTGCCCAGTGCCCTGAAATCCAAAGAGGCCCCCAGTGGATCCGGACACCCGACGTTTCACTTGGTGCCTCCAATCCTGAGAGCACCACTTTCAACTGAAGCGTTGAAACCCGTTGAAACCTGTCACCTATGACAGAGCATGGAGATCTATTTTCCATGCTCTGTCATAGTGTAAGCCACAGTATAGTGCGCACCTAACGTCTTGACTCAGGCCGACCGATGAAATCACTGCATCGCGCAGCCTGTGCCAAACCTCTTATGGAGCAGGGGAGACTTCATTAGCTTAAGTTGTTACGGGCAGGGCCGCTTTAACCATAGGGCCAACGGTGCACTTGCACTGGGCCCTATGGTACTGGGGCCCCTGTTGGGCATACCTCCCAACCATCCAGGATTCCGGGTCCTCTCCTGGTCGGCAGGAGGTATGTCCCGGTATCAACTCATCTGCGTCCTCTCCGGACGCAGAGGAGTTAAATACAGTGATGAAGCAGGAGCCGTCCACAGACAGCCCCTGCTTCACCATTGTGTGTGAAGCACATCTTTGTGTGCTCCAGTCCCTGGAGCTGCGGGCGCGATGTGATGACGTCACTCACATCGCATTTGCAGGTCCCTGAACAGTCCGGGAGAAGAGACCTCACAGGGGAGCAAGGAGTGGTGAGTATCAGTATTTTATTATGTTAAACTGGTGACAGATGAAGGGGGGTACATCAAACTGGGGACAGATGAAGGGGGCACATTAAACTGAGGGCAGAAGAAGGGAGACATTAAACTAGGGGGGCAGATGGAGGGTGACATTAAACTGGGAGCAGCTGAAGGGGGGCATTAAACTGGGGGCAGATGGAGGAGGGCATTAAACTGGGGGCAGATGGAGGGGTACATTAAACTGGGGGCAAGTTGGAAGGGGCATTAAACTGGGGGTAGCTGGTGGAGGACATCGTCTAGTTGCCCCCAGTTTAATGTTCCCCTCCAGCTACTCCCACGGTTTAATGTCCCCCTCCAGCAGCCCCCAGTTTAATGTCTCCATCCAACTAATCCTATGGTTTAATGTCCCCCTCCAGCTACCCCAGTCTAAACTGGGGCACCAGGAGAGGAGACTTCATATTGTGGGGCAATTGGAGGGGAACATTATAATGTGGGGGCATATAATGTTATGCTGACTGTAGGAGGATTATAATGTGTGGGTGCACATAGAAAAATGGATGAGAATGGGCGGAGTCATCGTAGAAGTGGTTGGAGCTAAATTTGCTGCGGTGCGCATAGCCTAATCACAGGGGTATTTTATGTAATACCCCTCTGAACATAACATAACCAGAAAGTTATTGATGGCGTGATCCAGACGTTTACCATCGGCTAGGTTGCAGCACCAAAAGAGTTGCACTAAACACTTACACAACACATACACAAAGTCATCAATAAAGTTTACATTTGACCCTGTCCCTGTCCTGTCCATACCTGATCTTTATAGAGTAAAATACGCCGACCACCTCTCTAGCGATATCCGTTAAATGCTAAAATAATAGCAATAGCGATTATCACTAGAGCTGAACATATGAAACATTTCTGACAGGCGGAAAAGTTCCATCAGTCACATAACGCATTGTCACCCATTGAATGTCACCATATAAAATCCCAGTTTATGGCAGCTTTCAGATGGGTATAATAGCAGGTGCTGATGGGTTGGCCCACTTATGAAACATCTGCACTGGGCCCACCAATGTGTTAAAACAGCCCTGGTTAGGGGACCAGGTAAGGTGAGTATAAGATTTTTATTATTTTTCTGGAGGATAGAGGGGAATTAAAGCTGAAAAGGGGTGTGGTAACTAATAAGAGGCACTATAATAAGAGGGCACTAGAACTGAAGGGAAAACTATAATAAGTAAAAAAGGGGAGACTAGAATTAATAAGGTGGCACTATAATAAGAGGGAAATAATAAGGGGCACCATAATAAGGGGGCACTATAGCAAGGGCGAACTAATAAGAAGGTACTATTATATGGGGGAACTAATAAAGGGTTATACACACGTGGACAAAATTGTTGGTACCCCTCTTTTAATGAAAGAAAAACCCACAATGGTCACAGAAATAACTTGAATCTGACAAAAGTAATAATATATAAGAATTCCATGAAAATGAACAAATGAAAGTCAGACATTGCTTTTCAACCATGCTTCAACAGAATTTTTTAAAAAAGAAAACTCATGAAACAGGCCTGGACAGAAATGATGGTTCCCTTAACTTAATATTTTGTTGCACAACCTTTTGAGGCAATCACTGCAATCAAACGACTCCTGTAACTGTCAATGAGACTTCTGCACCTCTCAACAGGTATTTTGGCCCACTCCTCATGAGCAAACTGCTCCAGTTGTCTTGGGTTTGAAGGGTGGCTTTTCCAGACGGCATGTTTCAGCTCCTTCCAAAGATGCTCAATAGGATTTAGGTCAGGGCTCATAGAAGGCCACTTCAGAATAGTCCAATGTTTTCCTCTTAGCCATTATTGGGTGTTTTTAGCTGTGTATTTTGGTTAATTACCCTGTTGCAAGACCCATGACCTGCGACTGAGACCAAACTTTCTGGCACTGGGCAGCACATTTCTCTCTAGAATCCCTTGATAATCTTGAGATTTCATTGTACCCTGCACAGATTCAAGACACCCTGTGCCAGATGCAGCAAAGCAGCCCCAGAACATAACAGAGCCTCCTCCATGTTTCACAGTAGGGACAGTGTTCTTTTCAAGATATGCTTCATTTTTCTGTCTGTGAACATAGAGCTGATGTGCCTTGCCAAAAATTTAAATTTTTGTCTCATCTGTCCATAGGACTTTCTCCCAGAAGCTTTGTGGCTTGTCAACATGTAGTTTGGCAAATTCCAGTCTGTTTTTTTAAAGTTATTTCTGTGACCATTGTGGGTTTTTCTTTCATTAAACGAGGGGTACCAACAATTTTGTCCACGTGTGTATAAAAAAAAGGAAACTAACAAAGGACACCATAATAAAGGGGGAATTAATAAGGGGGCACTATAATAAGGGGGAACTAATAAGAAGGTACTATAATAAGTGGGAACTAATAAGGGTGACCATAATAAGGGGGAACTATTAAGGGGGCACTTATAATAAGGGGGAACTAGAACTAATAAGGTGGCTCTATAACAAAAAAAGTACTATAGCTGATAAGCTGTACTCTATGAGGAGACAGTATTATCTATTAGGTGGCATAAAGTGGATCGTTATTATTCTGTGGAGGAACAAAGAAGGTTGTACTGCTTACAAAAAAGGAGTGTTATTAACAATAATAATAATAATAATAATAATAATATCCCCTTTCTGACCCAAAACAGTAATAATCCATTTTTTGTCCCCACATAATAATAATGCCCACCTTTATTATTTTGTAAAGGACACAAAGGTGTGCATTGTTTATGTGTAGTGGGCAGAGAGGGGCATTATTACTTTGCAGGGGCATGACGGTGGGAATTATTACTATGTGCATCATTACTGTGTAGGGTCACAGAAGGAAGCTTTAATACCATGGGAGGCATTACTAAATCACTATTTTAATTATATAATCAAATTTGATCTGTGTAGAAGAGGTATCTGTCACTGTATTGTGGTAATATTGTTTTTTGTACAGTGGCAGTCCCCAAATCCGCTTAAAAAATGCTTAGAGAAAAGTCCTGCAAGCAGGACTTTTTTCTCCGCATTTTTCGGGCGGCAACCCGGCCTTGTATAGAGGTATTATTGGTAACATTAGTGCATGGTGTGCTTTGTTGCATAACAATATGGACATAATATTTACATTTGGTTTTTGTATAGCATTATTATTCAATAAAGATATAAGTCTTATTAGAGCCTAGCGAATACCCTAATACTAGAAATCAATTCAGCAGCACTCTGCACAGTGTATACCAACTGAATGTGTTTGTTTTGTTGGATTAATATGTGAGAATTTGGGGCCCCACTTTTAATTTTGCCCAGGGCCACTCTTTGCCACACATTTACAGCAAGAATTTGCAGCATAATTCACATTGAAAGGCCAACTAGTTTTGACATGGGGAACATGGGGTTTTGCCAGTTCATTAAGCCCTAAAAGTTGTGCAGGTTCTCCAAATATCCCCCTTATACTACTAAAACTTCCATGTTTACAGCTTCTGGAAGTTGGCCCAAAATGTCATTTTTGCTCAGGTGACGTTTTGCAACCCTATACTTGAGGTCCCCTAGAACCTCCAATTTTTAGTCTTTTGAACTAAAATTTTGCACAGCTTAGTTTTATATCATTGACAAACTATGTACCAAATTTCATCAAAATCTGAGATGGTGAGTTGTGGACGACCTTTAAAATTGGTCCACTTGACTCAATGGCAAATATGCCCCTTATTTTTTCCCCCACTAATAAACACGTATAAAAAAAAAAGCGTGATAAAAGCAGGGCAGGCACGGTTCTTTCTACCTGGCACTAACATGGACCTGTAAGGCTGAGTTCACACTTAAGTTAGTTGGTCAGTTTTGGCCCCGTAACTGGCCAAATAAGTGAAGTGTGCAGTGGTTCTAAGAGCGACGACTGTTATGTGCATGTCATACTGACTCACAGTATTATTTGACTACCACAGTAGGCTCCCTATGCATGTTACTGCAAGGCACATTGTTCTACCCCACTATACAGGCTCTCTGAAACCAGGAAATAGCTGTTTTTTAGCGATATTTGCCGCAAATTAATTTGGATCGAAGCAAATTTTTTTGGGAATTCGAGTCGAACTGCAGAATCGAACTTTTGAGAAATTCGCTCATCTCTAATTAAAATGTAAACTGAAAAATAGCCTTATTGAAATGTCATTTCCATGTGAAATAGAACACTGTAAAGTTAAAGATCACATTTAACAATCCTTACAGGAAATCTCATTATAAAGTTCAGAAAAAGAAGGATTAATTCCTCACTTGGTACTGTATGTGCCCTGCATTCTCAGTTCATTGTGCATTATAGTTCTATTGTGCAATGAAGTTCAGAGAGCTTAAAAGGAACCTGTCACATTGAATATGCCATGTGATCTCCTAGCAGCATGTTATAGAGCAGGAGGAACTCAGCAGATTGATATACAGTTTCTATAGAAAATATTCAGTAATAACTTGTATTTTATTCATTGAATCCCTGCTCTATCATTAGGAGTCCAGTGGGTGGTCCTATTCAGTGAGTTAAAGCATCAGTGCACACAAATCTGGCTTTTCACTACTGACTCCATGTTTTCTCTCTTCTCATATCGAGTGTTGTAAAGCTAGCCTCAAAATATTAACACGGCATAAATTTCAATGCTAGATGAATATAAATCCTTCCTCTCAAGTGGAGGAATCTGTCTCCATAATCTCCCCAAATAATGACATTGTGCATATATGGCCCCAGTATATTACACAATAATGTAATGTATAGTGAGAAGCTTTTATATCATTTAAAGGCTGACAAAATATCCAATTGCTTAACAATTACCTTAATCCTTAGTAATCTACCCAAATCAGACTGTAAAGGGTTTGTCCAACTCCTAATGCGTGTTTTATACTGATGACCTATCCACAGGTGTGATGATTCTGCTTAAATATGGCTATAATTCAGAGAGGTATTTTGGTCTCTGGGTAGCGTATTTCTCTCTAGTTCCATTTATTCATAATGTGCGCAGCCCTAATCCTAGGTATATGGTAAATAGAAGTACCACTGTAACAAAAGGGCTTTGTATCCATCCCAGAATGGCTCAATTGAATTCATATACAGCCTTGAGTGATCAAAGAAACATGCATTGTCCAGACTGCAGATAGATCAGATATGGCTGATAACATTGTATCAATCCACTTGGTCTCAGCTCTATACAAAAGATCTGAACTTGATTGCATTAACTCATCAGACTTGCTGTTGCCGGTGACCTCATTCTGGGAGGTGGCATAAAGGGTATAAAAGATGAGGTAAGAGGTCTGTGGGTGGAGATTATGCTATGGAGTTGAGACAGACCATCACAGACTTCCACTGAGAGAGATTATCACTGAGATGCTACTATGAGCAGGCAGGTTGGAATGCTGCTGCTGACGATGATGAATCTACAAGAGACTGAGAGATATTACAGAGAGACTAATGCTGAGATTCCTGTGAAAAGCATGCAGGCGGGATTATTCTATTGATGCCACATGCTAGGAGTTAAGGCTGAGAAGCCTCCACTGGTGACTCACACTTGCCATGTGTGAGTGTTGGACTATAGAACCACATCAAGGACATGTGTGGTAAAGTAACTATTTCACCTTTATCCCGTTTATTTTATTTGTACTGTATCTTGTAACTAGTAACTGTTAATGCTTGCATATATCTGCATATCTGTTCTGAACTGTATGTGTTAGATGTTAATACCGACCCATTTAGGGGTTAATAAATATATAAAATTTAGAAAGCTTGTCTTGTATTTATCTGTGAACCCGACACTCACTGGAGGTGAGTGTGGTTTTATATGAAAGAAGGCTCAGGTGGGAGCCAAAGCGGTTTGGCGCACTGAGGATCTTTCACAACAGGATAGCCCATCAGTATCTGATCTGTGGCATCTAGGAACTGCAGCTCCTCTGCTACTACTTGTAAAGGAGCATGCTGATTCTGATCCATGTCCACTGCAATAACTTCCAGCACCAAGAAGCTGCTGGAACAGCTGATCTACTTGGGGTCTGGGTGCCAGACCCCACAGATCAGATGATTATCCTGTGTATAGATCATTAGTATGAAATATGCATTAGGAGCTGGAAAACCCCTTTGAGCCAGTGCCCAATGTTGCGGTTTTGGAAATCACAGCATATCAATTATACCTATGGATATGATGGCGGTTTCCCTATAGGTATAATGGAAGCAGAAAGTTCGCAGAGGAAACCGCAGTTTTTCTCAAAGCGCTTTTTTGCTGCAGCCCACTACGTGGGGCCTTAGCCTCAGGCATTGCAGAAAAGCAGTTTTTTTGTTGCAGATTTTGCTGCGTTTTTCGAGCCAAAGCCAGGAGTGTATTGAGCAGAAGGTAGAAATATAAGAACTTTCTCTGTATTTCCTATTCCTTTTGTAGCCATTCTGGACTTTGACTCAAAAGAAAAACACAGCAAAATCTGCAACAAAAAAAGCTGCCTTTCCATAGCATGGGACCTTAACCTTAAGACAAAGGCCCCACGTAGCAAAAGACAGCTAAAAAACACTGCTTAAAAAAAAAAATGCAGCGATTTGCATTTTTTCGGAAAGCATACACACGTGGACAAAATTTTTGATACCCCTCATTTAATTAAAGAAAAACCCACAATGGTCACAGAAATAACTTTTAAAAAGTCAGACTGGAATTTGCCAAACTACATGTTGACAAGCCACAAAGCTTCTGGGAGAATGTCCTATGGACAGATGAGATTAAAATCGAAATTTTTGACAAGGCACATCAGCTCTATGTTCACAGATGGAAAAATGAAGCATATCTGTGAAACATGGAGGAGGCTCTGTTATGTTCTGGGGCTGCTTTTCTGCATCTGGCACAGGGTGTCTTGAATCTGTACAGGGTACAATGAAATCTCAAGACTATCAAGGGATTCTAGAGAGAAATGTGCTGCTCAGTGTCAGAAAGCTTGGTCTCAGTCGCAGGTCATGGGTCTTGCAACAGGATAATGAACCAAAACACACAGCTAAAAACACCCAAGAATGGCTAAGAGGAAAACATTGGACTATTCTGAAGTGGCCTAATATGAGCCCTGACCTAAATCCTATCTTTGGAAGGAGCTGAAACATGCTGTCTGGAAAAGGTACCCTTCAAACCCGAGACAACTGGAGCAGTTTGCTCATGAGGAGTGGCCAAAATACCTGTTGAGAGGTGCAGAAGTCTCATTGACAGTTACAGGAATCGTTTGATTGCAGTGATTGCCTCAAAAGGTTGTGCAACAAAATATTACGTTAAGGGAACCATCATTTCTGTCCAGGCCTGTTTCATGAGTTTTCTTTTTTTTAAAATTCTGTTGAAGCATGGTTGAAAAGCAATGTCTGACTTTCATTTGTTCATTTTCATGGAATTTTTATATATTATTACTTTTGTCAGATTCAAGTTATTTCTGTGACCATTGTGGGTTTTTCTTTCACTAAACGAGGGGTACCAACAATTTTGTCCACGTGTGTATGTCATATTGACATGCTGTGTTTTTCAAAAAAGAAATAAAATAATTCATTGATAGGATGTCTTTTGCTAATATATCAAAACTGACTCTGCCTAGGCTGTGCTATCCTGAGATGTCAAAAATTCAATAAAAGAGTTTGCAAGAAGAAACTGTTGACTAAACTACATAAACATATGCAGAACGCGATTCCCTTTATACAATGATTTTGTCTGCATTCAGTATGGTTAAAGTCATCAGGCAAGTCCAACAGAAGTTCAGCTGACTGAAGTCTATATTGCCACTACATGTATCATGTGTCTGTAACACCTAGGGAGACATCCACAGATGTTAGCGAAGCTGTTTAGCAATCTCTGTTTATTTTCATGGCTTTATATGGAAGCAGGGACAACAGTATGTTTTTGATACAACAGATGGCCTTAGTTACAATGCTTCAATAAGCAAACATAATTATGACTTAACTCTTTGAGGAACTGGCCAAAGTTGGCGTTGAGGGCATTAACAATTTTTTTTTTTATTTTGCCTCTTTGCAATTGCATTTAATATTTTTATTACTGTTACTTTTTTTTACAGCATACACCACCATCATGAATTGTTATAGATTTACAATAAACATTGTTATGCTTGCCAAATGAGCGTATATTATGTTATGCACTAAGGATTAAAATTAATAGATTATATTTATAGTTGAAAAAAGTGTGTTATTACTGAGATTTTAACATTATATTTTTATATCTAATTTAATTTAAGGTTAAAGACCCATGTAGCAGGCCGCAGCAAAAAAGTGCTGCGAGAAAAACCGTGGTGAATTGCCACTGCGTTTTTTTCCACAGCGCTTTTCACAAATTTCTGCCTCCATTATACCTATAGGGAAACTGGCAGCATTTCCGTAGGTATAATTGACATGCTGTTATTTCCAAAACCGCAGCAATTTTGGAAATTGCAGCGCGTCAGCTGTGCGTATTTTCCCGCAATGTCTGGATGGGATTTGCTAGAATCAAGTCATTATTCTGACCTGAAACTACAACTCCCAGCATGCATACTTGGTCTGCTGTTCTTGGAACTTTGATAGACGTGAATGGACTATGCTGGGAGCTGTAGTTTCTTAACAGCTGGAGTTAACTGAATAAGATACAAATAAAAATTTCACTGTAATAACAAAATCCAACAATACAAGATCAAACATTGGGCAAAACACCTAGGAAATATTATTATCATGGAACAACAAAAAAGGAAAGCCAAAAAAATTAAATGTTCTTACCGTCCGTGTCATTCTTAGCCTTCATTTAGATGACCGTACTATGAAATGGCCATGAAAAACATCCTTTTTTCACTGCTTTTTCTCACCTGAGGGGCAGCCGTTTTCAAGCATCCCTCATACATTACAGTGTGAAGGGATCTGTGAAAATGGACAAAGATAGAGCGTGACCTATATTTTGACAGTCCCTGACAAAAGATCATCAAAATATCGGTCATGTGTATAGCCCCCATTCACAGATATTAAAAGTAATGCGGTCATCCCCTTATGAGCTTTGTATATTTTAAGTGAAACATGCATGTTGGGATAAATATATTTGGAACTATCGCATTTCAGACCATCTTAGTATAGGTAGGGACTTATAGGGTTGTATTACAGGGCTAGTTTCCGGCTGGGGCTTCAGTTGCCTAGGTCTTAGCTCCAAGGTTAGGTTATGAGGGTATGATAGGCCTTTTGTCACTAGGGTGTTCTAGGGATAGAGTTGGTGCTCAATATACATTTTTCAATATATACCCCAGATACCGACCTCATTTAACTATTCATCCTATTGCTACGTCCACATCATGAAATGCAGAACAGCATGCACAAAGCAGAAATAAACTTATGTAACAGTTGCAGAGTCTCATTCTGGCTAAGAATCTAAGCAAGTTACCTACCAAAGACTATTTTGTGGCTCCTACCACCATACATATTTTTATTTGTAAAACAGGGAAAGCAGAGTGACTTGAATTTTCGATGTATTTTTTTTTATAGTTTTCAAAAGTTTCAGTGTAGGGAGGGGTTTGGCTGCAGGAAATGTCCCCTTGACAGCAGCATTTAAGAGGTTAATTGTCCATGATCAGCATTATCTTTAATCACAGACAAAACTGGTAGGTCCCTGCTGAGACCCATCACTCATGACACCCAGATCCTCGGCTCAGTTCAAGACGTAACATCCACTGTACATGTACAGTAGATTTTAGGAAGGGATTAGTAAAGGCTATATTAAGTTTTCACCCCTTTGCTTTTTTTGCTGCAACATTTTTTTACATTACATTTTTTGAGCCAAAGCCAGGAATGGATTGAGCAGAAGGGAGAAGTATAAGAGCTTCCTATATATTTCCCATTCCTTCTGTAGCCACTACTAGGTTTGGCTCAAAAAAACTGCAGCAAAATCTGCAACAAAAAAAGTTGCGTTTTTTGAACATGGGGCCTCAGCCTTAAGGTGGAATTAGAGCTGATTTTGAGGCAGAATTCCTCCATGTGAACATACCCCCAAGGCTGTGAAAACACAGTGAAAAAAACTCAGAGTTTTACAGTATCGGTAAAGTGAATGAGATCCAGAGGGGAGCAGCTCCAGTTTTATTCTATTTCAAGTGAGATTTTTTTGCCAAAACTCAATGTCACCTTCGTTTTGTGTTTTACCTCTTTTTATGTCAGACTGATATGATAAATACAAATGATATGCTTTATTTTAAATAAGAGTCACCTTTAAAATATTTTCTTCCCGTAGCCTGGGGCAAGCTGCTTCTTCTGTTGCTGATTTCCTCCATGTCTGGTTGAATAAGAGTAAATGCAATCCCTCTTCTTCCTTTGAGCCACGTCTATCAATTATTTGAAGTTAACAATGAGAAGAGATTCCGATTTCAAATACCAAGTAATACACATTGGCATCTAGAGGAGAAAAAAACGCCTCACCCTCCTACATCATGCAGCATCTTGTCAACGACTCATTTGATTAAAACATCCCTAAGGGGTCGTACATTCAATTGAAGTGGAATTGCTCTGAAGCCATAACTTTTCGGAGACAGGCTGCTTCTTTGAAGAACAAATGTGTAGATGCACTATTAATTCTATTGTTAGATTGAAATGTGCTGTTATGGCTCTCAAAAAAGGAGCGTTACATGACAGTATTGTTTATTAAGTAAGCCCAAATCTGCTACATTTCTCACAGCTAAAATTGTCAGTCTTATTCTAAAAGTTGGAACAAAATGGGTGGTTGCCATTTACTTGGCACCACCTGCCTTGAGTTTCTTAGCATACAGTCTACTGACAACGCTTCAGATTTTTATTCATATTAGACTTTGACGTGTTCCTTATTCATAGAGGAGAATAATATAACTGCATATTCTAAGCCTTTGATTCCTGCTAAGAGTTTTCACAATTGCAGATGGAAAATAACGAAAATTTTATAAAACTGGGTGATTAGAAAATACTTATGTCCGTGGCAATGATATTTATTCCAATAGCAATTCAGTACTGTACTGCCAAGTCATGGTTATATGTGAACAAAGGGTAAAGGCTGCCAAGCTTGTAGGTATCCCATAAGTCCAGGGCCGGCATTAGGGGGGGGCAAACTGGGCAATATCGATAACAGAAAGGGACCCAGCGTCATGTGCCGCAGGGCCCCTTTCCGAGGTGAGTAAAAATAACAAACATTTTTACTAACCTGTCCTTGCGTCCGACGTCACCTTCTTGCGTTCCGGACATCACCGCTGATGCGCTGAGGACTGGCCTCAGCGGTCACGTGGGGCGTGCTCACATAACCGCTGAGGCCCAATCACAGGCCTCAGCGGTGACGTCCACAACGAGTGACGTCAGCCGCAGTGAAGAGGAAGCGGTCGCCGGCGGTGATAGCGGAGCAGCGCGAGGAGGCCCAGGAGAGGTAAGACATGGTGAGTATAACTGTTTGTTATTTTGCCTTACCTCCCCGAGGCCTTCGCTTATTATACTCTGGGGTCTGAAGAGACCCCAGAGTATAATATAACACTAGTACTAAGGGAGTCTGTAGGGCCACTGTGGAGCATTATTATACTGGGGGGGCCTCTGGATAGCATATTATGCTGTGTAGGGCCCCTGTGGAGCATTATACGGGGGGGGTCCCTATGGATAGCATATTATACTGTGTAGGGCCACTGTGGAGCATTATCCTGGAGGGGGGGAGGCTCTGGATAGCATATTATACTCTGTAGGGCCACTGTGGAGTATTATACTGGGGGGGCCCCCTCTGGATAGTGTATTATACTGTGTGGGGGCCCTGTGGAGCATTATACTGGGGAGGGGGCCCTTTGGATAGCATATTATGCTGTGTGGGGCCTCTGTGGAGCATTTAATTGAGGGGACCCCTCTGGATAGCATATTATACTGTATAGGGCCTCTGTGGAGCATTATAATGTGGGGGGGCTCTGGAGAGCATGTTATATTCGCTGGGGCCACTTTGGAGAATTATACTTGGGGGCCCCTCTGGAGAGCATATTATACTGTATGGGGCCACCATGGAGCATTATACTGTGGGGGGGGCCCTCTGGAGAGCATATTATACTGTTTTGGGCCACTGTGGAGCATTATACTGGGGGAACCTCTCTGGGCGGTATATTATACTGTGTAGAGGCCATTCTGGAGCATGTTATACTGTGTGGGGTCACTGTGGAGCATTATTCTGGGGGGCCATCTGCAGAGCATATTATATTGTGTGGCGCCACTGTGGGGCATTATTCGTGGGGGGAACTAAGGAGCATTATACTAGAGGGCCCTCCGGGTAGTATATTATACTGCGTGGGGCCTACTGTGGAGCATTATACTGGGGGACACCTTGGGGAGCATTATATATTGCGTGGGGCCACTGTGGAACAAAATCCTGGGGGGGGCACTGTGGAGCATTATACTAGCGGGGGCCATCTGGGGAGCATATTATACTATGGGCCACTGTGGAGCTTTATACTGGGTGGGAAGGGGCAATGTGGGAAGCCTGTTATACTATGTGGGACACTGTGGAGTTTATTATATTGTGTAGGGCTTCTCGGGAGCATATTATACTCTGTGGGGCCATTGTAGAGCATTATACTGGGGGGGGACTGTGGGTAGCATATTATACTGTGGGGGACCACTGTGGAGCATTATACTGGGGGAACTCCTCTGGGCAGTATATTAAAATGTGTGGAGGCCATTGTGGAGCATGTTATACTGTGTTAGGCTACTGTGGAACATTATACTGGGAGGGCACTGTGGGATGCATGTTATATTGTATGGAGCATATTATATTGTGTGGGGCTGCTGGGCAGCATATTTTACTGTCTGGGGCCAATAAGAGGTAGTATACTGTGTGGAGCCTTATATACCTTGTGGGGCCACCAAGGGGGGCTCAGGGGAGCATTTTATACTGTGTGGGTCCACTGTGGAGTATTATATACCATGTGGGGAAACTGTGGAGGGTTCAGGGGAGCATTTTATACTGGGGATCATTATACTGTGGGGGGGGGGGCTCAAACTTCCTGCTGGCAGCCCTGTGTGCTATGTCTTCATCACAGCTCCCTCACTATAATCTTGCACATACGAGTAGTGCTCCATTTCCATGTCATTCCCCATACAGTACTGTGGATGAACTGGCCATGGAGTTATTGGGGCCTGCACAGTACTATAGGGGCTGACTATACAGGGAACATACTTAGTAACACCAGATAGTCAGCACATACTGTATGTAAGACTTCAGTGAAGGAGCCGTGGTGTAGGCTATTAGCAGGAAGCTGTTGGGTGGGGCCCCAGAACAAGTTCCTCTGGTGGGCCTAAGGCCCTTCAGTCCGACACTGTATAACGGAGAACTATTATATATAAGGGTGAATTACTATATATAATTGGGAAACTTAATTATGAGTGGGCTATTATAAGGGGGAACTATTATTTATAAGACGGGCTGTTATTTATGAGGGGGGAACTATTATATATAAGGCATCCATTATAAGGGGGGAGCTATTATTTATAAGAGGGGAACTATTTATAAGGGGGGTGTAATTGTTAAGTGGGCTTATTTATATAGGGGGCTATTAGTGATAATGGGGACTATTATTTATAAGGGTAACTATTATTTATGAGGGGGCTATTATTAATAAGGGAGCAGTATTATTTTTACGGGGTGACTGTTACTGATAAGGGGGAATATTACTGATACAGGGCAATATTTATCATTTACAAGGAAGCTATTACTGATAAAGGTGTAATATTATTTATAAGCAGGGACTATTATTTATAAGGAGGCGCTATAATAACTGGGTGCAAAAATCTATTAGGCAGTACAAAGGTGCTCATTTGAATTGTGTGTGGTAAATGGGGCTTGTTATTACTTTTTTGTTGGCAGAAAGGAGGCGTTATTATAGGGGTTGCCACTGGAAGACGATGGTGTTGTTTGCATATCAGCATTTGGGACCCCACTTTTAATTTTGCCCAGGGCCCCACTTTGTCTAAAACCGGCCCTGCATAAGTCAGAACATTAGAAGAAAACAGATCATACAAATCCCTAAAATCAACAAGGAACAAGACTACAGTGTAGCAAGTATGCGCCAGGCTAGAAAGTACATGCTGCCTGCTGATATGTTTTGGTGCCTTTATATCTTGATGCATTGTACCAGGGGAGCCGAATCTGGAGATGGCACTGTGGAGGAGGCATAAGATGGTGTTTAGTCCCTCCTCTCTGGTCACAGTGGCTTTGGCACCAAATCCTCCTGCAGGTCCTAGAGCAGCACAGTGATAAAGGGAATACATCAATGAAAATGTAGAATTGGCGGTTTGTGAGCTATGCAGTGCTTCAGGCAGTGACAGCCACCGGCTTCCTCACCTCTGAGTGCCGCTACTCTTCCCTTTCTCATGCACATTAGGATTTCTCCCCCACCTCTTGCTCTGAGCCCATAGGGTGCATGACATCTCTTGGATTCTTAAAGGCCATCATGCACTGGATTTTCCTTCAATAGCCAATTTCTAACCTAACCATCAGGTTTTAGTTAAATGCACTCCTCCAGGAACTATGTGTCTGATTAATATAGGTTCCCAGCTTAGCTTGCTCCTGCGAGGGTATCTTCTGTTCTGGTTTGTCCTCCGTTCTTATGGTTTTCCTGTGTACTGTGGGACTATGATGGTTGACAGCAATGGATGTTAATAACAGTAGTATAAACGTGGCCTTAGAGAGAAAAAAAAGAAAACAAAGGGGAAGTTGCAATAGATGGGCAGCTATTAAAGGCAAGGTGATGTTAATACAGAAGGATATCAGTTATTAATATTATCAAAGTCTCAACTGCTGACCTAACATAGGAGCAAAAATGATAAAGGGGGGTGATGGTTGGTGGATAGAAAAATGCAGATGGAGGGATTGGGGGTAATTTTATGGTAGTGCGTCATGAATTAAGGGAAGTGCTCTTAGGCCCTATCAGGATCTCATGAGGTCCTTGAGACAGGGAATCCAAGAGGTAACAAAGGAATCAATAGAATTCCCAAGGAAAGTGGTAAGGTCCTTCATGGGCTGTATGTCCTCTACATTATGTATCCAATAGGTTAACCAGAAGGAGAAGCAAGGGATTTCCACAGAGCTGGAATACAGGATCTATCAGCATTAACAACATGTTTGAGGACTGAATTAATATTGCAACAAGAATTTGGAAAGATAAAGCAAAAAAACTCAATTTTCTGAGGTAGGCTAATTATTCAATATTTTCTGATACAATTTTGCAGTTTGGCACATTTAATGCCACATCCCCTTTTCTCTGAGCCATGGCCTTTTTGAATGTCTAAAACACATATTTAAAAGTTATATAACATATAGTCTTTACAGATGTCACTTGCATAGTTTGAGTTTCAATTTCTGATCATTATTAAGATGCTTGCTGTCAGTGAATGAGAACCTTCTTTAGTCCTGTTTTAGAATTGTATCCAGTCTATGCAATGCTCTGTGAGCTAAACAGCATGGCCTCCAGACTGACACATTGTAGCAATCTACCAAGGCATTAGTGTAGCCCACAGAGCATTGCTTAAACTGGATACAACTGTATCCTCTTCTAGGCTCAGCGTAGGATTAGCTTTATACAGGTTTAAATGTACCCAAATATAACCAAAAGTGTTTACTGAAAGCAAAGGAACATTATGAAAATGACAAGTAACTGAAATGTAAAGAATATCGGAAACTTGTAGAACTTTTCAATTATAAAGGGTTTTACTTTATAGGGATTTTACTTACATAAAACCAGAATAGCCCTATCATTTCCCCAAGTTTGAGTTATGCAGAAAGTTAGAGTTAGCAGTTTGCTGCTTCCTCAGAAGTTTTAGGTAATTATTATTATGATTAATAATAAATACTAAATTATATTGACTGTATTAAAATTATTCAACTCTCTATAGCATTGAAAACATCAGATCACTACATATTAAGTTGGCTAAATGAAGCATAAATGTCCCAAATAAGCTCTTATGAAGAGCTAAACACCATAACACTGCCTGCAGGCTTCAGATTCATCTATATCCCGCAGATATAGAGCCACCACAGGGAATACTGGGACAGTCTTGCTGTTCTGTGCATGGAACATAAAAATCTCAAGAAGGCAAATCCCAATATTTTAATAACCATAAGACCTAAAATTGGAATGATTCAGATCATAACTTCCAGCACTCACTTAAGAAAAATGAATTGATGTCAATACTGCAGACCATTTTGTGACAAGATCGCCTTAGGAGAATCATTTAAAGAGGATTCTCACATCTTCACTCTTATGTGTAGAATAAAAACAAGGCACTAGAAGAAGTCAAGACAAAGACTCCTGCAGAGCTCTATTACAGAAAAAAGACTGTCAGATTGAAGAAACATATCGAGTGGACACCCATTGTTATGGTATGCTGTGATGCATGTACCTGAATTGAGTGCACAGAACAGTTAACAACAAACCTCACACAGAACAGGAGAACCTTGCAATGAGAAGTCTTGGTAAATATCACAATATAACCTTGAAAGGTCCAGACTTCCTTCCCTCAGTCACCAGGGATTGTAAAGGTCCAGGCTTTGACCCATTACGCCAACAACACAGAAAGATTATTCATTGACATTAAAGGTCACTTTGCTCTTTGAGAGTCTTCGTATACAGTATAATGTCAGTTCTAATGTTACTGCATATTATCCAGTCCCTACTGTATACGACACATATTGATTTTATATGCAAGGCAGCATACAGAAGGTATGATTTAGAGGAGTTTAACTACCCAAGTCATTTTCTTTGAAAGTTAGCACTGGGTAACGTTAAATATTATTTAAATATAGCAAAAGGATGACTGGTACTAGATCTTATGCTTCAACAAGAGCAATAATAAAATGAACTGGCACTTGCAGTAGCTGAGATTCAGGAGTGGAGGCCCAGGGGAGGTGTTTGCAATATAATAAACATTTATACTCATCTTGTCTCCTCAGCTCCTTTGCAGTGTCTGGCAATCCCATCGTGTCCTCTTCTAGCCTGTGACTGAGATCACACACCAAGGGGTCCCTGCTGAAATCTGTGATTGTACCTTATCAGTCATAGGGGGCGCTGATGTTATGACACTTAGATGCAAGTGCGAAAGTTCAACAGCACTGCCCTAGCACTATTATGCTTCGTTCACACCTGCGCTTGCTGTCTGTCCGTTGCCAATCCAGTGAAAATCTCGGCGAACTGGATTGGCGTCGGATACAGACCGGTCAGCGGCGCATTGGTTAAAAACCCATTCATTTGAATGGGTTTTTAAAGCAGTGCGCGGGTGTGCGCTTACACCCTCTGCGCTGCGAATCCTTTTTTTTTCGTCGGACACGAAGTCCTGCCTGTCCGACTTTTGTTTCCGACGAAAAAAAAAAGGATTGGCAGCGCAGAGGGTGTAAGCGCACACCACAAGCACTGCTTTAAAAACCCATTCAAATGAATGGGTTTTTAACCAATGCGCCGCTGACCGGTCTGTATCCGACACCAATCCAGTTCGCCGAGATTTTCACTGGATTGGCAACGGACGGACACCAAGCGCAGGTGTGAACCCACCCTTACTGCAAATACTGTATATAAAAATACATGAAAATGAGGTTCTTGGTTTTTACACTTTGATAAGACTGTATTTAAGCCCATCTACCAATGAAAAGGTGACCTCTATTAAATGGGTCCATACACTAAAATGACTCACCTCTTATAGCCATGACCTCCCATGATTATAGGGCAAGTGTATTTCAGTCATATTATGCCTAGCATACACCACAAACAGCCTCTTCTCTGTAGACTTGTAGCCTCTGAATGAATAGGCGAGTATAGTTCACCCATATTATCCTTTAATTGAAACCAGCCTTGGGCAGATGGGTGGTGGGCACGAACCAAAATGGAGTTTAGCCACACACCCCCAAATGCACAAGGACAACAAATAGACAAACAATATGAACAAGAAATGCAGGTGCGCATTGTTGTGGCTGCAATACAAATGCGAACACAAGTTGCGACAGGTTGCACCAAGAGTATTACTGCAAATACCTACTAGATAACCCCTTTAAACAACCCCATAAGATTCACTTATACTGACACAAAAAACATAAAGCACCATGCAATAAGATACAATTTATGCCTCGCTTCATTTTGCAGGAATCTATAGTATTGGTGAGTTCTAATCATATATTGACATGTGAGATGCATGTAGGAGAAAAAATATAGCAAAAATAATGTCTCCATTCTACAAAAGTGCAAAATTCATGTTTCCTCTTTCTCAATTTCATGGCATTTAGCACTAAGGAAGCAAGTGATGCGAATGGTGCAAAATACATCTGAAAGATATAGAAGGCTGTGGCAAGTTTCTGTTTTGTTACACCCCATTGTTATGTCTTTTTAATTTGGAAATGATTGAAAACAAACTTAGGTAAACTAAAAAGCTACTTGTTATTGCTCCTTCTCTATTCCTGGATTTTATTCATATTAATACATTGTATAACTTGCACACAAGTAAGATCAAGACTGAGGCACAGCGGCATTTATGATGGGAGCTGTATATTTCGCTTTTCTTTTTTTTTTTTGTAATTTTTATTAAAGATATTTTCAATACAAAATCCAAACAGAAACATAGAAACAGGAGGGGAGGGGCAGATACCCACAGCCCCAAACAGAGTGAAGTGCAATCACATAATCAAAGCCCAAGGGCCAACTAAAAAGAGAGAAAAAGGAAATGAAAAAACAAACAAAAAGAGAAGGGGGGGAGACAAACATGAGACAAAGGAAAAGAACAGGGGGGAAAAAGAGGAGGAGGAAATGGGGGAGGTAGGTCCAGGATCACAAGCCCTGCAGGGTGCAGTAAGTGTTCCAGGGGGCCCAAATAGACTGGAAGGCATCAATGGTATTATTAAGACTCACAGTCAGATACTCAAGCCTCCGCACATCCTTCATCCTGGCCAGTAATTCAGGACCAGTAGGGGGGGGCTACACTCTTCCAATGTTTAGCTATGAGAGTCTTAGCCGCTGTGCAAAGGTATAGGAAAAGCCTGGATACCCTCCTACCCAGACGTCTCGGGGGAGGCCAAGGAGATAAACAATGGGATCAAGGGGGACACCCTCACTAAAAGTGCAACTGTCAGAGCCTTAACCTCCCTCCAGAAGCCCAGAATAACAGGACATGTCCAAAAAATGTGGTGAAGGGTACCCACCAGCGCCAACACCCTGGGGGAATCACAGGGTTCAACGCGTGAAGGAGAGCAGGGGTATGATACTAGTGCATCAACAGCTTATACTGGATTTCTCGAAAAGTCACACATTGAAAAGCACTTCTGGGCACGAGACCATACAATCTGCCACCTACCATTTAGATATATATTGGTGGCACAAGAGGGAATCCTCAGTATGGGAGGACAGAAGCTGATAAACAGAGGAAATAAGTCCTCTAGTAGACATGCCCGCCCGACAAATCTTCTCAAAGGCAGTGGGCAGAGTAACCTTAAGGGACCCATGAAGTGAGTGAACAAAATGGACCACCTGGGAGTAGTGAAGCCATTCAGTGGAGGGAAGATTCATGGTAGACATGAGATAATCAAAGAATCTGAGCTCCAGTGTCGCGGGGTCTACCATATCAGCAATCCGGAAAAGGCCAACTCTGGACCATACCCTGACCATAGCAGAGGACAGACTATCCAGCAAGAGAGGATTAAACAGGATGGATACCACTGAGGAGTGCGAAGACACCAGGGGGAACCTAGTGCAACAGGTGGACCACACAGACCTAGTAAAGCGAATGGGGCCAAGCAGAGTAGGAGAGAGGGGGGCGGGGGGGAGCCAACCCACAGTAGAGCGTTAGGATGCATGGGTGCAAGCCACAGCTTCTCCATTTCAACCCATTTAGTGTACGCCGGCATAGCCGACCAAAACGGGATACAGCATAACTGCACTGCCCAATAGTAGTGCAATAGGTGCGGAACAGCCAGTCTCCCACACCCCATCCCCACCAGCATAACTGAGTGAGGTATACGGTGTCTTTTACATTGCCATATAAACTGAAAGATCGCCTTTTGCAGGTTCCGAAGGTCCGCACGATTTCGCTGTTCTTTAATAGGCGCCGCTCAACTGATTCTGGTGCAATGTTTTCTCTACTCACAGCATTCCCAAGTAATACATACAGTTAGGTTTGGGTCCTGATATGCTAATTACGCTCTGTGCTGTCAAGTGGTTTCGGGAATAAATACGAAAGAATAATCAAGCGCACCAGAGGTTAAAATTGATTGATATTTTATTGTCTCAAATTAAATGAAATGCCCATTCCATATTCAGCCCGTGCCCCTGGGCAGTGGGAGGATCAAGTCACACTGCCCAGGATCAACTCACAGCTGAATGCAGGATGGGTGTGTTTAGTGATGATGCGGCAGTGCTCAGTAGTAGTAGAAAATTCCCCCTGTGCTCCAAAATCCTTATTTGAATAAATAATAAAAGTGCTTTTTCTCCACATCCCTGGGGCTCTGAAATATAAGAAAGGTATGGTTTTTATTCTGCTAACAGCATCTACAGCACTATGGGACCACTTTAAAGTAGCTGGGGGCACTGATAGACTCCCTTTAATTTAGCACATCAGACACCAAAACGAACTACAATTCCTTGGCAAATGACAAAATGACTCCAGCTTTGCCAGAATTATATGATGAAAATAACTAGGATTGTTGGTGGTTGTAAAAGGTCAATAAATACTTGTATTCCCCACTATATAACTACAATGGGGTACTTTTATTAGGACTTTTTATTGTGCTGTTTCTCTGTTAGTCCACCTAGAAAAGCATGAATAAATTGATAACTGGGTGTTACCAGTTGGAGTGGTGTCCTTACATCGGCAGACAGCGTAATGGAAACATCTACAGTTGTTGCCAATTTATTCATTAATATTTATGAGGAATTACAGAAGAACAGCACAACGTAGAGCTCTAAGGAAAGATACTTTACAATAGTTAGTTTGTGGGAATTACATGTTTTTACAAAGCCAGACATGTCAGGAGAAGTGACAGTTCCTCTTTAAGTGTCAAAATGAGGCTGAAAATCATTATCATAATACAGAAGGGCAGGAATAACTGGTTCCAGCTGTCACCTAGAGTCATAAAGGGAAATCATACTGTCTATGAAGACCAGCTCTGGAGCTATTACAAAGTGGAGAAGCAGATGAAGAGATGAATTAGAATAAACTTTATGGGAGGAGAAATATAATAAGACAGTAAACTCAGTAATTTACACACCAGCTCATCCCAACCTATACTTTTAGCAGTATGTAATTAGGCATATTTCAGCTTTTAATTAATGGAAGCCTAAAATCAGCAAGAGGATTACTCTTCCGCTCCACTGCACAATAATTTCAGGTTATTGAACCAGTCAGTGGGAAATTTTCTTCTGTAGAAGCGACTGTCTCATATTTATTTCACATGCAAAGCTTATGATAAAATCTAGTTATGAGTTAGTCCCATGTTATTGTAAAATCACATTTCAGGCCTATTTCCATCCAATTCCATTTCTTCTCCAATGCCATTCTCTATATTTAATTCACACACCACCCCCAATATATTTATGTTATGAAATAAGGTTTTCTCTTTTCTACAACTAAATCTGTGTAGCTTTCTTGTTGCATTATATACTCTACAAACTATAAACAGATGAGACATTTCATAAACAAATTTGACAAAAACTTTTAAGCTGAGGCCCAATGTTGCAGGCCGGGGCCTCACGTGGAGTTAACACCACAGTTTGCCCGCGGCAGAAACGATGCTGAAAAAAAAACGCACTATTTTACAGTCACAGCAAAGTGGATGCCATTCTACATGCAGCGGACACACTGTGGTTTCCAAAACCATTGCGGTTTTGGAAATCACAGCTTGTCAATTATACCTACGGAAACGCTGGCAGTTTCCCTATAGGTATAAGGTTTCCGCTGTGGACGTTCTGTGAAATGCGCTGTGGGAAAAAAAGTGATGCATTGCTGCCGTGGTTTTTCCCACAGCGCGTTTTTACTACTGCCCGCTACATGGGGCCTTAGCCAAAAGCAGCTTTTTTTGTTCCAGATTTTGCTGCAGTTTTTGTGAGCCAAAGCCATAAGTGGATTGAGCAGAAGGAAGAAGTATAAGTACTTCCTATTCATTCTCCATTCTTTTTGTAGCCACTCTTGGCTTTGGCTCAAAAACGCAGCAAGATCTGCAACAAAAAAATGCTGTGTTTCTGCAACATGGGGCAATAGCCTTAAAGTGACTGGAAAAATGTTTAGACTTTTAAACTGGAAATTGTCAACCAATTTCATGTTGTTGCCCTTTTTGTCCAGAACACATTTCACATAGGAGGAAATAAATTCTCAACCCAAATCTTCCAAATGTTTTGCGCTCAACTTGAACCCCAGACTTCTTGGATTCATCACATATGAATCACTATCATATCCCGGAGTCCCTTCAGACCCCAGAGTATAATAAATAGAGGCTCAGGGGAGAAGCAACAAAATAAACATCATGTCGACTCACCTAAATCTGAAACATTTGGGGTTTGTTACCCATGAATCATTATTATACTCTGAGATGTTCTCAAACCCAAGAGTATATTAAACGACACCCAGAGGAGGTGCGGCAACATTATAACAAACGTCTAAGCATCATGCCGGTGCATCCCATGTGGCTTCTGTGACCTCAGGGGTAACCCCAGAGTGTGTGACATCAGCCAACAGGCCAGAAGAGGACACCAAGGGACCTCCAGACCCACCACCGAAGCCCAGGGGAGGTGAGGAAGGTGAGTATAATGGTTTATTATGTTCTTGCACCTTCCCTGGGTCTTCAATTATTATCTGAAGAGACCACAGAGTATAAATAATAACAGCTCTGGTTTATGCCAAACAAATGAGAACTTGCAGTCTTAGAAACTTTACTAACCTAAGTGGTTGTAGCCAAGTCCAATTGACACAGGGTACCCTGGTACAATATTGTCAGTCACAAAGATATATCAGACATATTGGATCATTGCCTACTGTGGTGCAGCACTTCCTACGCCGAGCCTGTATCCACCGCAGCTGCAGTAGTAAAATCTAGATGAAAATGTTGGGTAAAATGGATAGCAGGTAGGAACCTTACTGAAGTAGCTTGTCATACAGCTCTTGTGCTCTCTGCGCCTCCTGCTTACCAGGTGAATAAATGATGCATTTCGCTAAGATGACAAAGATTTTCAATTAATACACAGAATGCCTGAAGAAATAAATCTCTTTTCTTTGTTAGTTTCCTTGGAGAACATGTTGAGTACACATTCTGCATAATAGATCAAGCTCAGTCTTTGTATTAGATGGTATTCCTCACACAGGTGCATAGTTTATGTGGAAAAAAACAGATTTCTCTAAAACTTTTCTCAGCAGGCCACATCTGTATTGTGCTCTATATCTTCATCCAGCATCTATGTAATGGCTGACACAATGACCTAAGCTGCAGCTCATCTTAGTAAACTTATAGGAATATATATCAGTATTTATGTATAGCAGGTATTGATAGTAAAGTTGAGATACCCTGGAGATTTTCTGTGGGCCAACTTTCTAATATTAAAGGGAGTCTGTCAGCACGAAAATTGACATTAATCTACTCACAGTACTTTGTAGGGCTTCTGGGATGGTTTCCAAATATGAAATGCCCCTAAGGCTAAGGCCCCACGTTGGCGGCTGCAGCAAAAAATCGCTGTGGGAAATCATATAGTTTCCGCAGCGCATATTTTTCCACAAAGTGGGGATAGGATTCCCCATAGAATCCCGTATCCACTTTGCTGTCACTGTAAAAAGCTGCTTTTTTCCCCGCCGTGTTTACGCAACGTGGGGCCCCGGTGTAAAGCGCCTTACTGACTTACATGCAAACACATTCACAATCATTTTTGCAGCATTACACTACACAGGGTTTGTTTTCCCATCTGTAACCATAGAGATACATAGGTCTGGATAGGAGCTGATGACACAAATTACAATATATGTTCTCTGTTAAAGGGGTTTTCCAGGACTTTTAAAGAGATGACCATTCCTTAGAATAGGTCATCAATTGAAGATATGTGGGGTTGCAACATACAGGCTCCCTGTAGATCAGCTGCATGAAGCAGCAGCAGCACTGCATAGCCTGTTCATAGCTAAGCCCCATTCAAGTGAAAGCACTAAGAGTAAGCACTAAAGAGGCTGCAGCCCTCCTCAAACGGCCAGAGCTCGGGTGTTGAACCCCTACTGATCTTGAACTGATAGCCTATCTTAAGAATAGGCCATCAATTACGTAGACTGTAAACCCCTTTACATAATTTTTCATCATTATTCTTTTAACTATACAAACTATACATTGTGCTGTTCCTCTGTTATGCATATAGAAAATTCATTAATAAATTGACAACTGGGGGATACCATTCCACTTGTCAAAGGGGTGTGTCCTTACACAGCTCTGACTGGACAATGTCATACAGCATAAGAACACACCTCCACTTGGTAGTATCTGAATGTCAATTTGTTCATTACGTCTAAGAAGAATAACAAAAAAGAAACAGCAAATCAGTATGACAAAAAAGCGCTTCAGCATTGTAATTTCATGAAAAATACAGGTATTTCCTAATACAGATGTGTAAGGGGTACTGACAAGTTCTCACTCATTAAAACTATATACTATTTGCAAAAAATAATTCCAGCCATTTTCCTCTCCCATGTCAGTAGAGCTGACAGGTCCACTTTAACCATATCTACACTTGTACACCACAACTCTACAATTGTTCTAAATAGGCTGAACTCAACTACTAATATAATAATCCGCTTTGTCATCCTAGGTATCCATGTGTTTATGATGTGCAGAGCGTGTTAATAATTCAGGTCAGATCCAAATAAAAAATCAACTGAAAAAGAATTGAAAACAACTCAAAGAAAAATGAAGGAATGAAAATATATTACAGAGATTGCCGATTTTTCTGTTGATTTTGCAAACAATGGCAATAAAATGTGGAATAGTGTGGATGACATTTTTACAAACAGAGGAGTTTTCTTATTCAAGAAGCATGTATTCAAAGAAAGTGATTTTTAAGATGTACAAGGCTGGCCATACATTGTGGATTGCGGACAGCCATCATTGTTTGTATAAATGATCCCAGCATCAATATTAATAACTAAACTGGGGTTACAGTTTAAGTGGTAAAAAAAATGCAGTGATTCTGCGGAAGTTAGCCAAAAGTGGCCAATTATGCCAAACACACCAATGATGTCCAGCATGACCACTCTGTTTTTGGGTCAGCAAACACACATTTTTGGAATCTACATGGCAGACTGCCACCCGTACCTCTGCTGAAATGGCTAAAATCATCTATTTCAGCCAAAGAAAATCTAATGTTTATGATGAGCTTTAGATATTTCAATTTCAGGCTATAGGCCATCTGAAGAGCTGTAAATAGTAATTCTACATAACATCATCATACCCACCACCATTCTGGGGGACTCAAGCTGTCCTTGTATTACAGGAATGGCCATTCATTTGCATGCCACCATGTAATGCTACATTTCCACTGAAGTGGCCTGGCTAGACATAGCTTTCCCCTGCAAAATCAGCTGTTTGATTCATAAAGAATTTTTAGTATCATCTTAAAATTGATATGCAGACCAATAACAAAAATATTGCATTTATATACAGAACACATTCATCTTATTTCCTAAAGACTAATAAAGAAATACATCGAAAAGTATAGTTTGTTTGTTTAATGTGGAGGCGAGATTACATACACTCTCATTCCTGGTGCTGGGACTGTAAAGCACAGAATTTTTTCCCGGTGCATTTCTGAAAGGTCAAAAATATTGCATCTCCACAACGTGGGGCATTGGTCTTATGATGAGGGCCCACAGTGCAGGTAAGTACATTTTTTGTTGTAGATTTTACTACCGTTGTTTAAGCCAAGAGTGGCTTCAAGAGGAACAGGAAATATAAAAGGAGGCACTTATACTACTCCCTCCTTAGGCTCAAAGAAACACATCAAAATCTTCAACACAAATAAAGGTTTTCTGCAAAGTGTGACCTCAGCCTTAGGCAGGGGCCACATGTAGCATAAATACCGCAGTTCTGTTGCGGCGGAAACACCGTGGTTTTTGCCATTTTTTACATTGACTGTAAAGTGGATGGGATTCTGGCTAATCCCATCCACACATTGCAGAAAATAAGCCGCAGTGGAAATGCTGTGATTTGAAAACTGATTGCGTTTTTGGAAATTGCAGCATATCAATTATGCCTATGGAAACGCTGGTGGTTTCCGTATTGGTATAATGGAAGCAGAAAGTCTGCAGAGGAAAACTGCGGACTTTCTGTGAAAAGCGATGCGAGAAAAATGGAATGTGTTTCTGCCACGGTTTTTCCCACAAAGCTTCTCTCAATTATCAACCATCCTTAGAAAAATGGAGAGCAATTGTTTTCTGTTGACCTTGTTGCGATATTAGTGCAATCCTCAGAGCGAGAACAAGTAGAGTAAATTCATCTGCTTGAAAAAAATTTTCACTGAACCTTTCAATTTGCACTTCAGCTGCCATTGTAAAGGTGTAAAGACACTGAAAATGTATTTCTAGCACTAATTTTCCCCCACAATTACCAGCTTTCTAAATCTCAGCGTAATTATATGTTGGTGGACTTCTAGTGTCTTCAGGAAACTACTAAGAAGGAAAGAAATATGGCGCTATAATATTACTCTTTTTAACCCTTAAGGGATTGGATAGCTCCAAGAAGTATGGTATCTTAGGATGACTTTAAAGATTACATGAGGATGAAAAATGAATGAGAAGGTGACATAACTGATAAAAAATTGTTTGATGATTTAGATTGTTTTAGATTAATCTCAGACTACATTAAACTATCCTGACTCTTATATCATGTAAGAATAAGAACACCAATGCTGCATTTCTTTGTCAAATTTAGTTTTTAGGTCTAGGCAAAGATAGCCTACCTCTGATCCTAGGCAATAGCATTTGTTCTTACATGATAACTAATGTATTATACAATATTATTATATAAATATACAATAAAGGATATTACTTAAAACATAGCTTTTTAGGGAGTCTGTCAGCAGGAAAAACGTTATCAAACTAATGACAATACTTTGTAGGGTGGCTTCTACACTTTCCAAAAACGCCTTTCTTATTCTACATTGCAGCTCCATTTTCATGAAGATCTGCGTTTTTATTCTTTTACAAATTTTCTGAAAGGTGCTTTAGGGACAAGTCCTCTCCTGCAAAGACTTTGTTTTCCACTCCAGATAACTGCTCATAACTGCAACAAAGTATGAAAAAGTGGAAGATGTCATTCAAGCAATAGAGGGCAGTGTTAGGCAGAAGTTAGGGGCAATTATCTACAGTAGAAAGGTAAGCCCTGGCAGAAGAGGACACACCCCTAAAGCCCTTTTCAGCTAATTTGCAAAAGAATAAAACACAGATTTTCATGAAAATGGAGCTACAATTCAGAATAAGAAAGATATTGTTGGAAAGTGTTGAGGCAGCCCTACAAAGTACTGTAATTCGTCTGATGCTGATACCTGCCAACAGACTCCCTTGAAGAGCTTTGAATTAACTACTGGAGCCTGCCACCAAACCAGTGAAAACTCTGAGTTATATCCCAAAATTTGGAATTCACTTGTAATATATTACTGTAATGTATTACTGAGTATGATTACGGTTCAGTGGGCATGTCCTCTTTTGCCTATGTAACATGAAAGTAATAAATATATCTGTAAATAGAAAACTGTCAAATATCCAATAGTAGATATTGATGCCTGTTGAAGACAGCAGCATAATGCATACTTGGATAAATGGGAACATTAAAGCCCTGCCCAAGGACTTCCCCCAAACCAGCAGGTAACTATGCACATTCTGGATATATACAGTAGTTCACATCTTTGAAGACAGTGTATTTAATATAAATGTTATGATAGTTTTAAAATGTTGCCTAGGCTTTTATAAATATATCTTAGGGGGCGTTCACACTACCATTGCTAATGTCTGTGTCTGACATTAAACAGCCGCAGAGAATGGACACAGACGGTCACTGATCCAGCATGCATGGCTTTCTCTTCCGTTACAAAAGTAAACAAACATGATGGAAGATAGCTTTCGTCATGTTGTTTACATTATTGTCAATGGGAACAGACACAAAATCAGTCTGACCATTCTCTGCGACAGTTTAATGTTCGATGCGGTCATCCTATGACGAAAGACAGCAACGGACATTAACAACAGTAGTGTGAACTCCCCCTTGGTCTGAACTCAAGCAGACTCTGTAGGGCAACTTTTTCACACACATAAATGGCGTGTGGTACAAAAATGTAGTTCAGTAGCCATGTCTCTTTTTAGAATGTATATATGAGATAGACTGCACAAAATAATACTCTTGTCTGAGATTTTTTTTTGCAGTCCTGACTACAATATCACAGGCACAAAAGAATTTGTATCAAAAAGGAAATGTTAACTCTCAGAAAGACAGAAGAGTCTGGAAATACAAATTAATGGCAACCTTAGAAACACTCAAAACAAGGATGAATGAGGTGAATGGCTTGATGTAATTTACATCAATTACACAGATTTTTAAGGTCCCCCAGCATTTCATAGTGATATTCTATCAATAGGATAGGTTTGCAGTATATGATTAGTGGCAGTCCAACACACAGACCCCACACCGATCAGCTGATCTAGCTTCTGCTGGGTGCTGGAAGCTGTAGAGATGGATGGAACTAGAAGCATCTCTTCAGACCAGAGCTGCAGTTCCCCAGCCCCATGCTATATAGTGCATAGGGTCGCAGTTTTGTGCCTATAACATGAATAGGAACAGAGTAGCTTCCTGCTCTGTCTGTCTCTATAGCTCCTGTAGCCTGATCGGTGCAGAGTTCCTCCCCTGATCAGATACTGAAGACTCATCATGTGGATAGGTCATCAGTATGAAAAACCCTGGGGTGGGAGTCAACAACTGAGAACTTTCAATTTTTAGTTTTATCTGCTGGCTAGGTCTGTGTTCACATCTTCATCATGATTTTTTTCTTTTCCCCTCCACTGTAGGAACAGCAAAACTGAAAGCTCATTGGGGATGGATCTGTCATATGACAATAATAGCGTCTGTAAAGTTTTCATTATAGCATCTGTCATTTTAGTGGATAAAAAGTCCTTCATACAAGACATTTTCATCTGTGATTTTTGATAGAATCTGCAACAGAGGCCCCTGACAGAACCTTCAACACAAATGTGAACACAGCACAATAACACAATACAAAGATATTTTTCTTTAATTATTTTCTTTTAATGTATTAAAAGCAAAATTATATTAAAACATGATGCTAAAATTGTAAACTGCCACAGAGAATATGTGGCCATGTTACCAAGAGAGTCAATATTTTATTTTTCAAAAATGTTGCTTTTCTCAGATGGCTTTGATACAAGAAGCACATTTTTGGAATTGGTTATTGCCTTTTACATAATTTATAGTCAGATTATGCACCATATGTTACATATTACATAAAGAGTAGATTTATGACTGACACAGAATACTATACAATGACATATCAAACACTTAAGATGGTCAAATAGAAGAGAATTTTGGAAATCTAATGTTATTGCTGAGGAGCAGAATATACCGGAGACCATATGTTTTAAACCATTTATCTTTTATTTCACTATTCATTTTTACTGTTGTGACACAAGGTCAGCTAAAAGGTCACTCGCTCTGATGTTACAGAATCAATCTGAAAACATTTCCATTTTTATTAAGAATTTGCGGACTGCTGACTGCTGAGCATTTGATTTACAGATGGGAGGCTGCGACTCGAAGGTAAATATTTATAGAATTCCTTCTTTTTACTCTAGGGCTTTCATTCACTAAAGGTCAATAAATCAGTAATAACATTGGGCATGGAGAGGGAACCACATGGATGATGATATGAGCATCAATACATGTATAATCAGATACCAGCATGTGACAGCAGTACACACTGGACAGAGTTAACTCACTCAATTGCAAACTCCTGTCACCTACATCTCAAAAGCATCTCCAAAAATCACCCTTTCCTTTCCATGCAAACATCAAAAATCTTTATTGTCGCCCTGATTCACTCTAGACTTGACTACTGTATCTCCCTACGAATCGATCTTCCCCGCAATAAACTTTCCCCTCTACAATCTATCCTGAATGTGGCAGCCAGATAGTGAATTAGTTAGGAAGGGCTAGTAGTGGGTGGGCTAGCTAGTGAAATAGGGAGGGTATGTGAGTGAGAAAGGGAGGGGGTGTGAGAGGGAGTCAGCTCTGAGTGAAGCGCAAGGCATCATGGTAGTTGGAAAACAGAACAGGAAACTGGCACGCAGAAGATGCTAGGAGCTCAGAGAGAAGCCCAGAAATCACTCAGAACACTGCTAAAGGTATTTGGGTGCACTTATTAACCCATTAATAGCAATAACAGACCTTTTTTGAAAAATTATTTATGTTTGCCCTGAAAACCCCTTTAAAGCACATCCTAAAGACACATATCTTCAGGCAGGACTATCACAATTCCTAATCTAATTCCTTCTGCAGTTAGGCTCCCTGAATCTAACTCTCCTCTGTTCACACACCCCCATCATCCCACAGGATATGATGCCTTATTGAACTGTAACCCTGTTTGCCCAGGCACTTTGGATCTGTTCATAAAAGGACACTGGCTGGTGACAGCTCATACAGCTTTATTTATTGTATAATTATAGTAACCTTTCTCATAAAAATGGCTGGTCCACTGTATAAGCAATGATATCTCCTAGGTTGCCCCTGCTACCTCTTGTGTCACCCCCTCTACCTCATAGTTTGTAAGCTCTTGAAATATTAAATATACATCTTTTCTAGTTCTGTACTCATGTTGGACGTTTATGCTGATGTATCATGTGCATTAGTAATTTTTGCTTGTTTATAAGCTCTTGAAAGCAGAACCTCTCACTCCTATTGTGTGAATTGATTTCTAATATTGTCATTTTGTCTGTACTTGAACCTTACCATTTGTAAAGTGCTGCGGAGCATTCTGGCGCTATATAAATAAAATGTATTATAATTATTAGTTAACACAACATGCTGTTAGGTTCAACAAGTCAAATATCAGCTCTGCTTCTATGAAGGCTGTGGAATATTTAACTGTATAGTTTCCAGAACGCAAAATTTTAAAAAGAGGCCTGACATATGAGAAAATGTCCTTCTTGCGTTGGACTGGCTCAACTCATAATTCCATGTTAGGAAGGAATTGATTTAATTATTCACAGAGCAGACACAGATAGGTAAAATGGGTCGGCCGCGGCACGCAATGTGAAGCTGCAGGGCAGAGACTGTAAGGTAATCACTGGGCTAATTATTTCTTGCTAGAAATTAGTAGTGAGCAAAATGTATTATGCCGGTCATTTTACAGCTACAATACGGCCAAATGGATATTATAAGTTAGAGAATTAAACTATGAAAATAATAATACATTTTCAAGGCTATTCTCCTTGGTGTACCACTTGTCTGAGAATGTATTATGAATTCTGGAGAAATTTATCATTTCTATACACCGTGTTCCAAATTATTATGCAAATTATATTTTCCTCTTATTTTCCTAAATGGTCGAGGCAAATGTCAGTCACTATAATGTTCACATCTTCAACCATTAAAGTATATATCAAATTGTACTGGACAAACCTTCCAATGATAACTTTTTTTTCACAAATTAAAACATCTAAATCCACTGTTCCAAATTATTAGGAGCAGCAGAGTTTCAAAAGATTTTATAGGTTGTAAAGGACTGAAAATGTTCATTTGTTGAATTTGTGGCATTAAGAGTTCACATTTACTGGAATCAAAAGTTATTTCAATCAAAACATCTTAACAGGCCAAGCTACATGTTAATATAGGATCCCATTCTTTGGCATCACCTTCACAAGTCTTGCATCCCTTGAACTTGTGAGGTTTTGGATAGTTTCTGCTTGACTTGTCAAAATAGCCTCCCAGAGCTGCTGTTTTGATGTGAACTGCCTCTTATCCTCATAGATCTTTTGCTTGAGGATACTCCAAAGGTTCTCAATAGGGTTGAGGTCAGGGGAAGATGGTGGCCAGACCATGAGTTTCTCTCCTTTTACGCTATAGCAGCTAATGACACAGAGGTATTCTTTGCTGCATTGTCATGCATGATGATCATGAATAAGGAAGAAAGTGGTCAATCTGAAACTCTATATACTTTTCAGCAGTCATTTTCACACCTTCAGGGACCCTAAAGGGGCCTACTAGCTCTTTCCCCATGATTCTGCCCCAAAACATGACTCTGCCACCTCCTTGCTGACAGCTCAGCCTTGTTGGGACATGGTTGCCATCCACCAACCATCCTCTACTTCATCCATCTGGACCATCCAGGTTTGCACGGCACTCATCAGTAAACAAGACTGTTTCAAAATGAGTCTTCATGTATGTCTGAGCCCACTGCAACCGTTTCTGCTTGTGAGCACTGTTTAGGGGTGGCCGAATAGTAGGTTTATGCACAACTGCAAGCCTCTAAAGGATCTTGCACCTTGAGGTTCGTGGGACTCCAGAGGCTCCAGCAGCTTCAAATACATGTTTGCTGCTTTGTAATGGTATTTTAGTAGCTGCTCTCTTAATCTGATGAATTTGTCTGGCATATGTCCCTATCTGCATGAACCCGCCTGTGCTCTGAATCAGCCACAAATGTCTTTACAGTAGAATAATCTCGCTTAAGTTTTCATGACAAATCTAATGTTTTCAAACCATGTCCATGACGCTTTTCGGCAGATCCCTTTTCTTTCCCACATTGCTTGAAACCTGTGGCTTGCTTAATGATGTTGAACGTCCTTCTTAGACTAAAGCCCCATGTAGCGTTGCCACAGCAAAAAAGCACTGCGGGAAAAACCATGGCGGCAATGCATTGTGTTTTTTCCGCAGCACTTTTCACAGAAAGTCTACAGAGGTTTCCTCTCTAGGACTTTCTGCTTCAGTTATACCTCTATAGGGAAACCACTAACGTTTCTGTAGGTATAATTGACATGCTGCAATTTCCAAAACTGTGGCAGTTTTAGAAATCGCAGCGTATCCACTGTGCATATTTTCCTGCAATGTGTCCCATCCACTCTGCAGGGACTGTAAAACGCCACGTTTTTCTCTGTGGCGATTCCGCCACAGCCAAACCTTGATGTTTACGTCACGATGAGCCCTGGCCTTAAGTAGGTTTCCTTTAACTGGGCCCACGTGGCAAACTAATTACCACAGGTGTTTGATATTTATTTCAGTGATCCAAAGAGCCCTGATACACAATACCACCCATGAGTTTCATTGAAAAACAAAAATGTCATCTTCACGATACTTAAATCCGATTTGCATAATAATTTGGAACGCGATGTACTTTGTGTTAGACAGAAGTTAGCATTGAATTATACATTTAGACCATTTGTATCACGCACACCATTTGTATCACACACAGTAACACTCGGTGTATCTTTCTTTTTTAATGTATATAGTAAAATATAAATGTACTACAGGGTGGGCCATAAGTATGAATACACCTGGGTGGGCCAAAAGTATGGATACACCCAGATACCATTGTTTTTCTTGTGCAATTCTCCATGTGTTTGATGTGTCACGTGACCCCCTTCCCACTGAAAAAAGTAAAGTTGAATCCAAAAGGTGATATCAGCAACCACTTCCATTTTATCTGGGTGTATCCATACTTATGGCCCACCCTGTACATGTAAAGATCCATTGTTTTAGGTGTTGTAAGCTTTTGTGGTATTTTTTCAAAAGTAGTGGTGTAGCATCCTGGGAGATCACAATGCATCTCTATTTTACATTAGTGAAGGACTCAGAACAATATTGCGATTTTTGGTCATGCGTCAAGAGAGGCAGTCAAAATCGCTGTGTAGCCCAAGTCTTGGTATTCTTCAGATTTTTGTTTGGATCCATAAAAAACAACCTTAGGCTAAGACCTCACATTGCGGAAGCTCAGTGTTTAAAAATGCATGACATAACCAAAATCTCATTCAATTTGCTGGTAAACCTCATTTACACATTGCAGGAAAAAAAGTTGTGGAAAAGCTGCAGCATGTTAATTTTAGCTGCAGAATCACAAGATTTTTCTCTATAGATTTAATAGGGGAAGACAAAACACGGAGGAAGATGCAGCAAAACTCAATGAAAAATGCTGTGGAAAAAAACACGTTTTCCTTGCTTTTTTTCTGCAGCATTTCTAGCTGCATTTTAGTGTATGATGATCTATCCTTAAACCAAATTTATCATTAGGCCAATGGCACAGCCTAACAAGCCCTGGTGTACACAGCCAGGCACCCACTTCTGAGTGTGTGGGAGACGCCACATTATTCTGCCACAACTTATATATAAGGCCCATTATTGACCAATGTAAAAAGTCTACATGCCAGTCACTAATGGGTTAAAGATATTAATGTCGATAAAATAAATCATATCATATAAAAATTGAAAAGAATAATACAAAGATAAGAAAGATCTTGTACGGCAGTACTGATTACCCCAGGAGACAAATAACAGGGTGAGACTGTAGAAACACACCATAAGTATTATACAGAATAATGTCTAATTGATGGTTAGGTAATACCGGTTGTAACATACCTTAATCAACTGAACAATACAATAGTGCAAGTATGTACAAAATGCCTAATAACAGTACAGATAGCTAACAACTATAGCGATGGAGACAGACTAATGATATTGTATGTACAATAAGCCACAGTACATCACAAATTACTATACATCAGCAGATATCAGCATCTAGTTTCTAATGCCGTCCTGCTGAGGCTTGAAGACCTTTGGAACTTTAAGATTTTTGAATGGTCTTTGAATTGTATCTATGCCACGGGCCGGTACATATGTATACAGAAGTGCATGCTCCTTGTTTATTGTGTAGGGCTAAATCAAATACAGTGGGCAGATTGGGCGGTCATTGGTCACCCAAAGAGCATTGGTCCTGTGTGGCCACCTGAACCAACTATATTGCAATCCACCAATTTTTAACATCAATATGGACCTAATAGACTCCCCATATACAGTGCCCAAATACATGGTCTTATACAATTCTACATGTATATGTGTCATACAGTTCATATATCAGAAAACTCACCACCCTCTTGTCCTACTTCTAGATTTAAAAAATTGGTCTGGAGAAATCTTGTGCAGTGCCACCATCTTAGGCAGCTTAATCTGAGGGCCTGTATACCTGTATATAGTTTAATATACTAGTGTATGTACACGAGAAAGTAGTGAAGAAATAGATTATGTGATGTAAATAACATCCATTAGGCTTCCTGCACACACATTTTTGTGGAATTTTGGGGGGGGGGGGGGAAGAGGGGGCCTGTATTAAAAAAAAAAAAAAAAAAAAGATTTTTTTTTTCCCCCAGTACTTTTTTCCTATTTTTTCCTGTTTAAAAATGCCTGTAAAAAGGGGATAGAAGGCCATACCTAGAGCATGCTGCTTTTTTTGGAGAAAAAAGTCATGGACTCAAAAAATGCACCAAAATGAGCAAAAACATTACGGTCAATGTACTAGTATTTCTCTATTGCTAAACCAGCTAAACCACCCTAAGTGAAGTTCATAACAATTGCATTACATTGTATTCCATCACACTATAAAAGCCTGAATGTAATATAAATGTACAGCATGTCTTGCACGATATGTTCTTACCTCCAGATACTCAGTAAATAAAAGGTAAATATACCATCGGTCATATGCAACCTGCAGCTCTCTGGCTGTCATAAGGCTACATCTGTCCACATGCCATGACAGCTAAACGCAGGGAGTTGTTTCTCAACAGCTGAAGGGCCAAAGGTTGCAAACTACTGAATCCTAAATACAGCTAAATGTCTAAAATATATGAAGAATATGATGGCTCCAGGTAATAGCACATTGTATTTGACTCTGTTTATATACTGCTCTTGGTTTTAGCTTGCAAAAAATACCAATAATACAATGCAAAATACTGAGCAAAAGTGAATGTGTAAAAACTGAAGTAAATATATGAGGCAGTATTATGTATTCCTTTGGGAACATGGCATCACTTGATCTTACCCATATATGAAAAAACATCTACTAAGAATTGCAGTTTACTAATGTGTTATCACATATAATAGTTGTATGCCCCTTTATATACATTTTGTCTATATGCCAGGGCTTTTCTGTATATCTTAAAATCTTCCATTATACTTTATTATACTTACCTCCTCCAGGGTTTTTTGTGCTGTTTTGGGGGTTCTGGGCTGGATTCAACCCCAGGTCACGTAATGGAAATCAACACCTGGTTATGTGTGGTATGGGGGCTCAGATTACCTGTGAACATGGGAGAGGAGGAGGCGGAGCAACCTGGTGGTGGGGTGTTGGTTCCGGTCACATGACCCAGAGTCAGAATCAGCCCAGAATCCCCAGGTCCAGCAAGGAAAAAACCCTGAAGGAAGTAAATAAAATAAAACTTCCTGTATAACTCCTTTAAGCCTTAAATTAAATGGGGTGTCCAAAACTATACATTGATGGCCTATCCTTCAGGTAGATCATCATTATGAGATCTGTGATCTGTCACCTCCACTGATCAGCTTTCAGCTCCGTACACTGTGTAGGGGCTGTGCTATTGCAGATCAGTTCCCATTCACTTGAATTCACTTAAATAATTGCTACACATTGCATTTTGGAAATGTGCAGGGTAGAAATGACTGTTAGAAGTCACAAGGAAACCAGCGATGTCATATCTGGAATCAAGTAAAACACTTCATACGATTAGATTTAATGCTATAAAACTCAGTAACATCTGCTATCGCTGAGCATGAACTGCTTTGTAGTAACAGGTTTAATGGCAGCTTATCACTCTTTAAGCTCTCAGCATTATTTACTTTCTCCGGCCTATCTAGATTAATAGGTTATAATCCTGTTTTGGTGGTACAAAATCTGCTTCCAGTAATGGTTACTCAATCCCATTACCATGACCTCTGGACTCACTGTAAACAAGTCAGATGGATCTGGAGAAACAGAATGACTACAAATATTTACTTTGCACCCGGTAATAAAAAGACATAGGTAGAAATTATGTTTTTCATTTTTATATTGTCTTTACATACTGTATATGGACATATCAATACTTCCATAAGAGTATATAAAGATACAGTAAAGCTGATATAGACTGAACAGAAAACACTAACAAGCTGACTGTGCATCTAATATTTAGTATTGGCTTCTTTGGCTGATTTTTTTTCCAATCTTATGGAGAAGATTGCTGTGCAACATTTGAGTGGTTTGTTGCATACACAGTCCATTGCAAATAGGATTTAGATCCAGGTTTTGACTCAAGCACTTTCCATTTCTTTTCTTAACCATTCCTATTTACTTGTAAATTTAGGGGCATTGACTTGTTATATGGGTCATTTATGGCTGCGATTCAGTTTTCTAGCAGATGGCCTCACATTATCCTCAAGTACCCTCTGACAATAAAGATGTCATGGTGGATTATATGGCGAGCTGCCCAAGCCCGAATGCAACTGTGCAGACCTAGAACATTGCATTTCCACCACTTTAAAGTTTATCTGGTGGAATACTGTCTTTATTTTCCACCAACTATTTCCTGTGGTACTGTAGCCAAATAAATGTATCTGTCTAGATATTAATCTAGGTATTTGGTAAACCATGGTCTTGTTTTCTCTTGAGCAGAACATCTCCCATGTGCAGTATCTTTCTAAATGCAGACAATTGGCCTTCAATGTCAATTGCGGCGAGAGCTACAGTACTGTGCAAAATGTTCTAGGCAGGTATGGGAATAAAATTCAGCAAAGTAAAAATGTTTTCAAAAATGGAAGTATTAATAGTTTATTTTTGGCAATTATCAGAATAAAGTCATGCAATATTTGATACTTTTGTTTCAAAAAGACAAAAATGTTGTAGGTATGATACCTTTATTGGCTAACCAGTAAAATTACAATTGTAAGCTTTCAAAAGTACAGAGGATTCCTGAAAACACAGAACATTAGCAATATGCTACACTAAGACAATTAGTTCATGAGGTGATACATTAGTGAGATAAGGTAGCGTAATAAAATTGAGGTTATAGGGGTGATCGGTTAGGAAGAGGGTTGTGGGTTTGTAGTGACCTGGAGTTATTCTGATAGAGGGTGGTGAATTGTGTCCAGGTAAGGGTTCACAAATCCAGGTGTTGGATTGAGTCCTTTTGTCAATGATCTGAATTTTATCATCAGCTTGAATTCACAAACTTTTCTCTGAGTCACTCTTGAAGAGACCTTTTAGAATCAGGACTTTTAAATCAGTGGTCTAGCCCAGAAATTTTTTTTTCCACAGGGGTATCTGCTGAAACTTTATCTGTGTAAATTAATTCTGGGCTGCAGTTTTTCTTTTGTTTCTCCAATGTAAAAGTGTTCATTTGAGAGTCATATGTAACCACTAAGGCCACCTTGCTGTTGTGCCCTTCTGTTTGAATTTTAAGAAACTGCTCCTTGGAAATGTTGGATCTGCTCATCTACAACCCATGGATGATATACCTGTTGTAAGAATGTATTTCTTAATGTTAGCAGGTGTTGTTTCCTGTCTTTTTATGTGTTTTTTTTTAACAAAATAGTACTACGTGAACCCAGCCTTACCCCACATTCACATGATCGGTTTGTGTGTTGGCTGGAATTACCGGCCTGAACAGTATGCTATAATCAGTATGGGATGCAGGGACTACTAGCATAATACAGTAGATAACTACATTGGTAGGAGTCCCTATACCAACATACTGTTCAGGCCGGCAAATCTGACCAACACACAGACCGAGTTTCACAGGTGAAACTCAGTCGTGTGAATGCAGGGATAGGCTCACAATTAACCAATAGTTTTTAGGCTGCACCTGGACTTGCCAATGTTTCAAGTTCATGCACAGCCCAGCAACTGGTGGTAAAATGCTAGTGTTACCAGTGGCCGCTAACACTTTCCAGGTTTTTTTTTTTTTTTACATAAGAAAATCTATAGGAAAACACTTAAAATATGCCAGACCCAAAGCATGATGAATTTTTGCAAAAAAATATTTTTAATACATTTGTTAAGCTACTGGTGCCTTTTGTCATGTTAATCGCATCTTTTTCTGCCCTGTGATCTATTTATGACGCATTTGCACCTTTTTTTGCACATGTTATACTGCCTTCGTCACTTTTGCTTTTTGCCAGGTGAAGGGCATGACCTAAGTGGAGATCCATTTCAGGCTAAGGCCCCACGTAGTGCCCCGCAGCGCTTTTTCTCTTAACCTGATTAATTTGTCTGGAAGAAACCTTCCTTATTATGCCTTTATCTGCACAAACCTGTCTGTTATCTGAATCAGCCACAAATCTCTTCACAGTACGATGATCTCGCTTAAGTTTTCATGAAATATCTAATGTTTTCATACCATGTTCAAGCCATTGCATTACTTGATGCTTTTCGGCAGCAGAGAAATCCCTTTTCTTTCCCACATTGCTTGAAACCTGTGGCTTGCTTAAAAATGTAGAACATCCTTCTTAGGCTAAGGCCCCAGATAGAGGGCCGCAGCAAAAAAGCACTGCGGGAAAAACCGCGGCGCCAACGCATCGAGGTTTTCCTGCAGCGCTTTTCACAGAAAGGAAACCTCTGTGGACTTTCTGCTTCAGTTATACCTATAGGAAAACCGCCGGCGTTTCCGTAGATATAATTGACATGCTGCGATTTTCAAAACTGCAACGGCTTTGGAAATCACAGCGTGTCTGTGGTGAATATTTTTCCACAAAGTGGGGGTGGGATTCTAGTGACTGTAAAACTCCGTCTTTTTTTCCACAGCATTTCTGCAACAGGCGAACCGCGACGTTTACATCACGTGGGGCCCAGTGCTCATGCTGTATTTATGACTTGTGAGTTTTTAAAAAGGGGCAAAAAAAAAAGGTGCAAAAGCTCTACAGCACATGGGCAGTGCAAAAAAGCCAGTCAGGTCAGACTGCATTATAGCACTTAGTTTAGATGCATCTTTGTAAGCTATGTGCACTAACAGATGTGCACAACATTTACCAAGGAGGTGCCTACATCATAAATAGACACCACCCTGGCCTTAGGTTCAAACTTGGTATTATATAAGTCAAACAGATCAATAAAGTGGAGATTGCAGTATTATACAGATACTTTCCAACACAGAACATGTGGCAAACACACATAAAACACTTTTCTGTCTGGAAGCTTACAGTGTACAGATTTCCTGACTTATACACAGTGTTGGATCTGCATTGGCAGACTTCACAACCACCTGGCATATATTTTCCCCTCTGCTATGCCACTAGCTAGTGATAATTACAGACTTTAATGTCCCAGTAATGAGCCCGGTAACAGTACATCACCTGTACTGTCTGAGGACCGTCTGAAATACTGGGATTGGAGAAAAAAAGAAAGGAAACCCAGTCCAAACTTTTCTCTAATCTTAGAAAAATTTCAAGTTTATATAACCTTAGGCTGTTTATGACGGATCTAATGTCACTTAAAAATGGCCATAAAGTCCGAATTTGAGATCTGCTTTGCAAGTTCTTAAGGTGGCATACAAAAAAAAAAAAAAAAATGACACTGACCCAACCCACTATTCCATTTTTTTAACTTGCAAAACCCAGACGTCAAGCTGTTTTACATCCATTAAAAACAGATCCATTGATTTCTGTCCATCAAAACAGAAAAAGAGCATGTCAGGTTTTTAACTGACTTTTTTTTTCTGTCTGTCAAAGGAATAGACATGTGAATATACTCATTCACTCCCATTGTTTTTTAAAACGGCCATGTGACAGCTGTTTAAAAAAAAAAAAAAAGGCCATTACGTGGCCATTTTTCACTGTTGAGTGAATAAGTTCTTACCAGTACTTTCAGTGAACTGGGTATATTAAACAAGACCAACACTTACTTGACTTTTTATCTCACTTAGCATAAAAACCTTGTTTTATTTTCCCTGCTGTTGGTTCTCAATTTATTTACATATGTGTCCACAGTCAACTAAACTCTAGTTTGGATCCCAATAGTATAGAAATGAGAGAGCAAAACATTAATATATGCCAATATTATGTATACTTGTTACATTCACATCAGCTCCAAACGGTTGTAAAACAGTACATCAAGCGGACTTTACATAGCACTATTTACTGTACAAAAAAGGCCAAAAGTAGAAAAACTTATCAAATTTTATTAATATTCACAGACAATAATAATTAAAATCATGAAGATCACAAATGGAAATGTCAGCACATCCGGGATAGGCTTAACATAATATCTTATATTAAACATACCCCTAGACATGAAGTAAACATAATAATAGAACATGTTATAAATAGCTATCTTAATAGTCAAAGTACCATAAAACATACAATGGTGAAATCCCAAATTAATATAAAATAAATAATCATCTAGTACAATAAAAATTGGATAGTGCCAGCCCGAACGCATGTTTCACCCAGTTTGGTTAAAGATTCCAATTTGTCTTGAAATTAATTTAATACAATATCACAATAGGCTACCAAAAGCATTAAAGGCTGCAATTCACACTTCTACACTAGGTGGTCATACAGTGGGGAAAAAAAGTATTTAGTCAGCCACCAATTGTGCAATTTCTCCCACTTAAAAAGATGAGGCTGGCCTGTAATTGACATCATAGGTAGACCTCAACTATGAGAGACAAAATGAGAAAGCAAATCCAGAAAATCACATTGTCTGATTTTTAAAGAATTTATTTGCAAATTATGGTGGAAAATAAGTATTTGGTCAATAACAAAAGTTCATCTCAATACTTTGTTATATATCCTTTGTTGGCAATGACAGAGGTCAAACGTTTTCTGTAAGTCTTCACAAGGTTGGCACACACTGTTGCTGGTATGTTGGCCCATTCCTCCATGCAGATCTCCTCTAGAGCAGTGATGTTTTGGGGCTGTCGCTGGGCAACATGGACTTTCAACTCCCTCCAAAGGTTTTCTATGGGGTTGAGATCTGGAGACTGGCTAGGCCACTCCAGGACCTTGAAATTCTTCTTACGAAACCACTCCTTCATTGCCCTGGCGGTGTGCTTGGGATCATTGTCATGCTGAAAGACCCAGCCACGTTTCATCTTCAATGCCCTTGCTGATGGAAGAAGGTTTGCACTCAAAATCTCACGATACATGGCCCCATTCATTCATTCATTCGTGTACACGGTTCAGTCGTCCTGGTCCCTTTGTAAAGAAACAGCCCCAAAGCATGATGTTGCCACTCCTATGCTTCACAGTAGGTATGGTGTTCTTTGATGCAACTCAGCATTCACTCTCCTCCAAACACGACGAGTTGTGTTTCTACCAAACAGTTCTACTTTGGTTTCATCTGACCATATGACATTCTCCCAATACTCTTCTGGAACATCCAAATGCTCTCTAGCAAACTTCAGACAGGCCCGGATATGTACTGGCTTAAGCAGAGGGACACGTCTGGCACTGCAGGATCTGAGTCCCTGGCGGCGTAGTGCGTTACTGACGGTAGCCTTTGTTACGTTATTCCCAGCTTTTTGCAGGTCATTCACTAGGTCCCCCTGTGTGGTTCTGGGAGTTTTGATCACCGCTCTTGTGATTATTTTGACCCCATGGGGTGAGATCTTGCGTGGAGCCCCTGATCGAGGGAGATTATCAGTGGTCTTGTATGTCTTCCATTTTCTAATTATTGCTCCCACAGTTGATTTCTTCACACCAAACTGCTTGCCTATTGCAGATTCAGTCTTCCCAACCTGGTGCAGGTGTACAATTTTTTGGAAATTGGAGTGTGACTGTTTGAGGTTGTGGACAGGTGTCTTTTATACTGATAACAATGTCAAACAGGAGCCATTACTACAGGTAATGAGTGGAGGACAGAGGAGCCTCATAAAGAAGACGACACAGGTCTGTGAGAGCCAGAAATCTTGCTTGTTTGTAGGTGACCAAATACTTATTTTCCACTATAATTTGCAAATAAATTCTTAAAAAATCAGACAATGTGATTTTCTAGATATGTTTTTTCATTTTGTCTCTCATAGTTGAGATCTACCTATGATGTCAATTACAGACGTCTCTCATCTTTTAAGTGGGAGAACTTGCACAATTGGTGGCTGACTAAATACTTTTTTTTCCCCACTGTACATAAACACAAAGAGAATAACTAGCATAGCATTTTGTGATAACTTGCCACAAAACCATGTTGTGTTTAGAAAAGCTGCTTAACTTGTTATATACATACCTGGACTAGATATGGGCAAACGTCCCAATATTCATTTCATTTAGGGTTTGAGTCGAACAAGTTCGGTATGAACCAGAAGTGAAATTATTATACTCTGAGGTCTCTTCAGATCCCAGAGTATAATAAGTGGAGGGGCACAGGAGGTAAAAAAAAAAAAAAAAAAAAAAATTAAAAACATTTATACTCACCATTCCTCACCTCTTTTGGGCCTCCTTATGGTGTCTGGTGAAGAGACCCCAGAATATAATAATTTACCACAATGCATGTTGCAGCAACCATTATAGTTCATCCAAGACTAATCTGAAATTGCTCAGTTTCATTAAAAACCAAACAATTTTTCATATTGGGGTCAAAGCTGGCTCACACCAAAGCAGTTCACCCATCTCTAACCTGGACATGTCCAGCGAAGAGGACTAGCAAAGGAAGTCATGTCTGTACCATATCATTGATTTTAACATTTATATACATTATTTTCTGCTCATTAGTATTTCAGTAATGTTTTTACTTGACCACTAAAATGTAAATGATAAAAATAATCAGAAGAAAGAATTTGATGGAAACTGCTATTTGTATATTCACTTTGATGAAAAATTTAACTGACCCTAGAGTCAGAAGAACTACATTAACTTGTTTTTATTCTATCACAACATGATAGGTATAAATATAAATGCAATGAATTTCAGAATATTTAGAGATTAACAGAAATAAAAGGTAACAAAAGATGTACAGTAATTAGGCTTAACAATTACATATTGTATAATAGCATGTGTATAATAAGGCTGTCTTCACATGAGACAGGTTTAGGTGCCGAAATTTTGTTTTGGTAGCCAAGTGCATGATTTCTGGAAGCCCGATTGAGATGAATAGAAAAAGATTTTCCATTGACAAAATTTCTGCATCCAAGTCTTCAACATGGGTGTGACACCCCCAATGGGAGAACTGGAAAGAGGAACTATGTAATTGCATTTATTTGTCACTGTTATTTTAAGAAATTCTGCATTGTCATGTTTAAAATGTGACTGTGACTTTAACTGGAACAAACCATTAGGCTGGAGGGTAAGCTGATGGTTCTCTCATCTTAGGACATGCTAGTGAAGGGGTGGAGACTATTTAAACTGGACTGGAGTGCTTATTAGGCTGAGACTCAGTTAGCTTCAGAGTTGCTCTGCAGTAAGGAGAGGGGTCCTCAACCTTTCTTAGGCCTCCACCTGTCAGCATTCAAATGATTTTGAGGGTAAATTTGGACAGAAGTCACAGCTATGATCCAGTCTATGATCCTCGGGACAGGCTGGACACTTTAGATCTGCACCCCACAACCAGGGCAGTGAAGACAATTTGTTGATTAGAGAGACTAAAGTAAACTTTTTGGGAAGAAGACTGCCCATGCAAGGAAGAAACAGACTGACCCTTGGGAATACCAGAACACAACCTCAGCTACAGCCAAGTGGAGTCCTAAGTATTGTGCCTAAATTATGTGGAAGAAGTTCTGCTGTTGTTTGCTATATTGTACAATAAACCATGAGTCCCTGCTTCATTCAACACTGTCTCTCTTTTATCATGCACTCCATCACATAACAAGGACACTCCAACCACTGTCAGGCTCAGGGAGGCTTACTACAGGGATGTGCCCCAGCGGATGAAACTAACACCATCTTCCACACTAAAGGTTCTAAGAAGTGCTGGAGGGTCTGTTAGAGATCACAGCCACAATGAACACATATGCTACAACTCCCAACCACCTGATCTTCTTCTACCAGGTTAATGCATGTGAAGGATCCTACTCTGTTAAATTTCTTACTAGGGAAGTGGATATCTAAGCTACAATCTATTTAAAAGTCACAAGGAGGTATGGGCTTTCTTGGTGAGATTCTCAGGCCTTTGTGCTCAGAATAGTCAACAATTTGTGAAAGGAGTACAGAAGAACTGTGAAAATATAAAACATAGCCAGGGGTGATCAGCACAGTAGGAAGCAGGATGAAACAAGCCGGGGTATGAGATGGGACTGTAATAAAAAGACATGCCCAGAGTCAATACCAGGAGTGGAACCACAGGAGGCAGACCACAATCCAGAGTTTGAAACAGGAGTAAGTAACAGAGTGAAAATAGCAACATAAAGCCAAGCTACAGATGTACTGTACCTTAATCTGCAGGCAAGGTGTGAAGGAGGAAGGCTGGATTATTTTTATTGAAATAGGCTGCCAAAATTCATGTAATTTAGAAATACCAGATTTACTGACAACCTGACTCAGCAAGTCATAGAGAAACAGAATTGTAGCTGGATTCAGTAGGAGTACAGTGGAATGCAGAAGAGAAGGCATCTAGTTGCCAAGCTACCAAACGTGGTCAATGACTGGAGCCACTGACACTCACAGAGAACCAGGGGAGGTGAGTAACAGTCCTACCCTCTTTCAGGGTACCATCCTGAAGAGAGTATACAGGACAAGAATACTTCTGATGAAACTCCTTGACAAAATGTGAAATATAAACATCTTCCTTAGGAATATAAAGGACCATTTTTCTTCCAGGGAATTAGATAAAGTTTCCCACAGATCTTTTTGCTATCCAAAATTTGCTTAATTAAAAATTCTGAAGAGAAGTCTAAAACAAAGGCAAATAAGTCTTGACATTTTTACTATCATTTATTATTTATTTGTAGGACATCATTAATTCCATGGTCCTTCACATTGGAAGAGAGGCAATCATACAAAACACATAATACACAAGAACAAGTATAATACAGTCATGGCCAAAAGTTTTGAGAATGATACAAATATTAATTTTTACAAAGTCTACTGCTTCAGTTTTTCTAATGGCAATTTGCATATACTTGCAAAGTCAATATTTGCCTAGAAAATGAACTTTATCCCCCAAAACACATTTCAACATCATTGCAGCCCTGCCTTAAAAGGACCACCTAACATCGTTTCAGTGATTGCTCCATTAACACAGGTGTGGGTGTTGATGAGGACAGGGCTGGAGATCAATCTGTCATGATTAAGTAAGAATGACACCACTGGACACTTTAAAAGGAGGCTGGTGCTTGCCATCATTGTTTCTCTTCTGTTAACCATGGTTTTCTCTAAAGAAACACGTGCAGTCATCATTGCACTGCACAAAAATGGCCTAACTGGGAAGAGTATTGCAGCTAGAAAGATTGCACCTCAGTCAACAATCTATCGCATCATCAAGAACTTCAAGGAGAGAGGTTCCATTGGTGCCAAAAAGGCTCCAGGGCGCCCAAGAAAGACCAGCAAGCGGCAGGACCGTCTCTTAAAAGTGTTTCAGCTGCGGGATCAGGCTACCAGCAGTGCAGAGCTTGCTGAGGAATGGCAGCAGGCAGGTGTGAGTGCATCTGCACGCACTGTGAGGCGGAGACTCTTGGAGCAAGGCCTGGTCTCAAGGAGGGCAGCAAAGAAGCCACTTCTCTCCAGAAAAAACATCAGGGACAGACTGATATTCTGCAAAAGGTACAGGGAGTGGACTGCTGAGGACTGGGGTAAAGTCATTTTCTCTGATGAATCCCCTTTTCGATTGTTTGGAACATCTGGAAAACAGCTTATTCGGAGAAGAAGAGGTGAGCGCTACCACCAGTCTTGTCTCATGCCAACTGTAAAGCATCCTGAAACCATTCATGTGTGGGGTTGCTTCTCAGTCAAGGGAATCGGCTCTCTCACAGTCTTGCCTAAAAACACAGCCATGAATAAAGAATGGTACCAGAATGTCCTCCAAGAGCAACTTCTCCCAACCGTCCAAGAGCAGTTTGGCGCTCAACAATGCCTTTTCCAGCATGATGGAGCACCTTGCCATAAAGCAAAGGTGATAACTAAATGGCTCAGGGAACAAAACATAGAGATTTTGGGTCCATGGCCTGGAAACTCCCCAGATCTTAATCCCATTGAGAACTTGTGGTCAATCATCAAGAGACGGGTGGACAAACAAAAACCAACAAATTCAGACAAAATTAAAGCATTGATTCTGCAAGAATGGACTGCTATCAGTCAGGATTTGGTCCAGAAGTTGATTGAGAGCATGCCAGGGAGAATTGCAGAGGTCCTGAAGAAGAAGGGTCAACACTGCAAATATTGACTTGCTGCATTAACTCATTCTAACTGTCAATATAAGCTTCTGTTACTCATAATATGAATGCAATTCTATTTCTGTATGTGATAAAAACATCTGACAAACACACATAAAAACCAGAGGGCAGCAGATCATGTGAAAATATAATATTTGTGTCATTCTCAAAACTTTTGGCCATGACTGTAGACTAATACTGTGATCAACTATAAGGGAAGGGGTATAGAGGGCCCTTCCTGCAATGGCAATCTGTAAGGGAAGTGGGATAAAGACGATAGGTGAGTTGATGATCAGAAGAAAAATATGTATAGAAACTATTGGGAATCCAGAGGGAAAGTGATAGTTTCAGGTGAAAAGTAACCTGTTTGCTGGCCCAAGTAAAAGTAGAGGAATTTTTTAATGTGTAACTTCAAGTCAGACTTTTTTTTTTGTGGAGAGGCAGACTTTATCCCAGGTACAATTCTGAGACTGATCACAACCCACTTTGACCTTAAAAGCAGCAGTTTGCAAATTCTTGTGGTCTCCCATCCAGACAATTTTACACACATCCAGAGCAGGTATCTGAACCTGTGCCATGATCTAAAGAGGAATACCTGGACATCTCTATTTACATGTAGCGTATGTCTCCAAGAGGAAAATCGGTGATAAAAAGAATCAGAATCTGAGCTGAAATTGCCAATGGCTAGAGAAGAGCTGACAGTACTTGTCTCAATGATTTGATATGAACAAAGATGGTGCAGCAGGTAACAAACTCTACTGTTTTGTCTCCATTATGGCTACCAATGACATACCAAGAGTTATTTGCTAGTATTTTTGGCTTCAAGATTTTCTGAAAGCAGTAAGAAATTAGCAAAATATAACACTGTCCTGCCAAAATCTAAAAGGCACAAAAGAATGTTCTCTGGGTGGAATTTCAGCAACAGTAGTTTTAGGAGGCAGAATAAAGTTTGGTTAAATAAATGCTCTGGGAGCTCAGGAAGGGAATCCAGTGGATCAAAGAAAACACATCTGTCAAGTTAAACTTTGCTACATCTGTGCACAAATATACACTGTACCAGTATGGAAGACTATGCTTACAAACGGGATGAGGAACCCAGAGTGATCTGGCAATTTGTCTGCATACGGCCCAGAAATTTTAGATGGTGTCCTTGACTAAATCTAACAGGTTCACCTCTGTAAAGCAAACAGTAAGATCTTTGGTGTAAGCATCCAGCATCGACTGAAAAAAATCAATTGAAACTGAATTAAAATACATTGTACAGTAATACATAATGTTAAAAGATGTCATTTTCAATTTAAACAGCCATAATGCCAATTGTTATAGTAATCTTAGTATAGCAACTCAGCATGAACACAAATATATATGTCATTGTCATCAGCATTTAACAAAGGGAAGCCAGGACTTTCCTCTTTAGCTTTT